>JARBWK010000014.1:0-653539 GCA_030556195.1 Anolis apletophallus
CCGCTGAACGACCTCCCCAACACCGTCCCTCTAGCACCGCGGAATCCCCTCCTTTCAGTTACTTCCGGGTTTCTTTTGACAGCTGTCAGTGTCAAAGGCCCTGTCAAAGTCAAGTCCTGTCAAACCCAGCTGTCCTCTCCGAGCGTAGAGCGTACGCCTACTTTCAGTTTCCAGCTGTCAAATTCAGTGCCGCAGAACAGGTTTCTCCCAGCCCCACGGTAGGAAAATTGTCTCTTTGTTTTTTTTCCAAGGACTTCTTCCAAGCGTTTTTCTTTTTTTCCTTTTTCGTCAAGGTTTCCTTTTTCCCCCTTTTTCCCTCCCGCCACGATGGCCAGGTTGTTTTTCCTTTTTGTCCTTTTCCCAAGCCCCCTCCAAGCCTCCCCTTTCCTCACTGATTGGTTGTCTTCAAAAACAAATTTCTGGGAAAATCCTCAGGGTGGTCCTTCCTTCCTTCCTTGAGAAGGCCTGAATGGTACATTATTTAAACTGTTATGTGTATTCCTACCATGCTCAATATATCCCACATTCATGGGGTTATTGGGATAACAGTACAAAAGGTTTGGTAGGGTAGCCCCTCTCTCACTCAGACTCAGCCCCCCCCCCCCCCAATCAAACTCAGCCCTCCCCGAATCAAAATCCTGGCTACGGCCCTGGTGGGGGGTGGAAGTCCAAAAGGCCTGGAGGGAAGGCCCCAGTTGGCCCATGCCCGCTTTCAAGACCGGCGGGGGCCCCTGACCGGTCCCCTCCTTGAATTTTGGAGTTGTAGTTCACCTACATCCAGAGAGCACTGTGGACTCAAACAATGATGGATCTGGACTAAATTTGGCATGAATCCTCAATATGCGCAAATGTGAACACTGGTGGAGTTTGGGAAAAATATACCTTAACATTTGGGAGTTGTAGTTGCTGGGATTTATAGTTCACCCACAATCAAAGAACATTCTGAACCCCACCAACGATGGAAGTGAACCAAACTTCCCACACAGAATCCCACATTATGGTCGAATCAGGAAGCCCCAAATCCAGGAGATCTAACCGCAGAGAGTCCCCAGTATTCCTCTTGGCCCATGGCCTGAGTTGCACCAGTACCAGACCTTTTTTTCCTTCTGCCCCACTCAGTTCCATAATTCACAACACCAACTTCGTCCCTCCCAGTACACCCAGCCACCATTGCTTCCCCTCACCCCATCTACACAACATTTACACAGCCAATAGTACATGGAAGACATTTTAGCAAACATCAAACAGCATAACAATAAAACCAGGACATTTCCCCCCAGCACCACCAAAACCCCACACATGGCAACAACTCATTGGACCCCATAAACAGACCACAGCAAGACACAAGCCAAATACATTTTCCCTCCCATTCAGCCCCCAGAGCACCAATGCATACATTAGAAATACTCCACATAACACTGCAAAACAATAGAATAGAACATTTCTCCCACCGCCCACACAGTCCCACACATTGTAATAACCCTCACAACCCCATAAGCAAACTCCTGTTTGAAAATCACAAACTCTCATCCATGCCGCCAAGCCACAACAGACTGGCTAATCTCCACCCCGGCCTGTGCAAGGCCGCTGCAGTACCACCACCCACCACTAGGGCCAAAACGCCCGTCCCTCCCTCAACCGCTAAAAAGAAAAATCCCAAAACAAACCAAACACTTAACAAAACAAACAAAACAATAAACAAGACCCTTCCCCTTCGTTCCCACCTTATCTTCCATCCTTCTATGACCGGTCCAAATCTTCTGGCCGCTAGGGGGGCCGCGCGGGTGAGACGCACCTCTGCAGACTTGCCCGCCCCGACGCCATCTTGGAAAAGTGGGGGCCCTTGCCGAGGGTGGGGGCTAGGAGCGGAGCGATCCGCGGATAAGTGAGATCTCCATAGGAACCAATGGATTCAGTATCCACACTTCTGAAAGTTTCCCCGATTTGCCCCGTTGTTGTCCCAAAGCACTCTGCCTCTTCCCCTTGTCTTGTCTCTGCTCTTTCTTCTCCCCGTTCTCCCTCCTCGGCCTGGGGGAAGCCCGGGAAAGCAGCCGCTCGCAATTAGCGGCTTGGCTCTACCGCTGGCGCGCTCAGTTCATCTGAGGACAATCGGCCCCCACCTTTTTTCGCATTAAGTTCCATCAACTCCGCAGCAATAGTGAGTCCAAAACCGGCAGCAGGTCAGCGATTTTGGACTATAGGGATCCTGAAGGGGGGAAGGGCACCCCAAGCCTTCTGCCAACACGGGGGGCTTGAAGCTCAAGTACCAGGACTCATTTTCCTCTGCTTTTGACCACCTCTTTCCTGAACGAACTCAAGGTCCCTTTCCCTGGCTGGAAACTGTCAGAGGGGCCCAAAAGGACAACCATGGACTTTGGGGGGAGGGAAGATGCCTTCGCCTCGGTGGATTGCCTTCAGGAGGTTTCTGGGAAGGGATCTGTGCGAGTAGGGGGGCCTCGAACCCATAACCCGGGTCTGTGCGAGCTGGGACCTGAAGTTCGCCCAAGGACACTGATCATGGACTCTTCCTGTTGCTATTCTCACTGCTTTGAGCTCAGCCCCATAGAAGCGGGCACAACCAGGATCCCTACCCTCAGACTCTCTCCCCTGATCACGGACTTTATAGTTTCCACAAGGACGCTTCTTCAGTTGGACATTTCCTGCTCTCCCCCTTCACATCATGGACCCTCAATGACTTTGCCACTGCTTTGCACCCCAAGCCCCAAAGGCTCTGCAGTTCCCAAGGACAGTAATTACACCAAGGAGGACTACAACTCCCAGAAGGAATGCAGCATTGTGTTGCCTGTTTTAAAGATCATACCTCTGGGAGCAAGAGCTGCATGGGAGATTGTAATTGGGATGATTGCCGGGGGAAATCTGGGTTGTCTTGTCTATTTTGTATCCCTTATGTGTTCCCTTTTGTGTCAATGTAACCTTTAAGTTAACGCCCTCAGCAGAGAGTTCCAGGGATTAACAGAGCACAATAACCCATTTTCTACCCATTTTACCTTGCACAAATAATAACCTTGGGGGGAGGGACGTTGGGTTTCTTCGTGGGGTGAGGCCCACTCTTTATGCCCAAGACTCCCCCACATATGTCCCTGTCATTCTCGGAGCTTGGCCAATGATAGGGAATATGTAATGGTCATATAAACAGGACCCAAAACATGGTTGTTTCATGCGAGCTTCGGACCCTCGCAGCCAGCCCCAATAGCTACCTTTCCGGACCATTTTAACTAAGCAACCATGCTTCCAAACTCTGCCAGGACTCCCTTTGCGGAGAGTTCCCCTGGTGAACAAATAATACATTTTCTGGCCATATGATGCTTTTCACCAATATTGGGGGGAGGTCAGGTGTTCTGTGGAACATAGATTCCGCCATTATGGGCCTGGATCCTCCCGCTCGTGTTTCCCCTTGGCCTCGGAGCTGGACCCCCAAGGGACTCATGGGCTCTGGCAACCCCAAGTCACACAGTCACCCCATAGCTGGACCAGAGTGGGCTTCGGACCCCCGCTTACCGGCTGCAATAACATATGATTTTGCCATTTTGAACTGAGAAACCATGCTTCCCGCTAGACTGAAACTCTCAACACAAAGGAGTTTTGGCCAGGACAAAAGACTCCCATTAAGGTACTCAAAGACAAACAATAAACAGGAAGGCTTGAGTTCCCACATCGGGGCTCGCCGGCTGCAAGGTATTCAGCCACAAGTTACTGCCTCCACCCAGCCGTTTTCCCTTTGTGTCCTTTCCCGCTTTGCATAGCCGGCCAGGATAGGCTCGTTTGAATTCTGGCGCGCCTTTCCCTATTGCTTAAAGCGTGCCAGCCTCCTCCCGGCCCAGCTGACCTTGACAGCGCGGCCAATCAGCTGGAGCTACACGTGGGAGGGGAGGGCGCCCGATTCAAATGTAAATGACTGCTTTTCTATATATTGGACTGCTTTCCCATTAAAGACTATGTTTTGCCCTTGGAACCTTGGCGTGGCATTGCATCCTATTCAGCTGAATTAGATTCTTCTCTCGGTAGTGGCGTTCTTCCGTCTGGGTGAGCATTGATCTGGGTTACTTTGGGATTTGTAGTTCTGGGAAGATCATCCAGATTTGGGCCTCGATCCTCGCCTTTTAGGGGTGGCCTGGGCTCTGTCCCCTTAAGGGAAGGGCCTTTTCTAACCCATATTTCGGTAACAACATGACCAAGACACAATACTGTGTTTTCTGATGGTCTTCGGTGACCCCTCTAACACCCACCTGTGACCGCTCCAGGGGTCCCGACCCCCAGGTTGAGAAACACTGGTTTAAATAATGTACCAGTAAGGCCTTCTCGCGGAAGGCCCGCCCTGAGAATTTGGGCACAGACATCCAGCACTTGACATCAGCCACATGGGCAGGGAGAAGGCGGAAACAAGGTCTCTCCAGGAGGAGCTTCCCCCTTCACCCCAATCGTGTGACTGGAGAATTTTCCAGAAGACCTGAGAATTAAACTTAAATATAAAAAATTAGTGGAGGTGGAAACGGCTCTTTCCTGGAAAGAATGGGGACAAGGTTCAATGGGCAAGGTTCGTAAGTTAGAGCAGTGTTTCCCAACCAGTGTGCCGTGAGCGATCACCAGGTGTGCCGTGGGAAACGGGAACCTCCGATCCCCTTCCTTCCCCCTCCTGCCAAACCCTTTTTCTTCTCCCCTCGGGCTCCCTTCTTCCCAGCCTCGCTCTGCTCGCTTTGCCTCACTTTGCTCTGGGGCGAGTCTGCGCAGTAGCGCCCGCACGGGTCACATCTTCCTCCCTCCCCCCTGAACACGCTCACGCTGCCCCCTCGGATCAAAATGGTGGCAGAAGCAGCAGTGTAGAAGGAAAAGTAAGTGTTGGGCAGGAGGGGGAAGAAAGGGCGCGAAGGGGGAGGGGGAAGAGGTCTCTGTCGAAAGCTGGCATGCGCAAACTTGGACCTTCCGGGTGTTTTGGACTCCAACTCCCACCATTCCTAGCAGCCTCAGGCCCTTTTCCTTTCCCCCCCTCAGGCACTTCAGCAGGAAAGGGCCTCAGGCTGTTAGGAATGGTGGGAGTTGGAGTCCAAAGTACCCAGAGGGCCAAAGTTTTCCCATGCCTGTTTGAGGGACCTTAAAGTGGTGAGCCTCCTTCCAACATTGTGATTCTGGATAGAAAACAAACAACAACATCACATAACATTGTTTGAGTCCACAGTGCTCTCTGGCTGCAGGTGAACTACAACTCCCAAACATCAAGGTCAATTCCCAAGCAATCCCTTTCAGTACTCTGAGGAGCTTAACCTCCTTGAGGTGCCTTCCCTTGGAACCTGCAGACTGGCCACTACACGGCGGAGGGCATTCTCTGTAGCTGCCCCAAGTCTCTGGAACGGCCTCCCGGAGGAGATCCGCGCCATCCGCGCTCTTCTGCCCTTCCGCAAGGCCTTGAAGACTTGGCTCTTTAGGAAGGCGTTCGGCCCTTAACTCAACCACACTGTGTGCCATGCCGCCTATGGCCCCCCCAGATTCTTATGTTGTCCCCCCAGCCTTTGCTGAGGGCTAGTGTTTTTAATATGTTTTAACTGCTTTGATGTTTAATGTGTTTTAACTGTTTAATCTGTTTTATTACTCACGTTGTTTATGCTTCTTCTGTAAACCGCTCTGAGCTCCGGAGTGAGCGGTATACTAAATCGAAGTTAATAAATAAATAAATAAATAATACTTTCTGTTGGCAATGAGAGTTCAATATGGCAAGTTTGGTTCAATTCCATTGTTGCAAGAGTTCAGGATGCTCTTTGATTGTGTGGTAACTATAAATCCCAGAAACTGTAACGCCCAAATGTCAAGGTCTATTTTCCCCAAACTCCATCTGTGTTCACATTTGGGCATATGGCGGTTCCCTACAGCCAGAGAGCGCACTGAACCCCACCCATGATGCATCATTCTAGAGCAAACTTGCCCAACATGACAAACTTTAAGCACTGACAGAGTTTCAGGGGCTGAGGAGGCCCACCATAGATGTGGGAGAAACATCAGGAGAGAATGCTTCTGACAAGCCGTTCTTCCTCCCAAATGGCCAAAACGTCAGGAGGAATGCTTCTGGAAAATGGCCAGGCAGCCCAGAAAATTCACAGCAAGCCAGTGATTCCGGCCATGAAAGCCTTCAACAATACATTATTATTATTATTATGTTATATTATTATATAGTATTAAAAACTCTAAAATCAGGACAGTAAATAAAGAGCAAAAACAACAACACAGGAGCCTTCCAGACAGGAAACAATTAGGGCCAGCGAATCACTTCCCAACAAAGGATTCCCCCAGGGAGGAATCAACCCAGCTTGGCCACTTGATGCTCATCAACCATTTCAAACCTCTCTTCTTGAGTGGTGATGGCATGGTCGTCAGCATAGATGAAACTCTCTGTCCCTTCTGGCCGTGGCTGGTCATTTGTGCAAACCTTAAGCACTGAAGGTGGAAGCTGGTTTCCCCTGTAATAGGCAGTAAGAGCACCTAAAGCTTCAGGGAACTTCTGGTCAACGATTTCAAAGCTCTCTGCTTGAGCGGTGATGGCGCGATCGTCAGCATAGATGAAACTTTCTGTCCTTTCTGGCAATGGCTGGTCATTTGTACTTGTGCAATTAGAGATGTTATTGAATCAGATCTTAACTGTTCCAAAGTGGGATAGTACTGTGTGCATTCAGACCTACAATGTCTGATATAGAACTCCAATATGCCGATGATAACGTAGTCTGTGCGCATTCAGACCTACAATGTCTGATATAGAACTCCAATATGCCGATGATAACGTAGTCTGTGCGCATTCAGATCTACGGCTGATATAGAACTCCAATATGCCGATGATAATGTAGTCTGTGCACATTCAGACCTATGTCTGCTATAGAATTCAAATATGCTGATGATAATGTAGTTTGTGCGCATTCAGACCTACGGCTGATATAGAACTCCAATATGCCGATGATAGCGTAGTCTGTGCGCATTCAGACCTATGTCTGATATAGAACTCCAATATGCCGATGATAGCGTAGTCTGTGTTCATTCAGACCTAATATGCAATAGTCTGATTCAGACCTAGAATAGAACTCCAATATGCCGATGATAGCGTAGTCTGTGTGCATTCAGACCTACAATGTCTGATATAGAACTCCAATATGCCGATGATAGCGTAGTCTGTGTGCATTCAGACCTACAATGTCTGATATAGAACTCCAATATGCCGATGATAGCGTAGTCTGTGTGCATTCAGACCTACGTCTGATATAGAACTCCAATATGCTGATGATAATGTAGTTTGTGCGTATTCAGACCTACGTCTGATATAGAACTCCAATATGCCGATGATAGCGTAGTCAGTGCGCATTCAGACCTACAATGTCTGATATAGAACTCCAATATGCCTACAATGTCTGATGATAACGTAGTCTGTGTGCATTCAGACCTACAATGTCTGATATAGAACTCCAATATGCCGATGATAACGTAGTCTGTGTGCATTCAGACCTACAATGTCTGATATAGAACTCCAATATGCCAATGATAACGTATCTGTGTGCATTCAGACCTACAATGTCTGATATAGTATGCCGAGTA
Source organism: Anolis apletophallus (assembly GCA_030556195.1). NCBI lineage: Eukaryota > Metazoa > Chordata > Lepidosauria > Squamata > Anolidae > Anolis > Anolis apletophallus. Next base: position 7,588 of record JARBWK010000014.1, read on the forward strand.
ACTGTGACCTACAATGCATTCAGACCTACAATGTCTGATATAGAACTCCAATATGCTGATGATAGCGTAGTCTGTGTGCATTCAGACCTACAATGTCTGATATAGAACTCCAATATGCCGATGATAGCGTAGTCTGTGTGCATTCAGACCTACAATGTCTGATATAGAATTCCAATATGCCGATGATAACGTAGTCTGTGTGCATTCAGACCTACAATGTCTGATATAGAACTCCAATATGCCGATGATAACGTACTCTGTGTGCATTCAGACCTACAATGTCTGATATAGAACTCCAATATGCCGATGATAACGTACTCTGTGTGCATTCAGACCTACAATGTCTGATATAGAACTCCAATATGCCGATGATAACGTAGTCTGTGCGCATTCAGACCTACAATGTCTGATATAGAACTCCAATATGCCGATGATAACGTACTCTGTGTGCATTCAGACCTACAATGTCTGATATAGAATTCCAATATGCCGATGATAACGTAGTCTCTGTGACCTGCATTCAGACCTACAATGTCTGATATAGAACTCCAATTTGCCGATGATAACGTACTCTGTGTGCATTCAGACCTACAATGTCTGATATAGAACTCCAATATGCCGATGATAACGTACTCTGTGTGCATTCAGACCTACAATGTCTGATATAGAATTCCAATATGCCGATGATAACGTAGTCTGTGCGCATTCAGACCTACAATGTCTGATATAGAACTCCAATATGCCGATGATAACGTAGTCTGTGTGCATTCAGACCTACAATGTCTGATATAGAACTCCAATATGCCGATGATAACGTAGTCTGTGTGCATTCAGACCTACAATGTCTGATATAGAACTCCAATATGCCGATGATAACGTAGTCTGTGTGCATTCAGACCTACAATGTCTGATATAGAATTCCAATATGCCGATGATAACGTAGTCTGTGCGCATTCAGACCTACAATGTCTGATATAGAACTCCAATATGCCGATGATAACGTAGTCTGTGCGCATTCAGACCTACAATGTCTGATATAGAACTCCAATATGCCGATGATAACATACTCTGTGTGCATTCAGACCTACAATGTCTGATATAGAACTCCAATATGCCGATGATAGCGTAGTCTGTGTGCATTCAGACCTACAATGTCTGATATAGAACTCCAATATGCCGATGATAACGTAGTCTGTGTGCATTCAGACCTACAATGTCTGATATAGAATTCCAATATGCCGATGATAACGTAGTCTGTGTGCATTCAGACCTACAATGTCTGATATAGAACTCCAATATGTCTGATATAGAACTGATAACCGTAGTCTGTGTGCATTCAGACCTACAATGTCTGATATAGAATTCCAATATGCCGATGATAACGTAGTCTGTGCGCATTCAGACCTACAATGTCTGATATAGAACTCCAATATGCCGATGATAACGTAGTCTGTGTGCATTCAGACCTACAATGTCTGATATAGAACTCCAATATGCCGATGATAACGTAGTCTGTGTGCATTCAGACCTACAATGTCTGATATAGAATTCCAATATGCCGATGATAACGTAGTCTGTGTGCATTCAGACCTATGTCTGCTATAGAACTCCAATATGCTGATGATAACGTAGTCTGTGCACATGCAAAAGAAGACCTATGACGTCTGTTCTAGAACTTGATCCACAGCCTCTCCCGTAACCCTTTCCTATCCATTTCTATGGCACACGGAAAACAGAGAAATTTATTTATATTTATTTATAATTCAAATTTAATAGACCGCATCTTCCGAGGCTCGTAGCGGTTTCCATATATAGAAATGCACAATTGCATATTATCCCAACATCATTAGAACATCATTAAAACATCCTAACATCATTAAAATATTCCTAACAATAAAATACAACATGAGAGATCAGAAAAGGGGGGCGCCAGTTCGTGGCACGGCAAATGGTTAAGGGCGGGTTTATTCTACAGAGCGTTAATCAATCGCCAAACGCCTGCCGGAACAGCCAGGTCTTGCAGGCCCTGCGGAAGGCCATCAGGTCCCGCAGGGCCCGCATCTCTGCCGGCAGGGCGTTCCACAATGTTGGTGCGGCCACTGAAAATGCCCTCCGCCGAGTGCTAGCCAACCTACATAATTTCGCATCAGGGATCTCGAGGAGGTTGTGGTCCTCTGAGCGCAGTGATCTTCTGGGCACGTATGGGGTAAGCCGCTCCCTCAAGTACACTGGCCCCAAACCATGTAAGGCCTTGAAAGTCAAGACTAACACTTTGAAGGAGATCCAGAATTGATCAGCAACTGAACATACTAGAGGTTTGGGGAGCATACACCATGATTTATAGGAGTTGTAGGCACTGGGATTTATAGTTCATCTGCAATCTAAGAAATGTGCTCTGAACTCCAAAAACAATGGACCTGTATCTAACTTGGCACACAGAACCCATCAAAAAATATTGGCAGAATTTTGGACGGATTTATGGGAGTTGTAGTTCACCTACTGTACATTTCCATTTAAAAGCTGAAGAGCCGGTGTTGTCCGTAGACACCTCCAGGGTCATATGGCCGGCATAACTGCATGGAGCGCAGTTAAAATATATGATATGATATGATATGATATTGTAGTTGGTAGTGCTCCCAGCAGCCACAAGGGGGCAGCAAACACCCTGTATGTATAAGAAAAAAGGAACAAAATCCGATGGCTCAAACTATGGAGGTACAACACTGCTCTCCATTGCTGGAGAAATCCTTGCGAGGAGACTCCTGAACAGATGAGTTCCTGCCATTGCAGAAGGACTTCTCCCGGAACGCCAATGCGGCTTCAGAGCTGTTAACAGGAGCGCCACAGACATGGCTTTTGCCCTCAGACAACTGCAAGGGGAATGTCGAGAGCAGAACTCTATGGAACATTTGTCGACACTGTGAGCAGAAAAGGTCTGCGGCAGATCCTGGAACGTCTAGGACAGGGCTGTCCAACTTCTATGCGACTGATCACCTGGCGGGCCGCAGCCGGGGGGCTCGCGGGGCGGGGCCGCTCGCGGGCATGCGCGCGGCGAGGATGAAGAGGCGCTGCGCAGCGCCCGCCCGGGAGCTTACCTTCCTTCTCCGATGGACGAGAAAAGAAGGTAAGCTCCCGGGCGCGGGCGCTGCAACAGCCACGGAGCTTACCTTCCTTCTCTCCCATGCGCGAGCCCCACGCGAGCGACAGGCGGCGGGGGAAGTCCCGCCCCTAGGGCGTCTGACGTGGCTTCACTCCGCCTCCTCTTCACTCGCGTCGGCCCCTCCCCTCCTCGCGTCCCCCCCCCCTCAGAGATCAATTTTTTAAATAAAAAAAATTAAATAAAAAAACAGCTGATAGGTGGGCCGCATCCAAGGGGCTGGCGGGCCGCCTGTTGGACAGGTCCCGTCTAGGATGTCCCCCCAAATTCCTCAAAGGAGACTTATGGAACCCGAAAGGTTCCTGAATGCTCTGAGGGATCTGGAGTCTATCAGCGTCTCAGTTGATGAGCAGGTCCAAGCTTGGAACTCCTCATTAGCCAGAGCTCTCGACGAGATTGCCCCCAGGCGCCCTCTCCGGCCCCGCAAACATCGATCCCCCTGGTACACAGAAGATCTTAGGTCGATGAAGCGGGAAAGGAGACGGCTAGAGAGCGTGAGGAGGGAACTCCGTGACGGAGCCTCATTATCAGCTTATAAGCTTTTCAAAGATGCTTATGAGCGTGCTGTCAAGGCGGCCAAAAGCGCCTACTTCTCTGCCTCGATAGCGTCTGCCAGCTCACGCCCGGCCCAATTGTTCAAAGTAATTCGGTCTTTGACGACGGTCCCTACTGTCCCAAAAAACAGTGATCAGGCCCTCACTGCTGGTGCTTTTCAGAGCTTTTTTGCAGACAAGATATTGAGCCTCCGCCGGGATCTCCCAGCCACGGTTGATACAGTAAGGGAACTCAAGACCCCGTGGCCCTCCGCCGTGCCCACCCTCGACCGGTTTCGGCCACTGGATGCAGATGCTGTTGATAAGATTGTGGCTGCAACCAGACCTACCACCTGCTCCCTCGACCCGTGCCCCTCCTGGCTTGTTAGATCTTGCCTGGAGGGGTTACGTGGGCCTCTGTTGAACATCGTAAACAGCTCCCTTGAGCAAGGAGTCTTTCCAGAGTGCTTAAAAGAGGCGGTGGTAGCTCCATTACTGAAGAAACCGTCGCTAGACCCGGCGGTTCCCTCCAACTACCGACCAGTGTCGAATCTTTCGTACCTGGGCAAGGTAGTTGAGAGGGCAGTAACGGAGCAGTTGCAGTCCTTCTTAGATGATGCAACATGGCTTGACCCCTTCCAGTCCGGCTTCCGTTCGGGGCACGGGACGGAGACGGTCCTGGTCTCCATCTCAGACCAACTCCGCTGCCAGCTCGACCAAGGCGGGTCTGCGCTGCTCGTGTTATTGGACCTCACGGCAGCGTTTGACACGGTCGACCACAATCTTTTGATCCACCGCCTGGCCATGGCTGGAGTGAGGGGGACAGCCCTGAAATGGCTGACCTCCTTCCTCCACCAGCGGTCTCAGCGAGTGAGGAGGGGCGAGGTGGTCTCTGAGGGCTCCCGGTTAGTCTGTGGAGTTCCGCAGGGGGCCATTCTCTCCCCTCTGTTATTTAACATCTACATGCAGCCGCTTGCACAGCTGGTGCGGAGTTATGGGCCTGAGTGCCACCAGTACGCTGACGACACTCAGCTCATTCTGAGGATGGCGGGCAGGCCTGGATCCGTCCCCGATAATTTCCAACGCTGCCTCGAGGCCGTTACTGGATGGCTGCGAGCCAGTAGGTTGAGGGTGAATCCGGCGAAGACGGAGATCTTGTGGCTGGGCCGCCCGGGCGGTGGGGATGTCCAGCTTCCGACCCTGGACGGTGCGGCGTTATGCCCATCGTCTTCCGTGAAGAGCCTGGGGGTCCACCTGGACTCCCAGCTGACCATGGAGACCCAGGTCTCTGCGGTCAGCAAGATTGCCTTCTTCCATCTTCGTCAGGCAAGGAGGCTGGCCCCCTACCTGTTCCGGTCTGACCTGGCCACGGTGATCCAAGCCACGGTCATCTCGAGGCTAGATTACTGTAATGCTCTTTACGTTGGCCTTCCTCTGTCGGTAACCCGGAAGCTCAGGCTGGTGCAGAACACTGCTGCCCGGCTCCTGTCTGGCTCCCCAGCAGGATGCCATATAACACCCATTTTGCAGGATCTGCACTGGCTGCCTATCGAGCACCGGATTGCCTTCAAAGTGTTGGTTCTCACCTTTAAGGCCTTATACGACCTGGGGCCAGCGTATCTGAGGGACCGTCTCACCCCATATTACCCTACGAGATCACTTTGTTCGGAGGACTCTAATCTTCTGGCTGTCCCCTCCGCTAAGGTGGCTAAAAGAACTGCCGCTCGCCGAAGGGCCTTCTCGGTCATAGCGCCGACGTTGTGGAATGCCCTTCCGCCAGCCACACGGGCTATCCATGACTTACTCCCATTTAGGCGGGCATGTAAGACTCACCTTTTCCAGCTGGCTTTCCAGGTATAGGCCCAGCGGGTTCCTCAAGCCATGCCAATGTTACCAGACCGTTTTAATTATTTTAACTGTGTTTTTAATGATGTTTTATTGTGTATTTTTACCTGCATCTTGTATTGCATTTTAGAGTGTATATGTGTATTGTGTATTGTCTTGCTTTCGGGCTGTGAGCCGCCCCGAGCCTATTTGGGAGTGGCGGCATAAAAGCCGAGTAAATAAATAAATAAATAAAAATGATTATCCTGTTCCATGAGGGCCAGCGCGGTCAAGTCAGATACGGCGATGCTCTCTCGGAGCCCTTTCTCATAACTAATGGAGTGAAACAAGGTTGTGTTCTTGCACCAACCCTACTTACAATCTTCTTCAGCATGATGCTCCAAAGGGCAATGGCAGACCTCGAAGAAGAAGAAGAAGACGGCATATATATACGCTATCGTACTGATGGCAGCTTGTTCAACTTAAGCCGTCTGAGGGCTCGCACTAAGACTCTGAACTATCCGTGTGTTTGGACGTCCTTGGAAAACTATGTCTCTCAAATCACTCAGGGCTTGCCCCTGTTGGCCTGTCCGCATGCAACTCCGTACACAGAGAGTCCATGGCTTCAGGTCAAGTGAGGCAAGAAAACAGAGAGGTAGAAATGGCTGAAGGTCTTTTGATGCCAAATCCCAGCCTTTTGTGCTAGAGATGCCAGACCACATATGCAGGAACTTTGGAACTCCCTGCTGCAGGTCAATGAAACAGGGGCTCTGGGGCTCGACTTCATCACAAGTTGGGGGTTGAGAAAGGGGGGGGAGAGAACCCCCCCCCCTTTTAAAATATTCCTTTACTGGGTTTTAAACAATAAATGAGGAATCAATTCTGAAACTGTCCTTCAATGGAGATGTCTTTCCGGGAACACTTTGTGTGAAATTATGGGATAATGATCGCCAAGCGCAGCCTGACAAGGAAACTGGCCTTCCTCCAGGACTCTTCCTCCTTTGTCTCCTGTTGCTCCACGGACTGAAGGCGCCAGGGAAGAGGTGCAACACGTGTCTGTTTGCAGTGTATGGCCTTCCTCTCTGTATGGGCTGCATTGCATGGGGTACATGTATATTGGAGGCTGCTTATCCAAAACGTCTTGTATAAGTTTTCCCTTTGTTGTCTTTTCCTCACTGGTGCTTAGTGTTATAAAAGCCTCCTGAAGCCCCCCCCCCCCAGGGAAGCCGTGAGGGCCGCAGTGCTGACCAGCAGCCACATTTTGAAACCAGCCACCATGTTGCTATTGCAGAACTGTTTAAAAGGTAGAGGCCAGGCTCCTTCGCAGGGGCCATCCTGCAGTATATACTAGGCCTGCCTGCATATGTTCCATTGACCTCGGAGCTTGCCCGTCGAGAGGGCCATATGCCTGTACATACACATAACCATATTTTCATAAGCAAAGTTGCCTCTGTGGGCTTCGGACCCCCACATGTAACTGTCATAGAAAATGTTCAAACAGGCCATCTTACAGAGAAACCAAACCTCTGGGGATTGCTGTTTTGCCACAACAAGAAAACACCAATCTGGGACAAAAAAAAAACCATTTTTTTTCTAATGTAAAGAATAGCAGGTATGCTGGAGGGACAAAGTCCTCGCTTGCCCTGAGGCCATTTCCAAGCCCACCTGGAACTCATCAAACCAGCCAGTTTCACTGTTTCCTTTTTGACCTTTGTCCTGTCTCCCTGTTTTTTCCTCATTAGTTGGGTTGCAAAATGCGCTAGTTTGCAATAGGCTGGGAGGATCTCCAGCTGGCATTTTTGTGATGCTCAAGTTGTTTCCATCCAATCAGCTGAGAGCACACATAGCCAGGACAGGCCCCAAAATTTGAATATGTATGGATCTTACGGCATAAATATGACTGTACCTTCACAATAAAGACATGTTAGCTCTGCGGATCCCTCAGGACGGTGGCTTTCATCCTTCCCAGCTGGTCAGAACCTTCTCTCGGTGGGGCACGCTTCCAGGATTTGGTGAGACTATTGATTTGGGATATTTTCTAGCGTTTAAAAGGATCCACCAAATCCTATTTAGGAATCCCTGTTTTTAGGGGTTTTTGGTGTCCTTGGCCCCATCTGGGCAAGGCCCTTTCTCTTGTTCGGTACCAAACCCATCTGAAAAGGTATTTGTGATCAGAAGTGACAGAATAGCATCCTTCATCGTGGCTAATGTTTTTTCTCGTCTGTGTCACCCATTGTCACGCTGTTTAGGCATTGATGAAATATTTCACAAAGAATCCTATGAGGCCACATTTGGTACAAAAAAGAGGAAATTACTGGTTTCTATTCATTTCACACAATCAAGCTCTTGCAATGAGGCAACCGCACTGTGACTAATTGAAGGCAAAGCGTGGCTCTAGCTAAGGCCGCCAAAAGCCATCCTCGGGTTGCATCTACACTGTGAAATGAAAGCAGTTTGGCACCACTTTGGCTGCCGTGGCTCACTGCTATGGAATAATGGGAGTTGTAGTTTCACCAAACTACAGTGCCTAGGATTCCCTTGCTTAATAGCCAAAGCAGTCAAAGTTGTGTCAAGGCACACTCATTCTGTAATGTAGATGGTGCATCCCTGGGCTGAATTAACTATCCAGAAGCTATGCCTTCCAACCACCCTCGGGGCACTTTCTCAGTCAACATCAGAGGGTTGCAGTCTTCATTCCAGATTTCCTTCTTTTTCCCAAGCTATTCTCCCAATGTGAGCATTGTGAGTGTCGGTTCCAGGGGGCTTTCTTTTGGGGCCCCTCGGGTCTCAGGTTGGCAGCGTGCATGTCTTCATTGATGGTGTCCACCCACCTTTCCTTTGGCCTTTGTCCAAGTGGTTGCCGTCTGCAATCTCCAAAGGCAGTGCTGTTTGTGAAGGTAAGCCCCAGAAAGGGCCCATCTGCATCCTAATCGGTTTGACCTGCAGCAGGGAGTTCCAACATTCCTGCGCATGTGTTCTGGCATCTCTAGCACCAAAGGCTGGGATTTGGCATCAAAAGACCTCCAGCCATTTCTACCTCTCTGTTTTCTTGCCTCATTTATTTATTTATTTATTTATTTATTCAGCTTAGTATACCGCTCTCTCTGGAGCTCGGAGCAGTTTACAGCAAAAATATCGGATAAAACACATAAAAGCATTATAAAACAGGTTAAAACCCCATTCCCAACAGTAAAACCACAGCAGGACAGCCCTTAACCTGAAGCCATGGACTCTTTGCGCACGGAGTTGCATGTGGGCAGGCCAATAGGGGCAAGACCTGAGCGGTTTGGGAGACATAGTTTTCCAAGGGCTTCCGCGTGATGGGACTCTCCTCTGGCCATTAGCAAGAAAGACTTTTCTCTTACAGTTTTTCCCAAGGACACAGACGGACTTTCCCCAAAGCATATGGATTTGATGCTTTTCAAGATCTCATGGGCTTTCTTTCCACCCCCTCTCCACGGCCCCCACCTTCCCTTCTTGCCGAAAGGGAACCGTTTACAAAGACTCTTTGACTTGAACTTATTTCTTATGACCCCCAAAATGCTTCTATGAATTTCACCAAATGTTGTGGGCAAATAAAATGATGAAGGTGGCCAAAAAATATGATACATTTTCCCCTTTTGCCTCCAATGTATTCCTTCCCGCATGGTCCCACCTTCCCCCCACGAAACGTAATCTTTGAAAATAAGCAGAACTGCGAAGCCTCTGACAGAGACTGCTTGATATTTACACGCCAAAAGCTTCTTCTGCATGGGCAATAGGTGGTGGCTCAGCCTTTAATTATTTATTTATTTATTTATTTATTTATTAGTTCAACTTAATATACCGCTCTCTCTGGAGCCCAGAGCGGTTTACAGAATTAAAACAGCAGATAAAACACATAAAACACAATAAAACCAATATAAAACCCCAGTTAAAATCCCATTCCCAACAATCAACTGCAACAGGGCAGCAGAATGCGATGGCGACGACGTAGCAGAGCGCTGGTGGTAACGGCACTGGTTATGGGCCAAATACCTGTCTGAATAGCCAGGTCTTGAGGGCTCTGCGGAATGGCAGCAAATCCCGGGTGACTCGTATCTCCTCAGGGAGGGTGTTCCACAAGGTTGGCGCAGCCACAGTGAATGCCCTCTGGCGCGTACTAGCGAGTCTGTAGACCTTAATGCCAGGCACCTCCAGTAAGTTGAGCCCCTCTGAGCGCAGTGATCCCCTGGGCACATAAGGGGCAAGCCGCTCCCTCAGGTACACTGGCCCCAAACCATATAAGGCCTTGAAAGTTAGAACAAACACCTTGAAGGTGACCCGGAATTCAATTGGGAGCCAGTGCAGCTCGCACACGAGTGGGGTCACGTGGGCAGATCTTGAGGCTCCTGAGAGCAGGCGCGCTGCTGCGTTCTGCACCAGCTTGAGTTTCCGGATCGCCGACAAGGGTAGGCCAATGTACAGTGCATTACAGTAGTTGAGCCTCGAGATGACCGTGGCTTGGATCACCGTGGCCAGGTCGCAGCGGGAGAGGTAAGGAGCCAGACGTTTTGCCTGACGCAGGTGGTAAAACGCTATAATTGATGGTGTATATTACACAACTGGTGCGATACTTGTATTTATTTATGATCATTGTTTAGTTCAGCTACTTGTGTGTTTTACTACCTAAAAGAATCCCACACCTTGTGTGACTATGGAGTAGAACAGACAACTCCGCATCTGTATGCTTGTCCACTGTGCCCTGCCTCGTGTACAGAGGAGGAATCGTTGGAGGCTACAGACAATGCCGTTGCTGTTGCCCGTTTTTGGTCGAAAGATGTTTAGTCACCTGCGCACCTTCTATTTTTATCAGTTTTATACTAATATATGCAATGCTTTTGATATGAAATAAATAAATGTCAAGCCTCTACTATGAGTCCCCTTTGGGGAGATAAAGCGGGATATAAATACTACTACTACTACTACTACTACTGGCATGCTCCTCGTCTCTGTGCAAAATGTGGCCTATGCCGTGTCTTATTCCATGCAGTTGCAAGGACTGCTTTTGCTTGTCTATTAAGGAGGGAAGGAAGGAAACACACACACACACACACACAATGCAAATGTCCTTCCCCAGAGACCGACAAAACCCACTAATCCATCCAGGGGTTTATTTGTCTATTGACTGCAGATTGGTTTTGAGGATGGCAGGACTCCCCGGAGCCTCAAACAGGATTAGAGAACAACAAAAGGAGCATTCATTTCAACTAGGGTGTTAATTCGAGGCTTTATTTGACTTGTATAGCTAGCTGGGTAGTTGGGCATCTGGCTTAATTTTTGACATCCACAAGCTTTGAAAATATTGTTAATCTTTAAAATCAATATCGCATTTAAGGGATTGCTGGCAGGAGCCCTTTGTTTGCTGATATCAGTTTCTCCGTGCACCGTTTCACAAGTCATTTAGCCTCACACAAGAAGAAAGAAAGAAAGAAAGAAAGTGGTTTTGCCCCACTCATCGATCATTCCTGGGCACCCATAGACTCATTACACTTTAAATGATGTTATCCTTTGCATTTACTCATATTTCATTTGAAGTTTTAGAGGGGAAGCGTTCCACCGAGAATACAAATAACTGGGACGAGAGTTTGTGGTTGTGTGCCTTCAGCTTATGGCAACAACCACAGTGAGCTTGTCGCAAAGTTTTCTTGGCAAGGTTGGTTCAGAGAGTTTCCCTTTGCCTTCCTCTGAGCTGCAAGGCTGAATTTCCCCACCTGAATCTCTTTCCTATCCATCCATCCATCCATCCATCCATCTATCTACCTACCTACCTACCTACCTTTATACTTACCTACTAGGGTTGGTCTCTGCGGTTTAAAAATTATTTGAAATAGGATTAAATTCGTATAAAAAGTTAATTTAATTGTTTTTTGAACCATGTGCTCCAACCCGGAAGTATAATTTCTTTACCGAACCTGGGGGCCACCAATTTTCTTAATTATTGTAATTAGTTCGGATCTCCCCTCTCAGTTATTCTGAGAGGAATATTTATCTCCTCCAAAATAGCTTTTCAGGGTACTTACAGACATATCATGGCCCTTTGCCTGGTCGGAGGATAATTAAAGTAAAAGGCCTCCTGGAGGAAGTGAAGAAGCAAGGGGGAACCATAGAGAAGAACCGGGACTCCTAGAGCACCTTGGAGGACTGAAGGGAAAATAGCACTTTAAACATCCAGAAAATCGGGGTAGATAGAAGGAAAGGAGGAGAAGCAGAGAATAAAGGCTGAAAGAAGAGGAGGAGGAGGGAGTGACAAGACCACAGAGTGAAGAAGGAAAAACTACAGAAGCAAGGGGAAACCATAGAGAAGAACCGGGACTCCTAGAGCGCCTTGGAGGACTGAAGGGAAAAATAGCCTTCGCACGCTTTTCCTCCAACGAAGCAGAAGGGCCGCACAGCACTGTGATACTCTTTAAGTCACCCTAAAAAGCCATTTTGGAGAAGGTTGATATATTCCTGTTACAAGAACCTCATACCGTATAAGTTGGTGATACCATTTCTATAAGCTATAATCTTCAGCTCCAGTCAATTGCACTCCGGAAGTGAAGGCAAATGTTTCCCCCTTGATTTGCCTGTGATGTCAGCCCTGTTTTCCTGCTATGCACATGCGCTGGAATAAGAACTAATAACGAATTTCGTTATTAATTACACAGCAATTAAGAATTTTTTGGAAATTTTTTTGTAAGTATTTCTATTACTAATAACCCCCCCCCATTGTATTTTAGAGCCATTTTTTATGGATCAACCAAGCCTATTACCTACCTATCCACCTATCTAATCTATATCTACCTACCTACATATCTACCTATCTGTCTATCTGTCGAGACTATTTATTTATTTATTTATAAATTCGATTTGGTAGACCGCTCTCTCTGGAGCCCAGAGCGGTTTACAACATAAAATCAATAAAAACATCAATAAACAGATAAAAGACGTATACCCAAGAACCCCCCTCCCCACAAATGATCCCGGCAAGCAACAATATGCAGAAGCAATACATGGCAGGACGGTATGTTGGCAGCTGGCAAACTATAGGAGGCATCAGTTGGGACCAAATGCCTGCCTATATAACCAAGTCTTCACAGACTTGCGGAAGGCCAACAAGCCCCGTAGTGCTCGTATCTCCTCCGGCAGAGAGTTCCAGAGGGTCGGAGCGGCCACTGTAAATGCTCTCTGCCGGGTGCTCGACAGCCTACAGATCTTAATACTAGGGACCTCTAGTAGATTAAGCCCCTCTGAGCGCAGTGATCTTCTGGGTTTGTATGGGGTAAGACGCTCCCTCAGGTACACTGGCCCCAAACCATATAAGGCCTTGAAAGTTAGAACTAACACCTTGAAGGAGACCCGGAATTCAATGGGAAGCCAGTGCAGTGCACGCAGGAGTGGGGTCACATGCGCAGATCTTGGGGCTCCCGACAGCAGGCGCGCTGCTGTGTTCTGCACCAGCTTAAGTTTCCGGATCGCCGACAAGGGTAGGCCAATGTACAGCACATTACAGTAATCGAGCCTCGAGATGACCGTGGCTTCGATCACCGTGGCTCGGTCGCAGCGGGAGAGGTAAGGAGCCAGACGTTTCGCCTGCCGCAGGTGGTAGAACGCTGTCTTGCAAGCGCAGGCAATCTGCACTTCTATTGACAGTTGGGTGTCCAGGTGGACCCCAAGGCTCTTAACTAGGGGCTGTGGGCGAAGGGTCACACCATCAAACGCCGGCAACTGGGTCTCTACCCCCAGACGTTCGCCGGGCGGCCCAGCCACAAGATCTCCGTCTTCGACTAGACTAAAACGAAACAAAGGTTAAACTGAACCAGGGCTAAAAACAAACTTGTACCCAATGAGCACCAGAAGCCTTGGAAGCATATCTTCACAATACATGAATAGAGAGCTTCGACACACTTTTGCGACAGAGCTACACTTTCGTAAAGTTATGAAACTTAGGCCATGATGCCGGGTCACATCCTAACAGCACGTAACAGCATTTCTCTCCCATCTTGCACAGGGAACACACCTCATTCTGATGCATTTTTCTTTAAATGAAATAATATATTTCCATATTTATTACGAGTTATGTTCACAAGGCAATTTGCATACACATGAAATTTACCATGGAGAGAAAGAAAGAAAGAAAGAAAGAAAGAAAGAGGGGAAGCGAGAGAAAGTAGTTTGCGGGCAGTGGAGATGTAAACATTATTAAACATTGTGTACGCCAGCAAAGAAGATGTAGGACAATACATGACAAATGAGGTGTGCATCAACTGAGAAAATGTGCTCTACTTAGTGTAATTCACAGGCGGTTCTAATAAGGCAGAAGCGGAGCCTATGCGTTTCCAGAAAGGGAAATACGCATCTGAGAAACCCCACAGACCACTGGGTGTCACTGTTAAGCCGCGCAAGCACAACCCTCCTCCTCCCCCCACCCCGACTGCAGCTTGGAAAGGAAACAAAGCTTTATTTGCTGCCTTCCTTGCAGGAGTTTCTGGCACTTGAGGGGCTTCATAAATGCCATCGTTTGGTGGGGATGATGGGAGGCAGAGGCATTTAGCTGATCCCTGAAAAAGGAAAGGGTTGAAGCTCCCCCAAATTTGCTTGGGTCTAGCAAATAGGAGTTGGAATTTATTTATTTATTCGGATTTATTCGCCGCCATTCCCATATATTTGGCTCGGGGCGGCTTACATAACAACCATACAATCATAAAACACATCTAAAATATCATAATTAAAAATTTCACGTTACAATCACTTAAATGAGCAATACAATGGCGTCTACAATGAAAAGCGAGACCACAACCATTCAGGCCCCAAAAGCCTGCCAAAACAACAAGGAATAATATTAATAATAATAATAATGGGTTGTTGCAGGTTTTTTGGGCTGTATGGCCATAGATGCAGGTGAAACGTCAGGAGAGAAGCTTCTAGAACATGGCCATACAGCCCGAAAAACCTACAACCACCCAGTGATTCCGGCCATCAGAGCCTTCAACAATAATAATAGTAATTTGTATTTCTTACCCGCCTCTCCCTCCGGCTCGAGGTGTGTCACAGCACAGCTAAAAACGCACACATGTTATAAAAGTTCTACGAACACACATTCAAAATCTCTTCTATAAAAGATACAGATTGAAGCATTGTTGATGGACTTTGGGTGTAGAATTAATGCACCACCTTTAACTGCCACAGCTCAATGCTATGGAATCTTGGAAGCTGTGGTTCTTCAAGGACTTCAGCCTTCTCTGCCTTACTACAAATCCCAGGAATCCATAGCATTAAACTGTGGCATTAAAGCCATGTCAAGCTGCATTAATTATCTGGAGGAGATGCACTATCCGTTTACAAAAGCCTTTATTACCAACTCTATTTTCTCAGTTCCAAATGTACCTTTACAGACAGCTGTGTAAGGTATCTATCTATATATATAAAAAGAGAGCTGTCATCCTAAGTAGCCTATAGACAGCAAAACCACACAAGGCAGACACACCAAATCAGCCCACATACACACAAAACTCTACGAGGTATGTTTACCACCCAAAAAAATAAAATAAAAATTAAACAGCAGGACCAAATATATATAAAAAACAATTGGACTATAACTCCCATAATCCCCCACGCCAACCCCCTCTGGGAGTTTAGAGTGTCAGAATGTTGGTGGTGCTGGCCAATTAGAGACATTATGCAAATACTCTCTCTGTTAGAATGTAGAGGTTGGGAGCCACCCCTCTCTGGCAGTTTAGGGTGTCAGAATGTTGGTGGTGCTGGCCAATCAGAGGCGTTATGCAAATAATCCCACAGTGGCAACCAATCAGAAAGCTGGCACATATCCACATACATACAAACATTCACTTTGTTGTCCCAGGCCTGGGAATACAGTGGGGCAGGACTACAATACAACAAAAGGAAGATACAAATCCCAACTCATCCTGAGCAAACTGCTAAAGGTCTCTTAATGTTATCAACAAGAGGCAAAATGGCCATCTGTCAAGAGTCCTTTGATTGTGCTTTCCCACCATGTGGGTAGAAGGGGTTAGCCACAGACTATGGCACAGCAACGCGTGCACGGGTCAGCTAGTTATTATTACGATTATTATTGTTTACCTAGAGAAGAAATTGCACAATTGTGTCTGATTCTGAAAGCCCTTGCTTGGATTTGTGGAGAAAGACATGCCCTATATGGTTGCCCATGCACATTGTGCATTTGCAGATGCACATGGACATTTGAGTGTATGTTCAGCTGCATGTTCATAGTCACTGATGTGCTGGTGTTGTGTAGCTCTGACCCATCTCCACTGTGTAGGTCAGAGAAATTTGGGGCAACAAGGCGATCGCTCCTATGCCATGGTGAAGCTTCACACAATCCGCTATATAGAGATAGAAATAGAAAGAGGTTTTGATGAGACCCAATAGGACGAAGACCCTTCCCCAAGCTGTTCTATGCGCGTTTATTTGGATGGACCTGGTTCTAGGTTCACTTATGTTTACTTCTAGAAAAGGATGCGGAAGACCATGACAATCGACAGAGTTCAGACCAGAGGTGGGAAAGTGTCATCCGAGGAGAATGTCAGGCAGTGGTTCCCAAACTATTTTGGCCTACCGCCCCCTTTCTAGAAAAAAATTTACTCACCCCCCCCCCTAGAAATTATATTAAAAAAATTAATAGCAATTAAAAATAAAGATATATGTATTAATGTTTCTACCTTTTTCGTAAAATTTAATGTTTTAATGTGTTTTAATTTTAGTTTAAATGTTATTTTAATTGCATGTTGTTTTTATGGCGTTTAAAAAAGAAGGGGCCGGCACTGGAGAAGCGAGGCCCACCTTGAAAAGCGCCTCCCTCTCGCCCCGCCCCGCGCCGGGCCCAACAAGGTGCGCTTGCGAGGACGTCCCCATTGGAAGAAAGAGGCAATTCACAGGACTGCGCCTTGGGCGGGGTTGACGACAAGAAGGAGGCGCGCGCGCTGCGGTTTCCACAGCAACGCCTGCCCGGGGATCGCATGCTTTCGACGGTGTCCCTGCAAGTTGGAATCCCCGGGCAGGCGTTTCCGTGGAAACGGCAGCCTGCGCCTCCTTCCGCTTGTCAACCCCGCCTACGGCGCAGTCCTGTGTATCGCCTCTTTCTTCCAACGGGGACGTCCTCGCAAGCGCGCGACCCTGCAAGTGGCAAGCTATCCTGGCTCACGCCACTGCCCCCTTACAGGGTTCAGTGCCCCCCAAATTCTCTGAGCCTCCCAGTGCCCCCTTGGATTGCCCCACCGCCCACCAGGGGGTGGTACCGCCCACTATGGGAACACTGATGTCAGGCATCTCAGGGTGTTTTTAGTAGCACTGGTTTCTCCCAAGATGACAGAGAATAGCAACCATGTGTTTGAATCCACGATGTCACCTACAAGAACTAGTTCATACCATGCGCTGCCTGGAGCAGAGGGACAGATAGTGTTGTTTTCTCGGCAACGAGGTATGGAGCAGAATCCAGCTGGCACCTTGCACATTTGTGTTCAATGCACAAAGCTGACATTCAGTTCAAGGTCACATCAGCGGGATTGTGCATGCAATGCCATTTGCACTTGCAGATAATATGCCGTTTGTTGTACATATGGTTGAGCTTTCCATTGCCATTGGTTGCGTAGCACCATCCGCCCATAACTCCGCATGCAGAGATTTACACCATGAAAACCTGAATGTAGGGCGCCAGCGGCTGTCATGTTGCAATTTCCGGCTGCTCAGACGGTGCCACAATTGCCCTGCGCACCCGCTTGTTATCCCTCCAGTGGAAAATCACTTGACAGGCGCATGTTATGGATACTGACAAGCCTGTCTTTTGGAAAACCCGGCTGATAAGAAGAGTTCTGTGCAATGGGATGAAAGCAGCGCCATGGCTTACAACTGGGAGGCGCAATCTGGATCTCTCTAAAGAAGGAAGTTCAAAATCAATCACAATTATAAAATCTGCAAAATAAAAGGTAGGCGTGATGATGTCTCTTTGTCCCGAGCCCAGTGGTGTCCCGTTCCACATCTGCACGTTCCTTCTCCAGCTGCCTAACCCTCCGCGGATGATCCTCCCTTACCAGTTGCATTGCCACTGGGCGACTTTCGCTGTTTCATGGCGCAGTTTCCCTGCTTCTTGGCAGAACGGGGTTGGGCGGGATGATGGCCCTTGAGGTCTCTTCCAACGCTTGGATTGTAGGGTTCTCCCGTTCTATAAGGCCAGCATTGACAAGTCCCACATGGACAGCCATTTTGCCTACAATCCTAGCCTTGGAAGAGACCGCAAGGGCCATCGTCCAGCCCAACCCCGTTCTGCCAAGAAGCAGGAAAGCTGCGTTACGCCCTGAATTGGGTCAGAACTCAAGCGAGGGTGTCCAAATAACATCCAAGAATGCCGAATACTTAATGTGAGGTTAATGCTGGGATAATTTGTAAAGTCTTATAATAATAATAATAATAATAATAAATAATAATTATTAATAAGTCCCCCTCTTATTACTGTTTTCCTAATAAAATGACTCCATCTTTGTGACCCTTTCATGACCTTCCCACTACTCCCATGTCGCTTTACCAGGAATTACTTTGCGGTCTGCTTCTTAACTCCAAGAGCGGTGTTTCCTCTCCAGACGCATCCATGTGCGCTGCTTTGTGGTCCATCTCCTTGCACAGTGCGAATGGCAGCACAGCCGAAGTCTCTGCCCTGGTGCCAACGACGTTGCCTCTGCACCTGAGCTTTAACCCTCTTTGGCGACAGAACGGGTTTCCTATGAGTCTTCGGGTCTCCCTCTGGTAAAGCAGAAGCGACGGAAGGAAGGCTTGGAAGAGAGAAGAGGGATGTGTCGTCTCTTTTTACGGGAGGCGCAAACCAAACAGCCCCATAGACATGCAAAGAAGCAGAGGCATAATTTCCAGGCACAGAGAGGAGCTTTTAAAGGCATCTTAAATAAGTACGGCATATATGTTTACCACCGCGGCATCTGACATGTGTTTGCAAGCACACCGCTCCATGGGGACAAAATGAGAAGCAGTGGAGGGCTACTGAGCGCTGTACATTTCCACAGCATGCCAGAAGGAAGTTATTTTGTGTTGGGTGGAAAGGCAATGCGCCTTGCCCAGGGCCGCGCGGCTCCTCCTTGGGCCAAGGCACTCCTGGAGGAGTACGTGGCCTTGTTCTGCAGCCATGGGTGGCAACGCATTGCATGGGGGTCAGCAGCCACTTCATTGTCCCCAAGCGACTTTGGAGGGCGTTCTCCTCGCGAGTGAGTAAGATTGGTATTTGTTTCACCTATAAATTCCAGAAAGGACGAGAGAAAAGTCTGGCCAGCCACTTCCCAGAAGGCTCGGGCAAAAGCAAGCGGCCGCAGCAGCCGATTCCAACATACAGTATATATTATTCCTTATTGATATCTTTTGAAATTCTGAGGTTTCTTGGAAACAGCTGTATTTCCAGTTCCCAAAGAAAGGTAGGCAGGTAGCTAGGTGCATAGGTACTGTAGGTAGGAAAGGAAGGAGGAAAAATAGAATGAGGGAGGAAAGAAAGGAATAAGGAAAAAAGGATGGAAGGAATAAGGAAAGGTGGAAGGGAGGAAGAAGGAAAAGAAAGAGGGGGAGAGGGAGAGAAGGAAGTAAGGAAAGAAGGAAGGGAGAGAGAAATTAGGGAAGAAGGAAAGGGGGGAGGGAGGAAAAGAAAGGAGGAAGGAAGAAGCTAGGGAAGGAAGGAAGGAGGAAAAAGAGAGGGAGGAAGGAAAGAAAGAAGGAAGGAAGGACGGAAGGAAGATGGAAAGGAGGGAGGTGACCTCCCTTTTTTTTAGGCTCTGTAGAAGACAGTTTAAAACCAAGGGATTCATAGTTTTCTCAAGAACACCAGGCTGGAAGTGATCCCATAATCCCCTATATCCAAATAATAAATATATGTCCCCCACGTGGGAACCTAAGGCTCTTCCCATGGCCCCAAGGTCCCACATGACAATGCCCCTGTAACCCACACTTTATGAACGCACCCAGTTATTTTCCTTTGGCATTACTCTTATGGACTTGTGCTCATTTGATGCCGTGACGGACGGGATTCAGCTGCAGGGAGTTCCACAGTTCCTTTTTCCTCCATCTTGGGCCGGGTGGCACAAGAACAAAAAGCCCACAAAATGGCCCCTCCTTCCTCTCTCTTTCCCTCTGCCTGAGCTCCATTTCCTCCTGACACAACAATAGCCACGGCAGCAACAGTAAGCGCCCATTTCCTGTAAGCAACATCAGTTTTCCCCTGAGGGCATCCCCTGCCCTCTGCCACATTGTTCAAAACAAAAACTCACACAGCTGCTCCAAAGGTGGGGGGGACGAGTGACCTTTTACCCAGTCACCATGAGGAGGATTTTCACCACAGTTACCAGTTTGAGAGATCTAGTTTCCCCAAGTACACTGGCACATTTTGCCCTTTTCTTCCTGCTACATAACCCGGACTATCCCTGGACTGCTCTCCCCAGCTGATTCCAGCATAAGCCCTTGCCACATCTTACAGATTATGGACCCAAAGGGACTCTCTTTCTGGACAAACCGTGTCCGATGTTTTCCGGAGGGGTTTTGCCCAGATGGCAGGGGGACTCAAAGGGAACCCAGATCTTTTGGGCTTTGGGAGAAGCAGTTCGCCAAGGACACTTCCCAGCTGGATACTTCCAGCCTTTTCCCCTCTTGCCACATGGATTTTGTGATGTTCTGCCACTCTATTGCACTCCAGAAACAATTCTGCCCCTCAGGACTCTATAGTTTCCTCAAGGACGTTTCTTCAGTTGGACATTTCCTGTTCTTCCCCTTCGCATCATGGACCCTCAATGACTTTGCCACTGCTTTGCACCCCAAGCCCCAAAGGCTCTGCAGTTCCCAAGGACAGTAATTACATCAAGGAGGACTACAACTCCCAGGAGGAAAGCAGCATTGTGTTGCCTGTTTTAAAGATCATTTCCTCTGGGAGCAAGAGCTGCATGGGAGATTGTAATTGGGATGATTGCTGGGGGAAATCTGGGTTGTCTTGTCTATTTTGTATCCCTTATGTGTTCCCTTTTGTGTCAATGTAACCTTTAAGTTAACGCCCTCAGCAGAGAGTTCCAGGGATTAACAGTGCACAATAATCCACTTTTCTACCCATTCTACCTTGCACAAATAATAACCTTGGGGGGAGGGACGTTGGGTTTCTTCGTGGGGTGAGGCCCACTCTTTATGCCCAAGACTCCCCCACATATGTCCCTGTCATTCTCGGAGCTTGGCCAATGATTAGGGAATATGTATGGTCATATAAACAGGACCCAAAACATGGTTGTTTCATGCGAGCTTCAGACCCTCGCAGCCAGCCCCAATAGCTCTCTCTCAGGACCATTTTAAACTGAGCAACCATGCTTCCAAACTCAGCCAGGACTCCCTTTGCGGAGAGTTCCCCTGGTGAACAAATAATACATTTTTCTGGCCATATGATGCTTTTCACCAATATTGGGTGGAGGTCAGGTGTTCTGTGGAACATAGATTCCGCCATTATGGGCCTGGATCCTCCCGCTCGTGTTTCCCTTTGGCTTCGGAGCTAGACCCCCAAGGGACTCATGGGCTCTGGCAACCCCAAGTCACTCAGCCACCCCATAGCTGGACCAGAGTGGGCTTCGGACCCCCGCTTACCGGCTGAAATAACTTATGCTTTTGCCATTTTAAAACTGAGAAACCATGCTTCCCGCTAGACTGAAACTCTCAACACAAAGGAGTTTCAGCCAGGACAAAGAACTCCCATTAAGGTATTCAAAGACAAACAATAAACAGGAAGGTGAGCTTCCACATCGGGGGCTCGCCAGCCGCAAGGTATTCAGCCACAGGTTACTTCCTCCACCCAGCCGTTTTTCCTTTGTGTCCTTTCCCGCCTTGCATAGCCGGCCAGGATAGGCTCGTTCGAATCTTGGTGCGCCTTTCCCTATTGGTTAAAGCCCGCAGGCCTCCTCCTGGCCCAGCTGACTTTGACAGCGCGGCCAATCAGCTGGAGCTACACGTGGGAGGGGAGGGCGCCCGATTCAAATGTAAATGACTGCTTTTCTATATATTTGACTGCATTCCCATTAAAGACTATGTTTTGCCCTTGGAACCTTGGCGTGGCATTGCATCCTATTCAGCTGAATTAGATTCTTCTCTCGGTAATGGCGTTCTTCCGTCTGGGTGAGCATTGATCTGGGTTACTTTGGGATTTGTAGTTCTGGGAAGATCATCCAGATTTGGGCCTCGGTCCTCGCCTTTTAGGGGTGGCCTGGGCTCTGTCCCCTTAAGGGAAGGGCCTTTTCTAACCCATATTTCGGTAACACATTCCCAAAGACTTTTCCCTTTCTTTCCAGGACCCCTTGGGCTATCTTTTATTAATCTAATAAATCTTTCTGGTGGGTAGGCAGGGGTGATCAGGATGGTATATTTTCCCATAAACCCCAATGTATCTCCCCTCATGTTTTCCCCATGTACTGTATGTAATTTTAAAAATAGGAAAGTGCCACTGTTTACCTTTAGCCAGCTGCCTGGGGCAAGCCTTGCCAGCTGCAAGCTTGTGATTCAATCACCCCTCCACCAGCCTCATTTGCATGACAATGGCAGGAGCCAGCTCTTTCCAAAAGGATCTTTCCCCTTGGGCCAAAACTGGTTTTTACTAATCTATAGACCAAGGCCTCTGAGCTTTCGTCTACCTTAGGCTATTGATTAATAGGCAAAACTATTTATATATTTCATAAATGGCCACCTCTATCAGCCTCGGAAACTGGCACATGGCTACAGCTTCTTCATTTGTTTACCATTTGTTTGATCCTCAACCAAAAGACAATAGAATTGCTCAGGCTGAGAACAGGAGGGTCCTTGCTGGACACTTGGCCACTTGATCTACATATTTAATCCCATCAAAATGTTTTTCTGCCTCCATTGTTCTACTCATCTCTCACCTCTTCACCCCCATTGGCTGGAAACCGAAAGAAGAAGCAGCCAGCCAGCCAGATTCCATCCAATCAACACAAAGCTAGTCTGGGGGCGGGAAGTGGGAAATTTTGATTTTGTAACCTTATAGAATGTATGACTGCTTTGCGACAAGGATATTGTGGTTGCCGTCCTCCTCAGCTGACGAGGCACCTTCTTCTGGACCTCTTTGGTGAGGTTGTTTGGGAAAGGGGTCTTTTCAACTTGCCAAAGGTTCTGCTGAAATCCCCGCTTTAGGGGTCCTTCTGGGCCTCTGCCCCCTCTGGGCCAGGCCATCTCCCAATTGTTCGGTAACAGAGGGAAGGAAGGAAGGAAATCAGGGAAGGGTGGAAATGATGTGTCTCAAAACCCTCATAGACATAACCGCGTATGAAGCCGATGCACCTGCCCCGGAGAAGTGATGCAGCCTGAGAACTCTTGAAGAGCCGTGGCTCAATGCTATGGAACCTTCTCTGGCAGCATACAACTACAGCGTTGGTTACCCCGTAGTAAAACCTTGTCATTTTAGTAATGTGAAACTCATTAGTTCTGAAGTGTAGAAACGCCCTGGCACTGCTTGCAGATAGTACACGTCATCACCAGCTAATATCTGACAGTCAAGCGGCTGTTAAGGAAGAAGTCCAAAAAAAGAAAGGAGAAGTTGGCCACTATACGTAGTTATGTAGTGGAGGGGAAGGTCTGTCCTCTTTGACCCAAAGTGGAAAGCTCAAGCTTCAGTTTTGACAGATGATTTCTCCCATCCAATCAATCTTTTTATTCATGATGAGGTCATGTGAAATTAGGAAAGAATATGAAAACCATTGGATTTGTATGCTGGCGCAGAAATAATCATTGAGTAGTATCTCTAGAGATTGCAGTGATTGAGTATCTCTAGGAATGCATCTTTCCTTGCTTTTTGTTTTGCATTTTGGAGCTGAAAATGTGTATGAAAGCAAGCATAGTTTGCTAAATGTGCACATTCCTTAAACTGTACCATTCCTGTATCCGCAGGACCAATACCTGCAGTTACCCACCGCTGTCAAAACGCAAAACCCCTTCCGGGCTTTTCGAGGCCCCCCGGAACAACCTTAATTTCCATCGTGTTTGTTATTATCGGTGGTGTCATCTCTCTACACAAAGTCCAGGAGCGTATCCACCCAGGGGCGGTCTAAGGTAATTTTAAATGGTAAGCGAACATTATTTTGTCACCCCCCCCAAACATTATTTTGGTGCCCCCCCCCCCAACTGACTCAGGCGCTTGGGTCCAAAGTTTGCCCATGCCTGACCTATAGGGAGGGACACTCTGCATCACCGCTTCTTAAACGGTGGGGTCCTCTTTGCTCAACGTTGGGGTCAGGAATGAAATGCCCATTAATGAAGGTGACTGGATACCAACCAATGGCACGAATCTGCGAGGGACAATGTGCAGTGTTCACAGCGGACTCTGCAGAAAACCATGCTTCCAGGGGAAGGAAAAACAGCCCGTTTCACAAGCTTTGCAGATGCTGAATTGTTCTCAGTCGCCGCTTGGTGATGTGCCTATACACCTGGGACCCTGCACAGATCTCCCAGGAGGAAAAGGGTGGCGAGCAAGCGAGGGGGAGAAAAGTTGAAGCAGCCCTGCTTGTAGATCATGGAAAGGAGGCTTGTGTTGTGTTGTGTTGTGTCGGGGGCTGGTGCGTCTGTCGTGAGACCCCCTTTGGGGCCCCTTGGCGGGCCTCCTCTTTGCCGCCCTCTCCTGCCTTCCTTCCTCGCGCGGCGCTTGTCGCCCTCCCCCTTGGCGGGGCCCCGGCGCTCTCGGTCTGCTTGGGACAAGAAGAGCCGCCTGGCATTGGCGAGCGGGGCTGGCGAGGGCGAGGAGGAGCGCCCCGAGGAGGAGGAGGAGGAGGAGGGCTGGCCGAGCCGCAGTGAGGCTCTCTCCTCCTTGGCAGCCTGGCCCCGGGCCGAGGCGGAGAGAGAGAGCGCGAGCCACGTCCCTCGAAGCCTGGCTGCCCCAGGACTTGGAGGAGAAGGAGAAAGGAGGAGGAGAGCTTGTTGTCAGGCTGGACACTGTCTGGCGGGCGGGGGAATTCGCCCTTTACCAGATGGCGCCCCACGCGGAGGCGTCCTTGGCCTACCAGTAGGACTGCCCCTGTATCCACCTCAGATATGGGGGTTGCACTCTAATATAGAATAGTACAGAATAGAAAATGCCCACAAGAATGGCCTCTATATTTTAAAAGGCAGATGAAAATGCAGGCAAACACCCCGAAGGACCAAAGAGCCTGGTGCGGGGAACGGAGGCTGGGAAATGGAAACTGGGATTGGGAAACGGAACCAGACAAGGCCAAGCGGCATCATTCGTCTCCTCACAGCATCACAAAATTCCAGGGCAGTGGGCTTGGAAGACACCCCAGGGCCACCTCCGACCCAACCTCCTCCCACGCGTAGTGATCCTGTCCTTGAAGGAAGGTCCGCCATCCCCTTTCCCCACAGGACGCCTTTGGCCGTTGGACGGCTCTTCTGAATATTTAATGGCAATCTACTTTCTTTGCTTCCAATGTACAGTAAGACATTGCGTATCTTGTGGGAGAGACATTCTTCGTTTCATGAAACCACGGAGGAGCCCAAACGCCATGAAACCACCTTACTTACTTCCAATCCCAACATACCATGGCTAGGTCCTCCAATCCAACTGAGGAATGCTGGGGGTTATAGTCCAAATGATGCCTAATATTACCCATATCCAATCTGGGTCATATTAAGACAAGCTTATCTCGATGGGTCATTTTGGGGTACTAAGCGGTAGTATCCAGAAATGTTTCGTCTGCTGGAACATTACGTGATGGACGCGTGCATTTTTCAGCAAGTCACTGGCATCCCTGACATCAAGGGATGCAGTAATTACACCAAATGGTTGGCTCAAAAGAGAGCGGGTGTGAGTGTGGGCAAGCCTTTGATGGGCCTGGGATTGGCGGAGGAGGGTTAACCCTTCACCACATCCATCCACCCATCGCTTGTTCCGCGCCCTGACATCGGAAGGAGATTACTGTCAGTTCCACGCGCTTGACGAAGTGCGTAGCTTCCCCACTAATCCTGGGCTAAATCCTCACTCCAAAGTCTAAACTTTGTTCTCTCTTTGATGTATTCTCCCTCCCTATGAATGTTAATGGAGGTCAGCCACCCCGTTCAGACAAGGAAGGGTTCTCGCTCCCACCGGACTCTGTGGGAGGAAGAAGAAGGAAGGAAGCCTTCGCTGCACAAAAGGCTCACCTGCGCCCAAGGCCTCTCTCTGAGGACCTTGAGGGTCTCCGCTTTCACAGGTATGGACTCTGTGGCAGGTGGGCCTCTTTCTCCTTCACTGCCCAAGATATGGCAAAGCGCGCCAGGGCCCCGACGGTCAGTGTTCGGGCACTTTATGGTTAGCAGGGACAGCTGTACCATGGCCCTTGCTGTCCTCTGCTACCTGTCACAATCCACCTGGAGAAGCTTCCTCTGATGAAGAAACTGACCAGCAAAATGGGTATCCGTGGCTCAAGGCAGGTTGCCCCAGGCGGCTTCCAGTTTGCCTTGGAAGTGAAACCTGGCCCACCCCATGTAGACCTCGCAACCGGGAATAACGCACCCTTCTGGAGGCTGGAGATTCAGCCAGCAGTTGCAAAGGTGTACTGGTATGCTGTAAAAGGAAAAACCAATTAGCTCAGCTGTGTCCACCTGTGGTGTCAGAGACCGCGTGCTACAGTGGTTTGAGCCTTGGACTATGACTTGGAGAGCAGGATTCGAAACTGGCTGATCTTGGTGAATCTCACGCAGTCTCGTCATGGGGTGGGGTGGTTTTAAACTTGGAATATTGTTGATGGATTTCAACTATGATTTTTTAAAGTGTTGTTTGTGTTTGGTGTTTTTTAGTGTTGTTTTGTTTGTGTTTGCCTCTGGGAAGGGCGGCAAATAAGTATGAATAAATAAATAAATAATAATTCTGTTTTAATGGTTGCATGTTTTGTATTGTATACTAATGTTTTTATGTCAAGCCGCTCTGAGTCCCCTTCGGGGGAGATAAAGCGGGGTATAAATATAATAATAATACTCCTGACCTCACAATCATGTTAAAAAAACAAAGCATGGATCGTCGATGTCGCAATCCCAGGTGAAGGCAGGATTGAAGAGAAACAACTGGAAAAGCTGACACGATAGGAGGGCCGGAGAGATAGCACAGTGGTAAGAACAGCTGTGCTTGCAATCTGAAGGTTGCAAGTTCGATTCCCGAGCTGGCTTGGACACTCAGCTGTGAGCCCTGTCCACTGTTCACCTAGCAGCTCGAAAACAGCCCAGCTGTGAATAGATGAACTGGGAACCGCCTAAAGCGGGGGAGGATTCTTTTCAGCAAGGACTTTACAACACCTGAATCAATAAAGATCGGCTGTCGGAAGGTGGAATGCGGGACAGAGGAAGAGAGGCCCTCCGTCATGAGGATGAAGCAACAGCGCCCCCTTGTGGCGTAGTGACACACCCTGTGACACAGCCAGAAGAAGAATTCCTTCAAAAATTGTATAATAATAATAATAATAATACTGTTTATTTCTATTCCGCTCTTCTCACCCCGAAGGGGACTCAGTGCGGATTACAATACACATAGGACAAATACAGTGCAGTTTTTAGAAGGACTTCTTCTTTCCTGGCTGCGTCATACAGCTGGGCATCATCAGGTGTGAATGTTCCATTGTTGTTATGTCCCTGCGTCATTGCGCCATCATATCACAAGGGGGTGCTGTTGTTCCATCCTCATGACAGGAGCCTCTTGTTTCCACCACTTCCGCCTCTCCCTTCTCCGTCTGTGCAAAAGTCCTTCCCCACTTTTATGGTCCCCAATTTGCTGTTAATTCACAGCTGGGCTGTTGAACTGCTTGGGTAAACAGTAGGCAGGGCTCACAGCTGGCGTCTAACTCAGCTGGGATTCGATCCTGCAGTCTTCAGATCTTCAGATTGCCAGCACAGCTGTTGTTACCGCTGTGCTATCTCTCCGTCTGTGCTAACTGTACGTCTGCCGTATGTGTGATGTAATCTTCTCTGAGTTCCCCTCTCGGTGAGAAGAGCGGAATATAAATAAAGTGTGTGTGTGTTAAAGATCGAACGGCAAAGACTCTGGCACAAGCCAGTCCAGGTGGTCCCAGTGGTGATTCGCACACTGGGTGCTGTGCCTTAAGACCTTGGCCTGCACTTAGACACAATCGGAGCTGACAAAACTACCACCTGCCAGCTGCAGAAGGCCACCTTACTGGGATCTGCACGCATTATTCGCTGATACATCACACAGTCCTAGACACTCGGGAAGTGTTGGACGTGTGATCCAAGACAACAGCCAGCAGAGTGATCTTGTCTGCTGTGGACTCATCTTGTTGTGTTTCAAATAATAATAATAATAATAATAATAATAATATGCTGATGCTTTTATGTTAAGCAGCTTTGAGTGCCCTTTGGGGAGAGAAAGCAAGTTATAAATAAATATGATGATGATGATGATGACGACGACAATAACAACACCCTCAAAGGAAGTCCAATCCCCTCTAGGCAATTCTTGCCAAGAAAACCCTATAATAGATTCACCATAACTTGCAAATGATGTGAAGGCACGCAATAACAACAGATCAGCACCGCCAAGGGCATTTCTTCCCTGCAAGGCCATGACCTTGGCCCTCTTTCCTTGACCTCTGGCTCATTCCTCAGCCTGTTCTCTTAAGCGAGGCTCCGCTTGGCTTCGGGCCCTGCTTAAATTGAGGCAGCCACTTGTGTTTTTGGCCTCTCTCATTTCAGGATTGTGATGAGAACATGTTTTGGTCCCTCTTGTTGGATCTGAGTTGGCCTCAGTTGTTGCAGGTAATCCCCTTTGCTCCCCTACTGAATGCGCATTGTGGCTTTGTATGCACCGAGAGTGTCACATTCCCTACCCATCTACCTATTATTTGCTAGTAAGATACGAACACAATAGGTACGGGGTTGAATGCTGAGCTTCTTCCTCTCAAGCCCACAGTGTGCAAGTAGATTAATCCAACCTTAATCATAGTGACACATTCTCTCCTCAGTCTTGTTCCTGATGCCAGGTATTAATAACCGTGCCATTGTTTTCTCATTAATTAGAGACGGAAGCACCAATTCCCCTCGAAAGGCACGGCGTTGGCATCGCTTATTAACTGCCTGCCTGCCTGCTGCTAAACAGGGCCGTCCGATGAAGGCCGGAGGGAGGGAAGCCGGACAAGTGTTGCTTCTCCAGGAGGGGGGAGAGCAGGAAGCCAGCTCCATGGGAGGTTTCGCTTGCCCTGGCCCAAAGTAAGTGCCTTCTCCGTGCAGTTTTAGCTCCTCCATGTCCCTGATACGGGGGACCCAGGGAAGTCTTCTCTGTGGATATTTTAAAGCAGTGTTTCCCAACCAGTGTTCCGTGGCACACTAGTGTGCCGTGAGCGATCATCAGGTGTGCTGTGGGAAATCGGCACCTCCAATCCCCTTCCTTCCCCCTCCTGCCAAACACTTACTTTTCCTTCTCCGCTCGGGCTCCCTTCTTCCCAGCCTCGCTCTGCTCGCTTTGCCTCGCTTTGCTCAGGAGGGGAGGGGGGAAGACATGACCCATGCGGGCACTACTGCGCAGACTCGCCCCACGTCTTCCTCCCTCCCCCCTGAACATGCTCACGCGGCCCCCTCGGATCAAAATGGCGGCAGAAGCGGCAGTGTGAGCAAAACAAGGCAAAGCGAGCAAAGCGAGGCTGGGAAGAAGGGAGACCAAGTGGAGAAGAAAAAGTACGTGTTTGGCAGGAGGGGGGAGAGCGCGAAGGGGAAGGGGGAGGAAGAGGTCTCTGTCGAAAGCTGGCATGGGCAAACTTCCAGGTGTTTTGGACTCCAACTCCCACCATTCCTAGCAGCCTCGGGCCCTTTTCCTTTCCCCCCTCAGCCACTTAAGCAGGAAAGGGCCTCAGGCTGTTAGGAATGGTGGGAGTTGGAGTCCAAAGCACCCAGAGGGCCGAAGTTTTCCCATGACTGACAGCTGTTGAGCAAGACCTTCGTGTGTGTCTTTCTGCCATTCCTGCCAGGATATCCATGTTGTGTTCATCGAAACAGGCCCAGGTTTCACACTGAGTGTATAGATACATTTAAAAACATATTAACTATATGTATTACTGTGCTAGAGTGTCGTTTTGTGTCATTTTGGTTGGTGGTGTGCCCCAGGAATTTGCAAGTGTAAAAAATGTGCCGCGGCTCAAAAAAGGTTGAAAAACACTGTTTTAAAGGTCCTCCAGGATGGTTCTACGGCAGTCCTGGGCAAACTTTGGCCCTCCCTCCAGGTGTTTTGGACTTCAACTCCCAGCATTCCTAGCAGCCTCGAGCCCCTTCCTTTCCCCCCTCAGCCACTTAAACAGAAAAGAAAGAAAGGGAAGAGCCTGAGGCTGTGAGGAATTGTGGGAGTTGAAGTCCAAAACACCTGGAGGACCAAGGTTGGCCCATGCCTGCTCTATGGTAGACTTCCATCAGGCAGCATTCATTTCTGTAGGGTTCACTACTATCCACAGATTTGCGTTCCCAGGAATGGACGCAGGAGTTGTGGTCCTATATTGTGGTTTATGGGGGGATTCTGATGCCCATCAATATTTTCCTTCACAATTTTCTACTAGAAGAAAGAGCGGGACACTGAAATGGTGCAGATGTTAAACTTCTTCAACCCTTGATGTTTGGCTACTGAAGGGAAACTTCCTTTGTGACCAGAGTTCTTGTTTTGGAGGAGGCCGTGCCCACGCGTTGCTCCTTCTCCAGAGATGCGCTCCTGGTAGTTGCATCCCTGAAACTCATCTTGCCTATGGGTGGTTTGAAGGGGATTAAATGCCTGCACCAACAATATCCAAAATCTGATTGGAGTAAATGCGACACCTCTGTGGTGTGTTTCTCCCTCCCTCGGCCTTTCCTGCCCCCAAGTCCCATTAGGTCATTTCGGATAGGAAACTGCAGGAAAACTTCTGAGGGCCCTTCTCGCAATTCCTATGGTCCTTTTGCATTTTTAGCACATGGAATCATTTTAGACCTCTTGATGCAAGTCAGGAGGGAAATGTGTGAGAAAAGGAAAGTTTCTAGCCACGCAGAGGGCAATTGGATTAAGAAATACTATTATGTGTGTTCATTGGCTGGAGGAAGAACGGGATACAACTGCCTTCTTCTACACACACACACACACACACACACATACACACACACACACTTTGAGGTGGCAGAATTTCTTTTAGATCTAACGGTGTGCACCAAGAACTAAGCAAGTGATGCCGGATCTTGGAAACATAACACAGGGAGACACCTGTAATATTTGTGTTATCACGGGTATGACTTTATCACCCAGCGCAATGTCCTGAATCAACACTTAGAGAGGAGCTAAAGAGGTTGAGAGATTCAAATACGCATCCAGCAGTGCAAGATGAGGGTGGACACAGCACCCCAAAACAGATGACGTGGTCAAGGATGAGGTGCAGGCTGGACTCTAGGATCGAGGAGAGGAATTTGAGGCATCACCAGATGTATTGTATGTTGGGTGGACCAAGAACGCAAGGGCAGAAATGCCATTGGAGACGCACCACAAATCAGCTGCAAGCCAAGGCCACGGGTGCTGTTTCTTCACTAATCTCAGATTCAATAAAGGAGTATGCTTAGGGCAGAAGCCATAGGTGCATTGCACATCCGGTCGTGCCCTGTTAATTCTGTGGGTCAGTGGTTGCCAAACATTGATCACCAAGATGTTTTGGGCTTTGGCTCCCAAGGTTGTTGGTCAAGCTGACTGGGCCGTTTGTGTGTTGGGAACTGCTGCTGCCGCATGGTCTGAGATGCATGGACTACAGAGCTATAGTTCTGTGCCTGGTGACCATATAGACAGCATCAGAGTATTATTTAGGTTGGTGTAATCTCAGCTTTGCTGTTCCTCTAATGCAAAAGGTAGTTTGGAGCTAAGGCTGTTTCCATGACCTCTCAGTAATGTCCCATCCTCCCAAACTCAGTGACTTCCTGGTCAGCCTAAAACGATATTCTTGCAATGCCGGGGCATTTTGGGAAATTGGCAAAGAAGGAATGAGAAATACAGCATAACAGGAGAATACAGGCACTATAAATGAGAGGGCGAGAGGCTCCTTGGCTCTCAAGTTGATGCCGTTCAGTCTCCAGTCCTCAAGAGTTGTTCGGAGGGCCCTTCCACACAGCCATAGACCCCAGAACATCAAGGCAGATATGTGCTTCCAACTGGGTTATCTGAGTCCACACTGCCATATAATCCAGTTCAATGTGGATTTTATACAGCTGTGTGGAAGGGGATTTAGGGGCCTACCAGACAGCCCCTATCTCCCAGGATCTGATCCCAGGTTTTCTGTTTATCCCAGATTATCTGGCAGTGCGGACTCATATTATCCAGTTTAAAGCAGAAAGCCTGGGATTACATCCTAGGTTAGAGGGTGTGTTTGGAAGGGGGCTCAGCCTGTGGAGACGGCACATTGGCACAGGCCGTGCCGCCTGCCCACGTTAAACCATAACACCTTTCCACTGCTGATGCGGAAATATAGCTGCTGTGTATCTTCTCTCTCTGCGCTCTTAAGAGCTCTGGTTCTTCTCCTCTTCGGCTCCTGGAGGCAGGAGATCAGCCATGGACCCCTCACTCCGGGCAAGGAAGGTCGGGGGCATGGCAAGTCAACAGAGCATTTATCACATTGGCTGACACAGATGGGAGTGGGTGGGCCAGGCTTACAAAAACTTCATTAACAGGCTCATTAGCATGGCCTGATTTACTCAGGCGGACCTTTACCACTTTCTTGGAATATCTGTTGCAGGACTAATGAGTTTGCTCCGATTTGCATGCTAATGAACCTTCCCCGACTGACTGTCCTTCAGAATCAAACTTTGCTGTCACTTGGGGAGTATTAATAGGGAAGGAATGGGATGGGGGGTGTTAATAGCCTGAAATTCAATGAGACCTGTCATTGAAGCCGTATTGAGTATCGTGGTCTGTAGAGCAGGGAGTTCCAGGTCACGTCTTGCCTTCTGTTGAATTAAGGGCTGTCGCTCCCAGAACATCCCACCCATGATCGCTGGTGGGTCTTGCATTCTATTGAATCAAGAGTTGTTGCTCTCAGAAAACGCCCCCCATGGGCACCGTGTGTGAATCGTGAACTTTGAAAAGCAAGTGGCCTTTGAATGTCTTTACACACCTTCCATCTCCAGATGAAGAACCAGAAAGGGGTTCTTGAAGAGATCATAGGTAGATATTGTTTGGGTTATGATGGTCATTGACCGTAATGAATCTTGTAAATCTTGTTTGGGTAGATGGGCCAAAGGTCTGGCTTATTTCTGGTGAGGAACATTTCTCTTCCTACCACCATGTAATTTATTCAGAGACCTGTGCCTCTGCCTCAGTTTCCAAGAGATTTTGGGCCTAATCTGCTCCAGAACCCATTGACAGCCCCCCATGCCTGCATAATAATAATAACAACAACAACAACAATAATAATACTGTTTATTTCTATTCCGCTCTTCTCACCCCGAAGGGGTCCCTGAGCGGATTACAATACACATACGACAGACAGTCCATGTTGGAAGACATACAATTTACACATAGACAGTGCAGTGCAGTTTTTAGAAGGACTTCTTCTTTCCTGGCTGCGTCATACAGGGTGTGCATCATAGGATGTGAATGCTCCATTACGACATCATTGTTGTTATGTCCTTGCGTCATTGCGCCTTCACGTCACAAGGGGGTGCTGTTGTTCCATCCTCATGACGGGAGCCTCTTGTTTCACCACTTCCGCATCTCCCTTCTCCGGCAGCCTTTTCAGACAAGTCTGTGCAAAAGTCCTTCCCCACTTTTTTCCGTGGTCCCCAATTGTTGTTTATTCACAGCTGGGCTGTTGAACTGCTTGGGTGGGCAGTGGACAGGCTCAAATAGCTGGTCGTCCAAGCCAGCTCGGGGATTAGAACTAGCAACCTTCTGATTGCAAGCGCAGCTGTGTTACCGCTGTGCTATCTCCCCGGCCCATAACTCTTCTCCAACACCACCTTTCTTCTTTGAGAAGTTGATTTTCTTCCTATAATGTCCTTCATTGCCCAGCATTCATAACCATATAGAGTAATGGGAAATACTATACTGTGGACCATCCTAACTTTAATACGTCACACATCAGGATCATGCCTAGTTGTGCCAAGTCTCTCAAGAAGCAAATATGACTAAAATAAGGCTGTCAGACTTTGGCCATATCATGAGAAGAATTGACTCACTGGGAAATACAATAATTATTGGCAAGGTAGAGGTCAATAGGCAAAAGGAAGACTGCATTCCAGATGGATAGATGGAGGCCTTTACCTGGGAGTAATTCCAACTCAATGTAGTTGGCCTGAGGTATGAATAGAACTTGAGAACTTTTCCCTTGAGGACCACACTTCCCATCAGTCTAGAGCAGGCATGGGCAAACTGCAGCCCTCAGGTGTTTTGGACTCCAACTCCCACAATTCCTACCGGCTGTTAGGAATTGTGGGAGTTGGAGTCCAAAACACCTGGAGGGCCGCAGTTTGCCCATGCCTGGTCGAGAGGCCAAGCTGGCTGGGGATTCTGGGCATTTCAGTCCCAAAGAGTAACTTTGCCAAACTTTGCTGTTGAGCAAAAATAGCTAGAGATAGGGATGGAAATCAGTTCTGTTGCATCTCAAGTGTTTCCAAGGCTGAAATAATCATCATCATTAAAGGCATGACACCGCTGACTTCCTGTTCTGGTCGTCTTTTTGTAGATGGACGGAAACCGTGCTTTATTAAATAGCCAAAACCCTAATAGATAGTGTTTAAAAATACCAGGATAATGCATCACCTAATCAAAACGTGTGGTTATTTCCTTGCGTGGTGCTGAACTGAAGAGCCTACTATGGGATGGCAGGGATTCTGTTGAATGCAGTACTGTTGTAAAGGCTGTGGGAGAGAATGTCATAATGAAGCCCGGGGCGAATTAGCTTTAAAAACAATATGCTGAAATTATGGACTGGAGGCTTTTGCCTGCAAAAACAGTCATAATGAAAGCCAGCTCTCATGGCGATATATGCTGCATTTAAATTAATTCATATGCCACACTAAAGAACCGGGTTATTTGCTGCTTTGAGCTGTGTAAGTGCACAGGGTGGTTTTTCCTCTCAAGTCAGCGTGGGAGGGAGTGCGTCCGTGGAATTTATTCCGTTTTGAACCTAACAGGACAGATCAGCAGAAGGGCGGAAAAGGAAAGGTCTCAGTTCCTTACGGAAGGGCAACGCCTCCCCCACTATTTCCTTTCTGAAAAATCATGCTCAAATTCATTCTGTCAAATTTACAAAAAAATGTGCTAATTTTGCAAAATTTATTTATTTATTAATTAGATTTATCACCCACCACTCCCAATTGGCTCAGGGCGGTTCCCAAAGAGATAGGGTGGGGTGTTCTTCTCAAAAGTAAATATAAGAAGGCAGGGAACGTCTTCGTATTCAAGTTGAATTATTTATTCATATTCATCATTGAATTATTTATTCATATTCATCAAGGTTAGAGTGGAATCAAGGTGGGTAAATGTTGCAAGCGGAGATAAATCCAGCTTCCGATCAAATCATTCCAAACAAATAAGTAAATAAATGCTGGCAATCCAACAGTAGGTATATACTCCGGGATGGAAGGGAAGGGTGCGGGCCGACGGTCAGAATGAGGCCTTGCCGTTTCGCCTGTATTAGGCTTCGCCTGGACCCGAGAGGTAAAAGTATCCACAAATAACAAACAATTCCACTGGTCTGGACAGTCTAGTAAATAAATGTATAGTAGCATGGCATAAGTATAACAGTATAAACATATGCATATACACACACACACACACACACACACACACACACACATACACACACATGTTCCACAATGGAAAACAGAACCCAAAAGTACACCCGGCTATGAAAGGGATACATACCAATATTCAATCATAAATCATATATTCATATTCATGGTGGCCCAGCCACCAGCGTATCCAAACGCCCGGACAGCAAAGCCCAGACAGAGGCCGGTTTAAATGTAAAAGGCGTATCAGGTGAAACAGCATTAATTAACAAGGGTAATTACATTAGAATCTCATTAAGGGTTAAACGGTCGTTGAGCCACCATGAATATGAATATATGATTTATGATTGAATATTGGTATGTATCCCTTTCATAGCTGGGTGTACGTTTGGGTTCTGTTCTTTATTGTGGAACGTGTATATATATATATATATATATGTATATATATATATATATATATATATATATATATGCATATGTTTATACTGTTATACTGCAATGTCCTTGCAGGTGGCCAATTCTCTTACACCAGAAGTAACTTGCAGTTTCGCAAGTTGCACCTGACATGGAAAAAAACAAAACAAAAACACAATGGCAGCAAATTTTATTTATTTATTTATTTATACTTCAAACTTGTATACCGCCACTCCCCGAAGGCTCGGAGCGGTTTACAGAAGTTTGAGTGCCCAGAGGCAACACCAAGACAACATGTACAGAGTAGACAGGGGAAAAACAGAAGGGTAGGGAGCAAGGAGGGAGGGGGGAAGTGTCAGCAGCAATGTCCCTAGTGTCTCGCCTTGCCATCGAACGGAGGCAGGCGGGGGTGACCCAGGGGGATCGCTGGTGCCGAGGGGCGCAGATTCCCACATGGGGGCCTGGGACGGGAGTCCCGGCCCAACTGCGCCTTGTCCCTTGAGTCTGAAGTGGAAGTCCGGCCAGACTCTCGGAGCTTCAACTGCTTATAGCAGGAGCTCCAGAATGTCCTGGTGGGGAAAGTCCTCGGGGCCAGCTCCGACCTCCGCACAAACCGTCCTCCATTAGTCGAGGCGGTAGGGGGGCTGGTTCTGGGAAGACTCCGTTCTTTGGGGCCGGGGGGTGCTCTCGGTCTCCGGTCTAGGGCCTGAGAGGGAGCTTGTGCGCCGGTCTTCCGCTTCCGGGGGCGCCTCCTCCTCTTCCGGGGGCCTCGCTGAGTCATGGTCGGGTCGGCGCCGGGGGTTGGGTCCTCCAAAGGCGGGACTTCCGGCTGAAGGTTATTTCCGGGTGATGGTTCTTCTTGGAGCCTCGGCACATGGGCTGGCTGAGCGTCTCCAAGGCCGCCCGCCATGTTGGGTCTCGCCTCCAGGAGGCTCCCCAACTCTTCGCAGGGCGGCGGCGGCGGCAGGCCTCCGAGGGAGGGGCCAGGACGGCCGAAATGTCCAGCTCGGCGAGCTCTGAGCCTACCTGCGACGGGGGGTCCTCGGGCCTCAGCAGTCGATGCTCGGGGTCTTCGGGCGGTTCCTGTACGGAAGGTGGTGAGCCAACCTGGAGGGTGGTCTGGTCAACTGCCACCACAGCGGCCAGTCCGGCTTCGGCGTCGGGGGTAGTCTTTGCCTGATTCTCCCCGGTTGACACCCGACTCTCATTGGGAGGGAAGCGGTGGCAATCCTGGTCAGGGTTAGCGTTGGGAAGGGCTGTCAGGGCCTCAGCTGATGGGGCAGGCCTCACTTGGTCCGCCATCGCAGAGCTGGTGGGGAAGTCCCATGACCGGTCCCATAGGAAGTCCTGGGTTGCAGGGCAGGCCCGCGGGGGATCCTTCAAGGTAGTGGGATCCTGCTTCCGTGCCAGGAGCTGTACTGTGGGGATCCCCATTAGCCCCAGTAGAGCGCCGTATTTGTCCCCAAACTCTTTAACATGGTCCATAAGTTTAGCATACTCCTCGAGTAGTTCAGCAAGTACCCGGGGGTCGGGTTGGCCGGTGACGGGGTCCTGAGCCGCTTGCCGTGGCCGCAGCCTCCGTGGGGAGCTGCTTCTTTGTGGCTCCTGGGACTTGGGAGCCCTGGGCCTCGAGTTGGTCAGATGCTCCCCCAACTGGGGGGTCTGCAGGGACGCTCTTCTACCTGGCGATCCTCTCCCGAGCATCCTCAGGAATCGGGCACCAGAGGCCGTCACGGGTCGAACAACCCATCCGTCCTTGGCCGTCTTGGGTGCCCGAGGCGGTCCGGTTGCCTTTCCTAGCCAGATTTGGCTGCCCGGTGTCCGTGGGTCTCCCAAAACGACCCCCTGGGTTTGGTAGTCAATCTCCGCTGCCCCGGAGGGGGAACGGTGAGACCTGCCGGTCGTGTCCAAGAAATTTAGGAGGCTCTGCTGGAGCTCACCCGTAGGGAGCTCCAGCAGCAGACACCATCTTGAGTCCCTCTTTGAACCATTTCTTCAAGTTAGATAGAGACTGAAAGGTATGTGTTAAAAGACAAGCACATGAATGTATGCATGGATTTAGGTGCCTGACTGTAAAGCTCCACGGACACTGCTTACCCACACCGTGTGAGGGATATTCAATGAACACAATCAGTGGATGTGGGAGAATGCCTCGAACCCAAGACCAGCAGATTAAGCAATAAAATGTTATTTTTTACACTCGGATGAACAAGACGTGCTCCCCCCTCCCCGCTCTTTCCCTCCCCTTCATTTTTTGTACCAGAGACACCGAGGAGTCTGAATTACAGTTTAATTGAGGAATTGCGATGACGGGCTTATCCTTCCTTTTTTATTTAGTCATTATTATAAAACATGCCTGGATGCTCAAAAATGAATTTTTTGTTTGCTAATATACCTATTATAAAAAAGAGAGCCAATTCAATCTCTGGAATAGAGACATTTCGAAGTTTTTTTTTCGGGGGGGGGGGAACCCCTGGGTCAAAATGAAAATCCTCCAAAAGCCGGAGGAAAAAGGAGGCGTGGGGGTTCCAAACCTCAAGTTATATTATGATTCTAATGTTTTGACATGGATAAAAGAATGGTGTATGTTGTCTGACAACAGAATACTTAATTTGGAAGGATGGGATATTAAGTTCGGATTTCATGCTTATCTTTTTTATAACAAAGTAAAAATAGATGCCAATTTTAAAAATCATTATATCAGAAATTCACTCCTGAAAGTTTGGCCAAAATATAGAAATAAAGTAACAGAAAATCTGCCTTTATGGCTCTCTCCTATAGAGACAGCTAGATGATACAAGATGGACCACATATAAAGAACTGCTAGTTTGGGATGTCTCAGAATATGTATTAAAGTCTCAAATGGAAAACGAGAATATTAGCATGAATTGGTTTCCCTACATCCAAGTGGGAAATATCTTCAAAGAAGATTAAAAAA
This sequence comes from Anolis apletophallus, assembly GCA_030556195.1. Lineage (NCBI taxonomy): Eukaryota > Metazoa > Chordata > Lepidosauria > Squamata > Anolidae > Anolis > Anolis apletophallus. The sequence goes on from JARBWK010000014.1 coordinate 46,208, forward strand.
AGGGATTCGAACAGGCAGATAATGAATTAGGTGACCTTTTAACAAAGAAAAAACAAAAATTAGTAAGTAAGATATATAAAGTTCTTTTGGAAAAAGAAAATCAGAACAGTAAGATGGAAGATTTCATGAATAAATGGTCAAGGAATGTGGGATATAAGATAAATGAGGAAACCTGGAAAAGAATCTGGAAGAATAATGTTAATGTTTCTTTAAGTTATAGTTATAAGGAGAATTGGCTAAAAGTATTATACAGATGGCATATGTCACCAATGAAATTAGCTAAAATGTATAAAAATATGAAGCCAAACTGTTGGACATGTAAAGAAAAAAATGGTACTTTTTCATATATGGTGGCTTTGCAGAAGAGCAAAACAGTATTGGCGCATGATCCATGCGGAAATAGAAAAAAAATTGGGGAAAAAATATTATATTGAAGCCGGATTCATTCCCATTAGGTATTGTAGATAATAATCTAAATAAAGAGGAAGAAAAAAATCTTTATTTTATTAACAACAGCCGCAAAACTGACCATGGCAAAACATTGGAAATCTTCCGAAAACCCTTCCAAAGAAGAGTGGATATTGAAAATAATTGAGACAATCCAAATGGAAAGTCTTACCAAAAGATTAAGAAATAAAGATGGGATGAATGTAAATGATGGGAATGAGTATGAGGCATTTAAAAAATACTGTAAAAAAGGATGGGATTTTGATTTGGATTTGAAGGTTATTTGGATGGTTAACTAAGAAAGTATTAGTTGAACACATGACGTACCTGTCTTCCATCTCCCCATGTGTCCCGGGAAGAAGAAGAAGAAGAAGACAACGAGAAGGATGCGTTTCGCACCAACGGAACTGTTTTGTCCTTTTTAATTTCTTTTCTTTACACAGATCACCCTTTTCTGGCCCCGACTCCCCTCCCCTCCCTGCCTCGCTTCCCCTGCTTCACTTTTCCTCTCGACACTCTACTGTAACTATATCCTTTATTACCTCGACGGAGGGTAGCTTAATACCCTCGGATGTCTGATGTTCCTCTTTTTGTATATGTTTGTGATTGCTTTTAATCTGAAATATCAATAAAACTATTTTTTAAAAAACAACAAAAAAAACAAGCACATGAATGTATGCATGGATTTAGGTGCCTGACTGTAAAGCTCCACGGACACTGCTTACCCACACCGTGTGAGGGATGTTCAATGAACACAATCAGTGGATGTGGGAGAATGCCTCGAACCCAAGACCAGCAGAGTAAGCAATACAATGTTATTTTTCACACTCGGATGAGCAAGACACGCTCCCCCCTCCCCGCTCTCCCCCCCCCTTCCTTTTTTTTACCAGAGACAACCGAGGAGTCTGAATTACAGTTTAATTGAGGAATTGCGATGACGGGCTTATCTTTCCTTTTTTATTTAGTCATTATTATAAATCGTGCCTGGATGCAGATGGCTCTGCCCGAAGGAGCTCAAAGAAACCCCGTCTCTCCCTCCGTCTTTTGAAAAGCAAATTATTATTATTATTATTTCTTCCTATTCTTTGCTGCTTTGCTTTGATTGGATTTTACTCTTCCAGTTGAATAAAGATATTTTATTAATGAGGGGAAAAGGCCAAAGCGGGGTTTTGATTCAAGGATTGGGACGAGGCGCAGCAACGGCCTCAGGAGCGGAGCAGAGGAAGGCGCCCTTCGGACACGAATGGAAACCGTTCCCCTTCTGAGCTTCTCAGAGAGCAGCGAGCTGTCAATTGAGGGAGAACGTGAAGTCCCCCACCCTCTAGTGCAGTGCTTCCCAACCAGTGTGCCATGGCACACTAGTGTGCTGTGAGCCATCATCAGGTGTGCCGTGGGAAATTGGGACCGCCAATCCCCTTCCTTCCCCCTCCTGCCAAACACTTTTCCTTCTCCACTCGGGCTCCCTTCTTCCCAGCCTCGCTCTGCTCGCTTTGCCTCGCTTTGCTCACGCTTCCGCTTCTGGGGGAGGGGGGAGGGAGGAAGACGTGATCCGTGCAAGCGCTACTGCGCAGACTCGCCCCATGTCTTCGTGCCTCCCCTCCACAGTGCTCTCTGGGTGTAGGTGAACTACAACTCCAAAACTCAAGGTCAATGCCCACCAAACTCTTATAGTATTTTCTCTTGGTTATGGGAGTTCTGTGTGGGAAGTTTGATTCCACTCCATCATTGGTGGAGTTCAGAGTGCTCTTTGATTACGGGTGAACTATAACTCCCAGCTGTTGAGCAAGACCTTCGTGTGTATCTTTCTGCCATTCCTGCCAGGATATCTATGTTGGGTCCATCGAAACAGGCCCAGGTTTCACACTCAGTGTATAAATACATTTAAAACATATTAACTATATGTATTACTGTGTTAGAGTGTCATTTTGTGTCATTTTGGTTGGTGGTGTGCCCCGGGATTTGGTAATCATTGGCCTGCCCTTGTCGACGATCCGGAAACTCAAGCTGGTGCAGAACGCAGCAGCACGCCTGCTCTCAGGAGCCGTAAGATCTGCTCACGCAACCCCATTGCTGCGCGAACTGCACTGGCTCCCAATTGGCTCCCAATTGAACTTTCAAGGCCTTAGATGGTTTGGGGCCAGTGTACCTGAGGGAGCGGCTTACCCCACACGTGCCCAGAAGATCACTGCGCTCAGAGGGGCTCAACATGTTGGAAGTGCCTGGCATAAAGACCTACAGGCTAGCCAGCACACGGCAGAGGGCATTCGCAGTGGCCGCGCCAACGCTATGGAACTCGTTGCCTGAAGAGACGCGAGCCCTGCGGGACTTGATGACATTTCGTAAGGCTGTTAAGACCTGGCTGTTTAGGCAGGCATTCGGCTCTGACCGCGGCCCGCCATAACCTGCCACCTGCCGCGTCACTGCTGCTACATCACTACTGTCCTGTTACAGTTTTACTGGGGGGGGGGGGGGGGTGGAATTGGTTTTAACGCTGTTTTAATGTTGTTATGTGTTTTTATTGGTATTTTATTGTTGTAAACCGCTCTGAGCTTTGGAGTGAGCGGTCTACCAAGCTGAAATAAATAGATAAATAATAATAATAATAAATGTAAAAAATGTGCCGCGGCTCAAAAAAGGTTGAAAAACACTGCTCTAGCGTACTTTAATATAAAATCACTTGAATGCTGCGGCACACAATGCAATGACACCCTTCTTTGTTAAGTCCCAGACCTGATTTAACTTGGTTATACGTACTATGCAGCTAGTGATTTGATTATTTACATATGTAATTATGCAGTGTTTACTGCAGGATCTCCTGTGCAATCCGATGGTGAAGCTCTGGCAAAGGTTGCCCTTAGAGTTGCGCCGGAGGGCCAAGAGATTGCTAGAAGGAACACGTCTCTAGAAATGTCTAATCCAACAAGAACAGCAGCAGCAGCAGCAACAACAACACTATATGCCAAGGCAGACTGGTGGTCCAGCCGGCCCACTATGGCCAACTCTGTCTGCCCTCAAAGATGTCCCAGGGCTTCAAATAAAAGTCCTTGGTAGTCTCCAAGTTTCTGGAATCAGATGGAACTCTCTGCCTCGGAGCCTGGCGGAGGGGCTTTAATTGTGTTTTTCCTGCATAGCATCATGGAATTGGAATAGAGATATCTCGGACCCTGGCCATACAGTGCCTTCACCGTCAGGACCAGTGTCTTATAGAGACTCAGATATTCTGTTGGCAGCCAATGCAACTGTTGAAGAGCTGGCTCTATGCGGTATTTCAAGGGTGTCAGTGTAAGCAGCCTAGCTGCCGCGTTCTGGACAATGCGGATCTTCCGAGTCACAGACCTGGGAAGGCCAGTGTATAGCATCGCATTGCAATAGTCCAGTCTAGATGTCCCTGTGGCATGAGTGACTGTCGCCAAGGCCTCCCTTGTCAGGTATGGTGCGAGCTGCTTCGCCTGGCGGAGATGAAAGAAGGCCTTTTTGCTAATAGTCTCCATTGACAGAGATGAGTCTAGAACAACGCCCAGGCTCTTGACGGAGGTAGGTGGAGGTAGGGGTTCGCCGTCAAGGGAGGGCAGAGGGTACATTACTCCTGTCGGGCGGCCCGGCCACAAGATCTCGGTCTTTGCTGGGTTTACTTTTAGCCTGCTAGCACGCCACCGTTTCGTCACCGCTTCTAGACATAAGATGAGGTTATCTGGTATTTCAGAGTCCCCAGGCTCCAGGCGCAGAAGTAACTGGGTGTCATTGGTGTACTGGCAGCACTCCAGCCCGAAACTCCTTATCAGACTGGCCAGCGGTTGAATGTAGATGTTAAAAATCAGGGGGGAAAGAATTGCACCCTGAGGAACTCCACACACAAAGGGGGAGCTTTCAGAAGCTTGGTCCAAATACACCACCTGTTGTTTCCGATTTCAGAGGAATGAGTCAAGGGCCAGGCCATGGACTCCAGATATGGCGAGACGGTGGATCAGTAGATCATAGTCCAGAGTGTCAAATGCTGCTGTGAGTTAAAAACTCGTGAAAACTTAGGAGAAGCAGGTATAAACCTGTCGTGGTTCCATTATGCTCAAGTCAAAGACTACTTCCGAGAAGACAAAATAAACAGCTTTACCCAGACCCAAACGACATGGGATCTGGTTATGCTAAAAAACAAAAAGTTGATAAGAATACTATACAACCAATTACTGGAGAGGGACACCGAAACGGAAGTTGTAAGAGATAATATGATCAAGTGGGCGCAAGACTTTGGCCACTCCATACTACTACGAGAATGGGAAGAAATATGGAGGAAGAATATGAAATATGCGGGGGCTACAACAATCTCGGAGAACTGGACAAAACTGTTTTATCGCTGGCACCTAACCCCACAAAAGTTAGCCAAGCTTTACAAAAACCTTAATAACAAGTGCTGGAAGTGCAAGGAGCAGATTGGGACCTTCATGCACTGCTGGTGGTCGTGCCCACTAACCAAAAAATTCTGGAAGAAGAACCACACACATCCAGAAGAGTCTTGAGATTGAAATCGAGTTCAAACCAGAATATTATTTATTAAACTTAACGGAGGGCAAATTAGACATGGAAAAGATAAAATATTTTCTTTATGGCTGCGTAGCAAGGGTGGTTGTGGCAAAGAACTGGAAACAGGAAAGTTCACCAGACCCAATAGAATGGGCCACAAAATTAGATGAATACATGGACATTGACGCTTTGAGAAGCTCAGTTAACAATCAGAACCCAAAGCTCAAGACGAATTGGCAACCCATAAAAGCCTATTTAAAAAACGTAAAGATCTAAGAATGCAATGCAAGCAAAAGAAACATAAGAGAGGATGGTTGTAAGCACTCCTGGACTTGATGAACGCCAAGCAAAGACTGATCCCCTGACCTCCTGACTGGGAGACATAGACACTTTTCCGGCTGACCTAGCAGTTAGCAACCTTCTATCACTATCCCCTTAGCACTTACCTATTTTCTATTTTCTCCTCCCCCTCTTTTCTTTGCTTCCCCTTCCTATTGTTCCTCTTCTCCCTTCCCTCTTCCTCTCCCCTTCTTAACCTTTCCCCTGTTATCTATACTTTTACTCGATGACTGTAAAACCAATCCAATAAAAATGATTTTTAAAAAAAATGCTGCTGTGAGGTCCAGGCAGTCCCATTAACTCCATGCTGCTTCTCGATCGGATGCTCCACAGAGCTCCATCCCAAAACCCTGTTCCCTCGGGAAGAGCTGCCGTTGGGATCAGCCTTTCTATCTTGTGGCACATCGACATTAGGGCCGTTTCCAGGGCTGCTATCCGCTCCGTCACGAATTCCATCCGTTGCGGGACTGATAACACAATAAAATACAATAAAACAATAAAACATTAAAACATTACAAGTCCCATCACGAGGTATTAAAGGAAACGCAGGCATTTCCTCGGACCCGAGGCACCGGTATATTGGCAGCTGTAAGCAGTCACCCTGACCAGTGGGCCGAGTCAAAGGCCAGTCTGAACAGTCTAGTCTTAACAGCCCTCCGAAAGGGGGTGAGCTCTGGGATAGCCCGGGTGTCGCCTGGGAGGGAGTGCCGTAGCACCGGGGCTGCCACGGAGAAGGCTCTCTGCCTGGTTGTAGACAGATGGCAGGAGCAGAGTGATGGTGCCAGCAACAGATTCTGTTCCTCTGAACGTAGTGATCTCGGGGGAATGTATGGGGCAAGGCGGTCCCTCAGGTACGCAGGCCCTAGGCTGGGCAAGGCCTTAAAGGTTAACACCAGCACCTTGAAGGCAATTGTGATCACTCTGCTCTCTTCCCCAGTTGCACTAGAGATTTCCTCAAAGGAAATATCACTGTGTGGAGGTTTCCTGGGGTCGGGGCGCCCTTGGAATGAGAAAGCAGGTTCTAACATGACGGAGGCCCCTGAATCCGAGATCAGAAGCACCGGCCTGGCCGAGGGTTAAAAGGGAACTACGTTGCGACAGGTGGCCCACCTAATCTATTGGCTTCCGTAAGCCGCAATATTCGAGTACAATGGGATCAGTTAAGGAAAGTGTGTTGGGAAGGTTAACATTTCTCCCTTGCAATGGCTGCTGGACGTTGCCCGGTGACTCTTGTGCCCCATACGAAAGGTATCCAAAGCCCCGGCTGCGAGAAAGCTCTTTTCATTAATTGAATTCCTTCGGACAGTCATAGGCATAAAGGCGTCATTATAATAAACGCCTGCACTATGTGTTTTGGCTGCCACTTTATTCCCTCGGCAGGTTCGCTGTTCAAAGGGCAAATTTAACCAGTACGCAACACGTGGGCCACACCGGCCACACACTTTTCATCCGTGCTGAAGCTGTCACGCGATCAGCTGCCGACCAATGGCTACTTACTCACTTCCATGGTTGAAGTGCAAACCTGGCCAAGAGTCCCGAGCCGCCTTGGAGCAGCCAAGCCTGGAAGGAGGGCAGCCACTCAATGGATAAACACACCAACGCAGCCATTGTGCGCATGCCAGTGGGGAATTGGTTTACATAAAGCGTGAGCAGAGGCAGACTCCACTTTGTCCTGCCCACATTAATTCCTGACCACCTCTGCATTAATGGGCTGGTTTTTCTCCCATTTGTACCTGCTTCTCACCCATTACTGGTGACAAGGTCTGGGCTGATGAACGGCTGGGCCACAAAACGAGGCCGTCTCCCTTTGGTGTGTTCATTGGGCCCTTGCTCTCCTCCGATGGTGCCCGGTCCCCATGGCCTGCGTTGCCTGTGGCAGCTGGGCGCAGGGCGCACCGCACTCAGAAATCTTGCTTTGGGCAGAACGCGAGGTCCAGAACCTCCTGCCTGGAACGTGGCCCAGGAAAGGAGAACGGAGCGGTTACGAACAGGACTCTCTTTTCTCAAAACCACGAAGGCGTGGGGCCATTTCTGGCTCATTTTCCTTCTCTTTGGTGACATTTTGTGACACTGCCAGAGTAGCAAACTGGACCAGCAAGTCTGACTGAAGTTGCTTTTTTGGGTTATCAACGGGCACCACTAATCATCTTATGACAGGGATAGCGGAGTATTATCTGATGGCTATGAATGGGAATGCATCCCGTTAATAATGGGTTAATAATGTACACCTTGGGATGGCAGGGGGACACGTAAGGCGCAAAGAGGCCCCTTTTGCAAGTCTCATGGTGTGTGAGTCGGGGGAATGAAAGCTGCGTTCACCTGTTCCTTCGAAGGCTACGTACGTACAATCGGAGCGCTTCCCTTTGGCGTCAGGGGAGGCTGGGGAGTCTGATCTCAAAGGGCTGGGTTGCTTTGATTCTCATTAAAGAGAGTAAAGTGGTGTACACATCATCACCATAGTCATCCTCCTCCTCCTCCCACTTTCCTAGAGGTGGGAAAATATCAAAACAGAAGGGCTGTTGGTCTCTTCTGTTTCCAGTTGCGACCCACCTTCTTGGCTCTCCTCCCCTTTGTGTTCTTCAAGCAGGAAATAAAAGTGAAGCCCACAACCCATTAAACCTTTGTGCCTTATAATCACACCATGGCTAGCCAGCTACGCACACTGTGCATTGAGCCACATATTATTCTGGTATTTTTTATCAGGGTTGCACTACATTGCTCTGTTGATTGTGTTATTTACGTACGGGAGCCATGGAGGAAGGTGGCTGTGGCACAGTTCTTACTCCTTAGGCAATGGTGGTATCGCACAACTAAAGATGCCACCCAGTGCACAGGTATATTTGCCATGTGCCCAAATGCGCAATTCCACTTCGACAGAAAATATTCTGGCGTCCTCGGAAGGACTTGCACATGCCTCAAGGCAAGTGGGATTTTGGCCAATGCTTACTTTCATGCATTTTAAATCCTAATCAAAATGGACAGCGAGCTCACCTGCTGATTGGCAAGACCGTCATATCCACAAGCTGCCCGCCTTTGCTCACCATTGGTATGCCAGCTATGGCTATGCTTCATTTCCGGGGGAAGGAATATGTCTGCCTTGGAGAAGGTTTCTTTAATAGTCTTAAGCAGTATCGACAAGGGCATGACTGCATGAACAATGTAACATATGTCGAATACATAGAATAACAACGCTCATTATGTATCTGTACCAGCAATAGCCGTGCGATATAAATAATTCATGCCTCGTGCTGAATCACGCCAGCACTTGGAGCCATTTGGCAATGCATTCAAGGCCACAGACTGGCATAATCAAGGGGTGCCTCTGCCTGGCTCTCGTGAGTCCAAATGGCTCCCACCATTCCTTGCAGCCCCAGGACCCATACTCCCCCCCCCCCAGCTGCTTAAGTGGAAAAGAAAAGAGAAAAGGGAAAGGGAAAAGGCTGTTGGGGATGGTGGGAGTTGAAGTCCAAAACACCTGGAGGGAGGGAGCCAGCTCAAGAGGTGCAAACACAGAATTTGGGTTGGCCTTCGGGGTCTTTGGTGCTCGCACGTCCTTGGAGGTGGTCAGAAGTAGGGACACCTGGCCCAAGGACAAGGCTCACTCGGTGGCCATTAAGCCATGAGCCAAATTTTGCATTATTGCAGATTTTCCCTCTACAGGTCATTACAAGGTCTTTCAATAAATAGGTCAGAAAACAGCCCTTGAGATCCATTTTCTCGTGCCTGGCTCTTGATGTCATGATGGGAGTTCAAAATCAAGGACCGTCAAGGAGGAACCCTATTGTTTGAAGTTGTACTTTGCTCCGTCCCGGTGCATCACATTGACATGTGCAACTTGAGCCTGTTTGGGAGCTGTGTGAAGGACAAAGGACATTTGTTTTGGGGGAGGAAAAAGGCCGCGTTGCCACCACGGCGCCTGCGTTCCCTCCCCCTTTCCTGGCTTTGCCGTGGATTAGCTTTTACGCGCCATTTTAATTTGTTGCTGGATTTTATCAGCTCTAGACAAAGTTTGATAATCTCCCCGTGTTTAATTAGCGCAATCCTCTTAGGAAGGAGAAAGGCGCCCACAATCATCTTTCTGTACATTGTGCATCATTTCTGGGTTGACAGATTATTATTATTTCTGTTGCTGTAAGAAAAAACCCTAACCACCCAAGCCAGCGCTCGGGACGGAGGGGGTTTCAGTGGAGTAATTGGAAAAGCCACTTAGGACCATTTGGGTGTTTGCCGTCATGGTTTAGGGGGGAAAACACTGGTGGGATTTTCAAGATAGCATGGAAATGTCTCCATAGGCCTACCCCAACCACCTTAAAATCGGGATGGGTGGCTGTCCTGAAGGAGCGCTGCCAGCAGAGTCGGCTGCTTCTTCTGACCTTTAGGGAAAGCAACAAGGCATTTGTCTTGCTTGATGTCATCCCAAACATTGTCAGATTTGAAAGCCAGTTCACAAACTTTCTTTTGCCAGCCTTACTGTCGTAATACAGAGACCAAGTAAGCCAAGCCCAAGGGTAAAAAAGGGATCACAAAAGTTCATTTGGACAATAAATGGAAAAAGGACGAACAAAACAGTAGCCAACTTGGCTCAAAAACCCTCAAAAATCCCAGGAAAAACCCCACAAAACAATGCAGCAAGATGCCAAAACAAACACAGGACGTCCGTCTGCGACGTCCGATATGGGAAGATCCAGAAGAGTAGTCACAAGCTGATCCGAGGGTCCAGGGCAGGAGAATGACGGATAAAAGGAGGAGACAGTCCAAGGTAATCAGGATCATAGTCCCCATAAAACACAGTGCCAGCCTCCCTCCATGTCATACAATACCAAACTCTGTAGCAGGAACTCTCGGTAGACTCAGCGGAGAGCAAGCCCCGCCACAGGAATACATGGCAGCAACTAAACAGAGAAGCAGACATTGAATCCCAACCCCCCCACCTTTTCCCAAACATCAGCTAGAGCTGCCACAGCAGCTCACCCAAAGCCCAAAGGTGGAGAAGTAACCCATAACTCATGAGTAACTGGAACCAGGAACAAGGCACACGATATCTGGATCACAGGAATGCCAGAGACAAGAACCAGACATCAACTCTTTGAGCGCCGCAAAGGCAGCCCCAAAAACCCATTTCTTTTATAGCTCCTTAAACATCAGAATCCGAAGACCCTCCTTGGTCATGAGCACCAGCTGCTTCGTTTCCTGCAGCTGCTGAACCCTGTGCAGTCCTCCATGTTTCCCAACGGTCTTGAAAGCTTAAAGTGTCCCACTCTTTAAGTCCCACTCTGCTTCTGAATGTGCAGAAGGCCAGTCCTGATCGCTATCAAAGCCCAGAAAGGTACTATCACCAGAATCTTCATTACATACCTCCCTTACTTCCTGAACCAATGTCCAGTCTAATTCGGCATCACTCTGTTCTGACTGCCTTTCTTCATTCCCAGAGAAACCTTCAAAGGTTTCTGAATCAGAAGGAGCTCTAAGTATCTGCCGGATCTTTCTTCTCTGTTCCATCCCTTCAAGACTGGAATCACTTGCAGCCCTCTTTATCCCAGCTGCAGGGGCTTGATTATACAGAGCCTCACCCCAATCCATACTACTGTTTGATGCTATCGAGCCAGTGTCTTCCCTGTCATTACTAGCAGTAGCAGCCGAAGGCTCAATTACAACACTTACTGTATCCATCTTTTGGGATGTGAGAACCTTAGAGAGAAAATGGTCCAAGGTCTGGAAGCCCAGCCCATTGAGAAGTGGTTTCAGGATCTGGAGGCGTTCAGCTTGGAAAAAAGGGAGCAGGAGAGCCATCTCAAGTCTTTGAAATTGAAGAGGGAGCCGGCTTGCTTTCTAGCGCTCTAAAGAGGAGCCACGAGTTCAGACTATAGAAAAGGAGGCTGCATCCGAACATGAGGAAGAACGCCTGGTGGTCAGAGCTGTTTGATGAGAGAATATACTGGAGGCCCATCGAGGTCAGTGTCCACCCTCCCCTTTATGGGCCAGGTTCTGGAGAAGGCGGCGGCCTCACAACTCCAAAGGTTCTTTCTTGGAAGACACCGCTTTCCTGGCTCCATCTCAGTCCGGTTTCAGGCCTGGCTACGGAACAGAGGCAGCATTGGTCGCCTTGGTGGATGAGCTACAAAGAGAGCTAGACAAGGCTGGTTCTTCTGGACCTCTCAGCGCCTTTCCATACCATTGACCATGGCATCCTTCTGGGCCACCTCTCCAAAATGGGGCTTTGGGGCACTGTTTTACGGTGGCTTCAGTCTTTCCTGGAGGGCTGGACCCAGAAGGTGGGGCTGGGGGGCTCCTGTTCGACACCCTGGCCAGCCCCCTGTGGGGTCCCTCAGGGTTCAATTCTCTCCCCCGTGCTGTTTAACTTTTACATGAAACCACCGGGAGAGAGCGTCCAGAGTTTTGGAGTTCAGTGTCAAATGTATACGGATGACACCCAACTCTATTCCTCCTTCCCGCCTAATGCCAAGGGTGCCCCCCCTGCCCCTAAACCAGGGCCTGTCACCAGTGGTGGAGTGGACGAGGGCTAAAAGGTTGAAATCAAACCCGGACAAGACAGAGGTCCTTCTAGTCACTCAGAAGGTGGATCGTGGTGTGGGATTACAGCCTGTGTTGGGTGGGCTCCCACTCCCCCTGGAAACGCAGGCCCACAGCCAGGGAGTGATCCTGGAGTCATTGCTGACCCTGGAACCACGGGTGTCGCCAGTGGCCAGGAGCGCCTTTGCACAATTAAAACTTGTGCGCCAGCTGCACCCATACCGTGAGATGCCAGATCTGGCCGTGGTAGTCCACATTTAGTGACGCCCCACTTGGGCTACTGCAATGCTCTCGACATGGGGCTGCCTTTTTTCTAATTCTTTATCTAACGTTTCTTTTAGTTCCTTTGGGAAATCTTTTCCTATTATTATTATTATTATTATTATTGGTGTTAAGACCTAATTCTTATTAATTAGTTTTCCTTTATATTTGCTCCATATTTCCATTATATTTCTTAGTGATATATTTCCAATCTTTTTTTATCTCTTTCTTTGAAATTTCCTTAAAATATATATGTTGTCCTTCCGCCACTCGGTGGCCTGATTCCCGGCTTCCATCCGTTCCAAACCTTCTTTTCTACAACATGTCTTAATTGGATTGCCTCATCATATTTTTTTATATTTAGTAGGCCTAATCCTCCTCCTCCTCATTATTATTATTATTATTAAATTTATTTATAACCTGCTTTATCTCTTTATTCCACAGGAGACTCAAAGTGACGCAAATTGGAAATACAATGGTAAGAATAAAATGTAGTATTGAGTTAAGTGACACTTGAGGATGGTGCTGAGGTCTCTCGTGGCTTCCTTCCCGTGCCCTCGCTTCCCGATGCCTTGGCTGCAGCCAGCCTCCTTTCTGATGAAGGGCTGAGCATGGAAAACCTTGAACTACTCCAACACCCATAGTTGAGCAAATCATCTTAATGCTCTTCATGTTCTTCCTTAATGTTCATCTGTAAACCCGATTTGGTTTTACTCAGTGATCCCCCCGAGACACAAGAGGGACACGCAGGAGCAACACAACCCATAATGGCTTCTACAACCCATAATGGTCAGCAGCTTAGATGTGAGGAGTACTAACTCATGGTTTCTCAGTCCGTTTTGGATTGTATTTCCCAGAATCCATAGTTGCATTTCATTCAAACACATCTCTCCCCCAAAGATGGCTCCTGAGATACGCTGCTGAGGTCAAAAGAAGTGCGGCCTCTGTTTTTTTTTAAATTTTATTTTATGCATATAAAAAAATACAAGCAAACAAATACCATCGTCATCCCATCCTCCTCCACTCAACATGCATACATCTAGAAAGGACGTACCTAGAGCTTAAGAAATAGATCAACAATACATCTTACATCCCACAAAAATCACCTTCCATACCCCCCCCCATTCATTCCCCCTCCCCCCTTAAAAGAAAAACCTAGAACTCCCTAGGCAGTTGTGATGATCTTGTGATTTTCCTTTCTTTTTGGCTATAATGTTTGCCTCCCGGGCATTGTTAAGTCTTTATTTTTGTATTCTTAAATTCTGATGTTTCACTCTGGTAAGGCTGGGTATTTCCTGATTTTCCAGTCTTCCCTTCTTCTACTCATTATATATATTTGTATTTGCTTCTTTTAATAAATTCAATGAACTTATCCCACTTGGTGTTTATTGTGTTATTTGTCCCTGTTCTGTTTTGCGCCAATCTCTGGGTTAGAAGGTCCATATTCATAATGTCCATTGTTTTTATTATCCATTCATCTGCTGTAGCTGTTTCCTTCTCTTTCCATCTGCGTGCAATACAGATTCGCGCTGCTGTTGTAAAGTAAAAGAGCATCTTATCCTCATTGTCTTTGATCTTGAAATCAAATATTCCTAGTAGGAAGTATTCCGGCTTAAACTCAAATTTCATTGATAGAATTTCTTTTATCCTCTGGAAGATTTCAAGCCAGAATTTTTTCACCACTTTGCAGTCCCACCATAGGTGTTGGAAGGTCCCCGTTTTTTTCCCGCATTTCCAGCATTTGTCACTGATTTTTCCTTTGCTGTATTTCGCCAGTTTTTCCGGGGTTAGATACCACATGTAGAACATCTTGGTCCAGTTTTCTTTGATTTCGTTGGCGTATGCGTATTTGAGCTTTTTTGACCAGACCTCTTCCCATTTTGCCAAGGTGATGCTGTGACCAACAAGTTTCGCCCATTTGATCATCACTTCCTTAACCTGCTCACCTTCCAATTTCCATTCCAGGAGCTGCTGGTACACTTTTTTGATTAGTTTTTTCTCTGTTTTCAGTATTTTGTCCCAAAATGTTTCTCTGAGTTCGAAACCCTTTTTTTTGTCGGTTTTATAATCCTCCAGTAACTGCCGATATTGGAGCCAGGTTATTTTTGGAATCACTGTTTTCAGTTCTTCGTAGGATTTTAACTCCACCTCGTGATTGTTGTTATTTAGAAGGTACTTGTAACTAAGCCACTGGTCTGGGGGTATTTCTCTTTTGTGGTTTGCTTCGTTGGGGGAAAACCAGGTGGGCGTCTTACTAATCAGCCTCTCTTTGTACAGAAGTGCGGCCTCTGTTGAGATGGTGCGTATGGATCAGAACTGAAAATTTGGCAGACCATGTAGTAATGGAACAAGATCCGGAGCTCTGCCTCCAAAACAAACCTGACTTCCCATTTATCTCCCCACAATAAAACACTGCGCTTCTCCTGCCATGATTCCCGATGACGTCCTACCGGTCCAGCCGTTCTCTGAGATTGACAGGAGTGCTTCCCGTAAGGACTGTCGTGTTGGCGCAGGCCGGCATCCTTTCTGCATCTTATGAATACATACCCGTGATTCTCCGCCAATGCCTGTTTCCCTCTGAGGAGAGAGGCTCTGCCGTTCTGCATGGAAGCATTAAAACCCATTTGTGCACAACGGCACCCTTGGCGACACTATGAATCCTGCCTCTACCATCGTCCAGGAAGGGGTGGCGACGGCAGGCAACCAGCACATGAATATTTGTCGTTTTCTGTGTAAGTAATGCTAGACATTCTCAGGAAGGTGAGATTTGGGACTTGGTTCCCCGAGGAACCTTCCAGCACCTTCTTTGCACACTGCGCTTCTTGTCAGGGGCGGTTGGCCGAGTGGCCCTGCCGTCCAGTTCGAAACAGGCCACCAAGTCCCATGACGCCCCCTGACAGCCATGGCCTTGGCCAAACCTTCCCCTCCCACAACACTCTCTGGCATTGGCTGGTGAGGCTTCCTCCTTTCTTTCTCTAGAGGTGGCTTCACCTGATAGGCGTGAGTTTGAGAGAGATGTGCTGTGGTGATAACGCAACGAAAACATCATTCGTCAGCAGTGATTTCAATTAATGTAGGCAACTGGAGAGAATGCATTTGGGGGAAAGGTATTAGTCAAACCTACTTGGTAGGATCCAAACGTCGTAGCTGCATTTTTGTACTTCCTATTCTTATTCCTGACTGTACTTCAGCCAAAGTGCCGTCCCGTGGTCATGTCATGGATGTGAAGAACGGGACGGAGAGTGGCCAAGCACTATCAAACTGTATTGAATGTTTGCCTTTTATGTGTGGAATGCACTTTGAGTATCTCCGAGGAGATAGGGCGAAATATCAATAAGGATTATTATTGTTACTACTACTACTACTACCACTACTACTCTTGCAGCCAGATACCCAAGGATGGCAACTGGACCCCTTGAGGGTCCTGTAGGGACTCATGGGATCCCCACTTCTTCTGCTAGAGAGTCATATCTGGACATGGCTGGGCTACCACCCCGCCTCCCTTGGCTTCTAAAGGGCCGCCGTGGTCATTGTGGTGGGACACCCAGTAAGTGAGAAGTTGGCTGTCAGGGTCACCACATCATCCTGGGGCTGGCTGTTTCAATTCCCTGTCACGAGGGAGGAAGGAAGGAAGGAAGGAAGGAAGGAAGGAAGGAAGGAAGGAAGGAAGGGGAAGGAAGGCTGGCACAGGGAAGGCAGTGTGGATGAGAAATCTGTTTTGCGAAGGAAATGGAAATGGCAGTTAACAGGCTGTGGGCGCAGTGTTGGCCACTAGAGGGCGGATGGGAGTTGTGTTGTTATATTACAGGACTGAGGAAAGAAGGAAACACATCATTTGTCTCCAGTGCATTGTTGTTGTTGTGAGCTCGATTGCAACAACTCCAAGATCTCCCAGCCTTACATTAGCAGTTGAGTGCAGTATAGAAGTGACAGAATAGAAAAGCTTTATTTGTCATTGTGCTATTGCGTGATGAAGTTACGTGCCTCCCCCTCCCCCTGCCCCCCACCCCCACCGCATGGCCCCCAATGCCACATCAAGGCGAAGCCATGGAGTTCGATATGGCCACGGCTCTGGGATAGAAGCTGCCTCTAAGCCTGTTTGTCCTTGCCTTTGTCACCCTGCACCACCTGCCAGGTGGCAATAATTCAAGAAAGAATATCCTGGGTGAGGTGGGTCCCCAAGAACGCTCTGCGCTTTCTTAAGGCTGCGATAAAGTTATTTCAAAGAGGGGAGAAAGAGGTGACGACCCTTTGGAGCACCTTCCTTCCTGAGATTATGTACAGTTACCAAACCATGCGCAGATGCAGCTGGTCTCTGGAGCACAGTGGGAGAAAGTCACCAGCAGTTTTCCATTCAGTCTCAGACTGGACAGGACCTGCCGGGCCCTCTTCACCAAGGCAGTGCTGTATGGATGCTTCTCCGGGTCGGATCCTTCTTAACACTGACACCCAGGAACTTGAAACTGGTCACCCACACCACTTGGTCTCCATTTCTGGCCTGTTCTTCCTATAGTCCACTATGAGCTCCTTGGGTCTTTTTAAGAACCAGGTGAGTATCCCTGCACCTCGAGAGCAGCTGGCCCACCTCATCCAGAGAGGCAGGCTCACCCCCTTCTTCAGAGGTAAGGAGCCCCACCACGGCTGTAGCAAGTCTCCGTAGCAAGTGGCCCGTGTTCTGGGAAACGCACCAATGGCCAAAGTGTTGATAAGAAGTCCCTTCCTTTAGAAATTTACCCACCAGGAAGGATATGAAGCACTGCAAAAACTCTTCCGCTCCCTTTTGCTCTGGGCCAAAGTGAGGGGGGGGGGGGGCGGGGGGCGGTTCCATCTCATCTCCTGCATGTCATCAGTTGGGGACCCCTCCCCCCCAGCACCAACTACTGCTCTGCGCTAGAGTGAAGGGGGGGGGGGCAGAAGACGCTTCCACCTTGTCTCCTGTGCTATGCCAATAATATAATATAATATAATATAATATAATAATATAATAATATAATAATATAATATAATATAATATAATATAATATAATATAATATAATGTATATACATATAATATTTATAATATTATAATGTAATACTACTAATAATATGATATTATTATATATTTTATATTACTAATAATATTAAAATATAATGGTATAGTACAATATAGTAACATGCTAATAATGTAATATATTGTATGTATATATATCTTGTAAGCCGCTGTGAGTCCCCTTCGGGGTGAGAAGGGCAGCCTATAAATGTCGTAAATAAATAAATAAAGCCTTATCGCAAAGAAATTGTCCAGATGGTCATCATGAAGGCCTTGTGAGGTTTCCTGAGAGCCATCGCGCATGCCCTCCGCCCAAATAGCTGTTCAAACAGGAAGAAGCATGAGAGTGGTTCTGGTTAAGCCCAATACGCCATTGCCCTTCCGCGTACCTGGATGCCAAGCAGAACTTGGTTCTCCTCTTATCCCCAACACTGTGACTGTTCCCTCAGACAGGAGGTGGATTTCTCTTTCGACCCTCTAGAAAAGATTACCTTTTCAATTTGGTTTTTGGGAGAAGGTGGGGGAAGGGGCCACGTCCGCACATGCTATAGATAGTGGAACGTATTGTGCCAGATAACATATTGACTTTTCAAAAATTGGCATGCAAAGCTTTTAGCAGGCGTGACGGATCAGACAGGGGTGCGTATATTATTATTACTGTAAATAAAACGAAGCAGCAACAACGGTTGTCTGAAAGAAACGGCAGGAGATGGCTACCGAACAATGAATAGCTGGAAGACATTGATTCCTGAGGAGCAGAGAGCACTCTGGGTAGAGCGTACACAGGTGTGTTGTCACGTGATAGACTTATATAGGTTTATTATTAATAAAAAACAATACAATGTATTATTAATGTATTCATAAATAATGCATCCTTCCGCACATTCATTACGAGGCCGCGCTCTACGAGGGACGGGCGAGAAAGGCAGGGATTTCGCTTCATTGCTTAAAAACAAACTTCCCAAAATTTGGCAACTTCTTCACCAACCTTTGTATGTTTCTATGCAAAATTATTCCCTCGGGATGTTTGAGAGAATACTATAGAGAACTATTTGTTTTCTCACACGGCTGTATCCCTTTTGCATAATTATCACAATATGATAGCATCGTATCTCTTCTCCAAATATTGCAGAGTCCTGGAAGGTGTGGGGGTTTTGTTCTGTTCCCTCCAGTCTCTAAAGCGAAGACAGATGTCTTACCGAACTGCAAATCCTATTATTCAAAGGATAGTGCCATGGCATTTCTCTGGCATTACTTCGTGAACGAAGATTCTTTGGAAGGATTCATCTCGTGCTCCCCATAAGCGCGCCGATGATTTCGTTTTCGGACGTTGTATGTGTCCTTCGAGCCTGTGCAATTGATTTTTCTGGTGGAGCGCAGCGTGCACAGAACTGGCCTCACCCTTTAAACCAAAGGTTTGTCTGCCGGGGCCTAGCAAGCTGGGACGGTGGCAGCGAGGTCCTCAGGTCATAGGTTTGGTTCGAGTTTCCTTCTCTAGATCAGTGTTTCCCAACCAGTGGGCCGGGGCACACTAGTGTGCCGTGAGCAATCATCAGGTGTGCCGTGGGAAATTGGAACCTCCAGGAAAGGGGGGGGGGTGAAGAGTCTAGTGTGTTGAAGTATAAAAACCCTAAGAAACCTACCTCGATAAAGGCACAAAATTACAAACACCCCCCCCCCCCTCCGTTGTCTACTTGGTCCCTCCCTCTCCATGCATTGGGAAGGCCTGCCTCCCTTTCCCCAAGTAGAGACCTCCTCTTGCCTCCTGGGGGTTCTGTGTGGGAAGTTTGGCCCAGTTCTATCATTGGTGGGGTTCAGAATGCTCTTTGATTGTAGGGGAACTATACATCCCAGCAACAACAACTCCCAAATGTCAAGGTCTATATATCCCCTGAACTCCATCTGCGTTCATATTTGGGCATATTGAGTATTCATGCCAAGTTTGGTCCTGATCCAACATTGTTTGAGTCCACAGTGCTCTCTGGATATAGGTGAACTACAACTCCAAAACCCAAGGTCAATGCCCACCAAACTCTTATAGTATTTTCTCTTGGTTATGGGAGTTCTGTGTGGGAAGTTTGTGTCTTTCTGCCATTCCTGCCAGGATATCATCTATGTTGTGTTCATCGAAACAGGCCCAGGTTTCACACTGAGTGTATAAATACATTTAGAAACATGTTAACTATCTGTATTACTGTGTTAGAGTGTCGTTTTGTGTCATTTTGATTGGTGGTGTGCCCTAGGATTTTGCAAATGTAAAAAGTGTGCCGCGGCTCAAAAAAGGTTGGGAAACACTGCTCTAGATGGTTGACCTTACAGGGTTAGACGAGCACCATCTGCCCGGGTTTGAAATCAGAGTTTTCCTTCTCCTAGGATGGTTGCCAAAGGCTAGAGAGCCCATCCTGCCCGTTGACGCTCTTTGTCAGACCCTTCGGTTGTGACCTGCCTGGCATGGGAGGCCCTACCGGTGGCTATTATGCCACCGCCAGCATGGCTCACGACTTCATTTGGGTACGCAAGCCTCTCCCCCACGACAAGGGGCGCCAACGGAGAGGCTTGCGTTTAAAGTGGTATTAAAGAGTTGTCATTGCGTCGTGTGGCTACTTCACATGCTTACGTTGGTAACGTCAGTTTGTCTTCTCCTTTCCTCCCACGAGTCTTCCCTCCTTTTTTGGGAAGTCGTAGTAAGAGTTAAATCTGATTCTGTGATTCTATTCAATTTAGCCAATGTCGAAGCCGGGGAAAATGTTCCCTTTGTTTTGTAAACATTTGGAAATTTCTCCATAGGTGGCCTGGAAAGAGGACACAAGTGTCACGGGTGGATCCTTCCACCTTGAGAGTTGATCTTGTCTTGAGCCCGCTGGGAAGCCAACTCTTCACCCAATTTCGTCTGAGAAATTTCCCCCTTGTTGGGTAAAATTAGGAGCACATTTGCTCATCTTTTTGGTTCGTTGCCTACATTGTTTTCTGCATAAAACAGTGAATCAGGACATTATTTCCTCCCACCTCTACAACGGGGTCAACTTCTTAAGGGAATAGTTCTGCATGAAAACATGCAAAGGTTTAGGAAGAAATTTGCAAATTTTGGAAAGCTTGTATTTAATTTCCCCCTCCCTTGTACCTCATTTGAAGGGCTAACTTCTCCTGCCGATTTTGTTATACCTCATTCCATAGGGCTCATTTCTAAGTAAAGGCTTAGGATGACAACCGACACCATGAATGCCCTCCCTCCCTCCCGGAGAATGTATCATCCCGTAACTACCGAGCGCAGATCACTTTCCAGGCGTGCTTTGGCCCCGGAGGACAGCCAGTCCCACCCTATTTATAGTCCACTGTTCAAGCCGTGGCAGACTCTGTATTTCAGAGTATTTCAGGCGCAGACGGCAGCCAGGAAACCAGAAGGCGCTTCCTCCTTGGGAAGAGAGCAACGACCCATCTCGATAAAGTGGTGAAGAGTAGAGACATCACGCGGGCAATGAAAACCTGCACAGCCAAAGCAAGGGCGTTCCCCGTAGTCACCTACGGACGTGAGAGCTGGACCTTAGGGAAGGCTGAGCGAAGGAAGAGAGGCGCTTTTGGACTGTGGTGCTGGAGGGAAGTTCTGGGAGTGCCTTGGACCGCCAGGAGATCCAACCAGTCCATACTCCAGGAAACAAAGCCCGGCTGCTCACTGGAGGGAAGGATAGTAGGGGCAAAGATGAAGTCCTTTGGCCACATCATGAGAAGACAGGGACGCTCAGAGAAGACAATGATGCCGGGGGAAATGTCACATTGAGCAGACCACTCAACCAAAACACCAAATAAGGTTTGCTTTATGCATTAGGGATGGATATGGTTGATCAGCCATAGAGATCTATCAACACTGCATGCCACATGCTGTATAGGATGTTTGAAACGCCACATGATGTGCATGAGCAGCAAACCCTGGGCCAATCCTATCCATCAGCAGCAATTCAGTGAAGCCACAGCAACAACCTGCCGTGCAAAAATATTGCTACTCCTCATAAGTCATATCAGATTGGTTAAACTCATACTTACAACGCGATGTCCGACACATGGGCGTGGCCCGTGCCAAAAGCGTAAGGCTAGAAACTTACCCGATACTTTTTTGTTTGCGCTTTGCAAATCTTGGAGGCCTCCCAGAGTCAGTGTCATGTTCAGCGCAAGGAAGCCAAGCCAGAAAGCCTGCCTTTCCTCGTCCGGTGAATGGCCTCTTGCCACGAGGAGAAGGAAGCAGCGGGGAGAAAGCAGAAAGTTTCCTGGGAAAGAGACGGAGAAAGCACAGGTTTCTGGGAAACGGAGTTTGGGGGGGGCGGGGGCGCGGAGCTTTGATAGTTTTTAGAAAAATGTTGTTTATACAAACTCTCCCCAAATCCATAGATAAGTGAAATGTTGCCCAGGGGACATTGCCCGGACATTTTATTTTCCCGTGGGAGGTTTCTCTCATGTCCCAGCATGGGAAGCTGGAGCTGACAGATGGGAGCTCACCCCGTCTTGAGGATTCGAACCGCTAATTTACAGGTCAGCAGTTCAGCCAGCGCAATTGTTTAACCTATTGCGCCATTGCATCCCCTTCCCAGCTATGCTTGTCCCCAGCCAGGCTCTTGCAGTTCCTGAGGAATACATGGCGCGAGGCCTCCTGGCTACGGGTCCCCTTTGTGCTCTTCGTGCTGCGTGGGTGCCTCGGGACCCCCTTTTCCCGTTTGCTTCGCCTTCCTCGCCTTTAACTATTTAAAGGCTTATTTAAGAATTCTCTCTGTACTTGGCGCTCTTGGCCGTTCCTGAGCACACGCTGGATGAATGCAAAGGCCAGGGCTGGGATAATTGGACCTGCGGCCACCTTGGAGAGCCCGTATTTGCAGAGTTCCCCCCCTTCTCCCGCTCACTTCCAATTGGCTGGGTTTGACTGGGACTTGACGCCTGCACGTTTCAAGCATTGGTGTGCTGGAGTGCTTTTTCAAACTCTGCAAGGAGCAATTTGGGGTTTTCTGCTTGCTTGTTTGGAAATGGGAGTGAAGCCGTTCGTCCAGGTTGGAGGGCCACGTGGGGCTGCCTTTGGGTCTGAATGTGGCACCAAGAGTGGTTTCCTCTTCAGCCACGGAATCGGAGAATAGTAGAGTTGGAAGGGACCACAGGGGACATCGAGGCCAGTGGCTCCCAAACTTATGTGGCCTACCGCCCCTTCCCCCGAGAAAATTTTTTTAAAATTTTAATAGCAATTAAACAGAAAGATATCTGTATTAATGTTTCTACCGCTTTCGTAAAATATAGTAAAGAAAGTTGTAAATTAGAAACATTGAAGTTCAAAATTATGAAACCATTTATTGAACTTTGAATGGAAAGGGAATGCAGAAAAAGTCAAAACATTTGAAATCACCTCAGTGAGAAGGATGGACCTGGCACGCGGCTGCCAATCTCGCCACCCTCGGCTCTGTTTCCGTCAGCAGGAATCTCACATCACCGCCATTGACCGTTTGCAATCGGTTTTCTTTTTTTGTTAATAAATTGGTTACGGCACTGAATCCACGTTCCACTAAATACGTTGAAGGGAACGTAATTAGGAACTTTTGAATTACAGCCCGTATTTCAGGATGAGCCGCAGGGATCTCCCTTTGCCGCCAGAATGGTTGGTAGCCGCCAACAATTCATCATGTGTAGTTGCAAGTGACCTCCGAGGGCCACCCAGCCCAACCTCCTCCTGGCAAAAGGCAAACGAACACTCAAAGCACTCCTGACAGATGGCCACTCAGACTCTTAATAATAATAATAATAATAATAATAATAGAGTCCTAGGGTTGCGAGAGACCTCTTGAGGGCCACCCACTCCAACCTCCTTCTGCCATAAGGGAGAAGCACAATCAGAGCACTCCTGACAGTGGTAGTTCGCCAGCATCCGAAGAGAACGGAAGGAGAGAAAGGCGAGAGGGAGAAAGGAACGGGGGGCTTCTTCCTTGCGCATGTGCCCCTGCTTCCAAGCACCTGTCCCCGTCTCCTCCCTCCTGGAGGAGGAGCCTGACCCGGAGGTGGGGAGATGGGGAAAGAGGAGAAGCAGCATGGGTCCGGGCTGTCTATTTTGGGGAGGCAAAGGGGGCGGGGCTAAATGAGGCGGTGCCGCAACCCCTCTGAAATTGCCAATCCATTATCCCGGAAAACTTACAGCAACCCAGTGATTTCAGCCATGCTTTCACCGCCCCTTTACAATTATTCATCGCCCCCCAAATGCACACGTGGCCATCACCGCCCCCCTGGATCGCTGCAGTGCCACTTTGGGAATGACAAATTGGTGGTTAAGATCTAAGACTTTGGATGGAACATTGTTTTAATGGTGATGAATGTATATGATGTTTTTAATATTAACTGTATTTTAATGTATTGAATTCTAGGTGTATTTTAATGTATTTTAATTTTAACTGTGTTTTACTATGTATTGTGTGGCATCGAATTGTTGCCGTCTGTTAGGCCGCACTGAGTCCCCCCTCGGGGGTTGAGAAGTAGCGGGGTATAAACACTGGAAATAAATAATGACTGATCTTGACCAACCCCAATGTTCCATGCAGGAAAAGCACAATCAAAGTATCCCTGACAGATGGTCATCCATCTGGACTCCAAGGCAGGGAGTTCCATTGCTGAACAGCT
Organism: Anolis apletophallus; assembly: GCA_030556195.1. Taxonomy (NCBI): domain Eukaryota; kingdom Metazoa; phylum Chordata; class Lepidosauria; order Squamata; family Anolidae; genus Anolis; species Anolis apletophallus. Next base: position 69,967 of record JARBWK010000014.1, read on the forward strand.
CTCCTTACAGTCAGGAAGTTCTTCCTCATGCTCAGGTGGAATCTCCTTTCTTGTCACTTGAACCCATGGCTCCATTGAGTCTCCAGGGCAGCAGGGAACAAGGCCCGCTCCCCCTTCCTGATGACATCCTTTCACATCCTTGCACATGGCTCTCACGTCTCCCCTCCACCTCCTCTTCTGCAGGCGAAACAGACCAGGCTCTTTGAGACGCTCCTCAGAGGGATCGTTCATGGTCTCCAGACCTTTGATTCTTTTGGTTGCCCTCTTCTTCCTCTGGACTCCTTCTCGCTTAGAGTCGATCTCCCTTTTGAACTGTGGGGCCCAGAATTGGACACAGCGCGATTCCAGGTGAAGAAGTCCAATGAAGGCAGAAGGGGGGACTTTTTGAAGGCCTTCCCAAAATCAAGATCTTTCCACCCACAGCATTCCCTGCATCTTCCCAGCTTGTATTGAAAAAAAGAGATCAGATGAGCCTGGCATGGCTTGTTTTTGACTTTTAGTCACCAGGGCCTTCCTTCCTTCCTAAGTGAATGCAGGCTGCCTCCTTCAGGGTCCGCTCCAGAATCTTTCCTGGAATTGGTGTCAGCTGACTGGACAGTCATGGTTTGGGTCTTCTTTTCCCCCTTCTTCAAGACAAGTGTCATCTTCTGAGACCTTTCTACGTGCATGAGAGCTTCCTGAGGCAGTCCAAGCGACAGCTGTTTGCGACCCTATCACCGCCACCCCCCCCCCCAAAGCCTCAATGTGTTAGCTGCTCAGCAGAAGCCAAAAGCGACACATAAGTAGAAGGGAGCGGGAACATCCATGCATCAGTCTCTTTCCACTGTCACCACAGCATCAGAAAGTAGAGTTTCCAAATAAAAAATCCATATTTCACACTGCGAATGACAGGTGAAATTGGACATGGTCCCATAATTCGCACGAATCAAGCGTGCGAATTTTTTTGGGAGGGATTGCTCTTTGCTCCCCAGCTACATTTAAATTTTATATCTGCCTATATCTGAAGGGGTGAAAATGCATACTTAAATAGTCTGAGCTCAACTATAATTATATCCTTATTATCTTCGTAAGATTTACTTACCTCGTTATCAACTCCCTCCTCCATTGGAGGTCAGCAGCGTCCCTCCTTTGTTACCCATTAGTCCATCTATCTATCTATCTATCTATCTATCTATCTATCTATCTATCTATTTATCTATCTACCGACTCCTTCCTGTGGTTTTCCGCTGAACATCTTCAAGAATGCAAGAAGAGCCCTGAAGCTGGGCGAGAACAACAGCACGCAAGCCTTCCTGTTTCCCACAAAGGCCAACTAGGCGCTTCCAGGGGTGATATACAAGCCCCCCTTTTCTGGCGTATTTTTTAACCCAAAAAAATCTTCTCAAAAGTCAGGGGTCGCCTTATCGAGCGGGTGCTGAAACTTCCAATCCGGATTGGAGAAACTGAGGTTGCCGCATATGGTGGGAGAGCTCGAAGGTGGCAGTGGCTGGGCCCCTGCCGTATGCAGCGACTGTATGAAAGCATTAAGAACGGCGCTGTACAAGTACGGTAGAAGGAAATCCATCCATCAGGATCCGTGGACTTAATGCGGTCCCGATGGTGAGGTGAAGGGGCGCCTCACCGGGAAGGTGTGAGTGAAGAGCGGAGCAAGCTGCACGCGCCGGGGCGCCCGGGGTATGGGAAAAGGAGATAGGGTGTGGCTCTGGGCCCAGAAAGACACACCTCGTGTACCTGCCTGGCCCGCCCTTGTATCCTCTTACCGAACCTCCTCCTCTGCCCTCAGATCTCGCTCCTGAAGGCGGCAGTGAAGCGGTGCAGGTGAGAGACCCGAGAGGCAGAGGAGGAGGTACGGCAATAGGATACAAGGGCGGGCCAGGCAGGAGGTCCAGAAACAGGAAAATTTCCAAATTGGAATCAAATCTGATGCTTTTTAAACTTTTATTTGGTGTGTGTTGGGTGAGGGGTCGTCTTATACGGCGAGTACATCCCATTCCTAAACTCTATACTTTAACTGGAAAAGTTGGGGGTCGTCTTATACACCCAGTCGTCTTATACACCAGAAAATATGGTATAGGGCAGTGTAGAAGGGGCCTGCGCGAGAGGTAGGTGTTGGGAGATGGTCCTGGCTCTTGTCCTTCTCTCAACCTGAGAGCAGAAGAAGACGGGAAACGGGACCGTTTCTCAACGTCGACCTCTTTCTCGCGGATTACCCGACAAATCCAGCGCTAGCGGTTGTCAAAAACGCACAATCCTTTCAAAGAGAATAGAAAACCCAGCCCTTTCTGGCACATTACCTGCCATTGTCTAGACTCCGAGTTCAATTAACATCTTGGCATGTGTGTTGCTTTATCTCTTTGGAAGGGAAGCCGTGAAAGCAGCCCTGCCGATGCTTCCCGTGCTTTGAGTCCCACCCTGTGTCTTGGGGGGGGGGGGAGAGTGGGGCAACTCTTAGGAGTGAGGAAATATTCAGCGCCACGCCAGCGCGCTTGCGTAGCCTTTCCTCTTCAAAGGGAATGCTTTTCTTGACTCATCTCTCCAGGGACGGGTTTCTAAGCCAGGCAAGCCCGTCAGTAATTTTTTGTGCCGTTAATATATTATTGGCCACGTGATCTCCTCAACTGGAGATTGTTTGCATTCAAGCAAGCCTGAAGTCTGTGTCAGCTCCAGGTGATATGTGGGTTTCCTCTCTCCCCATTGTCTTAGATCAGGGGTGGGCAACTTACGCCCGCATCCGGCCCTCCGGGTGATGCCATCCGGCCCCCGGCTTCCTTGCCGAAGAGAGGGAGGCGAGGGCAGCCACAAAGCAACGTGATGCTTTGTGTCCGGCACAAAGGAAGGGAGGGAGGGAGCGAAGTGCTTTCTCCTGTCGCATGTTGCGGCTCCAGGGGAGCTTCCGCAGGAGGCCCCGCCTCCCCAAGGGTCTCTGCGTGATGCGGTCACAGGCGGCCTGTCCGTCCTCAGGGTCTATTAATGTGAATGCACTTTGGTATATGTTCCTTTCTTGTAGAAGCAGGACCTCAGATTTGCATGTATTTAAACTGCTGGGTTGGCAGAAGCTGGGGCTAACAGTGGGAGCTCCCCCACTGTTATTTCATTTTATTTTATTTTAGTGGTTTTTATTATTATTTTATAATAATTTTATTATAATAATATAATATATAATATAATGTTATATTACATTATAATTTCAATATATTATAATGTCTATATATATACATACATACTATAATATAATAATTATGATATTAATACTAATAATATATAAATATTTCTTGATATATTAATATGTTAATATTAATTATGTGTAATATATAGTAAAAATAGTAAATAAATAAATAAATAGGTGCGGACCTCCATAATATTTTTTGGCTCTCGTGTGGCCCCTTGGAAAACATAATTGCCCACCCCTGTCTTAGATAGATAGATAGGTAGATAGGTAGGTAGATAGATAGGTAGATAGATAGATAGATAGATAGGTAGATAGATAGGTAGGTAGGTAGATAGATAGATAGGTAGATAGATAGATACATTGAAAGGAGTCGCCAGCGAAGCTTTATCACCACTCCTTGTAAATACACACACACACACAAAACAAATGTGTATATGTGTCTATATGTATGTTTGCATATATGTGTGTAGTTTTGCGCATGTGTTGTGATGTATGTTTTGGCCTTTTAAGTCTCTTCCATTGTGTTTTTTCAGTGTTTTTATGAGTGATGATCACTCATTAGCCTGATAGGTGTATTGTGTCCAAATTTGGTGTCAATTCGTCCAGTGGTTTTTGAGTTATGTTAATCCCACAGATGAACTTGTGTGTGTGTGTGTGTGTGTGTGTGTGTATATATATATATATATATATATATATATATATATATATATGGGTCTGGAGTTACATGTAAAAATGTAGCCTGTTCCAACTTACATACGAAGTCAACTTAAGAACTAGCCTACAGGACCAATCGTATGCATAGCTTGGAGACTGCCTGTAATTTGAATTGTCAATGTATTCTTCTTGAAGGGTCTTCCTGTCCACCCGGACCCCCTTCATGCCTGTTTCCACCATTAGAAGTGATGCTTGAAATGGTGGAAGGAGGATTTCTAGCTTGAGTTAGGCTGGTGCTAGACCGAGCCCAACTCCCAAAGCCCAACCCCCGAAAGACCCTTGACTTGACTCTCCTAGGTCTCCTCCTCCTCCTCCTCCTCCTTTTGGGATGTCTGCCAGGGATTGCCCTCCCGCTGCCTTTGTCCCTGTGAGTGTCCTCCAAAGGATTGGGAGCCAGCAGATAGCTCCCATGGCGATGGTCTTGTAGTCGAGCCAGGAAGCCCCAAATCCAGGAGATCTAACCGCAGAGAGTCCCCAGTATTCCTCTTGGCCCATGGCCCAAGTTGCATCAGTACCAAGCCTTTTTTCCTTCTCTGCCTCACCTGGTCCCATACACCGCTACATCAACCTTGTCCCTCCCAGGAAACCCAGCCACCATTACCTCCCATCTCTCTCATACAGCACCTAGTATGGAAGACATTTTGGCCACACGTTACAAAACAATAAATAAACACTCTGCCATTTCTCCCATCGTTTCCTCTTCTTCCTTCCTCTCTCCCTATCCTTTCTCCGGCCTGGGGGAAGCATATCCCAGCTCAAAAACGACAGCTTTTGGGGCAGTTCGGCCCAAAGAGATCTCTTCAGGGGGGTGGGTGAGGGCCTCAGACTGAGGTTACGGAAGATCTAGTTCTCTCAAGTACTGTGACCCCATTTGCCCCTTTCTGATCGTTTTTTCCTCCTGGACTATTCCTGGACTGCCCTTTATCAGCTGATTCCAGCATGTGCCCTTGCTACATCTCACCTTTAGGGACCCAAAGGGACTCTCTTTCTGGACAAACCGTGTCCGATGCTTTTCCGGAGGGTTTTGCCCAGATTGCAAGGGACTGGAAGGGAACCCAGGTCTTTTGGGCTTTGGGAGAAGCAGTTCGCCAAGGACACTTCCCAGTTGAATATTCCCAGCCTTTTCCCCTCTTGCCACATGGACTTTGTGACTCTCTGCCACTCTATTGCACTCCAGAAGCAATTCTGCCCCTCAGGACTCTAGTTTCCAAGGACATCTAAGGAAACTATAACTCCCAGGAGGAAGCAGCATTTTGTTGGTTGTTTTAAAGATCATTTCTTCTGGGAGCAGAAGCTGTATGAGGGATGTATTTGGGAATGTGCTGGGGGGCATCTGGGTTGTCTTGCCTACTTTGTATCCCTTATGTGTTCCCCATGTCCCCTTTGCCTCCTTGTAACACTTCCCTTCCCCAATCTCACCTTTTGTTAGTTAAGAAAAGACTGCTTGTGATTGTTACTGTATCTGCTAAGAGGAAATGTTGCCAAGCCCTTTCCACACCTCTTTGTTGACCACCATTTCATATTGCATGCGTTGCCCGGTCAGAATCTTGTTATGGAAATTGAACTCTTGTTTCAACTCCACGTCTGACCGGATCTGGAGGCAGTTTCGCCGGTCTGAGTCGTCAAGCTTAACTTGCCTTTGGAAATTGGACAAAAGATGATTGAATTGCATAACGAATGATACATCTGGCCTCGGAACCCAGGTGTGCTTCACAATAGAACTTTTTGCCACCCAGGATCCAAATGAATTATCTTCGTTGGATCTCTTCCTTTTTCTTCTCCTTCTTCCTCATTCACATATGAGGGGAAGCACATAGACTCAGTAATCGCATCATCAAAAACAATAGCAAAATCAGGATTCTGTTGCCTTGGGCTATCACCTGGCCAAAGGCCTCTTTGTCCTCTTTCATAATCCTTTCCTGATGACAGCTTCACCTAAGCCTTCCTTCCTGGAACTCCATATATGGCCACAGACCTCTGATTGGCCGAAGCCGGCAAGTGGAGCAAGCGCTGATAGGCTCCCTGGAACTGACCGGCCTCCCGCCCATCAGCTGGCCTCAACGTTCCAACCAATCACCAGCAGAGCCGGCCAGGAGGAAGTGGGTGGGAAATTCAATTGTTTTGACAGTTCTGTAACCTTTAAAAACCAATGTTTTGAATGTATATGCATGCGTTCTTTGCGGGAATCAGGGTATTGCGGTTCGCATCCTCTCAGCTGAGCAGAATAAAACAATTTCATGGCATCTACCTTGCAGTATTGGTGAGCATAATTGGATCTATGGGAGGCGGGTAGGCTACGAGGACCTAGTCGCTCCGGGCTCGCCAGGTTAACTGAACCCTCGCGGACTCTGTCCCGTGGTCGGTCCACGGGGCTTGCCCGGTTGTCCAACAACAGGCCTGTGGGATTGGCGGTTGTTCGATAACAGTCTCCTCACTCACAGTTGAAGAGCTTGGGACAGCCCGATGGCGCTGCTGCGTTCCCCCTCCCGGTCGCTCCTTTCCCAACACCCCCAGTTCCCCTGATCGAGGGGAGGAGGGAGCAGATTGAATAGCATCCGGCTCTCTGGGAGAAGGCAGGACGCGGGAAGTGAGGGCTGTTTCTTCTTCCGTCTTCTCTTCCGGCGGCGCCTGCAGCTGCGCAGTTGCTCTCTCTCTCCTGCAGAAGAAGAAGAAGGCGGAGCGACCTGCGCCATGCCGGCGTGTCCAAGGTCGTTCGCCATCTTTGTCGCCTCCACCAGAGCCTGGCGCATCTCTGGTGACAAGGAGCGATGGCGAGGGCGCATTCCATCGATATCCAGCGGAGCTAACCAAGGCCGCTCCGCCGCTAATCGCGAGTCAGCTCCATCGCCGCCTCCGCCTGAAGACCACGGGCACCCGCCTTTCCTCGTATGATCCAAGGAGCCGAATGGGCAGTCGGCCCCAAAGAGACAAGCCATCGGAGTTTGGGGTCGGGTGGCCACCATCGGCCATCCCACTCCCCGTTCCAGGCCTCGTCCCCGACTCCGTTCCTCCATGTTCAAAAATGCCGCCTCTCCACAGAAAGCGCTCCCGAGCATGCCTTCTCTGGAATTACAAAATAGTACAAAATCCCAAACTATCTGCACAGCTGGGTGAGATAGTGATGCTGTTGCTTTCCAGCGGTTCCGTGTACACAGCTGTCCATCACATTACCTTCAGGTGATGTGTATAACACGCTTATGCCGTGTTCCTTGTGCATATCTCCTGACCTGATGCCTCCAGGAAGCCCAGGAACAGGACAAGAACGGAAGAAGGTACCCACAACTCCAGAGATTGGGTCTTCAGCAATGCGCATGGAGAGGAAAGCCGCTTCTGAGCCTGGAGTCCGTGGTATAACAGCCATTAGATGAGGGTCACCAATTGCCTTATCAATCCTGCATCTGTCCAATCCCTTTCAAAGACCATCATCCTGTGACAGTTAATTCCATCATGATTGATGCCCTGCGGGAAGTCATGGTTTACTGGCACCTTGACAGGCAAGTTCACATTGCTCTTGCTCGAAGTGCCTCCAGGCCTTCTGTCCTACTTGCATTTGGGCCTTGAGTTTGAGAAAGTGTCCATCCCAAGTATGGATTGGGAAGCACAAAGAAGGAGTGGAATTGATGGCAATGTGAGGCGATGGACGGACGGATGGCTCTAAAGCAGGCATGGGCAGGTGTTTGGGCCCTCCAGCTGTTAGGAATGGTGGGACTTGAAGTCTAGAACACCTGAAGGGCCCAAGTTGACCCAGGCCTGCTCTAAAGGAAACAGGAGTGCCCCATTGGATTTCATTATGCACCGTCTTCCTTCCAGAGCAGTGTGAGGATGGAACATGGAGGGACAGGCGGGCCTTTGGTTGGCAAAGACGTCAGGCAAGGGTTCACTGCATCACACTGTTTGATTTGTATATGGCATATGGCATATGGAAAGAAAGGCTTGGCTCAGATGAAGGACACGTTGAAGCCGGAGGAAGAAGCGGCCGCACTCAGTCTCAAGTGCCATATTGCAGGAAGGAAGTGGCCAGGGCTTGAGGAAAAAGAAGCTGCTCATGGAAGTTAAGGAGCAATGTCATGGCCACAAATCAAGAAGGCAAAAGCAATGGCTATAGACAAAAAGTTGCCGCCATTGTTGTTGTTGTTGACGATATTAAGAAGGCAAAAATTATGGCTATAGACAAAGGGTTGTTGTTGTTGTTATTTATTTATTTATTGGGCTTGTACACCGCCACTCCCAGAGGCCCAGGGCGGTTTACAACATCTATTATATAAAGGAGGTCCCGTCATTGAACGACTGACAGAGACAGAGAAACCTTCCAAGGCAGAGACACCAAACTTGCCAACACAAAAGGGCCTCAGGCAAGGAAGGTTTTTAGCAAAGAAACTCTCCCCCCCCAAAACCTAGAAGGACCCCAAAACAACGATACACAAAAACAACATTTCCCAGCATCCTCTGCGGCAGCCAGTGAAACCCATTGGCCAACAGCAGCCCACACAAAATGCAGGGAGGCTGAGTAACCATAGTAACGCTGGGCATAGCCAGCCAAGGCTAGGATAGAATGCAGAGTGATTTGAGTTTAGTCAGTTGGTGTTTGAGGGTTAAACTGACAAAACCAAACTCTATGAGGGAGCAATTCTCCAGCAATTCCTACTCACACAACACAACACAACTTCCTATCACAACCCATCCCCCCAACCTTACTTGGTGAAGGTCACGGAAGGTCACGGAAGCAACGCTGGGAGCCAATCAGGATCTCCAAAACCTTTGTTCTGATTTTCAGCTTCTCTGTTGAAATAAAGCCCTCAGAGGAGCGGTTTGGTTTTCAAAGTAGGGCAATGCCTATCATTTTACCATCAGTCCCGAGTAGTTTTCACTCCTCTCTCACTCATTTTCCCCACTACAGTCTTTAAATAGCCCGCAGGCAAGATTTCCATACATTTGAAATTTTCCTGAAGTATGGAATCATTCTATAGGCCGCTTACTTACCGTCTTGTCTTAGGCAAGGAACGTGCTATTTTTAAACAGGAATGAATATTATTATTTCTTCATCCTTTTATGTGCCCAAGGAGACTGGTTGCTAAAGGAAAAAATGGAAAATACTGTTACGTGGGTTGGAGGGAAAAACACATAAAGGGTAAAGGAGAAGGCAGCCCTTTTCTTTTGTTTCATTGTTATTATTCAGAAATATAATGAATCATCCCTGCTATCTTTCGTTCTTATTTATTTCATGGAGCTTAAGCAATGCGTAAGCATTTAATGGGCATCTATAATTACAATTTGAATATTATGAGAGAAATATTTTCCTAATTAGTCAAGAAAGAGACTTTCTGAGTCTCCTTCTGAAGGGAAAAAGCAGGGCAAACATTATTTATTTATTTATTATTTCAAACTTATTTCAAACTTGTATACCGCCACTCCCCGAAGGCTCGGAGCGGTTTCAACTATCACATTGCGATTAAAGACAAACCACAGAAAGTCAGCAAATGCCTTAAACTCAGGCGACGTGTTTACAAGGACCAGGAGTGACTTTCTAGGGCTGGAAATCAAGATCCCCTCCCGCTCCTGTCAATCATTTGATAGGGAACAGAACTAAGCCAAATCTCATTGGTGGGTTGTTTGCTGTCTTGGTTATCATAATTCACGGAGGCAGTGAATTCACGGAGTGTTTTGGCAGAAGAGAATACCAGTGGATTTATTGGAAATGCAGGTTTTACTTTCCTTTCCAAAACCCATTATATAAAAAAGACCTACTCGTGTGCCCATTTGCTTGTTTGTGAGTGTGTGGTCCTAATTAGGCCAAGACCAAATGGCTACTAGAGTCAAAAGAGGCTTTTATCGCCTTACGCAAAGTCACCGATAACTAACTAAGTGTAGGGTTCCAGCCTGGTGGGCTTGGGCAGACCCCGGGGGCTCCGGGCCAGGCACCGGTTGACCTGGGGGAGACAGAGGATGATGGGTGGCCTGATGCATTTGACTCTACAGAAGAGAGCCTGCAATGGGATGACACATGGCTGGAGGGTTATGGGACTGCAGATGAGTTTAGTGAAGACTCCATGGAAATAGATTCAGATGAATATGAAAGGCCAGGCGGCCTTGGGTCTCAAGAAAGAGTGGCTACTCCCTTCCCAGATGGTGAGATGGGAGACGGGGAGTCTCCTGGTTCTCACTCTGATAGCGATGCAGCTGGTCCCACTAATGAGAAGGAATTCAACAGGAGGAACAGTATCTGCTTCTAGGAGAGATTGGCGAAAGGGGGTGCGTTGGACACACAAGAGTTAGATTCCTATATCAATCCGGCCTGGGAAAGTTCTCGCCAGACCTGAAGCCACGTTCAGCTTGATCACGTCTCTTGTTCCAGTCTCCAAGTTCCTGCTAACTGCCGGGGCGGTTTGTATTCTGTTTCCAGCTACCGCAGTTGCGGCCAGACTCTACTGCCACGTTTGACCGCCAGAGCGGTTGCCTTGCTTTGGAACTTTGTTTCTTGGGGATTTTAACCTGCTTGGATTATAATTCAAGGACTAAGCTGATCTCTTTTTGGATTGCTTTATTTTAACCTATTTGGACTATTATTTACCTTTATTCTAAATAAAATAACATTTATTGCATCTGCCTGTGTCGGTGTGACCTAGAGGGGACTGTCCAGGGTCTGAGGTGCAACACCAAGGGAGCGGAGGCTCAAGCGTGATGGGCTGGCTCCGACCCCCTCATTTCTCTGGCTACGCTGTCACAAGGGCCTGCTTTTTTCCTTTAATGCGCATGTGCAATTAACACTGCGAGGTATGTCTATCTATTTATTTCTGAGGGACTAAAACAGAGCTTCCAGGAAAAAGGCTTTCAATGGAGGGGAAGATATTTCCCAAAACATCCCTTAATCACCGCCCCCCCCCCAAAATAGTAGTCCCTTATTCAAGCCGATTGGTTGACTTTTTCTGGAGTGGCTTTCTTGTTTGTTGGCTTTTTGGAGTAGGATTTCCTCCTTCTCCTGCGAGCAAGGAATCCAATACCAGGGCCTATATTACCACTGAATAATAGGAGCTATGGAGCAATGACAACATAAACAATGGTTTTCAAGCCTAGTTTGTGGGGTCACTGGAGGAACTGGGTAGAAAACTAGTGTGACCCCCCCCCCCCCCAGGGGGCTGTATTTATCTGTATTTGGTTTGCCATCCACTTGCATGGCTCTTTGTTTCATAGTTCCTTGGTCTTGCCATGTGCTTCTTTGTTCTGCCATGTGCTCACCTGGGGGAGGAGCTGCATCCTGGCCCCAAACCTGGTGACCCGCCCTCAACTCCTCCTTTTACCGGAGTTTACCTAGGGGCCGGATTTCCTCTCTGGCCTCACTTTCCAAAGGTCACAGGACAAGCAAGGCTGGGAGTTAGGTTGCTGTGAAAGGGCAATCTCATCCCACCTACAAAGTCTACCTACGTCTTCAACCAAATCTTCAGCGCATAGGAGGATCATTTCTCGCCAGAGGCTGGGATTTTGGGGCCTGCTACAGGACTTTGGACCCGCAAGCCAGAGGACAACAGGACGCTTTGGATCTAACAGAGGTACCATCACGCGCACCTTCAGGCATTGTGACAGACTCCCTTTTTCTAAAGGACTTTGAAACCAACTCAAGCTTTTGAACCATCGGCTTTGGCTGATTGTAAACCAATAAATCCTGTTTGAGTTTACTATTTGCAGTCCTGCACTCTTTCCCATAGAGATCCAAGGCTTTCCTGCATGTGGGGAGACATAACCTCTATTCCCGGGGTCAAAGCTTGCTTTTGTCCAACCTTTAAAGCCCTTTCTGGACCCTGGGGATCTGAAGAACTAGGCTGAGAGAGGGGTGCAAAGGGCAAATTTCTCGGCACAGATCTCCCAGAATTCCCTGGCCAGAATGGCTTTGCACACCTACTCTGGAGAAAGCTCACCAAAACAGTTCCTTTGAATAGTCTGGCGTGCAGGCAGGTTGCGGGTTTCATAGAGACATTACCTCTCATTTATATTTAGCACATATTAGTTGAGTATTTTTTTTCCAGGAAACGGCTGCATGCTTAAACCACCTCGCTATCAAATCCGATGCCCAGCTCCCTGTTTGGCAACGTCTCAAAAGGCCTAAACACCTGCCTTTCTCGCCCACCAATGGCGGCAAGGATAAGCAGGATTGGGTTTCTGCATTGCTTTGCCTCTTCAAAGGAGTTGATAGACATTAACCAATCAATAATTTAACTAATAAATGATGCATATTAAAACAGCGAGGAGAACGCTGGCCCCACCGGGAAATGCATTTTGATTTGCCTTCTCAAACGAAGATACTCTATGGCTCCCAGAGATGGCGCAAAGCATGTAATTATTTGCGCAGCTCGGCTTCCCTATAATATTATTTCATTCTCTTCCATTGCAATTGGGAATAAACATTTGCAGGTGACACAGGTGTCATCTGGAACCTCACGGTTTCGAGTTTGGAACATAATTTTCTGATTGGCACACACACAGGGGCGGATCTTAATGGAAGCAAATTAAGCGGCAACCTCAGGGCGCCACGTGGACTAGGGGCGCATCCGGCTGCGGCTGCCATTGCTGCGGGCCGGTGTGCGGGTGCGACTCCAGGTAGATGGTGACACAAAACGCACTCCGGCTGCAAAACGCCCTCCTTTTTGGCCTCCTGGAGGGCGTTTTGCGTCACCATCCACTTGGTGTCGCGCCCCCGCGAATGCCGCATGCGCTGAACTAACTGGCCTGGCACATGCACACACCGGTGAGCATGTGCAAAGCTGGCCCTGTGCATGTGCAGAACTAGCTGACCTGCGCATGCACACACTGGCACACCACTGGCGCGCGGAGAGTGAGGGGCTGCCAAAAGGTTTGCGTACCATTTGAAATTACATTCATCCGACCCTGCACACACATTGCTGAGAAGGGTGAATGGGACTTTCAAGGAGGAGTCGGTGGGCAAGCCGGACTTCTCTGAACTTCTTTGAGAGTGACTGAGGTTGTCATGGACCTCAGCAGCTCCGGAAGAGAAGAGAGAAAACCACTGCTCCCCGTGTGAGGGCCCGGCTTACCTCTCGTCCGTCTTCCAGGGTAGGAACTGAACTGGGAAGGATGGGAAGTGTTGATCACCCCCGATCTTCTGGTGGCACAAAAACCTCTTCTGCACCATACTGGCCTGCTTATATGCCTGGCTGTGGTGGAACATTGTTTGTGTATTTACTTACTTTATTTACTTCAAGATACCTGAACATACCTGGTCCTCAGGGTGACTGCCAACTTGCGTGAGTGGCCATGGGTTCAGCATGATAAAGCATGTAGCAAATAAAATAATTAAAGACTTATAAACCCAATAAGAAGAGGGGAGCAGGTACAACTCTGTCATATATAAATCTGGAAGCAGATGAAAGGTCCCCCTTCATTCCCAACTGCCAGGCCCGGATTACCCATAAGGCCACCCTAGGCCATGGCCTATGGGTGCAGGCCTAGGGGGGCGCCAGATCAAGGACCAAAAAAAAAGTTCAAGCAAAACAGCAACCTGCGGCATCTCTCTCTCTTTCTCTCTTGGGGAGGGTGGGGGGAGGAGGGAATGCGCCTCCTCGCCAGGGGTCAGGGGAGGGCGCGAGGGAATGGGGAAGCCCCGCCCTCAGGGCTGCTGCCGCCTAGCGGGCATGCGCGTGTGGGAGAAGAAGGCGCCTCCCTTGTCAAGGAAGGAGGGCGCGAGGGATGGCAGGTGGAGGGGAAGCCCCTTTCCCCCTCCCGAGGAGGAGGAAAGAAGGGCGCCCTGGTGCGGGCATGCACACAAGGGAGAAGGGCGCCTCTTCCTCCTCCGCCGTGTTCTTGGGTGCCAAGCATGGCGAGGAGGAGGAGGAGAAAGAGCGCCATTGAGTAGGAAGAGGCGCCCTCCTGCCGTGCGTGCATGGCCGCCAGCGGCTCCAGGGGCGGCGCTTCCAAAGTGTGGCCGTGAACACCAAAATCAGGTAATCCGGGCCTGCCAACTGCCATGCCCTGGTTTTTGGAGGGACCGAAGAAGAGACAGGCACAGGCCCATCATGCCTTGGCCCAGAAGATGGAAGCCCACCTCCCCATCCAATTTGCCACCGCACTGGCATCTCTCATGCTTGGGCCTAGACCTCTGTGAAAGGACCTCCCTCCACCCCAACTGCCACTGCCCTGACCACTGAGGAAGAGAAGGAGAAGCAGGCCACGTTTTACCATCATTAGACCCAGAAGCAGGTGAAGGACCCTCCCTCCGTCCCAACCTCCACGGCACTGGCATCAGGGAAAGTGAAGGAGAAGCCGTCATACCTCCATCACGGCAGGCCCAGAAGGTGACGGAAGGCCCCGCCTCCATCCCAACTGCGACCGCCCAGGTCTTGGAGGAAGAGCAGAAGAGATGGTTCCTGCTAGACTCAGCCCACTCCCACGCCGCCATCCCCTTTTCCTGTTGTGTCACCTTGTTTATTAGGTTGCAAGCCAAGTTCTTCGTCTGAATTCCAGTCCTGAATCCGACAGAGCAAACCAAGGCGTTCCAGTCCATAAAAATAACCTTTTTGGATCTCTCTCAAAAGCCCGTCTTGTGAAAACTATCCGTGCTGTTTGATTTTATGCGTATGCTCCGTTCGCATGATGGACTTGAATGAATAATGCACATGCCTATATATAAGCTTACAGTAAGCCATTAGGCTTATGGGTCTCTTTTGAGCAAAACAACTCTTCCTTTGTTGTGCCTTATTTATTAAAACACTTATATCCTGTCTTATCTCACACGATGGGAGGGCAGCAAACAAGTAAAACCCACTGAAAGTTTAAGACTACAGACCACAGACAGGTGCGTCACAAAGGTGGCTTTAGAAGTGCTCTACTACCCCCTTGTCCACGGGATCTGCCCGGTAAATGTATTTTCTCTCTAGACATCTACTATGACCTCCAGAATGAGGCTACGATACGCTTCCACCAGAGGTTGACTATCATGCCGGAGGACCTGGAAATGATAGAGAGGTTTTCTGTCTAGACCAGACCTGGACATCCTATGGCCCTCGGGCCAGATGCAGCCTGCGGGCTGATTCTGACTGGCCCGGGGAGAAGGGCGTTGGGGTTGGGGCCAAGAGGAAGGGGTGCCACTGCCGCCATCCCATCGCGGGCTGTGGGGCCTGTGTCGGCAGACAGCCCGTCGCTCCGGAGAACGATCGGAGGAGTGGCGGCTTTGGAGTGCCTGCCATCCCGGGAGGCGATCCGGGCCTGCACCGGGAGCAGTCAGTGACTTGCGGTGGCTGATCACCCTGGCGACCTGGAAGACTTGATCAGGCACTCCAAAGCTGGGGTGGCAGGCACTCCATGGCAGGGCGATCAGCTGGGGAATGGCAGGGGGCGAAAGCGGGCGGAGGACTGCAGCCTCCGATCGTCTGCTGCTCTGCCCTGCTGTGGCGGCTGGGTCCATTGGGCCATTCCATCTTGGGATCCTTCCTCTCTTGAATTTCATTTTCCTAAAATGAAATTCAAGAAGACAAGGTGCGAACCAAGATGTCAGCCTCCATCTTGGTTCGCACCTTGTCTTCTTGAATCTCATTTTATTTTATTTTAGTGGTTTTTATTATTATTTTATAATAATAATTGTATTATAATAATATAATAAATAATATAATATAATGTTATATTATAATTTCAATATATTATAATATCTATATATATACTATACTATAATAATTATGATATTAATACTAGTAATATACGAATATTTCTTGATATATTAATATGTTAATATTAATGATGTGTAATATATAGTAAATATAGCAAATAAATAAATAAATCATGTAAATTAAAATCTAGTTCAGCCTTTAGGTGCGGCCCTCCATAATATTTTTGGCTCTCGTGTGGCCCCTTGGAAAAAACAATTGCCCGCCCCTGGTCTAGGCATTTGTAGGTCCTCCAGCAGAACTTTCCGGTATGCTTCCACCAGAAGTCATTTATTTCCACAGTAAGTTTTTCCAGGAAGGTATCTGGGGTTATTGTACTGCAGGGCCAGCGCTATCCACATGCTCCCTCAGGAGAATGTAGTCCCATTGGGGACACGCCATTTACACAGAGCCTGAACCTGAGAATCATCAGTATATAACATGCCCATCTTATTAAGATTCATCATCATCATCATCATCAGTTTCCCACTTGTTAATCGCCCTCCATTAAAATGCTCCGGGCAATTTACATAAAACAATTGCATTAAAAAACACACAATACCGAATAGACTGCATTAGACATTAAAAGCTCTGCTAAAAAGCCAGGTCTTGAGTGCCCGAGCAAAGGGTCGCAGGTCACGCATGGCCCATCTCAAGTGGGGAGGCAAGGAGTCCCACAAGACAGGGGCGGA
Organism: Anolis apletophallus; assembly: GCA_030556195.1. NCBI lineage: Eukaryota > Metazoa > Chordata > Lepidosauria > Squamata > Anolidae > Anolis > Anolis apletophallus. The sequence goes on from JARBWK010000014.1 coordinate 86,187, forward strand.
GGTGGAGAAGGCCCTGCGCCTTGTGCTCCCGAGGCGTGCTTCCCTGGGGCCCGGAACATACAGTGAGATTAGTTGGAGGAGTCGTGGCGACCACTGGCGGCGAAGAGGGGAGAGGCGGCCTCTGAGGAATGCTGACCCCTGACCATCAAGCGCCTTAAAGGTCAGAACCAACAACTTAAACAGGGTTTGAGAAATGAAATGATCGTCCATGCGCAGTGGGAAAAGTCAAATTGTCTGTGAATGAAATCAAAATAAAAGTGGGAAGAACGAGAAAAAAGAGAGTTTGGCTCTCTCCGCAAACCTGACATTTAAGCAGTTGTCTTGGAGAAGAAAAGAAGGAAGGAAGGAAGGAAGGAAGGAAGGAAGGAAGGAAGGAAGGAAGGAAAAAAGGAAAAAAGGAAGGAAGGAAGGAAGGAAGGATTCTCCTCTCTCTGGGTTCACAAATAACACCAAGATAGATAATGGACATGTTTGCTGTTTTTAAATAAACATGAGGAATCCTGTCAGCGTGTTCTAGCTAAAGGGAAGAGAATGATGGGAACAGGGAAGGCGAAAGCATAGACGTCCCACCAAAAGGAAAGGCTGGTTGTCCCCCGTTAGCGTTCTGGCCAAGCGTCGTCCATTTAAAAGCAAAATTGGGTTGATCCAGGAAGGCCGCCTTCTTCCTTTCCAATCTGCATACGCAAATCAGATCCCTTACCCATACATTTGAAACGACACGATTTAACTCAGACGGGTGCATAATAATAGCTCACAGGCAAGAAAGGCAGCGAATCAGTAAAATGTAATGTCAATAATTGCCACCTGATTGGTGTACCTGCTAATCACAAAATCACAGAAGTTAGAGACGGGGAGTTGGCTGCCTTGGTGCCTTCTTCTCTCCTCTTGAGCGAGTGCGCACAAATAGGCATTTCGTGGCATTTAAAGGCGGAGACCGGCACCCTTCCCTCGGGTGGCTGATGCTGCAAGGCCGGCTAGGACACTTCCCCGGAAAGGCTGGGTCTTAAGGCAAAGCAAGAAGGCGTTTGGGAGGAACGGTCAGTTCTCACCACAGGAGGAACCAACAGAAGGCGTCCTTTGAGGAGACCAATGCTTTCCATAGACAGTCTCTACGGGACTGGGACTAATGGTTTCATTTACCTGCATCTGACAAAATAGATCCTCGTTGGGCATTTCCTAGGTCTTCCGATGAAAATATATGGTATCCTTATTCCAGACATTGACTACAGGGTCAATGGAGGACCTATTGATGCCTAGAGAGATATCATCTTTGACCATTTCCTAGGTCCTCTATTGTTCCAGAAATTGACTGCAGGGTCAATTCAATAGAGGACTTTGTTGATTCAAAATATGAATATATATATATATATATAGACACTATAGATTAACCCCTCATATAAGAAGTATTGGTTAATAGAGACCCAGCACTTGTGGAGTAAAAATGGATTATTTGTATAGAAATATTTTAATTAATAATTTTTTAATTAGGATTTTACCCCGCTCTTCTCAACCCCCGAGGGGGGGACTCAGAGCGGCTTACAGTATGGCACACACCCGATGCCACATCATACAGTATAAAACCCCAAAACCCCACAACAATTAAAATACATTAAAACACATTAAAATACAGTTCCATCAGCAACATACACAGTCATTCCAAGTTAAAAACAACAATATATAACATTTGTGTAGGTAAAAAGAAGGGGAAGAATGACAGGGATATGTAGTACACTTTTTGTTGCACCTCAGACCGTGGTTAGCTCCCCCGAACACACACCAGGCCAATGCAATAAATGTACTTTTATTTAGAATAAAGGATAGTCCAAAGATAGAAAGATAAATGCAAAGTAGTTCAAATCAAAGTCCAAAAGCATTTCAATAAAGTTCCAAAACGGTGGCAAAGAACGCTGGCGATAATCCCATGGAAAGCAATGTTGCAAAGCCAAGACAAACCGCTCCTGCGGTTGAACACGAAACGGAGATCCCGGACCCAAGTCCTCTCCAAACTGAACGTAGCTTCAGGTCTGACGAAACCTCCCTCAGACCAGTCTAATAAAGGAATCGAACTCTTGTGCGTCCACCGCACCCCCTTCCTCCAATCTCTCCTCGAAGATCTGATACTGTCTCTCCTGTTGAATTCCCGCTCGTTAGCAGGCCCAGGTGCCTCGCTATCAGAGTGAGAAGCAGGAAACTCCCTTTCTCAGGAATGCCCATCTGGGAAGGGAGTGGGAACTCTCTCTTGGGAACCAAGGCCACCGGGCCTCTCAGAGTCTGATCTGGAATAATCTTCCATGGAATCCTCAGTAAACTCACCTGCAGTCCCATATCCCTCCAGCCATTCACCATCCCATTGCAATCTCTCGTTTGGAGACCCATACCCATCTGGCCAATCTTCCTCATCACTCTGCCCCTGGTCAGCTAGCACATCCTCACTTTGCCCCTGGTCAGCTGGCACCTGCCTTGGCACCCCGGGGTCTGTTGATGCCCACTAGGCTGGAACACCACACTTTTACAGATGCAGACAAACATTAATTCAATTAACCTTTTAGATTAAGTTTGGCAACGAACCACACTGAACCAGGGAGGATATATTTTTGATTAACATCATTGTTTTTGTTTTATTAATTTTAAAACTTGCTATCTCCCCGTATTCCTCAAATTTCTCCAACCATTTCCGTATATTTTCTTTTGGGTTTTCGATAATACATATGACGTCATCGGCAAAGGTTCTCAGTTTAAATTCTTGTCTGTCAATCTTCAGACTTTCAGGCGCTTTCTCAGCTGGTTGGAAAGTGACTTTTTTTTTTGCAAATGATCCAGATATTTTGTCATATGGTGGTATTTGTCATTCTCAGCTTTAAAATGATGTGGTTACGCAATTTGTGGGAGGAGCTGAAATGCCGTTTGGAGAAAAAGCCCCACCATCGCCTTCAACCAAAGCACCCCCGACAGGCGCCTATCCTGCCTCTGAGGAATGGTAAGAACCATGACTCAGAGCAGTGATGATGATGATGATGATAAAGAAAATATGTTCTTCATTTGCAAGTGTTATCTTCTGTTTAAGGGAGTAGTCCTTACTTGAAAGTAGTTGCTGTGCTCCAGAAACTTTGTTTTTGTGCCCACAAACTATGTTAAATGGGTGGAGACCCCACACGATATCCAGTCCTTGAGAAGCTAGAACAAAATGTGCTCCAGCGGGATGGTGTCCCTCCTGCAAAGACAAAGTTTCAGCAGTTTCATAAACTTTTCCCCAAGTGTTTATGACAGAACCAATTAGGAAACGAGAGAACCCAGGAACAAAAGTCATAGTGAACAAAACAGGTGGCTTGCTAGTGTGTGACGGAGGTCGGAAAACCACCGATTTCATTTCAAAATGGAGAATGCCTGAGCTGGAGGGTAACCTTCTCTTCCAAACACGTGACGTGTTCAGTGGGACCAAGTCTTAAGGCATTTACAGCCCTACTGCGTACATAACATTGATTTTGGTGAAAGGGTTGTTGTTATTTAAAAAATGCTTCCCTTCCTCTCTCCGTCCGTCCTTCTCTTCCTTCCTTCCTTCCTTCCTTCCATCCCTCCTTCCTTTTGCCAGACTCAATCGAGTGACTCCGTATGGAGCGGATAAACCTTAATCTGAAACGGGAAATAGATTCATGGAAGACGATGGGGATTTCAATACACACCAACTTCCCTCCTGGAACTGCAAATTCCAACATTTTTTTAAGGAAATGTTTTCTATACGTTTCCTATAACTGAGATTGTAGTGTTATAACAATGTGACCACCCTCCTCCTCATCTTTCTATGGACAGAACAGAATGACAAGGCAACCTGCTTGGTGTCCCCCATGCTGATGTTCAAGGTCCATTTATGGACACATATTTTGGTCCAGATGGAAAATAAACACATGTCTGCCCCAAGGCCAACAAGCCATCGCTCTCTTAGTCATTGCTGCCTATCTAGAGCCAAAGAAAAATCAGCAAAAGACCCATTGATATATTGAGGGCCAATATTGATGGTGCCACGGCCATGTTTATGCCGTTCTTTCTTCTCTCCGGGCGTTCTTGTTTCTGCTTTCCCCTTGGCTTTGCACCCTGTCTTGCATTGGGAAGACCCTTGGCCAATGATATATTACATTTTTGGCCTGTTAAGCAGGTCTGCAAAGAAATAGAGATGTGGCTGCTGATTTGTTTGAAGGGAGGAAGGGGGGGGGGGAGAGATCAGCACCACTGTACTTGGTAGGGACCATCGTCAAGGACCTAATTACTTTGAATAATTGTGCCGGGCATGAGCTAGCGGACGCTATCAAGGTTGCATAGTATGAATTTTTCGCCTCCTTGATAGCATGCTCATAAGCATCCATAAAAAGCTTATAAGCTGATTTTGAGCCTCCGTCACGGAGTCTCCTCCACACGCTCTCTAACCGTCTCTTCTCCCGCTTCATCGATCGGAGCTCCTCGGAAAACCAAGGCAAACGATTTAGACGGGGTCGGAGAGGGCGCCTAGGGGCAATCTCGTCGAGAGCATTGGATAGTTTGGTGTTCCAGGTGTCAACTTGCTCATCGATAGAGACGCTGACAGACTCCAGATCCCTCAGAGCATTCAGGAACCTAGAAGGTTCCATAAGTTTGAAGGGAGGGAGGGAGGGAGGGAGGGGGGGAGAGATGGGGCCAACACCAGCCCCACCGTACTTGGAGATGCCAAGGAGGAAACTGTTTTGGCAGAGACAAACAAAATATTTGATGAGAAGCGCTTTCATTTCAATAAGAGAGCCTAATTCTCCAGATTGTGTTGCAATTGATGGGCAATTTGTACAGAGGACTCTCTCTCTCTCTCTCTCTCTCTCTCTCTCTCTCTCTTTGTACATTTCCTCAGAAAGTGCGGCTGTTCACGCCTTTCATCCCTAATACGAGTTAAATTCTGCTGCAAACAAGATGCATCTGCCGGTTGCCTCGCCGGAGAAGAGGAAGCAAAATCCACAAACACTCGCACTTCTTTTTTGTTCAAAAGCATTGTGTGGAGAGTCTGCCTCTGTTGCTTTGAGCAGGATTGACTCTGCGCCATCTGTTTGGCATGCCTTCGCCGGGTTGCCAAGTCTGTGAAAGAGACAGCCGGCCCCAGAAGCCTAGCAGGCGATATTTAAATGCAACTTACAATTAAGCAAAACCTCAAAGTCCGCTTCTTGTAACGGTCAACAGCAATCTGATGGACGCAGCCTGCAGTGGGCTTCTCACAGAGTGACCGGCTGCAAAAGACAGAAAGAGAAAAGGAAACAATTATCACCTCAAGCATTGCCAAGCACGCTGGGATTGGTCTAAGCTTGTGTTTGCCGTTCTTTACCCAGCGCCCTTGGCATATGCGTGCGCCACCAATGGAACATATAAAAACGACACACCGCCTGCCGCACGACACTACGTAAGTAGAGGAGTGGAGCATTCCTCTCAGGGAACTGCCTTCTCCCATCTGGAGGGCGTCACTGGCTTCACCCCATGGCGAGTTTGGCATTTTACCTGTAAAAGTAGGAAAGGAATTAATACCTTTTCCCCGGTGAAAAGATAATATTTCCAATGAAAGAGAGGAGAAGAAAAGGAAGAGAGGAGGAAGAGGAGGAGGAGGAGGAGAAAGGGGAAGGAAAGGAAGAGAGGAGGAAGAAAAAGGAGAAAGAGAGGAAGAAGAGGAGCAAAGGGGGAGAAATAAGGGAAGGCTGTCCCTATGGAGAAGCCATGGGCAACTTATGTCCTACCCACATTTGTGGGTTCAACTTTTGTGGATTATTCACCGATGCCATTAATATGTCTCCCCGTGTGATTCCATAAAGAACTTCCAGCAGAAGTTGCCCATAAAGACAACACCTATAGATTCCTAAAGAGGTATGTTTGCCCAGGGATGACGTGATGTTTTTCTTTGTGTTTCTTTCCATTTTCACGAGGATTGTGCAACCCATGAAAGTGGAGGGCCTACTCATGTCTTTGCACGAATATATAAAAGCGACCACACCAGAAAAGTCACGAGGTACTCTGACGTAACAAAGTCTCCATTGAAGCCTACCTGCCGGATGTGCCTGCGGAAGAGACTCAGGGGAGCCACCGATGTGTGGAAACTGGAGGCAATCGGCACATGCCCAGGAGCCTGCCCGATGGGTTCTACCATTTTTTTAAAAAAAGGATTTCCTTCTAATTAACGTTTGGTTTTTAAAAATAGGGACAATGTTTCAAGACGGTCATTAGCATACATTAGAGCTGAACCAGGCACTAAAATCCCAGGGAAATACAGATTGGCTGTAACGGGCCTTCTTTCTTCTGATTTTCCAATGCCTTCGACTGAACTCCTTGTTTGTTGGGCCTGCCTTGTATTAATTCCAAGCGTTGCTGCTTTGGAACCCATGAATATTCATTGTGCCTAATTTACTCGCTGCCTGTTAGACTGATATCTCCATGATTTCTGTTTTTTAATTCTGTGCCTGCGCTGCTTTATGGCGCACCGTTCTCCCCTCCCCACTCGTGCCCTTCTTCCTTCCCACGTTGGGTTGGTTTCAAGAGCCTCTTTGCGTCGGTCTGCTTTGCAGTCTAAGACCTTTGCTGCCCAAAAGGCAGTTGCATCTCTCAAGTAGGAGATAAAGGTCCCACATTAAGTGGGGAGGCAAATTTTGACTGAATTATGAGGCCATTAGAGAACTCCAGGAACGCTGAAGGAATGCGGAAGGAACAACAAGGGACGCTGGAACGCTGAGAGATGAGGAGTGCGCCAGCTCCCCCTGGTGGCCAGAGTTTGTTCGTCTATATATTGTGTATGTGGAAACGGCAGGGATTGTCTGCTAAGTATGTGTACCTGTAATCCGCTCTGAGTCCCCTTCGGGGTGAGAAGAGCGGAATATAAATAAAGTGTATTATTATTATTATAGTCTTATTATAACTCCATGTAGGGTGCGTTGCAGTAATCTATTCAGGATGTAACCAGAGCGTGGACCACCGTGACCAAGTCAGACTTCCCAAAATACGGGCCCAACTGGCGCACAAGTTTTAGTTATGCAAAAGCTCCCCTGGTCACCGTCGAAACCTGGGGTTCCAGGCTCAGCAATGAACCCAGGATCACACCCAAGCTACAAACCTGCGCCTTCAGGGGGAGTGTAACCCCGTCAAGCACAGGCTGTAACCCTAGACCCTGTTCGGCCTTTCAACTGACCAGGAGGGCGTCTGTCTGGCCTGGATTCAATTTAAATTTGTTCACCCTCATCCAGACCACTACAGCTGCCAAGCACCGGTTCAGGACCTGAACAGCCTCCTTAGCAGCAGGTGGGAAGGAGTGATAGGGCTGGACCTCATCTGTGTACCTCAAACTCCAAAACTCTGGATGATCTCTCCCAGCAGCTTCATATAGATGTTAAACAATATGGGACAATATTGAACCCCATGGGATCCTGCTGGACAATGACTGCGGAGCCAAGCAGGTGTCCCCCAACAACACCTTCTGGGATCAGTCCTCTTGGAAGGACCGGAGCCACTGCAAAACAGCACCCCGAGACCCATTCCCACCAGGTGTCCCAGAAGGATATCGTGGTCAATGGTATCGAAGGCCACTGAGAGGTCGAGCAGAACCAACAGGGACACACTCCCCCTGTCCAGTTCCCGGCATAGATCATCCACTAAGGTGACCAAGCTGTTTCAGTTCCCTGTCCTGACCTAAAGCCAGACTGGGCTGGATCTACGTAGATAGTCAGTGTCTTCCAAGAACACCGGGAGTTGTGAGGCTACCACACAGTCCAGGATTTTGCCCAAAAAGAGAGATTGGAACCTGGCTGAAAGTTGATGAATTGAGTGGGGTCCAGTGATGGCTTTTTCAATAGCGGGTTTATAATGGCATTGAATCAGACGCCAATTAGAGCCAAGCCCAGAAGTAAAGGGGGTAACAAAGGGTTTATTTTACAAGGAATGGGAATGGGACTAACAAAAAACCTAGCCAAACCGGCAAAAATCCACAAAACCCAGGGAAAGCCCAAAAAAGAACACTGCAGGAGAAGCCAAAACAAACTCAGGACGTCTTCCATGACGTCCTTCATGGGATGATCCAAAAGCATAATCTGAAACCGGTCCGAGGTCAAGGGCAGGAGAATGGTGGAGGAAAACGAAGAGACAGTCCAGGGTTCAACAGGAGCTAAACGTATAGGGATAACATACATTGTAATCCCCATAAATCACATCGTCAACCTCCGTCCTTTGTAATACAATACCAGTCTTGCAGCTTGAAACTCACAGAAGGTCCAGCAGAGTCAAACCCCGCCACTAGGAAACACGGCTGTAGCTGGATAAAAAGCAGAACGTTGAAACCCAAACCCCCCCTTCCCACCCCCTTTCCCAAACTGCAGCCACAGTCGCAGCAGCATTCCAGCCCCAAAAGGTGGCAGAGTAAAAACTGTAATTCAGGAACACGATACCAGGAAACAGGATGACAAGGTAACAAGACGTCAAGATAACAAGATATCAATGTAACAGGATACCAGACACAACTCCTTGCCCGCCGCAAGGAGTCATTTCCCAAACCCACAATATATAACCCTAAAGGTCAGACTCATCTGAGTCACACTGTTCCAGATCAGGCGAAGCAGCTGCATTCCTCTCTGCAGCCGACACTCTCTGATCATCCCTCCAGGTCTCCCAGCGTTTCTCAAAACTTAGTGTTTCCCAGTCATTCCCAGAAGCTTCAGAGGGCCAGTCTTTGTCACTGTCAAACCCCATAAACGTGTCACTAGTGGAGTCAGCATTACATACATCCTGAACTTCTTTTACCAAAGCCCCTCCCAACTGCATGCTGCTCCCAGCTGGTGATAACTCAGCGTCTACTACTATCAGCCAACGTTGAGGGCTGAATTACAACACTGAACGTTTGTTGTATATGTATCTTCTCTGATATTCCCTGAGTCCCCTTCGGGGTGAGAAGGGCGGAATATAAATACTGCAAATAAAAAAAGAAAGAAAGAAAGACAGACAGACAGACCCTCAAATGGGCAACTATGTCTTTTATGCGGAGTGTGATGTGTCGTGAACATTTTCCTCCTGGCATGAGAAGAAAGATGGGCAGTAAACTGGAGAGCTTGTTGTTGTTGCTGTTGACTGCTTATCAATGTTAACAAGGTCACCTCTGTTATTTTCACACCATGCCAGATATAAATCTTTTAAAACAAGTCACCAAATCCAGCTTTTGTGTTTGAGCAACCCATGAAGAGCAAGGCCCGTGGGGATGCGAAGGGCTGAAACAGTAGCAGTTTGTCACATTGACACTGGTGAGGTGTAGACCCTCAAGAATCGGAATTGCCGTTGACTGTTTCTCAAAGGCCTGGATGCTGAAGCGAGGCCGAAGCCGGTCTTTTGGAGCCCCAACACAGCCAAGTATTTGCACAAGAGCTCAAAGTCCAGCGCTCGGCTGGCTTTGATTGCTCAACATATTAACATTTCATCATGTGAAATCCCTTGAGATGCAGATGAAGTCAGCCATGCGGACCTACCTTTCCCCTCCTATGTAATGTCCTTCTCAATGATTAGATTTTGATTAATGCTCAATAACAGCAGAAGCCCTTCGGGAGTCAACTTGCGAACATCGATGCCTGGATGAAATAATGCACTGCCTCGGCTCAGAACTCTTCCCTTGATGCGCATGGAAGCCCCGGAATCTCCGTCGCAAGCCCCTCCCCCTCTTTATCTCCCTCCCTCGCTCACCCTCATTCCTTGTGTACGTATCTTGGCTGGCGATATTATTACGGAGACATTGAAAGCTACAGAAGATACATTTGCAAACAAGAGGAGATCCCTCAGCTCCAGGGTGCATCTGGGGAGCTTGCATAATGCACGGCATCTGCATTCTCAGGTCAGTTGGAAATGCACGCATGGTGTCCAATGGAAACTGGAAAGCTCTTGAGTTGTTTGTGAGCTGAACGGATGCGTCCAAAACATTGCCTTTTCTGGCCAAGAAAGTCTTAGGAAATTAGGCGGGGAAGAAAGAATGCAGACACGGAAGGGCATGGAAACAGGTGTTGGTTTGGGAAAGGAAAGAGGAATGCATGGATTTTACACCCAACCTCCCGAGAAGAAAGGAACCTCATGCTCTCTCAAGAGGGAAGGATCCAGTCAATCGTCAGGCATTCACTCCCTCTACAAAAGCTCTTTGATGTCTACTGGGATATTACTGTTATCCAGATGCAAGAGCAGAGATCTAGACCCGAGAACCACAGAGGGAGAACATATCCCAACCATCATCTGATCTAACCTACACCCGTTCAGGAGTCCAAGTAAAATCAATCTATCTGTCTATACCAGGGGTGGGAAATTATTTTTTCCAAGGGGCCACACAAGAGCCAAAAAATATTATGGAGGGCCGCACCTAAAGGCTGAACTACATTCTAATCTACATTATTTATTTATTTACTATATTTACTATATATTACACATCATTAATATTAGCATATTAATATATCAAGATATATTCATATATTATTAGTATTAATATAATTATAGTATATATGTATATAGACATTATAATATATTGAAATTATAATATAATATAACATTATATTATTATATTATTATTATATTATTATTATAAAATTATTATAAAATAATAATAAAAACGACTAAAATAAAATGAAATTCAAGAAGACAAGAACCAAGATTGAATGGCCCAATGGACCCAGCCCAGAGGATGGCAAAGCGGACCCAGCCACCGCCGCCGCCAGAGGAGAGCAGAGCAGCAGGCGATCGGAGGCTGTAGGCCTCCGCCTGCTCTTGCCCCCAGGCGTTCCCCAGCTGATCGCCCTGCTATGGAGTGCCTGCCATCCCTGGAGGCAATCCGGGCCTGCAGGGGGAGCAGTCGGTGATCTGAGGTGGCTGATCGCCCTAGCGACCCGGAAGACGATCAAGTCTTCCGGGTCACCAGGGCGATCAACCACCGCAGGTCGGTGACTGCTCTCGCTGCAGGCCCGGATCGCCTCCTGGGATGGCAGGCACTCCAAAGCCACCGCTCCTCCGGCCTGTCTGCCGACACAGGCCCCACAGATCCCGCAATGGAATGGCGGCAGCGGCACCCCTTCCTCTTGGCCCCGCCCCCAACGCCCTTCTCCCCAGGCCGGACAGAATCGGCTGCCGGGCTGAATCCAGCCCGCGGGCCGTAGGTTGCCCACCCCTGGTCTATACTCTCAACCCCACCCCACCCATCCTCTCTGAAAACTGTGCAGTTTGTGAAGACTTCATCACACGTACCAGGAGTAAAACACCCCTCCACTACCAAGAGAACAAAGTTAGTGGCCATGCGGCCCTCTTGTGCCTGACCGTGGATCTTATATCTCACTGTTTATTTACACATCGCATGCACCGCAGAAAGAGCCACAAAGTGCAAACTTTGAAGGGGGAAATAAATGACAATAAGCAGAAAGCCCAATAAATATGGGTTTGGTTCAAAATGGCCGGGCTTGCTGCTTTTCTCTTGGCGTTCCCAGTCAGTTCCCTCTGAAGTTCAAGCTCTCCTTAACTGGTTTTCCCCTCCCCTTCCCTCTCCTTCTCTGAGCAAGGAAAAGGCCACATCGCACAGTGGCTGGGATGTGGGCCTTGAGCATCTCCCTTTGATCTGGGGGCGCTTGGCGCACCCTCTTGCTTTTCCCAGTGCGGCTTTGAGCCTCAGAAGTTGCTCTCTTAAGAGCCTCTTTGGAAGAAGAAAAGCTGGCCGGGAAGGGGGGAAGCGGAAGGAAGGAAGGAGCACTCTGGGGGGAACATGCGCTGTGTTCATCTAAAGTGATGACAAGAATGAAAATCAATCACGGAGCTCCAGCACTAATTCATTTCAAAGGCCGAGAGGGTGTCACAGCATCCAACACAACAGCCAAAGGAAAGGCGGGCGGAAAGGCTGAAAGGCCCAGATCTACAGCAAAGAAACCCCTCACAGAGCTCAAAGGGAAGAGAAGCCCAGGCAAAGGGGTTTCAAAGGAAAGGTGTAGTAGTGCTTTGGGCGTTGGGCTCTAGAGGTCAAGGCCCCGATACCCGTTGAGTAGGGCTGTCCAAAGTGATCATTAGGCCTCATAAGTTGGATCAAATTTGTTATATCAAATATTTGATTTGAACTATGCTTTAGTTGGAAATGACAACCTTCTACAAGACTCCACTCGCTCTTCGTTATGTATATAATTCAGATGGCTTGCTTACTGTATTGTATATGTGCGTATTGGTGTACAGTTTTCCTTAACTGTAGCCATGTCATCGCCCGGGGAAGCGGAAACGGCGGCAGAAGAAGAAGAGGCGCCAAGACCGAACTTCTGGTCCCGCCGGAGAGCACCGGGAGACTGGCCAGACTGCTCAGCAGTGACCCTTCGTGGCCACAGAGCCCCTAGGCCTGCAGAGACCTTTGTCGGTCCTCCAGAGCAGAAGAAGCTCAGAGTGTATAACTCGAGGACACGGAGGAGGTTCCACTCTAGGACTTTTTGGAGCACAAACTTTGGGCGCTGGGAGCACTCCTCGGTGGGTTCCCAGCCCCGGAGACAGGACGTCCAAACTGGCGGGAGGCCGGCCTCTCGATCGCAGGGATCGGGGAGGGGGGGTGGATGGAGATGGTCTCCCTCCCTCTAGACCTGAGATCCTCCTTGGCTTTCTAGGAACCCCACAGCTACCTTCTTTTGATTGCCGACAGATGCCACCTTGAGTCGACCCTCAGCAAGGTGTCAGTCTATGTGGGCTCTGGGTCCACCCAGCCACTGTCCCACTGTCCTCTGATGCCTGTTGTCCCTATACCCTCCCTCCCTTCCTATTGTTTATGTATTAATTCTTGTTACTCTTTTTGGTGTGTTATGTGTCGAACTATGCAAACCGTTCCGAGCCCTCGGGGAGTGGCGGTATAGAAGTTTGAAACATAAATAAATAAATAAACTGTGTTGTGGGAGGGGCTGCAGACCATGTGACCAGATCGGGGACTATTCGGGACTCAGACTTCATTTTAGAAAGGCAGAAGCCATTAGACTTCCAATGTAGAAACAGTGCGCTTTCAGGCACCAGTAGGAAGATTGTAGAAATGGACAGAGACTCCACTAGGCTCTCAGGACGGGGAGAAGACTTGGACTTTGGACTACTGGTTATAAGGAAGACGCCCTGTGTTACCTGCACAGAGGAACTACTTCAAATCCTACCTGTAACTGGACGGATAAGCAAAGTGCCTGTATGCTGAATAGACGGACTATGTTACTCTTAAAGAAGCCTACCTGTGGTTGTCTCTTGAGAGCATGATTTAAACCAAGGTGTTTTAAAGGAGAGGAGATGCTTTTGGGCAACTGAAAGTAACACTTCCGAAATTCTTCTCTCTCCTCCCCCCCCCCTTCCCTATAGTGCATTGGCATATCTTTGTCCCTAACCGCTCAAAGGGATATCGAGGTATATCAGTTTAACAGACGAGAAACCCAACTGCCTTGCATAAATACTAGTGGATATTTATTTACCACTACGGAGAAGGTTGACTCAAGTGAGTTCTTAACTCTTCTCAGGAAGGTTTCCTGATTCCCCAAAAGGTTGTCGTGCGTGCCATTTTCCAAAAGGCTATGCTTTCTAACAAGGTCATGCCTTCCCAAAGGGTTTAACTTCTGTATTGTATATTTCACATGAGGGCTATCTATCGGGAGGGCTTGGGTCCTGCATTCCTAAACGGCAGAATGAGGTTGGACTGGATGGTCCTGAAGGCCTCTTCCAACGCTTTGACTCGACGATTCTAGCGCAGGCCCCTTCCTTGCCCTTTCCCCTTTCCTTTTCCACTTAAGTGGCCGAGGGGGAACAGGAAGGGGCCTGAGGCTGTGAGGAGTGGTGGGAGTTGGAGTCCAGAACACCCGGTGGGCGGGAGGGAGGGCCCAAGTTGGCCCTGGCCTGTCCTAGCTCCTAGAGCAGGGGTGGGCAATTGCCGGCCCTCCAGGTGTTTTGGACTTCAACTCCCAGAAATCCTAGCCAGTTTATCAGCTGTTAGGATTTCTGGGAGTCCAAAACACCTGGAGGGCCGGTAATTGCCCAGCCCTGTCCTAGAGGTTACCTTGTCCGTCCGTCCCCCTTTAGATCTTGACACGTAAAATGGTTTAAGATCGGCTTTCCTCCCGAGGTTGCAAGGTGCATTTCTGGAGCAGGACATGAACAATCACCCTGAGAACCGGAGCCACGCCTCCTGTGGGAGAACAACAGGCCGCTAGAGTTCTTTCCTAACCGCGCATTTGCTTTCTCTTATGGGTGTTCCCAAGGACAGGCCCAGATCAGGCCCTTTTGGAGCCCTAGGCCAAAGGCTCTGCCCTGCCCCTGGCTCCGCCCCACCCCCAGCTCTGCCCCACCCACGGCTCCGCCCCCGGCTCCTCACTGGCGCAAGGAGGAGAAGGAAGGAAAGCCCCACCCCCGGAGCCGATGTGGGGTCTCCCCAGGGCTCCTCCCTCCCTCCCTCCTAAAGCCACCATGCCGGCCTGAGAAGCGGCCGAAATCGCCCTTTTCAGGCTGGCACGACGGCTTTAGGAGGGAGGGAGGAGCCGTGGGGAGGCCCCACATCAGCTCCAGGGGTGGGGCTTTCCTTCCTCCTCCTCATGCCGGCGAGGAGGCAGAGGCGGGGGTGTGGTGGAGCCGAGGGCGGGGGCAGAGCTGAGGGGAGCAGAGCAAGGGGGGGCAGCCGTAGATGGCGCTCACGGCACGCATGCCCCCTTTTTAAAAAAATGATTTTTTATTTTTTTTTACTTTGGGGGGGGGGTCCGGACCTGCTGCCCCCCCAAAGGTGCCGCCCTAGGCCATGGCCTAGGGTGGCCTTATGGGTAATCCGGGCCTGCCCAAGGAGAGGAAGGGGGAGACCGGGCTGAAGCAAACAAACACCCTGATGATGATGATGATGATGGAGGAAGCAGAAATTCAAAATGTAAAGGGCGCAACACGTGGGTTTCCTTGTGCAATGGGATGCCGGTTCTTCTTGCAACTTCTTGCTGCCGCCACCCTGCTCCAGCCGGACCAGAATAAACTCGGTGGCCTCTGCTTCAAACTTGGTGAGCCTCTTATTGGGAAGAGGGAAATCTTTGCGTTGCTTCTTGTCAGCTCGCCAGGTGTTACGCAAACCCTCCTTTTGGGTCTAGCGCAGATCTCCTCTCTCCTGAGGGATCCCCTAAATCCTTGATCTCCTCTTCAATGGTAGTATTACCTAGGCTACATTTAACTAGTCCGCTTGCATGGAGGTCATGGGGGACTTTGTCAAAGGCTTTACTGAACCTGGCTCTTGGGAATTGTGAGAGTTGAAGTCCAAAACCCCTGGAGGGGCCAAAGTTTGCCCAGGCCTGATCTAGACTGTAGAACAAATGCAGTTTGACACCACCTGAAATAACATGGCTGAAGGCTATGGCATCCCAGGAGTTATAGTTTGGTGAGGACCTAGGTCTCTTTGGCAGAGAAAGTCAAAGGCCCCATAAAGCCACAATTTCCAAGGTTTCACAGCATTGAGTTGTGCCATTCCACGTGGTGCCAAGCTGCAGTCATTCTATAATCTAGAACAGTGTTTCTCAATTAGTGTGCCGTGAGTGATCATCAGGTGTGCCGTGGGAAATTGGAACCTCCAGTACCCTTTCTTCCCCCAAACTTGGGCAAACTTGGACCTTCCAGGTGTTTTGGACTCCAACTCCCACCATTCCCAGCAGCCTCAGGCCCTTTTCCTTCCCCCCCCCCTCAGCCACTTAAGCAGGAAAGGGCCTCAGGCTGTTAGGAATGGTGGGAGTTGGAGTCCGAAGCACCCAGAGGGCCGGAGTTTTCCCATGCCTGTTTGAGGGACCTTAAAGTGGTGAGCCTCCTTCCAACATTGTGATACTGGATAGAAACCAAACAACAACATAACATAACATTGTTTGAGTCCACAGTGCTCTCTGGGTGTAGGTGAACTACAACTTCCAAACTCAAGGTCAATTCCCAAGCAAACCCTTTCAGTACTTTCTGTTGGTAATGAGAGTTCAATGTGCCAAATTTGGTTCAATTCCATTGTTGCAAGAGTTCAGGATGCTCTTTGATTGTGTGTTAACTATAAATCCTAAAAACTGTAACTCCCAAATGTCAAAGTCTATTTCCCCCAAACTTCATCTGTGTTCACATTTGGGCATATTGAGTATTCTTGCCAAGTTTGGTCCTGATCCAACATTGTTTGAGTCCACAGCGGTCTCTGGATATAGGTGAACTACAACTCCAAAACCCAAGGTCAATGCCCACCAAACTCTTATAGCATTTTCTCTTGGTCATGGGAGTTCTGTGTGGGAAGTTTGTGTCTTTCTGCCTTTCCTGCCAGGATATCTATGTTGTGTTCATCAAAACAGGTCCAGGTTTCACACTGAGTGTATAAATACATTTAATGACATATTAACTATATGTATGACTGTGTTAGAGTGTCATTTTGTGTCACTTTGGTTGGTGGTGTGCCCCAGGATTTGGTAAATGTAAAAAATGTGCCGCGGCTCAAAAAAGGTTGAAAAACACTGGTCTAGAAAGATGCACCTTTGGAGTTGGAAGCAACCACACGCACCACATAGTTCCTTGCCTCACCTTGTAGGGATGTGTAACTAAAGGAGGGCTGCCCAACTTCTTTCTAAACCCCCCGAAGAAGGAGAGCCCACCCACCGCCTTCTGAAGTGGTCTACTCTGGTAAGTACCAAACAGTCGTTACAGTAAATAATTTCCCCCTAATGCTTAGACGGAGTCTCGTTCCTTGTCACTTGAACACCTTGTTTTGTGTTGTACTCTCTGGAGCCGCAGGAAACAAGCCCACTTCGTCTTCTACACGACATCCCTTCAGAGTGCTATCATGTCATCTGAGTCTGAACAGAGGCTCCCGCCCCTGAGCCCAGGCCGAGACGATACTTTCGTTCGAGGACCTTTTGGGGCCCAGGCGCCGGGCGTGACCACCGGCTATCCCTGAAGCCGCTGACCACAACCGATCTACCGTGCTTGTCCCTACCGGCCAGGCTACGGGACGAGGGAGGCCGGCCTACATTCTCTCTCCTTGGCCAGCGGGGTGCCTTCCTTCGCGCCCCTCCTCCCCCTTTGATGGCCTGATGGGTCTAGTTTAGGCCCCAGTCCACCCTGTTGCCGCCTGACCCCTGACTCTGTCCTATCTCCCCTATTCCTTTTGTTGTGTATTGTCTAGTCTGTCTTTTTATATTTTGTATTGTTGTTTCCTGATTTTGTAAGCCGCTGCGAGCCGTATGGAGTTAGCGGCATATAAGCCTAAGGAAATAAATAAATAAATAAATAAATAAATAAACATGCCAAACATACCCGGCTTCCTCGCTGTTTGCTTATTGGTCTCAGTTACCAGGCCCCGGATTCCCTTTCTTGCCCTTCTGTGGACACGTTCCCTGACTTGTCAATGTCCTTCCTGAACTCCATATTTCTGATCGCATGGTTTATTGATGCCTTAAAACTTTTACATGAATAACATTTTTGCTATATTTTGCTTGTATCTGTCATAAGCTCCATTGGGGTCTGTGCCAGGAGGCAGGAAAATGAATGAAGGAATTAATGCATGGCTACGTATGCCACATAGTTGAACCACATCAAGCCTATAGTGCAGACGCACCCCGTGTTTGCCGGCCCTTTGGTGTAGTTCCGAGGGTGGAGTTTTTTCAGGAGACATGATACGATGTTTTGCTTGCTTTCCATTGCGTTTCATCTGCGGGGAAGTTATGGCTTCTATAATCTCGGCGTGTTCGTTTAAGATAGATGTATGTGGAGATCTGTCACATTTAATTATCTTCTCCATCAAATTCAGTAAGTGGCCTATTAAGAGAGAAATGACTGGTTCATATACTCATTAGAGAGAGAAGAATTCATTCTACAACAAAGAGAAGGAGGGATTGTATTTCTGACTCAGCCGGGAAGGGGAGGGGAGGGACGGGGGGGGGGGCGCTCTTTGCCAGGCTTAAACAAGAATACAATCAGGAAAGAAGAGTGTTGAGAGATTTCAGAAACTATTAATGATCAACAATGGCTCATCTCTGATCATGGTGGTGTTATCGAACAGAATTTGGGGGGTCTTGCCATGAAGGCAGACTGGCTAGACCCACCAAAGTGGATCCATATTAACCCTGGTGAGAAAGGAAGCCCAATCCCAATTTTCCCTAGAATTTCCCAACAAAAAGCTCACCCAGTCGAAGGGGTTCCACCGAGGGGTTTATTCAGTCCAGCTGGAAAGGATGACAGCCGCAATCATTCAATGGACAGTGACACATCAACAAGGCATCAATAATCAAATATATATGGTATACTGATGTACAAACTGACTGTGGTATCCACATACACAAACTCCTAATAGGCAAAATAGCATCACATCAGCAGCATCACATAAGTAGCATCACATAAGTAGCATCACAGAAACAATGTTACATAGGTTTTTAGCACATCATATATTTTATCATATTGCCAACAAATTTATTGGCAGGGTATAAAAATAACGTTGTTGTTGTTGTTAAGGCTAAGGCAATGGCAGTTGGGGTGGAAGGAGGATCTTTCATTTACTTAGTCACAATGTGTAGCAACCCAGTTCTCTTTCGTGCCTGGGGGGCAGGGGGCAGCACCGGGGGTCCCCCTTGCATTAGAGCCAGATGCAGCTGATGAGGAAATGGAGGAAGGGGCTGATGAGTTAGCTGGGCCTCCCTCTTCCACTGAGAGCTTGGCCTGGGATGATGGATGGCCTGACGGCTATGATAACTGGGAAGGTCAGGCCAACTCGGAGAGTGTGGAATCCGATGATTGTTATGAGAAGCCAGGTGGTTTCGGGTCACAGGAAAGAATCTGGGAAACAGTGGAGGAGGAGGCCATGGAAGCTGAAAGGGAGTTCGACTCTCATGAAGATAGTGAACCAGGTGCTGGGAGGCAAGGACGTAGCTTTGATAGGAGACGGAGCATTGAGTCTAGCAGGAGGGATTGGCACCGCAGCCTAGAGCGCCAGAGAAGTGCGAGGTCCCGTAGCACAGATTGACGGAGAAGCCTAGAGCGTCGGGGTCCTCGCCAAGGGGATTAAGTATAGGATCCGTGGGAATGGATCCTCAGTAGCTCGGCCACTTCTATTCTAAGAGGAGTGAAGCGAGCGCAGGACCACGGAGCGAAGTTACCGGCTCGCGCCTTGCCAAGAAGTTTCTTGGGCCCTGATTGAACTTTGTCTTGTTCCTTGATCCGCATTGGTTTGCGGAGCCTTTTGCCAAGCCTTTTTGTCAAGCCTTTGACCAAGCTTTTGCCAAGCTTTTGGATTTAGATTACTACAGACTTTTACCTTGTGGATTGAATTTCTCAATTTTATGGACAATTACCTTTTCACCTGTTCTTTATTATTCAATAAATAGTTAGCTGATTATCGTCTCTGTGTATGTGATTAAGGGGCCGGCCGAGTCCTTGCATCGTGACACAATGGAGGCATAGCTACCTACTAGGCTTGGTTTCTGCGGCTTAAAAATTATTTGAAATTGTATTAAATTTGTATAAAAAGTTAATTTAATTGTTTTTTGAACCACAAGCTCCAACCCGGAAGTATAATTTATTTACCAAACCTGGGGGGGCCCAATTTTCTTAATTATTGTAATTAGTTCGTATGTTCCCTCTCAGTTATTCTAATAGGAATATTTATCTCCTCCAAAATAGCTTTTTAGGATACTTACAGTCATATCACGGCCCTTTGCCTGGTCGGAGCCTAATTAAAGTGAAAGGCCTTCCTGGAGGAAGTGAAAAAGCAAGCGGAACCATAGAGAAAAATCGCCGCTCCTAGAGCGGCTTGGAGGACTGCAGGGGAAAAAGCAGTTTAAACACCCAGAAAATCAGGGTAGATAGAAGGAAAGAGGAGAAGGACATAAGAAAGGCTGAAAGAAGGAGAGGAGGGAGTGAGAAGACCACGGAGAGAAGAAGGAAAACTACAGAAGAAAGAAAAACCATAGAGAAAAAATCACCACTCCTAGAGCGGCTTGGAGGACTGAAGGGGAAAAAGGCCTCCTTCGCGCGCCTTTCCTCCGACCAAGCAGCAGGGCTGCACAGCACTGTGATATGCCTGTAAGTCACCCTGAAAAGCAATTTTGGAGAAGGTTGATATTCCTGTTACAAGAACCTCATACTGTATAAGTTGGTGGTACCATTTCTATATGTTATAAATCTTCAGCTCCAGTCAATTGCACTCCAGAAGTGAAGGCAAATGTTTCCCCCTTGATTTGCCTGTGATGTCAGCCCAGTGTTTTCCTGCTGTGCGCATGCGCTGGAATAAGAACTAATAACGAATTTCGTTATTAATTACATAGCAATTAAGAATTTTTTGGAATTTTTTGGTAAGTATTCCTATTACTAATAAAAAAAATCCCCCCTCCCATTTGATTTTAGAACCATGATTTTTTTTGGATCAACCAAGCCTACTACCTACTACCTTCAAGGTCAAGGAACAAACAACTAATTAGAAATGTCAATTGAATGGAAAGCTAATCCATCCTATGCACCATGTATAGGAGTGACCTGGCAACTCCTATATTAGACTGTATAGATACGAGAGTCCAGGGACCCTATTCTGTCCATATTTTGGTCTGTTGGAATATGGGACACAAATGGACTTCTTCCAATAGGGTCGGATCCTGGATTCACCTTCATGAGAAAGAAGAACGTCCTTCATTTCGTGGCTTTTCTAGCTTGAACTCCAAGTTTTTACTCAGGATAAAAGCACACACCTACAAGGAGAGTAAGTAACATGAAAGCACCTGCTGCTTTGGAGTCTTTTTTAAGCCTGAGATAGATTAGGGTGGGCAGAACAGAACCCATCAAGCTATTATGAAGGTGTTGGGAAAGAGCCAGGTCGAGAGAGAAACAACCAAGATGGGATCCGATCCAACAGAAGTCTATTAGGGACCGACTTCAAACGCATCTCCTCCGCTGCCGGGCTATTCTTTCTTTCCCCTTATAAATAATGCTCAAAGAGCTCTCGCTTGGCGTGAGCGGCGGGAAGCTTCTCGGCACGTTAAAGGGAACATTAGCACACATGCCATGGAGATAACCTGAATGTCTGTGCAAAAAAGCCGAGGGGCGAGGCGTGGGATATTATCCGGAGCCGGACAATGAACGGCCAGCTCTCTTTCCCAGGCATGCCTTCACGTCTGTATCATAGGTTCACATATTGTATGTATTCTGGAACTCTGTTTTCACCCTTGAAATGAACTATGCCTGAGGCTTCCAGGGGAAATATGCCATAGACAGGCTCTGGAAGACCTAGAAAATGCCTAGAGAAGTGTTCTCTCTGGGCTTCCAGCACGATTCTATGGGCACCTCTATCTCATGCCATCTGACTATCGGCCCACTTGACACAGCGCCCATGGCCATTGGCCAAAAGGGAGGACAGGACATAGGAACCAGCCACAAAAGACAATTGCCCAGAGGTGGGGGAGGTGGGGTGGGCGGGCTCTAGAAGGTGGGAAAGGGCAGCCCCCGGAGCCAGGACTCTGGCGTGGTTTGTGACAGTGTAGCTAGGCCTATATAGATGGGCAATAGTGTGAGACTCTTGCATTGCGAACAGTAAAGACGCATGGTATCCAGGACCGGACAAAGGTAAAAAATTGTAGTAAGCGAACCTTTTTTTGGCGCCACCTGGGTCTTCAGTGTGGTGATGATGGCGCGCGCACACCGGAGCACGTTAGTTGTGTAAGTCGCCCAGAGCACCTTTGGTGGAGGGCGACTCATAAGAAATGAAGTTAGTTAGTTAGTTAGTTTTGCGCATGCGCTATTGGGACCGAGCGCTTCTGGTGGAGGGAGGGGTATCTCATGAGCAAAGGCATGCATGCCCATATGGCAGCGCGTAACTGATACAAACGGTGAGACCCAGCTTTTCTTAAGGTATCGCTGGGATTTTCCTTGATGCTCCAGGACCACACAGTCAATGCAACTGAATGCAAACACTTTTGGGAAATAGTTGCTAAGTCTCTCATTGCACAGTATGACTTTTCTCTCTTTGTTTCAGGCTTGCTCTGCCTGGAAGCTGGAGACAGAATTTGTGCCTTAAGAACAGATGGGCTTCCTCTCAGGAACCAGATCTCCTTCCAGAACCAGCTACGAAAGCGGTGCTTTCACCTTCCAGGAGGCGTGCTGGCGGGCTGGCGGGCTGGCCGGCCTTGGCTGCAGCCCGAACATTCGGCTTAGAAGACAAAACTTGTGTCTGTTCTTGCAAAGCTGTCAGGTCCACAAAGAACTCCAAAAGAACGTCTCCAAACCGAGTGAACAGACCACAACATGGCAGAGGTGTGCATTGTAAGTAAGGCTACAGTGGTGCAAGGGTAAGTGGGGTGTGTGTGTTTTGCATAGAGGACTCTAACCGTACGCAAGCAGGGAAGGACTTCGAAGAGGTGATGAATTAGAGCACTTATTCTCAAAGTGGGCGGTAGCGCCCCCTGGTGGGCGGTGAGGCGATCCAAGGGGGCGGTGGGAGGCTCAGGGGAATTTGGGGGGTGGTGAACCCCTTTAAGGGGGCAGTGAAGGGTTGGCCATTTAGGAGGGGTCGCGCAGCCCTCTTCTTTGGCCCCGCCCCCTTCGCTTTGACCCCCACACGCAGTGCAGTGCAAAGGCTTCCACATCGTCTGGCAGAGCCTCCCTGCCACCGCGGAACGAAGTGTGGCCTTCCTCAGTGGTGGCGGTGGTGGAGGCAGCGGAGGGAGCAGGAGAGCCCGGGGCTTCCGCGGGGAGAGCAGGCCTCGCTTCTTCGTCCCCTCGGGCGCTGCTCGCTGTGCTGCCATCGGAGAGGGCTCTGAAGGGACGGGCAGCCTGAGGGGACGAAGAAGCGAGGCCTGCTCTCCCCGCGGAAGCCCCGTGTATCCTGCTCCCTCCACTGCCGCCTCCACCGGGGAAGGCCCTGCTTTCTTCCGCGGTGGCCGGGAGGCTCCGCCGGTGTCCGAGTTGGAGGAGGAGGACGCGGAGGCCTTTGCACTGCAGCATTCGCACAACAGCCACCGTCCCCCTCCTCGCCTCCTCTGCCTCCCCCTCCGCCCTTGCCTCCGGGCCCCGAGGTGGGCTGCCTCGGCACCCAAAATGGTGAGGCCTCCTCAGGCTCGGTGCCCAGGGAGCAGCAGCAGCCTCTGACCCTCGCCAAGGGGCTCCTCCCGTGGCCAATAACAACACCAATGGTGGCAGAGGAGGAGGAGGAGGAAGCGGGCCTTTCATTTCCTCCCCCGCTGCCTTTTTTCGCTGCTTTCAACACTCCATCGGCCCCGTGTCCAGTGGGGAGGGTGGGGGAGAGAGAGTGAAGGGCTCACTCCCACCCCACCCTCCCCACTGGCCATGGGGCCGATGGAGCATTGGAAGCGCTTAAAAAGGCCTCCCCTTTTTTCACCGCTTCCCCCCCTTTCCGCCCTCCTTTTCCTCGCAACCTGCGGGGCCAGCAAAAGGCAACGTGTGGGGGGCAAGCGAAGGCCCCTTCTGCCGCCCCTGCGCACCATCCCCACAGTCTCCCCAGTAGGGCCCTCTCTCTGCCGCTCCCCCACGCCACGCGTGCAGGCCAGAGGGGCACAAAACATCATTTCGACTTTAAAGTAAGCGCTTAACACTACTATACAGTATATCACTTGTTAAGTATAACAGATGATGGGATTTGTAATACCTTCAACAGCATCATCTGTTGTCCATACTACCCCAAACCTTCCGGTATTTTCTGTGGGTCAAGGGGCTTCTGTGTGCCAAGTTTGGCTCAATTCCATTGTTGGTGGAATTCAAGATGCTCTTTGATTGTAGGCGAAGTATAAATCCCAGCAACTACAACTCCCAAATGTCAAGATCTATTTCCCCTAAACTCCACCAGTGTTCAAATTTAGGCATAATGAATATTCATGCCAAGTTTCGTCCAGGTCCATAGTTGTTTGGGTTCTCAGTTCTCTCTGGATGTAGGTGAACTATGTCTCCCCTAAATCACGGCCAATTCCTCCCAAACCCCTCCAGTATTTTCTGTGGGTCACGTGGGTTCCCTGTGCCAAGTTTGGTCCAGTTCTGGAATTTGTGGGGGTCTCAGTGGTCTGTGGAAGTCAGAGCTGAAGTGGTCGAAGATACTGCAAATCCCACCATCCGTTGTCCATCCTCCCCCAAACAGATTGTTTCTGTGATTAATCCCTATGCTTTAATTAGGTTCAATTTGTAACAATGAAAATACATCCTGCATATTAGATATTTGCATAAGAATTCGTAAGAGTAGCAAAATTATTTATGAAATCGTGCATAATACCCATGGCGATGTCTTCTTGCCTTCCCTTCACACATCTCCCCGGCCGAAGGCATGAATAAATTCTGGGGTTGGCGATCCGTCGTTATCCCACATCGGACGAGAACGTCAAGATTGGCAGGAACGGCAGCGCAGCCTCAGCGCCCTGGCACCAGCGACAGAAATACACGACTCAGAGAGAAAAGGAGGGCAGACGGAGACAAGGTGCTGCTTCCTCTTATTACCTGGCACTTTTCTCTCCGTTTGCTCCTGTCGTGCCTGTGTCTGCTACAGGCAAAGGCAAGGGCAAGTTGTCCTCACTCAGCTTCTCCAAGTGGAATTTCGAAAGGGAAGAGAAATACTTTGAGGGTCAGAACAACTCAGCGTCAGAGGACTTTTTAAAACTGCCATAGTCATAAGAGAACCAAAAAAGAGAGTGTATGGGAGAAGAGCCTTTGAGGGAGAGAGAGGCAGCCACATCATGGCTTCGTCCCCATGGCTGGCGAGAGGCCTCCCCTTAGCCCCAATTGCCACTGTTCTGGCCCCGGTGGAAAGCCAATGCTCTTCTTTTTCTCCTTCAACCCAACTGCCACTTACAGCAGCCAGGCATGGTTTCGTAATGTATTGAACCACCCGTCCTACTTGCAGAGCCCTGACCATTGAGGGAGAGAAGAGCAAGTAGCCATAACATCACCATAATGTCTTGGCTTCCAACAAGTTTCCAGTCCCAATTCAAGGTGCAGGTTACCACCTACAAAGCCCTAAACGGTTCGGGACCTGCCTATATTCGCAATTGCATATTCACCTATGAGCCAGTACGCACCCTGAGATCATCCAGGGAGGCCCTTCTCTCGCTTCCACTGCCGTCTCAAGTGCGGTTGGTGGGGACGGGGGAGAGGGCCTTCTCGGTGGTGACCCCCGTCTTTGGAATTCCTGTCAGAAAATAGCTGCAGCTTCAAACTTCAGAGTTAGTGAAAATAGATTTATTGTACAGATAGGGCAATCATGCTTCCTACACCAAACAGCACACAACACAGAAGAGAGCAAAACGCTGACTTATCAGTCCCTCCTCCGAAGCAAGGTCACCAGTGTCTTGCATCATGAGTCCTGGCAGATGTTCTACACTTAACTCCTTCATCACCAGGATTACAGGACTATACATACAATACAATACAGTACATACAAGCAGTGATATATGAGTTTACATTTCACTCAGAATACTAATTCTTCACAATCCCCCTCTCTAGGGAGATCAGACAGGCTCCCACCTTGTGCACCTTCTGCAGGGAATTAAAAACTTGGATGTTTCGCCGTGCCTTTGATTAGGAAGCTTCACCAGATAACTATCTCGATCCTTATCTTAAGGCCCTGCACGTCAGTTCAGCCCTCCTTCCGGTAACCTCGACACATTTTCCCCAAGGGCATCCCCTCTAGCCCCTGCTCAATTGAATGTTGCACTTTCCATTGGCTCCATTTAGGCATCGTTGCACTTACTTGAGCCCGAATCCAGATTTGACTTTTTATCTCAGCCATAAGATTGTCCCATGATGATGTTATGTTTTTATTTGATTGATTTTAATGTGTTCTGTTTTTATCTGTAATTTTGGGCTTCTCCCCTTGTAAGCTGCCCCGAGTCCCTTTGGGGAGATGGTGGCGAGATAGACAAATAAAGTTATTATAGTATTATTATTTTTATTGGCCCAGAACCTGGTGGGAAGGCCACCTGGCTGCCACCGCCCTGGCCTCTGAGGGAGAGAAGAGCCGTTCAGACGGCTTCATAATGCCTTGACTCAGCAGCAGGTGGGAAGTTCTCCCTCCATCCAACGGCTTCTTCTGTGGCCGCTGAGAAAGAGAAGAGCGGCTCGACACAGTCCCACCATATCTGGGTCCTGGAGCAGGCTTGGGCAAACTTGAGCCTTCCTGGTATAAATTGAAGTCCAAAACACCCAGAGGGCCCAGGTTTGCTCAGGCCTGCTGTGACGCCCCCTAGAGGGCTGTATATACCTGTATTTGGTTTGCCATCCACTTGCATGGCTCTTTGTTTCATAGTTCCTTTGTCTTGCCATGTGCCTCTTTGTTCTGCCATGTGCTCACCTGGGGGAGGAGGGTGACCCGCCCTCAACTCCTCCTTTTACCGGAGTTTACCTAGGGGCCGGATTTCCTCTCTGGCCTCACTTTCCAAAGGTCACAGGACAAGCAAGGCTGGAAGTTAGGTTGCTGTGAAAGGGCAATCTCATTCCACCTACAAAGTCTACCTACGTCTTCAACCAAATCTTCAGCGCATGGGAGGATCCTTCCTCATTCAGAGGCTGTGGATTTTGGGGCCTGATACAGGATTTCGGACCTGCAAGCCAGAGGACAACAGGACGCTTTGGCTCTAATAGAGGTACCATCACGTGCACCTTCAGGCATTGTGACAGACTCCCTTTTTCTAAAGGACTTTGCAACCAACTCAAGCTTTTGAACCATCAGCTTTGCTGATTGTATTCCAATAAATCTTATTTTGGTTCACTCTATCTGAGTCCTGCACTCCTTCCCATAGAGGTCCAAGGCTTTCCTGCATGTGGGAAGACCTTAAACTCTGTTCCCGGGGTCAAAGCTTGTTTGTCCAACTTCAAAGCCCCCTTTTGGACCCTGGGAAGCAGAAGACCTGCCCTAGAGTCTCAGCACAACCCTTCAGCGAATTTCGCCCGCCCCTTCTGTGGCCTCTGAGGGAGAGGAGAGATTTGCCCATGTAGTGATTTCATATTCAAGAGTTGATTCAAGAATTCTGTTCGGTTTGGAACACATGGACGGAAGTCAGGCCAGGGTGTCGCTGTTTACATCAGTTCTTTGCACATTGTTACTTCTCTACGGAACAATTGTATTATAACACGGGACCGTTTTGTCATTTGCATTCAAAGCTGAAACTGAGTCAGCAGCAACCGATGGCACGAGACCCATGAACGGAAGCTAAACTGCCGAGAGAGCCTTGGCATTTGGATAAAGAGGGAAGCATGTGGGTGTGAGCCATTACATACATTGTGGAGCATTTGGGCAAACAGGCGTGAAAAGGGCTGCAATAATATAGGAAGTGGCAGAGCTTCAAGGGAAGGAGATCTCGATACCGCCGAGGACGGGGCTCACAATGCTCCTTTGGCAGCTGGACTTCCCGGCCCTCCAAGAGCAGGTGCCAAGGGTGGGCCACTCGGGCAGAGGGGGGGGGGCTTTCACTGAGATCGTACTTTGAGGATCGTGGGTGACATTTCCAAGGCTGCCAGAGTCGAGTGGCAGCTCCTGACTTCACACCCCATAAACTTTAAATATTAAAGGCAGCGTTTTGGCACACGGGTGCCCATTTGGAGCCGTTGCGATTGCTCTTTAGCTGACAGTTTGGAGCCAACATGATTAACAATTACAAACAGACAGGATGGCTCATCACAGTCTGTTGTTTGTTTCAGAGATTTGGTAGCACACGCGCCCTACACAAGAATCCGTGTTGTAGGATCGTGGGAGCTCGGTGCCATACGGTTCAGCGTTAGCAGTGCTTCCAGCAGAACACCTCTTGTCATGAAGAGTGGGCAGGGATTGCCAGGGCAGAGGGAGGGATTGTGCATCACACCGTTTCCTGTTGTGGGAGAGGAGGTGCGTCTCTGCACAGCCTGCCAATAGGACGTCTCTTCATTTTATCTCATTTTGGTGAAGCTTGGAAAGCACCCGTAATAGAGATAGTACCCACAAGCTCCATCCCTCCGTGTCTCTGTCTACTCTCTCTCAGCAGAATGGCCAAAAGAACAGGCCGTGCATCTCGGATACACCACAAGTTGCAATTAATAATAATAATAATAATAAGCTTTATTTATATCTTGCCCTCTCCCCGAAGAGACTCAGGGGGGCTCGCAGCAAGACAAACGAATGCAGTAAATGAGACAAGTATCACACAGACAATTAATAAAAACAAAGACAGCACAATAGTGTAAACATAAATAAATACACAGTTTTAAAGGCTATTTACCCCTCTAAAACAGTATACACACACCAGCTAATTGCTATGAACAGGGTATCCAGCATTATAAATTATAGTTCTAGTAACCATTTAAAGTCCTGACCGAAAAGGTGGTTTAATCCCCATTTGCAGTAAAGAAGACCTACCATGTACACTCCTGCATAAGTCGACCTTGTGTACAAGGTCAGGTTTGGGAGTCAAAATTATGGGTTTAGAGAAGACCCATGGATCAGTCAAAGGCGGAACTTTGGGGCGCTCCAGATCCCCTTCACTTTCTGCGCATAGGAGGGCATGGGTCCTTTCCAGATGAAAGCTCAGGCACAGGGCTTTGCATGTGCAAGGGTGACACACCTCGCACTAAGAACAATAACACAGACACAAGTGGTTGGATGAAAATGGCCACAACTCATTTATTGTAAACAGGAACAAAGGGTTGGCGGCCACGCATGGGTCCTGGACCAGGGTCGGACAGCCCCCACGAATGTCCAAAGGCGCTTGCAAGCCTGGGGTGCGAGCGGCCCAATGCCTGTCCACGGAAACTCGGCACCCCGGGGGGCCTGGGCGTTACCCCCCTTACAACCAAGGGGCGATAAGCCAGCCTGATCCAGGGGCCATGCCACACGCCACACACGGAGTTGTGACAAGGAACAATATAACGCATCACCCAGAACAACGCAACAATGACATGAAGAATGAACAAAATGGACACCAACAAGCAATGCAATAAGAAGGGAGGCTGGGAGGAAAAAGCAGAGCTGGCCCCACGTGCAGCCTGGGCAGCCCCGGGTGGCCTTAAGTAGGCCGCCCAGGCGGAAGTGCAGGCCAGCCGGCGCAAACAGGGGGCGGGGCGGGGCCAACCCCGTCACTGGCCGGCCGGCGTTGGTGGCAGGAAACCTCCTGCTACCCCAGGGGCTTCTGGGAAGGAGAAGCCCCTGCATCTCTCCGCAAGGTGGCGGCGAGGGCAACCCCGCCCTGCAACCCGCTCGGCCGGTAAGTCGGCCAAGCACATTTATAGAGAAGTTGACCCACTTTTGGGCTTCAATTTTTTGTTCTGGAATTATACATAAGTAGTACATACAGTAAAGCGATTCCATTATAATTGCAATGTAATATCTATAGTTAAATGTGTGCGCTGAGTTCTGGGTTACACACTTTCAGATTTTCTTAACATCTCTAAGAACACCTTTGAGGCCGGCTGATTTATTTCTGATTCCAGTCTGCTTCCTTCAGAAGCATTGAAGGAGCACAGTATTAAAACCATGGGCATTTAAGCACAGGTACATCATTGTGGGAGGTGTAATCAGAGTGTAATGCGTGCCAACTGCTGAATGTTTAAGGGCAGCATTGCAATATTCACCTTCCCGTATGCCACCTAGAAGACCTGTTACTTGGAGAGTGTCCTCCATCTGTGCCTCTGAAGACACTGTCAATGTATTGGCCTCGGAGCAACTGCTAAGGAGCACAGAACACATGAAGTGCGCAGCCTTCATCCAACTCCAAAGTGGCACTTAAAGGTTTATTGTTGCTTTCTACAAACTACAAAAACCAAGCCTGCGTACAAGAAAAGCTACAGACGCGTCTTCCCTGTTTGCTGGACATCGCTGGAAGAAGCCGGAGTTGTGATCTGAACACCGAAATGCTTGACGTCACAGGAACTGCTCAAAGTGACGCTCTCGGCATAAATAAAAACTTAACTCTTGCACAGCATCACATTTCTACACCAAACACAGAGTTTGAACTAGAAGGAATCTTTCACCACAAATAAACAACAGCACTGACAGAAACAGATTGAAATAAATTAGGTAACCTTAAATGCATCACTAGATTTCTTCCTTCTCCTGCCTTCCTTTGTTATACCAAATTATGGCTATTTCTTTGAAGGATACATTAAGGATACAATGTGGAGAAACAGAATGGCTGGTTTCCAATGAGCAAGAGGGTCGAGTAAGGCTGTGCTTTAACTTGTATGTTGAACTTCTACATAAAGCATATGTATAGAAAGGAGCATTAGCAATTCAGCTACGCAGATGATACCATACTACTAATAGAAATTAACACAGGTTTGGCAAGATGAGCGAAGAAGCTCAAGGAGGAGACTGAGTGCAAAGGAAGGTTTGTATCTAATGCAAAGCAAGGTCTAAAGACGCAGGGATGGATGACGTGATCCTCAGCATACTCTAACCACTACACTGCTCCTCACACTCAAAGAAATGAGATTACTTGCCACTACAAAGGATGTCATGTCAATTGGCCTTTACACATCTTTTACATATAATTATACTACTAGAACCAGTGCGCTATAGTGATTTGGACATTGAATTCTGAATTGGGACCAGGGTTCAAATTCCCCACCTGGTCATAGAAACCCACTGGCTGACTTTTGTCAAGTCACATACTCTCAGCTCCAGAAAATCCATGATAAGTTTACTTTAGGGTCACCGTAAGCTGGAGAGAACTTGACGGCACAGAGCAAGAGGTTCTGTGATGTGTGATGTTTTTAGTGGTACTATATGTCTTAATTGTTGTAAAGTTTTATATTAATACGAGTGATGTTTATGAGTTATAATTAATATGTTTATTTATTTTTCTTCTATGTATTGTGATTTGTCTTTTTGATTTATTTGTTTTGATTTAACCTTTTTTGGATTTCTTCCCTCCCATCCTTTCCCTTCTAAACACAATGTGTTCCATGCACAAACGCAATCATGCTTCTCTCTGGTAACGATTTTTCTCTCTCGGTATTACTTCGCGAACAAAGATTCAGGAAGGACTCATCCCACGCTTTTTACAAGGCGTTGATGACTAAAAAGGCCTATCTGAGATAGGCAAGTTTGGTTGGAGAAAGCACAGCAGAAAGTCCCCTTGGGTGATGTTGTTTCCAAGTTGCGGTTCTTTCTGCATTATCGTTTCTCTTCGAGACCCATTCGGCGTGTCTTCTCGAAAGAGGCCGCAGCATTGTGGAGAGTGCGCCTCCATGCCTCCCAATGTGAGGCCAGGGTGGACCATTGTTGGTGACATGTTGTTTCAGGGAGTCCATGTATCTCTTTTTGGGGGTGCCTCTCTTGCGCTGACCCGTGGCAAGTTCACCATAGAGTAGTATCTTTGGGAGGCGGTGGTCCTCCATCCTAGAGACCTTGTGCCCAGTGCAGCTGTGTTCTCAATAGCATGGCCTCAACGCTGGTGACCCCTGCTTGCTCAAGGACAGCAACATTCGTCACATAGTCGGTCCAGTGTATATTTAGGATTGTGCGAAGGCAGCGCTGATGAAAGCGTTCGAGGAGTCGTAGGTGTTGGCGATAGGTGGCCCATGTTTCAGACCCATAGAGGAGAATAGACAATACTATAGCTCTGTACACAGTGATTTTGGTGCTTTGCCTCAGGTGCTTGTTGCTCCAGACTCTTTTGTGAAGCCTTCAAATGCACTACATGCCTTTGCTAATCTGTGATCAATCTCTTTATCAATCTTGGCGTCTGAAGAGATGATGCTTCCCAGGGAGGTGAACTGCTGAACGGACTTAAGCACAGTTGTGCCTATGCTGACGTGGGGATGATGGTGTTCTTCCTGTGGTGCGGGCTGGTAGAGGACTTCCCTTTTCTTCAGGCTGACTTCCAGCCCAAACAGCTCTGCAGCTGCTGCAAAGCAGGATGTGAGGCGCTGCAGGGCTGCTTCTGATTGGGCGACAAGGGCAGCATCGTCAGCAAAAAGCAGCTCACGGACTAGATAGTTTAGAGTCTTAGTGCGAGCCCTCGGGTGGCTTGAGTTGAACAAGCTACCATCAGTAAGATAGCGTATATATATACGCTATCGGTAACGAATTTAGTAAGCTGTTAAATATTATGGGATTGCCACACCACCCTTTCCACATTGGTGCCTTTAGCCTTCCATGTGCTGTGGCAATATTAATGCACTGACGTAGGAATGCTTTTATTTGTTTGTAAGGGCTCTTCAATGCCGATGGTTTACCTACCGCCTGCATGATGATTACTCCTAGAATACCCTAATTAAACTGATGTAAGAGTTTGTAGGAGAACGTTGTTAAAGTTAACGAGCCAACACTTTAAAACTCAAGGCACTTTTAGGATCCTACGTATAGTACGGCAATTTTAAACCACTGAAAAGCGTTATGTTCCCCTGGTATTTTTCAAGGGTGGTGCTAGGAATGCTTGGAGCAGGAAGTCTTTTGGCGATGAAGCGTGCGCCCAAGCGCATATGCAAACCGAACCTACTGGTATGAAATTGTCCCTGGTAATCCTACTTTAATTCCAGGAGAAGATTGCCTATAATTCTCACTATCCCTAGCGCCCCGGCGGCCTCGTTGCAAGTGATAGTACCGTAATTAAGCTCCATTAAAATTTAATACTCTGGTTTTAACTGCTGCTCTCCCGAATTGCTACCTCATAACCCTAATGATGTGGGAGAGCGTGACACTAAATAAACTATTACTAAGCCCCTGATGTGGAAACTAGCGCACCAACTCTCTCTATCATTCTCTTGCTGGGAAGTGCGGCCGAGGGGTGACAAGGAAGGAAAGTCGTTTCTCCATTCGTTTTGCTTCCTCTCTCTTTTACTCAACCCAAAGGCCTACTCTTGGTTGTTTCTAATGGGAACCAATTGGAAAACTACTCACGACAATCCCCATTTCTGGTAAGCTGATGTAAGGTGTGTGTAGAATATTCACAAACGTTCTCCTCTTGAGCAAGAAAGGGCGACGCCACACTCCCAGGCTCCTCCTTGCAAGAAATGGCTATCAAGTCCTTCATGTGACCTCCCCCTCCATCCCTAAACATGAAAAAAATGTATTTTCTTCGCACATAGAAACATGATTTTTGGACTACATTTTGACGCAGAAAACAACAATGTGCTTGTTGCGCAAAACAATGGCTCAGATCCATCCTATGTTGGGGCGGCATTGGCTAACTTTCTGTCTCTGCAGTTATGAACTAACTGTAATGTTCAACGTTTGTGATGAATGACAAAGTGGTGCAATTATAACAATCAATAATAATAAACGTTATCTATATCTCGCCCCATTTACCCAAAGGGACCCGGAGTGGCTTACAACAAAAACCCATATAAAGCACATAAACACATGACAATCCAGAAAAGTTAGATCAACCAAAGTAAAAGCTCATCATAGAATCCTAGAGTCGGAAGAGACCTCGTGGGCACCCCGCCTGGCCCCATTGGGCCAAGAAGCAGGAGCATTGCAAAAAAATATTTATTTATTTATTTATGCTTCAAACTTATATACCGCCACTCCCCGAAGGCTCGGAGCGGTTAACAATGTTTGGTACATAATAGAAAACACGGAATAGAGTAAAGATGATTACATCGACAAAGGCAGGGAGGAAACATATAAGAGAATACAGCATTTAGAAGAGAAAGGGGCATATAAGAGAATACCACATTTAACAGAGTTTGTCAGGCTCACGTCCCACCCAGGCTGGCAAGCTGCCAACAAGGGGACATCTGGCGGTAAAGTCTGTAGGACGGGGCTGGCGTAAAATTGGCCTCTGAGTACCATCGCCATTGTCCGCACGACAGGTCCTCCCATCCCTCCTGCCGGGGTGGAGATGGGCCGCTCCTTGGTGGGCCCGACCCAGTGTTCTCCTTGGTTGGGCGCTCAGACTCCATAGGTGGCAAGTTGTCCTCCTCCTGGTTAGCAGGTGTAGTCTGGAATGGTCTTTCATTGGCCTTAGTCCTTGGGCCCACGGGTCCCGATCTGGTCCAGTTCCCTGTACTAAGCCCCCAGAAAACTCTCGTCCTATATTTCCTAGGCTTCGATTCCTTGTTTTATCCACTTCGGGGATTTGTAGGTCTATTGGCCTCCCTGCCACCGAGGGCGCTGTTTAGGGTTAGCTGGCTTTGGGCTGCTTCCCTATTGGCTCTCTGCTGCACATTGGGCCATTTCCTGCTCTTCCCTTGGTCACTTCTGGTTGGCTCCAGCAGCTTCCTGCTCACCCGGCTTTCTCCTCTCCCTGGCTGGGGGGCAGAGGGCGGGGTGAGGGAGCTGGACGCTGTGAGTTCGACCTGCAGCTTCCGCTTCTGGCGATATCGGTGTCTCCGCTCCCGTCTTTTCCGTTTTCGCACGGATGAAGGAGAGGGCACATGCTCCACACTGGCGTCTTCAGGGCCGGGCGCCATGTTGGAAACCATATCCGGCTCAGCGATCCCAAGGTCACTCGGCCCGCAGGGTGAAGCGGGAGGACAGCGATAGGCAGCGGCGGTGGGGACGGAGCCCCGGCTCATCCGCCAACACCCCAGTCACATCCAGGGGAGGCAGCGAGGGAGCTCCCCCACAGTGCCTGCCAAGCCCATCGCGCCTGGCGGACCATGGGCAGACAAGTTGAATATAAAGTCACAAAACTAAATAATAGTGAACCAAGCAATGGAACCAAGACACTACACTTGCAAACGCATGCCTGCCCCTGTCAGTTCTTAGGTGCACACAAAAAAGCGTGACACTACAAAGTCAATTTCTGCCGTTGTTGTTTATTTCCTCAACACATGTCTCCGCATCCGTAGACCAAGAACGGCCGTTCTGCCTCGAATTCCAGCACAGACTTCTATGACACTTTCTTGCCAACATAAAACATACGTCCGCAACTGCTGTGAATTATCCAAAATGTATAAACAGGAAACAGTCACTGCTTCAGAATTACTGCTTTGCCACTAATGCAAATGTAATCAATGTGTTAAAGTCATAGAATTAAGGCAGCAGAAATGTCTCCATCTCCCTTGTTGAGGGAAAAGATATACTGGAGGGGCCACCAAAGACACAGAAGCAGCCGGGCACACGCGTGGGATTGTGGGGTCCTGGTTTGGGTACCTGGGACCCAACTTTGCAGTCATAAGGTAGACAATCCAAATCCCGTCTATGTGTGGTTGCAGTCATAAGATACAGAATGGGGGGCTCCTGGCCCTATAGCAGTTTGTGTGAAAAAGATCTTGGGATCCTTGTGGACAACAAGTTAAACTGGGGCAACAAGAAAGCCAATGGGATCTTGGCCTGCATCAATAGGAGCCTAGTGCCCAGATCCAGGGAAGTCATGCTCCCCATGCTCTAGTCTGCCTTGGTCAGGCCACACCTGGAATCACACTGGGCGCCACAATTGAAGGGAGGTGTTGACTCTAAGCTGGAATGTGTCCAGAGGAGGGTGACTCAAAGGATCAAGGGTCTGGAGAACAAGCCCCATGAGGAGCGGATTAAGGAGCTGCGCATGTTTAGCCTGAAGAAGAGAAGGCTGAGAGGAGACATGATAGCTATGTTATCATGATAGCTCTCCGACCCCGCAAACATCGATCCCCTTGGTATACAGAAGATCTTAGGTCGATGAAGCGGGAGAGGAGACGGCTAGAGTACGTGTGGAGGAAATTCCATGACGGAGCCTCATTATCTGCTTATAAGCTATTTAAAAAGGCCTATGAGCATGCTGTCAAGGCGGCCAAAATGTGTACTTCTCCGCCTCGATAGCGTCTGCTAGCTCACGCCCGGCCCAACTGTTCAAAGTAATTCGGTCCTTGACGACGGTCCCTACTGTCCCAAAAAATAGCGATCAGGCCCTCACTGCTGGTGCTTTTCAGAGCTTTTTTTGCAGACAAGATACTGAGCCTCCGCCGGGACCTTCCGGCCACGGTTGATACAGTAAGGGAGCTCGAGACCCCGTGGCCCTTCGCTGGGCCCACCCTCGACCGGTTTCGGCCACTGGACGCAGATGCTGTTGATAAGATAGTGACGCCCCACCACCTGCTCCCTCGACCCGTGCCCCTCCTGGCTTGTTAGATCTTGCCTGGAGGGGTTACGTGGGCCTCTGTTGAATGTCATTAACAGCTCCCTTGAGCAAGGAGTCTTTCCAGAGTGCTTAAAAGAGGCGGT
Source organism: Anolis apletophallus (assembly GCA_030556195.1). Classification (NCBI taxonomy): domain Eukaryota; kingdom Metazoa; phylum Chordata; class Lepidosauria; order Squamata; family Anolidae; genus Anolis; species Anolis apletophallus. Next base: position 122,245 of record JARBWK010000014.1, read on the forward strand.
GGTAGCTCCATTACTGAAGAAACCATCATTGGACCCTGCGGTTCCCTCCAACTACCGACCAGTGTTGAATCCTTTGTACCTGGGGAAAGTAGTTGAGAGGGCAGCAATGGAGCAGTTGCAGTCCTTCTTAGATGATGCAACATGGCTTGACCCCTTCCAGTCCGGCTTCCGTTCGGGGCATGGGACGGAGATGGTCCTGGTCTCCATCACAGACCAACTCCGCTGCCAGCTCGACCAAGGCGGGTCTGCGCTGCTCGTGTTATTGGATCTCACGGCAGTGTTGGACATGGTCGACCACAATCTTTTGATCCACCGCCTGGCCATGGCTGGAGTGAGGGGGACAGTCCTTAAGTGGCTGACCTCCTTCCTCTGCCAGCGGTCTCAGCATGTGAGGAGGGGCGGGGTGGTCTCCGAGGGCTTCCCGTTAGTCTGTGGAGTTCCGCAGGGGGCCATCCTCTCCCCTCTGTTATTTAACATCTACATGCAGCCGCTTGCACAGCTGGTGCGGAGTTATGGGCTGGAATGCCACCAGTACGCTGATGACACTCAGCTCATTCTGAGGATGGAGGGCAGGCCCGAATCCGTCCCCAATAATTTCCAACGCTGCCTTGAAGCCGTTACTGGATCGCTGCGAGCCAGTAGGTTGAGGGTGAATCCGGCAAAGACGGAGATCTTGTGGCTAGGTCGCCCGGGTGATGGGGATGTACAGTTTCCGACCGTGGACGGTGCGGCGTTATGCCCATCGCCTTCTGTAAAGAGCCTGGGGGTCCACTTGGACTCCCAGCTGGCCATGGAGACCTAGGTCTCTGCGGTCAGCAAGATTGCCTTTTTCCATCTTAGGCAGGCAAGGAGGCTGGCCCCCTATCTATCCCGGAACGACCTGGCCACGGTGATCCAAGCCACGGTCATCTCAAGGCTAGATTACTGTAACACGCTCTACGTTGGCCTTCCTCTGTCGGTGACCCAGAAGCTCAAGCTGGTGCAGAACACTGCCGCCCGGCTCCTGTCTGGCACGCCAGCAGGTTGCCACATAACACCTACTTTGCAGGACCTGCACTGGCTGCCAATTGAGCACCGGATCACCTTCAAAGTGCTGGTTCTTACCTTCAAGGCCTTGCACGGACTGGGGCCAGCGTATCTGAGGGACCGTCTCTCCCCATATTGCCCTATGAGATCTCTTCGCTCTGAGGATGCCAACCTTTTGGCTGTCCCCTCTGCAAAAGCGGCCAAGCTGACAGCCACCCGCCAAAGGGCTTTCTCGGTGATCGCACCGACACTCTGGAACGCCCTTCCGGCAGACACGCGCACCATCCATGACCTGCTCCCATTCAGGCGGGCGTGCAAGACCCACCTCTTCCAGCTTGCCTTCCATGTGTAGGTCTTGGTGGGATGCACCCCCCTGTTGAAAACTGAGTCTTAACTCAGGTCGTTTTAATTGCTGTGTTTTGATATTCTTAGTGATGCTTTTATCCTCTGGTTTTTTTTTCTGTATTACTGTTTTTTTTACTCTGTGATCTTTTGAGTACTGTGAGCCGCCCCGAGCCCGCCGGGAGTGGTGGCATAGAAGCCGAAATATATAAATAAATAAATAAATGTATGCTGTCGAAAGGATTGTTGCTGCAACACGTCCGACCACCTGCTCCCTTCTGGCTGGTGAAAGCCAGCCTGGAGGGGTTGTGAGACCCTCTGTTGAATGTAATCAATACTTCCCCGGTGCAGGGAGTATTTCCAGAGGGTTTAAAAGAGGCGGTGGTCTCTCCATTGCTGAAGAAGCCGGGATTAGATCCAACGGTCCCTTCCAATTACCGCCCAGTTTCGAACCTGTCGTTTCTGGGCAAGGTGGTTGAGAGGGCAGCAATGGAGCAGTTGCAGTCCTTCCTAGATGACACAACTTGGCTAGACCCCTTCCAGTCCGGCTTCCGTTCTGGGCATGGGACGGAGACGGTTCTGGTCTCCATCTCGGATGAGCTGCGTTGCCAGCTGGATCAAGTCGGATCGGCGCTGCTCGTGTTATTGGACCTCACAGCAGCGTTTGATACTGTCGATTATGATCTATTGACCCACTGCCTGGCCGGGACAGGGGTGAGGGGGCAGCCCTTCATTGGGTGTCCTCCTTCCTCCGGAACCGGCTGCAGCGAGTGAGGAGGCGAGGATGTCTGCGGGGGTTCCCCGCTTCATTGAGCGGTCCCTCAGGGGGAATTCTCTCCCCTCTGTTATTTAACATCTACATGTGACACTTGCCCAGCTGGTGCGTAGCTTTGGGCTTGGGTGCCATCAGTACGCTGATGACACCCAGCTCATCCTGAGGATGGATGGCCGGCCTGACTCCGTACCCGATAATTTCCATCGCTGCCTTGAGGCCGTTACTGGATGGCTGCGAGCCAGTAGGTTGAGGGTGAATCCGGCTAAGACGGAGATCCTGTGTCTTGGTCGCCCGGGTGGTGGGGATGTTCAGCTTCCAACCCTGGACGGCGTGACACTACGTCCGTCGTCATCCGTTAAGAGCCTCGGGGTAACCCTGGACCCTCTGCTGTCGATGGAGACCCATGTCTCCACCGTCAGCAGAGTGGTGTTTTTCCACCTTTGCCAGGCGAGGAAGCTGGCCCCCTACTTGTCCCGTCGCGACCTGGCCACAGTGGTCCAAGCCATGGTCATCTCGAGGCTAGACTACTGTAATGCTCTAATCCAGGAGCCAGGCCAAGGTCAAGGAGAGGAGATAGATGTAGAACCGAAGACACAACCCGCAGTCCAACTGGGGAGCAATCCAGCAGAGTCCAAACCCCACCACAGGAAGCAGCAGAATCAGTCTGGAAACAAGGCTGCAAGGTGACAGGACACAGGGTGCAAGAGTCCTAGGATCCAAAGGCAACTCCTTGCGAGCCACAGAGGTTAGCCCCCAAATGCCCACCTTTTAAGCTCACTACAAGTCAGACCCACTTGTTGAGGTCGACGCCCTATCATCATCCTCAGGTGTTACTCTCCCAGCAGCTGCTGACCTTTGACTGACCCTCCAAGATGTCCACCTGTGGTTAAGACTTAGAACACCCCCCCCCCATTGTCTGGGGACTCTGAGGGCCAATCCTGATCATCAGTGAATCCTACCCAGGTGTCTGAACTTGTGGGCTCCTCACAAGCCCTCTGAATTTCTCTTACTTGAGTCCAATCCATTTCAGTAGAAATGTCCTCTGTACTCTGACTCCCATCATTCCCAGAGAATCCCTCAAATGCCTCAGAGTCTGTAGATGCTGTGATTATTTGCTTGACTCTCTTGAGTTGCAAGTGATCCTCTTCACTTGACTCACTTGACTCACGAGTAAGCCTCTTTCTGCAAACACCAGGACTCCTGCTACAAACAGCCCCACCCACTTCCATACTCTCCCCAGATGCTGAGCCCTCAGAGTCTTCTGAATCACTACTATCAGCAGCAGCTGGAGGCTCAATCACAACATCCACTGTCCCCTAATTCTTCTTTCAACCTCCCACCTGACCCCTACTCTTCTAGTAACAGTTCAATAAATATTATCAAAGAAGAAGAAGAAAAGGAAGAGGAGGAAGAGGAGGAGGAGGAGGAGGAAGCCAGATCCCTGGGTACGTAAGACTTGAACAGGCCTTTAGAGGTTAGGCCGACCTGGCACTAATATCTCCTTGAGAGCCTCACCATAACTCAAAGTCGACTTGACAGCAGATAATGACAATACAAGGAGTGTGAAAGCTGGACAGTGAAGAAAACTGATGGTGAGAAATCCAATGCATGTGAAATGTTGGTGCTGGATGGGGAGTCCTGTTGGAAGCCATGGACTGCTAACATGACAAACAAGGGGGTGTTAGAACAAACCAAGCTTGGACTCTCCTCCCTCGAAGCCAAGGTGACTAATTGAGAGCGTTAGGCTTCGTACATATCATGGAAATGCACCACTCACTGGGAAAGAGGGCAACGTTTTCCTGCTTCTTGGCAGAATGGGGTTGGACTGGACGGCCCAGGAGGTCTCTTCCAACTCTATGATGACTCTATGATCAGGTAGGAGGCAATAGAAAAAGAAGATGACGTGCTCAATGGATGGACTCAATTAAGGAAGGCACAGTTACCCTGAACCTGCAAGACATGCAACAGGACGGTTGATAAGAGGGTGACTCGGAGGTCTCTCGTTCATGAGGTCACTATAGGTCAAGGTTGGCTTACAGCCCTTAACAGCAAGAATACGCCTCGTGGAGTTCAGAAATCCTCAAGTAAAGGTGAATGGATGGGGAGCCAGTGTGCCGTAGCAGAAAACAGGTTGACGACTTGTCTGCGGCACAATGCCTATTGGGAAATGAGATGTAGGTGTTAGGATGCTATCTGAGTTCACAAAGAAGCCGTGGAAAAGGGGATACTGGCCCAATGCGTCTTTCATTGACCAAAATACAAAAAAGATCCCAGGAGCCAAAGCATCTGGAGGAGAAAGATGGAGGAAAAGTAGGTCCGATCCCTTCCAACTCTTCCGGTTTGTTTTGACCCGTGAAACAAATGTTTGCTTAATCTTCATGGTTTGGCTGCTTCCCCCCTTCGTCCACCCTGCTCCAGCCATTCATCTTCCGACACCTGTCTTCTTGCTTCTGTTTTCCCTTCAGAGGTTTGGTTTTTGAAAGGGAAAGGATGCCTTCGTTAAGCTTCCTCTGTTAATCTCTACCAGAAGTGAGAGTATCAATCAATATGAAAAATACGAGGATCCGGCGACTCTTCGTTGGTGCGGCTTCTTAGCATAAGCTCAGGCGCATGTCCGTGTTGCTTAAGCAGTTGCTCTGTGTGCAACAGTTTGGGGGAAACAGACACACAATGCCGTTGCAATGACTAACTCTGAGTGCAAATTCAAGACACACGGAACAGGTGATGGACGCATGAAATGGGCCCCAATGAGAAGAAATGGCGCAGTTCTTGAACAAACCAAGTTTCATCCACTGAATGCCCTCCAGATTATTGCCGTTGTTGTTGTTGTTGTTGTTTTGGTGTGCCTTCAAGTCAGGTCTGCTCTATGATGACCTTGAGGCTGAGAGAGTGGGAATGTGCCCAAGGTCACCCAGTAGGTTTACATGTTGTGGTGTGCCTTAAAGTCATTCCCAATTTATGATGGCTCTAAGGCAGGCTTGGGCCAACTTTGGCCCTCCAGGTGTTTGGACTACAACCCCCACCATCCTTTTTAAAAATAATAATTTTTTTATTAGTTACGTATTTACAGTATCTTAAAAGAAAAGGGGGGAAGTGGGAACAGAATAAGGGGATCCTACTGCAAGTGGCACCCCCCCCCCCCGGAGAGTATTAGCGATCTGGGAAGGAAGTAGGGAGAGTAGAAGGAAAAAGAGAGAAAGAGAGAGAGGGGGAAAAAGAGGAAAAAAGTCCCAAAAACTCCTCTCCACCGTGGTTTATATTTTCCTTTCTTATTTCTTTATTTTGTTGCTATCCCCTCTTCCATTGTTTTTCAACAGGCAACAATAACTCCCAAAATGGCTAAGAGCTGTTGGGAACTGTGGGATTTGTAGTCCAAATCTCCTGGAGGGCCCAAGTTGGCCGTGCTGGTTCTAACTCAAGCCCATCAAGGTTTCCTCAGTGTATTGCCTTCCTCTGAGACCGGGAGGGCATAACTTTCCCAATTGCCTTCCATGTCTCAGCAGGGACTCAAGCGCTGGTCTCCAGAGTCTTGTTGCCACCTCGCCCCATTGAGAGGGGAACGCATGGGTGGCCGCCTTCTCAAGCGTAGAGAGTTGCCCCTCTTCTTTTGGCAGTAGTCCTGTGTCGCTTTCTGCCTCCCGGCAGCACTCACGCCTGGAAACCTAACGCCTGGCAATACATTCATCTTACATTTATCACTAGGTTGGTATTACTTTTTTGTTATGTTATGTAATCAGGAGCCCCTGGCAGTGCAGTGGGTTAAACCGCGGAGCTGCTGAACTTGCTGACAGAAAGGTTGCCAGTTCGAATCGGGGGAGTGGGGTGAGCTCCCGCTGTTAACCCCAGCTTCTGCCAACCGAGCAGTTCGAAAACATGCAAATGCGAGTAGATCAATAGGTACTGCTTTGGCAGGAAGGTAAGGGTGCTCCATGCAGTCATGCTAGTGGCCACATGACCTTGGAGGTGTCTATGGACAATGCCGGCTCTACGGCTTAGAAATGGAGGTGAGCACCAGAGTCCCAGAGTTGGACTCGACTTAATGTAATCAGGAGAAACAACAATATCCAAAAGCCAAGAGTCCCCTTGCCCTGCCCAAAGCCCCTTACGCTGAAGGAGACTGGCGCCAGGTTAAAACCATTGCTTTCCATGGGATCCTATGGTTCTGCCCCAAACCACATAGGATACAAGAGACAACCATTTCTTTCCATGGGATCTTATGGTTCTGCATGGCACTCCATAGGAGACAAGAGTCTGCTGACAGTTGGGCAACGAAATAGGGCGCAACACTGTGACGGTTCCCTTCCCACCTGTTTTTCAGTTGTAAACATGGGACAATGGGGTATCCAGGAACTGTGGAACTCCCTGCTGCGTGCCAGATCAGCTGCCGGCAGTAAGGCTTTCGATGCTCCTTATCAGGAGTTGTAGTTTTACAAAGCCCTCTCTTGCAAACTACACGTCCCAAGGCTCCATTGCGTTGAGCTTTGGCTGTTCATGTGGTGCCACACAGCATTCGTTCAACAGTGCAGACGCACCCCAACTTAGAACCAAGCAAAACATGGGAACTTATCATAGTAGCCAATCGTTTGGGGTTGTTCGGTCTGGAAATGGATTTCCCTGCACTTGTAAACGTAGCAGAATGACATTCTTTTGGATCCTTTGTGATTTGTTGGCGATTGTTCTTGTGCGTGTTTTCTGATTCTTGAACGGCAACAACACTATTCACACGCTCCTGTTTTGCTCCACGTCCTGCAACACTATTGCTATTTTTTTTAAAATATGCAAGCTATAGTTTTGGCATGGGTAACCTTTGACCTTCCCTCCGGGTGTTTTGGACTTCAACTCCCAGGATTCCTCGTCCGGCTTGATTTTGGTGTATTACTCTTTGAAATGTTGCGCATTTGCTCTTTAATCTTTATCTGAACCCTCTGGTTCCTCCAGGCATTAATCCTTCATGGGATTGCATCTGAAATGGGCTATTTCATTACCCCCCCCTTATTTATTTATTTATTTATATATCTTATTTAGATCATAAATATGCTGCCCTTCAGCCTTAAAGGCTCCCAGAGCTGTTTACAAATCATTAATTTGTAATGCCCCCAGACTTACAACCTAAATTGCCCGGAGACCAGAGGGGAGGCAGAACTGACCGCTGCTCAAGCCACCTGTATTAACATAGAGAGGACAACTAGGGAAGGAATCGACCCCGGACAGAGACCCCTTCATGACACGGGAGGGTCCGGTGAGTCGACACATGGACACCCACCTTCAGCAGTGGACCAGAACCCAGGACCGGACTCTGGCCCACCATCCGGGCGTTCGTCAATGGGAGATGACTTCAGCCGACCTGCCTTTGGTGGTTCTATGCCGGCGCTGGACGTTTCAGAGACCCTATCGGCCGCCCAGGTCCCCCCTCCCACCGAAGAGATCTGGGGGGGGGGGGGGTGTAGTCATTCGAATATGGCGACCTACCTTGAGGATGCTGGATCGGACCGGATATCTTCTCCAGCCGAAGACTGGAAATTGTCAGCGAACTCCCTCCGGAAACCGCGTCATCGTCCCAGGAAGCGGAAACAACAGCAGAAGAAAAAGAGTCTCTTAGAGCGAACTTCCGGCCTTGCCGAAGAGCACCGAGAAACCAACCAGATCGCCCAGCCCAGGACCGGATCAACGACTCATCGTGATCACAGAGTCTTCAGCGGCGGAAGGGGACCAGAGGGTTTAGCTCGGGGACCCAGAGGACATTTCGTTCGAGGACATTCTGGAGTTCAAACTTTGGAGCTTCGAAACGTCCTCTGGAGAGCGGCCAGCCCTCGAGTCAGGCCGCTGGACTTGTAAGGAGGCAGCCTTTGAGAACACAGGGCCCAAGGGTCGGAGGTGACCTCCTTCTCCTTCCCAACCTTGTGATCCTACAGAGCTCTTTGGGAGTCCCGCGGCTGCCTCCCTTTGACGGTCGCCAACTGCCACCATAGGACAACCCCAGTAAGGGGTCAATCGGTATGGACCCTGGTTCTATCCAGTCCCTATCCCCATTCCATTGCCAAATGTATGTGATCCTTATGTTTCCTCCCTTATTTATTCAAGATGGCCGCGTCGAGCAGAAGCAGAAATGCTGAGCTCCGCCGGGCCCTTGGAGATTTTCCCCGTGTAACGGGTCCTTTCGTGAGGTTGACCACCCCAGGCAGAGAGGGTGCCCTCCAGAACTCCGGGGTATCCACCTGGTCTCTGGAGAAACCACTGGCGGGGCCCCCGCCCCCGTTGGAGGCCCTGCAGTTTGAAGCAGAGGCCGTCCTGGAGGTCGGCCTGGAGTCAGCCCTAGCGGCCAGGATCCGGGCAAGTTCGGGAACCGCTGGGTTGCTGGAGAGGACTACTCGTGGGACCCGCCCGCCTTGGTCCCCGGTCCCCTGGCCGGGTCTGGGGACGGACACGGAACTGGGGTGGCTGGCACTGGGGCCTCCCATCCCCCCCGCCATCCAGTGGGTGACTGCCGACCCCCCACCCGACGGAGCCGAAGAAGCCCAGGACGGGTTGCGGGGCTTGCGGAACTCCATCCGTCAACTTACCTCCCTCCTTCCCACCCTTGGCCGGCTGGTTGGGCAACTGGCCGCCCGGCTGGAGGAAGGCCTTGAGACGGGCCTCGGAGTGGTGGTGAGTGGAGCGGCGGAGAGAGACGGCTGCGGTGAGGAAGGAGAGGACGGACGAAGGAGGGTGAATGGGGCGCCCGCGGCCGCTCCCTTGCATGAGCGGCATCCGAGAGAGCCAGGCCTCCACGATTCCGGGGCCTTAGGGGCCGCTGTTCGGGCCGCCCCACTCCGAATTCCGTTGCCGGGTTTGCCAAGGGAGGCCTTCCCCCTGAGGAGAGGCCCCCGGCTGAAGCTGAGGCGGCGGTGGAGGCCACACAGGACCCATGGTGGAGTCCATGGAGGGCGCTGGGGCGCGCCTCCCCCCAGCCGGGAGGAGCGGGCGGTGGCCGAGTCCACCAAGATGGCGCCTGGCTCAACCTGCTCGGCATCCTCCGCCCCGCCCCCCCCGCCCATGCTGGACATTTCGACTCCGCCCCTCCGCCCCCCTCCGCCCCAGTACACCCGCCATCGCTGGGCACTCGGCCGGCGACACCAGGGGACCTCGACATCTCCCGGGTGCTGGCAAGGGCCCCGGGGGCCCGGCCCCGCCGCCGGGCTCGCCGTTTGTCGCTGGCACCTCCGAGATCCACACCGGGACCGCCGTCTGTCCTGTCACCGACCCGTGACCAGGGTAAGACCGGCGGCCCAGCCCGTGGAGGGACGGCCCGGAGGACAGCCAGCCTAGAGGATGGCACAGTGAGCAGTCACCTGGAGCGGAAGTCGCATCGCCGTCGGAGGAGGCGCCGCCGCAGACCGGGGACCATCAGCCCCTCTTCCTCCGACCCCCCCCAGAGACTTCCAGCGCCGGGGCTACCGACCCCCCGGACTCTCCACACGCTCGGCTAGTCATCAGGAAGGGCAGAAGCCCCCCGTCCCTGAGCCCAGGCCTAGGCGATTTTTTCGCTCTAGGACCTTTTGGGGCTCAGGCTCCGAGCGTAGCCACCGGCTACACCAGAAGCCGCTGAACAACGCCGCGGCACTATGCTTGTCATCTTCTGCCGGGCTACGGGACGGAGGAGGCTGGCCCACACTCTTCTCCCTCGGCCAGCGGGGGAGCCTCTCCTCAAGCCCCCCCACCCTCCCACCCTTTGATGGTCTGATGGGTCTAGCCTAGGCCCCGGACCATCCTGTATGCCCGAACCCTGACTCTGCTCCCCTTCCCCATTCCTTCGTGTTGTATATTGTCTTGTTTGTCTTTTATTACTATGTCATTTGTTACCTCTTGGCTTTGTAAGCCGCTGCGAGCCTTATGGAGTTAGCGGCATATAAGTCCAAAGTAATAAATAATAAATAATAAATAAATTATGTTGTATTGTATTGATAATTGTTGATATGTTTGTCTTGAGCAGTTTTTGCTGTTGTACACCGCCTCGAGTCGCCTTCGGGCTGAGAGAGGCGGTCTAGAAGCAAAGTAAATAAATAAATAAATACTGTATGTTCCACCTCTGTTTTGCTTCTGTTGTCATGTCTGTTCTGTATTGTTATTGTGTTATGAATCAAACTGCAAACTGCTCCGAGCCTCTGGGGAGTGGCCGTAGAGAAGTTTGAAACAAATAAATAAATAAATAAGACACAGAATTTAAGGAAAATGGGGTGGCAGTGGGGGGGCTGTTCCTCTCTTTTTCAGAGGCCAGGGCAGTGCCAGTTGGGAGAGATTAATCACTGTAGCTGGGCCAAAGCATGATGGGAATGCACTTGGCCCTTCTCTTTTTCCTTCCAAGGTCAGGGCAGTGGCCGTTGGGAGGGAGGGGCGGTTGAGCTTTGCCCACCTGCTGTGTTCTCCCTCAGAGGCCAGAACAATGGCAATTGGAACATGGATCAGCCACAGAGCTAAAGCCTTGACAGGACTGTCCTTGGCTGCTCTTCTCTCCCTCCAAGTCCTGGGCAATGGCAGTTGGGAGGGAGGGATGGAGGTTGTCCCGGTTACTCTCTTCTCCCCCTGGCATGGGTGGAGGAGTGTTTATATCAACTAGAGAGCTAAAGCCACATTGGGACCATACCTGGCTGCTCTTCTCTGCCTCAGAAGCCAGGGCGGCGGCTCTCAACAGGTGCTGGGGCCAAAGGCCAGCAGGTGCTATGGAGGGGGCTTCATTATTAACAGAAGGCATGATGGGATTGAGGTCCAATGGAGCTCTGCCAGGCTGGTCTCCACTTCCTCCACTTCTGGGGGGTGGGGTTTGGTCAGCGGGAAAGGCCTGCACCCCCAGCCCCTCAGGAGAATCTAAGCAAGACCTTGATTAGAACTCAGACTTTGATTGGAAATCAGCACTTGGGAAGTCTGGTGGGGAAATTGCCCCACCATCCCCTTAGGGCCAAAGCCAACACCAATGGTCCTAGAACGCCACCAAGTTCCTTGCGACATCCGGGAACTGTATCCTTCACTCCAGCCCCCAGCAGCCAGTTGACTTCCACTCCGAGTCTTCCACCGATGGAGCTGGCATCTATTCCACCGAGTCCCGCTCCAGGAGGGCCATTGCAGTGATCTCGGGGATGTGGAAATATGATGGTAGGCACAGGCCAAATGCAAGAGGGAGGGAGAGTCGCTACAAGACCTCCCCTTGCCCCCTCTGACCTGCGCCCTATCCCGAGATACACCGGTGACAGGCACCCAGCCTCTCCCTCCCCAATTCTGGTGTTTATTAACGCAAGGTCTATTAGGAACAAGACGGCCACTGTCAGAGAATTCATCGCTGACCAAGGAGCAGACTTTGGTGTGCATTACCGAAACGTGGCTTCAAGAGGGCGATGGAGTCCTCCTACAAGAACGTACATCTCCAGGTTTTGTAGTTACACGCCAGATGCGGACAGGGAGAACGGGGGTGGGGTGGCGATGCTCTCCCGAGAAAACCTTTCTCTCAGGGCAGTTTCCGGACCGATTATTTCTGGCATTGAAAGTGTCGGCCTAGTGTGGGATTCCACAGAGAGTGTAGCCTTTCTTCTGGTGTACCGTACACCTAGCGCACCAGTGGAAAGCCTACCCCTGCTGCTAGAGTTTGTGTTGGAGTGGGCATTGAGGCTCCCCAGGCTTATTGTTCTGGGGGACTTCAATGTCCACGCCGATGCTGACTCTTCTACACCAGCAGCCCGGGACCTAGTGTCCTCCATGGAGGCCCTGGGACTCTCTCTTTACAACACAGCGCCCACACACCAGGCCGGCCACACGCTGGATCTCATCTTTGGTTCCAGAATCCAGGTGACCCTAACCTCTTCCATCGAGGTTCCATGGTCGGATCGCCGTGCCCTGAGAGTCCGGTTAGAGCAGACCCACCCTCCCTGCAAGGGTGTCGAACCAATTTGGGTTCGCCCAAGGAGACTCATGGAACCCAATAGGTTCCTGAATGCTCGGAGGGATCTGGAGCCTGCCAGCGACTCGATTGAAGTGCAAGTGGGTACATGGAACACCGCACTATCCAACGCACTAGACGAGATCGGCCCTAGACGCCCTCTCCAACCCCGCCAAATGGAGGGCCTTGAGGCAGGATGGAGCTGTACCAAATTGCCCCTCTTTCCCTCAGGGACCAGAGCAGTGAGACTAGAACCAGGACAGAGGTCCAGTGGAGCCGTGCCCAGCTCTTCGCTCCTCTTTTCTGCTCACCAGCCACAGAGCTCAAGGCCTGACGGGACTGCCCTTGGCGGCTCTTTCCTCCTTCCAAGTCCAGGGCAGTGGCAGACGGGAGGGGGGCGTGATGGGGATCCCGGTTGCTCTTTCCTCTCTCCGACATGGGCGGAGGAGTGCTTTGATTGCCTAGAGAGCCGGAGGCGCGTTGGAGCCCTCCTTGGACGCTCTTCCTTGCCTCGGGGCGCTTCAAGGCAGCATCAAAATGTGGGACAAATTAGCGTGGCAAAAAATCTCTGTGCCTGACAGCAAGTCCAAGCGCAGGCCTGTCTGCCTCGGTCAATTCTCTCCCGCCGTTCTGACACCTTCGTTTGTAGCGGATTTTAGGAATCGACAAGGTGGACAGGGGCGTCTGGTGAAAATTTTGATTCTCCGAGATGTGCCTGAGCGCATATGCACTGATGTGGATATCTAAACATTCACACAAGCAGGTTTATAGGTATTATATCTCCTCACCCTATTGTAAATTTTAGGCATGGGGAGGTTCATTCGGAATATTCGTTATTCGGATTAAAATAGGAATAAATCCCTTTTTGAAGCGATTTCAAAGCGATTTGGGAACCCGGAAGTATCCTTGCCATTTCGAAGCCACTGTCACCATCTTTTTTTCTGATCCAGGAAGTGAATTGGAAATGACTCAGCGTTTGGAAGCAAGCAGCCAATGAGGGGAAACCACCTCGGGAGGGGCGGGGTTTCCACAGGGCAGCCATGGCCCTTTAAAAAGGGCCACGCGTACCTCGTGGGCTCCTTGCAAGCCCCACGGAGCTGTGCCTAGCTGCTCTTCTGTCCTTCAGAGTCCACACAAATGGCCTATGGAGCGGAAGGAAGGCCCTTCACCCACAACGCCAGTGTCCTCCCAGCATAATACAGGAAGCAACCTGGGGTTTTCCAGCTGCACAGCTTTGGGGAAATTTCAAGGGAGGCATAATGTAACCCCGTCCACCCACGGAGAAATATTTGGGAATTGAGACCACCCCTCCCTCCCCAGTGATTTGATTCCCTCATTTAAAGTTGAACCTTCACCGCCATATAATCCAGCCCAATGGGGTTGATGTGCATTCAGAAGATGGATAATTTGGCATTGCAGGTGGGGCTGAAGTCTCCTTGTTCTGCTCATCATGAGTGGTGTTTGGAAGCCCTTCCTCAAGGGTATCACACACCTAGGCATTCATGCCAACTCTAAGTTGTGTGCCAGTGAGAGTGTCGAGGTTAGTACATATATTCATCTCCGGTGGAAATGTCCAGTCGTAGCCAAATTGGGTCAGGCGTTTTCTCGGTCCGTATCTCACCAGCAATTGCTGCTTTATCTCTTTTCTCAAAGGCCGTAAAGAACTGTTACACAAAGGTGTTAGTCTGCTCCTATGTCTGGCGGCAGTCTGAGCATCTCTTTTGGAATGGAAAGATCCCGAAGCTCGGTCATTAGATCAGCGTTTTGCCCGTATCGGGAACGTTGCTCTCGTGGAAAAGACTCACAGAGCCAGGAAAAGCCTTTCAAAATATACATTTCGTAAAGACGTTTTAAGACACTTGCTTTCTATTATTTGTCTCCGTCAGCAATAACTTACGCAGATTTATGTATGGACACTCATGGTACTCATGATCCCTGACTGAAACATTCTGGGCATATTGTGGCTTATTATTACTTATTTTTTTTATTTTTTTAAAAAAAAGATATTCTTTATTTGGGTTTGCAATTTAAAAAACAGAAAACATGAAAGACAATTGGACCTAACATGCATAGACAAAGGACTTTCCCCCCCTCCTCCCAACGCCCTCCCCCCCTTAAAATGGACAGTACAATTGGCCCCCTGGTCCAGGGCGTATGACCCCCATTTCACCTCCCCTAAGATGAGCAGCCTCATCCATTTTGTTTAAATCCATCACCGTGACAGTTTTTAGATATCCGACCCGACACTCGAAGAGAACAAGGTAGCCTTGAGTGGCTCTGGTTTGGTTTTACATCATGGTCCATTCTTTTTTACAGTCTTTCAAATAGTCTATGATTAGGGACCAATCTGTCCTCTTGATCTTGTTCTCCTGGTCCATAGCCTGCGTTAGGCAATCCATTTTCATTATTTCATGGATTTTTGTTTTCCAGTCTTCCAACGAAGGCAGTTCCTCACACTTCCACCGTTTCGCTAAACATAGCCTCGCCGCTGTGGAGCAGTATACAAACAGCTTTTCTTTATTACAATCCAGATCTACCTCCCGCTCCATCATTCCCAAAAGAAAGGCTTCAGGGCTACACCTTAATTTCAGCTTAAGGGCCATCTGGAGTTCTTTGTGGATCAGCTTCCAAAAGCTACCTACTTTCTCGCACCCCCACCATAGATGGAAAAATTTTCCCTCTTCGGCTTTACATTTCCAACATTTGTTGGAGTAATTTTTATTGTACCTGGCTATCTTCCTTGGTGTCAGGTACCATCTATGTACCATTTTTGTATGTTCTCCTTAAGTTCAGACGATACGTATACTTAAGATGAACATTCCAAATTCTTTCCCAGTTTTTTAGGGGGATCTGGTGCCCTATATTTCTTGCCCACTTTAGCATGCATTCCTTTATTTGTTCTTCTTGGGTTTGCCACTCCAGGATTCTTCTATATAACATACTAATTTTTTTCTGTTTTCTCACCATCACCTGGTCCCAGAAACTTGGTTTTGAAGGGACAGTGTTTGGGATCGTGGCTCTGATACTTACATTGTACACTACTGGGACACACGGGGGGTGGGAACAGAATATGTTTCATAGACTGGTAACTAACATGTCACATGAACTAAAGTTGAATTCCTGTTGGATTTGCAGCCAGGGCCCGTCCAGCCACAGGTCCGGTTGGCCGATTGTACCGAGTGGTGTGTTAACGTTGAGAGGTTGGAACGGGACCAAAGGAAGGCAGGAAGTGATAGACAAAGAAACAGATAGGGTTTGGTTCATGGTGACTCATCGTTCTCCTGTGTTAAAAGCCAAGCTGTGTTTTAAATGGGAGAAAGAAGAATGGCCATATTATGCAGGAAGCCAAAGGGATGGCATGTATGAGTGGTTCAAACAGGTGGAGCTAGGTTCATACCCTGCCTGTGAGTATACTATTACCATACAGGGCAGATATAAGGGACGTTGTGGTCTGAGGACAACAGGGGTGTGGACTTGGAGTTGGGAAAGTTCAAATTGCACCCACATCCTGTTTAGGAACCATCATGAAAATGCAATAGTGAACCTGGTTCAAAATCTGCCTGCAAGACGTTTGGGATATCGTGCCACAGGACTTCCAGAGGGAATAGTGTGGATCTGTGGAAGGGTAGCGATGCCTGTGCTTCCTGTGGTTTGGTCTGGGGTATGTACCCTAGGCACCCTACAGCCTGGGGGTTTGAGAGTGCTCCCCGAGGAGACTCAAGTGACTAATTTATATTTACATCTCCATAAACGCTCTTTTGCGGATGTGCAGAGATATGGATATGACACAGACAGAACTTATTTGACTGGAGGCCAGAGAATCATAGCAATCGCAGGGCCGTGGATTGGGGTGGCTTGGAACATAAAGCAGTTGCGTGTGTTGTCAGCCTGGAACCCCAGGTCTCAGCGGTGGCCAGGGGAGCTTTTGCACAGTTGAGACTCGTGCGCCAGCTGCGCCCGTACCTTGGGAAGTCTGATCTGGCTACGGTCGTCCACGCTCTGGTCACATCCCGAATAGATTACTGCAACGCACTCTACGTGGGGCTGCCTTTGAAGACAGTTCGGAAATTGCAATTAGTCCAGCGGGCAGCAGCCAGACT
Organism: Anolis apletophallus; assembly: GCA_030556195.1. NCBI lineage: Eukaryota > Metazoa > Chordata > Lepidosauria > Squamata > Anolidae > Anolis > Anolis apletophallus. Next base: position 138,392 of record JARBWK010000014.1, read on the forward strand.
ACTAACGGGAGCTACATACAGGGAGCACACTACCCCCCTGCTGTGTCAGCTCCACTGGCTGCCTGTCCAATTCCGGGCTCAATTCAAAGTGCTGGTTTTGACCTTTAAAGCTCTATACGGTTCTGGCCCAGCTTACTTGTCCGAACGCATCGGGGCCGCCACGTCCCATCCCGTAACCTAAGATCATCCGGGAGGCCCTGCTCTCGCCTCCCGCCGACCTCTCAGATGCGGTTGGTGGGGACGAGGGACAGGGCCTTCTCGGTGGTGGCCCCCGCCTGTGGAATGCGCTCCCTACGGAGATACGGTCCACCTCATCCCTCCTGACATTCAGGAAGAAGGTGAAATCCTGGCTCTGGGATCAGGCGTTCCCTCACCAGCACTAGGCAGCATGTGAGACGGAATTTTAATGGGAGGGAGGAAGAGGGTCAATGTTTCTAGGGTTGAATACTGTTTTAATTGGAATGATTGTAGATGTGTTGAGGGATTGTATTTTAATGCCTTAATGTTTTAATGGGTTGTGGGGTTTGGGGTTTTACGCTGTTGATGTGGCATCGAATTGTGCCTGCTGTAAGCCGCTCTGAGTCCCCCCTCGGGGGTTGAGAAGAGCGGGGTAAAATCCTGAAATAAAATAAATAAATAAATAAATAAATAAATAAATTGTCACATGATTTGGAATCCTTGGCCAATGACACCCATGAAGGCATGGCTTTCTTACAGGTGGAAATAGATTCTCTGGCAAAAATGGCAATGCAACAAAAGTTGGCCTTAGACTATCTGTTGTCCAAAGAGGGCGGCCTCTGTGTATGGCTCAACGTCTCTTGCTGTCATTTTATAAACAAGAGTGGTGAGATTGAGTTGGATTTGGATCGAATCCAGAGTGTGGCCAGGAGAGTGCAAAAGACTTATTCAGCTCCGAGAGATTTTTGGAGCTCATGGCTAGACTGGCTGCCGAACTTGCAGTGGGTACGCACTCTGGCGGGAATAATCATAATATTGATATGCCTTGTGTTAGTCATAATGTGCTGTCTGCCTATCATGCTCAGATGTTGTGGTAAGGCAGTACAGAGTTCCTTGGAGTCAATAAAAGGTGTGCATACTGTTAAAGCTGGAAAACCCGGGGTCTTACGAGACTGGAGGGTTGATTGGTCTAAATAGGTGTTCCAGACGTAAGTGTAGGAAACCCCTGGCGGTGGGTTTCCCACAAAAAGAGAAATCCTGGAATGAAGCAGGTTTGGTACTTTTCCGAGCATAAAAAGTACACTCAGAAAGTGATGCTACCTGTGCGTCAACTTTGAAAAAGAGGGTTTTGGTGCCAATAATCAATAAGGCACATGTTATGAAAGACTAATACCTTGATTAAATGCATTCTAATCCACTCTGTGCCAAGTTATACCACATATGCTAGATGAGTGGGAATACAGTGCAGTTTGAGCTATGAAAGTAAATGGGATTCTTAATGTGAATGGGAAACACCATTGCGTATGACAAAGTTCTACCTTCTCTGCTGGCAGGAAGCCCGGAACTAAAATGTTGCAAGTATAGAACAGAGAGAGGCTCAGAATTGATAGCTTGCACTGTGAGAAAGAATGTTTATAGAAGGCTATTGTTCTCATATTTAGTGATGACAGTGAAATGATGCAAATGATTTGTGTAGTGTTTATTGGATCAATGGAATGTCATGTAACAACAGTAATCACCAGCCAATGATGATTGTTTTATGCATGAAGGAGGGTGGGCTTAACTGGATGGACTCCATTAGGAGTATAAATATCCTTGTATGAAATGTGACGGGGTCTTTTGCCCCTATTGGCAGCTGCGTTCTGCCATGGTGAACACCCACCAGCTGGTGAAAGATTAATAAACCTTTTTGCTTTTCACCCTACTTCACAGTTGTCACGAGTTTCCCTCCTCCTAGTATCCGCACGTTCGGGCAGCTTTGGTAAGATTTAATTGGTACTTGGAGTCCCAGCACTCCTCGTTCTGCTTCACAGGTCCCTTCTCCCACCGATGAGATCTGGGGGGGGGGGGGGTAGTCATTCGAACATGGCGACCTACCTTGAGGATGCTGGATCGGACCGGATATCCTCTCCAGCCGAAGACTGGAAATTGTCAGCGAACTCCCTCCGGAAACCGCGTCATCGTCCCAGGAAGCGGAAACAACGGCAGAAGAAAAAGAGTCTCTTAGAGCGAACTTCCGGCCTCGCTGAAGAGCACCGAGAAACCAACCAGATTGCCTAGCCCAGGACCGGATCAACGACTCATCGTGATCACAGAGTCCCCAGGAGTGCTGCGAATGCGGAAGGTCTTCAGCGGCGGAAGAGGACCAGAGTGTTTAGCTCGGGGACCCAGAGGACATTTCGTTCGAGGACATTCTGGAGTTCAAACTTTGGAGCTTCGAAACGTCCTTCGGAGAGCGGCTAGCCCTCGAGCCAGGCCGTTGGACTTGTGAGGAGGCAGCCTTTGAGAACACAAGGCCCAAGGGTCGGAGGTGATCTCCTTCTCCTTCCCAACCTTGTGATCCTACAGAGCTCTTTGGGAGTCCCGCGGCTGCCTCCCTTTGACAGTCGCCAACTGCCACCATAGGACAACCCCAGTAAGGGGTCAATCGGTATGGACCCTGGTTCTACCCAATCCCTACCCCCATTCCATTGCTGAATGTAGGTGATCTTTATGTTTCCTCCCTTATTTATGTTCCACCCCTGTTTTGCTTCTGTTGTCATGTCTGTTCTGTATTGTTATTGTGTTATGAATCAAACTGTAAACCGCTCCGAGCCTCTGGGGAGTGGCCGTAGAGAAGTTTGAAACATAAATAAATACATAAATAAGACACAGAATTTAAGGAAAATGGGGTGGCAGTGGGGGGGGGGGGGGCTGTTCCTCACTTTTTCAGAGGCCAGGGCAGTGCCAGTTGGGAGCGATTAATCACTGTAGCTGGGCCAAAGCATGATGGGAATGCACTTGGCCCTTCTCTTTTTCCTTCCAAGGTCAGGGCAGTGGCAGTTGGGAGGGAGGGGCGGTTGAGCTTTGCCCACCTGCTGTGTTCTCCCTCAGAGGCCAGAACAATGGCAATTGGAACATGGATTGATGGCTGCTCATCAGCCACAGAGCTAAAGCCTTGACAGGACTGTCCTTGGCTGCTCTCCTCTCCCTCCAAGTCCCGGGCAATGGCAGTTGGGAGGGAGGGACGGAGGTTGTCCCGGTTACTCTCTTCTCCCCCTCGCATGGGTGGAGGAGTGTTTTTGTCAACTAGAGAGCTAAAGCCACATTGGGACCATACCTGGCTGCTCTTCTCTGCCTCAGAAGCCAGGGCGGCGGCTCTCAACAGGTGCTGGGGCCAAAGGCCAGGAGGTGCTATGGAGGGGGCTTCATTATTAACAGAAGGCATGATGGGATTGAGGTCCAATGGAGCTCTGCCAGGCTGGTCTCCACTTCCTCCACTTCTGGGGGGTGGGGTTCGGTCAGCGGGAAAGGCCTGCACCCTCAGCCCCTCAGGAGAATCTAAGCAAGACCTTGATTAGAACTCAGACTTTGATAGGAAATCAGCACTTGGGAAGTCTGGTGGGGAAATTGCCCCACCATCCCCTTAGGGTCAAAGCCAACACCAATGGTCCTAGAACGCCACCAAGTTCCTTGCGCCATCCGGGAACTGTATCCTTCACTCCAGCCCCCAGCAGCCGGTTGACTTCCACTCGCAGTCTTCCACCGATGGAGCTGGCATCTATTCCACCGAGCCCCGCTCCAGGAGGGCCATTGCAGTGATCTCGGGGATGTGGAAATATGACGGTAGGCACAGGCCAAATGCAAGAGGGAGGGAGAGTCGCTACAAGACTCCCCCTTCCCCCCTCTGACCTGCGCCCTATCCCGGGATACACCGGTGACAGGCACCCAGCCTCTCCCTCCCCAATTCTGGTGTTTATTAACACAAGGTCTATTAGGAACAAGACGGCCACTGTCAGAGAATTCATCGCTGACCAAGGAGCAGACTTGGTGTGCATTACCGAAACGAGGCTTCAAGAGGGCGCTGGAGTCCTCCTACAAGAACATACATCTCCAGGTTTTGTAGTTACACACCAGATGCGGACAGGGAGAAAAGGGGGGGTGGGGTGGCGATGCTCTCCCGAGAAAACTTTTCTCTCAGGGAAGTTTCCGGACCGATTATTTCTGGCATTGAAAGTGTCGGCCTAGAGTGGGATTCCACAGAGAGTGTAGCCTTTCTTCTGGTGTACCGTACACCTAGCGCACCAGTGGAAAGCCTACCCCTGCTGCTAGAGTTTGTGTTGGAGTGGGCATTGAGGTTCCCCAGGCTTATTGTTCTGGGGGACGTCAATGTCCACGCCGATGCTGACTCTTCTACACCAGCAGCCCGGGACCTAGTGTCCTCCATGGAGGCCCTGGGACTCTCTCTTTACAACACAGGGCCCACACACCAGGCCGGCCACACGCTGGATCTAATCTTTGGTACCAGAACCCAGGTGACCCTAACCTCTTCCATCGAGGTTCCATGGTCGGATCGCCGTGCCCTGAGAGTCCGGTTAGAGCAGACCCACCCTCCCTGCAAGGGTGTCGAACCAATTTGGGTTCGCCCAAGGAGACTCATGGAACCCAATAGGTTCCTGAATGCTCTGAGGGATCTGGAGCCTGCCAGCGACTCGGTTGAAGTGCAAGTGGGTACATGGAACACCGCACTAGACGAGATCGGCCCTAGACGCCCTCTCCAACCCCGCCAAATGAAGGGCCTTGAGGCAGGATGGAGCTGTACCAGATTGCCCCTCTTTCCCTCAGAGACCAGAGCAGTGATACTAGAACCAGGACAGAGGTCCAGTGGAGCCGTGCCCAGCTCTTCGCTCCTCTTTTCTGCTCACCAGCCACAGAGCTCAAGGCCTGATGGGACTGCCCTTGGCGGCTCTTTCCTCCTTCCAAATCCAGGGCAGTGGCAGGCGGGAGGGGGGCGTGATGGGGATCCCAGTTGCTCTTTCCTCTCTCAGACATGGGCGGAGGAGTGCTTTGATTGCCTAGAGAGCCGGAGGCGCGTTGGAGCCCTCCTGGACGCTCTTCCTGCCTCGGGCGCCTCAAGGCAGCATCAAAATGTGGGACAAATTAGCGTGGCAAAAAATCTCTGTGCCTGACAGCAAGTCCAAGCGCAGGCCTGTCTGCCTCGGTCAATTCTCTCCCGCCGTTCTGACACCTTCGTTTGCAGCGGATTTTAGAAATCGACAAGGTGGGCAGGGGCGTCTGGTGAAAATTTTGATTCTCCGAGATGTGCCTGAGCGCATATGCACTGATGTGGATATCTAAACGTTCACACAAGCAGGTTTATAGGTATTATATCTCCTCACCCTATTGTAAATTTTAGGCATGGGGAGGTTCATTCGGAATATTCGTTATTCGGATTAAAATAGGAATAAATCCCTTTTTGAAGCGATTTCGAGGCGATTTGGGAACCCAGAAGTATCCTTGCCATTTCGAAGCCACTGTCGCCATCTTTTTTTCTGACCCAGGAAGTAAATTGGAAATGACTCAGCATTTGGAAGCAAGCAGCCAATGAGGGGAAACCACCTCGGGAGGGGCGGGGTTTCCACACGGCAGCCATGGCCCTTTAAAAAGGGCCACGCGTACCTCGTGGGCTCATTGCAAACCCCACGGAGCTGTGCCTAGCTGCTCTTCTGTCCTTCAGAGTCCACACAAATGGCCTGTGGAGCGGAAGGAAGGCCCTTCACCCACAACGCCAGTGTCCTCCCAGCATAATACAGGAAGCAACCTGGGGTTTTCCAGCTGCACAGCTTTGGGGGAATTTCAAGGGAGGCATAATGTAACCCCGTCCACCCACGGAGAAATATTTGGGAATTGAGACCACCCCTCCCTCCCCAGTGATTTGATTCCCTCATTTAAAGTTGAACCTTCACCGCCATATAATCCAGCCCAATGGGGTTGATTTGCATTCAGAAGAGGGATAATTTGGCCTTGTAGATGGGGCTGTTGTTGTCCTGCTCATCATGAGTGGTGTTTGGAAGCCCTTCCTCAAGGGTATCACACACCTAGGCATCCATGCCAACTCTAAGTTGTGTGCAAGTGGGAGTGTCGAGGTTAGTACATATATTCATCTCCGGTGGAAATGTCCAGTCGTAGCGAAATTGGGCCAGGCGTTTTCTCGGTCCAACACTTGCTTTCTATTATTTGTCTTAGTCAGCAATAACTTACGCAGATTTATGTATGGACACTCATGGTACTCATGATCCCTGACTGAAACATTCTGGGTATATTGTGGCTTATTATTACTATTGTTGTTGTTGTTGTCAATACAGTACAGTCAAGTGCAAAAGCAATGGGACTTGCCAGAAGATATGTGTCTACACACAGGCACACAGAGTGGGAAGGAGGAGTCACAAATCACAAAACTACACAATTGCAAACTCAGTCACTCAGATAAAAGGGTGGAAAATCCATACACTATAATATAAAACAAACGGACAATATATGCAATCAAAATATACACGACTGCAAGACATAAACTAAAATCTCCAAAGCTTTGGGAAATACTGTTTTCAGTTGAGATTTACAAACAGCAGGAGAAGGGGGGGGGGCAACCCACAAATAAATGCTCAGGGAGGCAATTCGAAGAGTACGGGGCAAGGGCTTTACAATTAGCTTAAGTTTTTGAAAAGTATGGAAGCATGACAGTCCCGTCCTTCTCAAAACTACACAGGTGTATGAAAATATGGCTTACAAAGGGACAAGCCTGAGAAATACAGATTAAAAACAGCACAATAAAATAAAACCAACGACAACACATGAGATAAAAACATATCACAATCACAAAGCACCAGGACTGTGGCGCAGCTGGCTGGGAGTCGGGGTGAGTGCTTGACCAAATTGTGTAGGTTGTTGTCGTACTTTGCAACCTGAAAGACAGTTGCATCTGTCAAGTAGGAAAATTTAGGTACCGCTTTGTGGGGAGGCCAATTTAACTGATTTACAAGGCCATAACATCTCCAGGAAATACGCAAAAGAATGAAGGAATGCGACAGCTCCCCCTGGTGGCCAGAAGCTGGAATGTTAAGTTGCCCCTGAGTGTCTGTCTCTACATGTTGTGTGTCTATGGCATTGAATGTTTGCCTGTATATGTACATTTTAATCCGCCCTGAGTCCCCTGCGGGGTGAGAAGGCCAGAATATTAATACTGTAAATAAATCTATCTATCTATCTATCTATCTATCTATCTATCTATCTATACACATAATAAAAGTGAAAAATGTGTATGTATGTATGTGGCGGAGTTGCCCACTTACACAGACAGCCTCCGGCCTCCACAAACAGGCTATGGTTCCAAGTGCTGAGAAGCCTCCAAGGCCCTCCCTTCATGGAGATGTGGCCCAAACCCTTCCAATGCCCTCCACACACACTGCGACCCACCATCCAAGGAATGCTTTCATTCAGGGATAATTTTAGCCTAGATTTCAGGTGTTCCCTCCACCACAGCCGGGCATCCCAGGATCCCTTTCTCTCACCATTGGCATCCCCCCACCCACGGCCTCTCCCTTCACCCTTTCCTGCCCTTCCCTGTGCCACACAGCAGAGAGGCATTGATCAGCCACTGAACAGCCTGGGTGGGTTTGGGGGACTGATTCCACAGGGTGGGGTTGTAGTTCACCTTGCATCAAGGCACACCCCCTTCAATCATAGATCTGGATCACATTGGGCATGTAGAGCCCCAATGACCACGTTTAGGGGGAATTGACATTGATTTATAGGAGTTGTAGTTCACCTGCATCCAAAGAGCACTGAACCCAGCCAACGTTGGATCTGGACCACACTTGGCACACAGACTCAACATGGCCAACTAGAGGGTTCGGGGGTGACTGCCCTTGGCATATGGGAGTTGTAGTTCACTCTTTTTTTTTTTTTAATTTTTAAAAAGCTTTATTGGAAAAGATTTAACATATCACAAATAAAAACCAGCTCGCATTGGGCAAAACAAACCCAAAGCGAGTGGACACACATATAGGGTAGGAAAAGGGGGAAAGGGCAGCGGGAGATGAAAGTAGGGTAACAATAACAGTCATACCACACACTCCATGACACGTACAGAGTAAAAGAAACATAAAGCCTGACTTCTCGTCTCACACTTGAGGCATACATTTAAGGTCTTATTGCCTATGTAATTCCTATAACTTAAAACCTTTTAGGTTGATCTTTTTCGTTTCCTTAATGAACCTTGTAAAGGGTTGCCATGTAAGTTCAAAAGATTTTGGAGGGTCGCCACGGATTGCCGATGTTAATTTGTCCATTTCAGCGATCTCGAAGACTTTTAATAACCAATCCTCCTCGGTTGGGGTTTCAGGGAGTTTCCAGCATTTTGCTAGTGTAATTCTTGCCGCTGTTATAAGATAAATCAAAAGTTTTTCCAAATTTTTACTTTTTCCTGGTCCTATAATATTTAACAAAAAGAACTCCGGGCTTTTTCAAAATTTAAGTTGTGTCATATCTTGTATATTCTTATAAATCATATTCCAGTATCCCTTCACCTTCTTACAGGTCCACATTAGATGAAAAAAAGTGCCGCGTTCTATCTTGCACTTCCAGCAGGCATCCTGATTATTTTTATTTATCTTTGCTAACTGGCTGGGGGTGATATACCACCTATATATAGTTTTATAAATATTCTCTTTTAAACTAAATGCGTATGTGAGTTTTAATTTCTTTTTCCACAGTGAGTCCCATTCTTCCACTGGAATGGGGTGCCCCACGTTAGCTTCCCATTTCTGCATGTATTCTTTAATAGGTTTTTCTTGAGATTCTTGATCTAAAATAAAATTATACAATAGACTTACTATTTTTTTTTTTTCGAATATAGCCAATTTTTTTCCACCTTGGGGGATGTCCACTCCCAGCCAATCTGCTTATCTATCAAAAACCCTTTCTTCAGTTGGTTGTATTGGAACCAGTGGAGTTGTAGTTCACTCTTATACAGAGAGTACTAACCCCAGCCGACAACAGATCTGGACCAAACTTGGCACACAGACTCAACATGGCCAGCTGTGAATACAGGCCTGATCTAGGGAAGATTGACCCACGGTTCTGGGAATTGAGGTTCAATTTGTTTAAATAAATAATGTTATGTATTACTTTATAGAAAGTATGGTGTAATGTAATAATATATGATATAATGTAGTGTTACATTGCATTATAATTTAAAATATTTGTTTGAAATGATTCTATAGGATTATTTATTTACATAAGTAATTTTATTTTGTTTAAATAAATAATGTTATTTATTATTTTAAAGATAATATAATATAATAATATATAATATAATATAGTGTTACATTGCATTGCAATTTGACATAATATAATATCATATAATGTCAATATATTGTATTATGTTATAGTATAATAATTATAATGTAATAATAATAATAATAGTATGATTACGGTATGGTATGTGGGATATGCATTTGGTATTGGTGGTGTTGTATTGTAACACAGTATAATACTGCCAATGATAATGTGATACAATAATTATATCGTGATATTATAATTTATATATTTGTATTACATGCAATATTGCTAACAATATTGCGATATGTTGTAATGTTAATTGTTGTTTTTTCAGTTTGTTGTAAGCTGCTCCGGCAATATTGTTATATGTACACTGTAAGCCACTCTGGCCGTATTGTTGTTTGCTGTAAGCCGCTCTGAGTCCCCTTCGGGGTTGAGAAGGGCGGCATATAGAAATAGTATATAAATAATAATAAATATGTCTTTTCTAACAGGAGCACTAATAAAAACTGATTCAAAGACTGGCTTTTTTCTAATCAATAATGTTACTAATTAACTACATGATATTACCCAACACCCCAAAACAAACAATGCCTTTTTTCAAATAACCCAGGCACTGCCAGGTACCCTAATTAGTACATATAATAAAAGTCAGTGTATGTGGGTATGTATGAGTGTGTATGTATCAGTTTTCTGATTGGCTCCCACTTCCACAGGCCACTGTGACCCGCACGAATGACAGAATTGGACCAAACTTGCCGCACATACTGTAACCCCCATGACCCACTTTACGTCCTGGTGCCATTTAGGGGACGATGCACGACAAATGATGGGATTTGCACTACTTTAATTTGCTTTGGCTCCCATAGACCACTGTGAGGCCCACCAATGACAGATCTGGGCCAAAGTTGGCACACAGAGCACACATGACCCACTCTACATCCTGGTACAGATTGGGGGTTAACGGACAATGGATGATGGGATTTCCAGTACCTTCGCTCACTTCCAGAGACAACTATGAACCACACCAATGACTGATCAAGTCCACTCTTGACACACAGAATTCCCGTGACCCACTCTACATCCTGGTGTGGTTTGGGGGAGGATAGACATCGACAATGGGACATGCATATGGGAGTAGTAGTTCACCGGTATCCACTGAACCCTGCTGACATTGGATCTAGACTCAATTTGGATCACAGGCAACCAATGCCTTTCTCAAATGGCCCGGGCACTGCCGGGTCCCCAAGCTAGTATTAAATAAAGCCAAGATCGTAAAAACAATATCATGGCTGAACAATAATAAATGCTGAGTTTGGAGGGCTCGGAATAAGTCCAGTGGTTCCTAAATAGAGCCGAGGGAAGATACAAAATTCAATAAGGCTGGGAGAGTCATGCCCTTAGCCATTAAAGTATCAGGATTACAGGAAAGAGGCCCAAACTAAAGTGCAGAGCTTAGGTAAGGTTGGACCAATTCTCTGGTGAACTGCCTAGTCAAAGTCCTTGCCAAAAATGGCCAGAGTAGGTGCCAGTCTGATCTCCCTAGGTGGGGAGTTCCAGAGCCAGGGGGCCACCACCAAGAAGGCCCTCCCCCTCGTCCCCACCAACTTCGTTTGAGATGGCGGTGGAAGAGCCTCCCCGGGTGATCTTAGGGTATGTGCTGGTTCATGGGGGAAGGTTTGATGGCGAAGATAGTCAGGTCCTAGACCCTTTAGGGCAGGGGTGCTCATTAGGTAGATCGCGATCGACTGGTCGATCCCAGGACCAAAGGAGGTCGATCCCAGCTGGATGGGGCACTTCTGAGGGGGCGGAGCCAGGCCGCGTGAAGCCCCTCCCCCTTCCCCCTGGGTTTAGCCCTTCCGCAGCTTCTGGAGGCAAGAGGGGGGGGGATGCCAAGGCAGTAGTAGCATAGATAGCCACTACTGGCTTGGCATTCTCCCCCCCCCCCTTGCCTCCAGAAGCGGTGGAAACGCTAAAGCCAGAGGGGGAGGGGGTGGAGCCAGGCTGCGCGAAGCCCCGCCCCCTCCCCCCTGCTTCACCCTGGTAGATCTTTCAGACTTGGTTTTATTAGAGGTAGCTCGCATGCTGAAAAAGTGTGGGCACCCCTGATATAGGGTTTTGAAGGTAATAACCTGCACCCTGAATTGGGACCGAAAACTCATTGGCAGCCAGTGGAGCTGTTTGAACAGGGGGGTTGACTGCTCCCTCTAACTAGCTCCTCACACACACACCCCTACCTTCAGGTCACACGCATTTTCTGAAATAGAGCACATACATTTTCTGATATTCATTGGCGATCTCTAAGATCCCTCAAGCAAGGCGAGTGGAGATCTGGTGCCGCCTTTGGGGTCTGTTCTGGAGGCCTGAGCAGGAATGCCTTGTAGCTCTTCCTTCTGAGGAAAGCCGGCGGCCTCTTTCAACCGAGCCTCTTTCAACTGCACAGCAGGGGTCTGAACCCTCATAAAAATCACTCTCGCCGGCCAGAACGAACCATTTCACCATTGAAAGTCTTACAAAAATGCAGTATTTGAAGACATTTGCAGTTCAAGACTTATTTGGCACCGAAAAGGAATGCACCCGCCCACAGGGAAAACACAATTGCTTTTGCAGAAAATGCCTTCCTTGCGTAGAAATGTTTTCAGTGCAGAAAAACCCAAATGTTTTTTCCCCACAGAATAAATCCAGAGCTGTAATGATTCTCACCCAGGCAACGTTCCTCTTTCCAGGATTCCCAGGTGACTGTGGTGCCAGCTGCATTAAAGATCACTACTGACCAGAAGGTCATGAGTTCGAAGCCAGCCTGGGTCAGCGTGAGCTTCCGGCCAATTGTGTAGTTTGTTGTCGACCTTTGCAACCCGAAAGACAGTTGCATCTGTCAAGTAGGAAATTTAGGTACCACCTATGTGTGGGGAGGCTAATTTAACAAAATTTACGAGGCCATAAAAAATCTCCAGCAAAAGCATATGGGGAATGCGGAAAGTACTTCATCAGTGTCGCAGATGGACGATTAAGTGACAGCTCCCCTGGTGGCCAGAAGTTGGAATGTTAAATAGCCTCTGACTGCCTGTCTATATGTGTTGACAGTTCCCTACCAAGGGAATCAGTAGCTACTGAAATGGACATCCAAGTGCCACCTCTGTGTTGATGGAGGCAGGCAGGATTTTCCCCGGGTACTGGTTGTGGGGGGTCGGGAGCAGGTGAGGGTTTTGCCCTCCTTTCTGCTAGAGACCCCCGTGTACAACTGGTGGGCCACTGTGTGACACAGAATGCTGGACTAGATGGGCTGAGGCCCGATTCAGCATGGCTCTTCTTATGTTCTTATGTTCTTATGTTGTGTGTCTATGGCAGTTAAACTGCCATGCATCCATCCTATGGAATCCTGGGATTTGTACTTTGAAGAGGCGCCAGAACTTTTTGTCAGAGACCCCTAAGTACCCTTTGGGAGAGATAAAGTGGGGTAATAATAGTAATAATAATAATAATACCCTACCAAGCTACAAATCACTGGATTCCATAGAAAGGAGCTCATGAAAGTTCAAGTGGTATTGGGTTATTTGAGAAACCTATTAGTTGGTCTGTAGCAATTATTGATGTGGCTCACAGTGGTGTCAGGAAGTTATTGAAGGCACTGCGAGTCCCATCGTCCATGGTGTGCCCTCATCCAAAGTGCAGCAGGACGTAGAGTGGGTCATGGAGGCTCTGTGTGCCAAGTTTGGCCTTGATCCATCAGTATTGGGAGTTGCAGTGGTATCATGACATTAGTGAAGGTACTGCAAGTCCCATCATCTGTGGTCCACCCTCCTCATGAAAGTTCAAGTGGTATTGAAGTGTATTAACTATGTAGTGTGAAAGAGACCCTGTTTGCGCCAGTACATGAAAAACCCTATTGTCCCAGCTGGTCTCCTTTCGCAAGCGATCTTCCTCAAGGTGCGTATTTTGGGTAACAGCTTCCATCGCCTCCTGAAGCAGACGCTGGCCATCCTATTGGGGGCTATGGAGAGAGTACTAGTCCTAGAAGACAGGACTGGTAAGAATGTTTGATTCATGTTTATTATGAATTTCCACTAATCCATACAATTTGTGGGTGAAGCTATCTATCAATCTGTCTTCCAATCTAACTATCGGAGACCCTTCGTATTTACTGTGGTTTGGTTCCAGGACCACCTATGGGTGCCATCGGTGCTCCAGTCCTATAACATACAATTGCATAGTCAAAAGGTTGGCATTCCCTATTATAAATAATAAATAATTCTAAGTTGAATCCACGGAGACATAATCGATGGATACAGAAAGTCAACTGCATTATATTTTATTTTATTTACCTGCCTTTCTCGCCACGCAGAGTTCGCGGTGGTGGTGTACAATATAATTGAGCCAAAGCCAACATTGTTGATACTATTACTCAATGCCGCAATCACGGTTTGCCTTTGTGTCCGACTGAGAAAAGTTTCTATAGTAGCCAAAGGCCGTGGAGTTGGACCGACTTGAGCTCCAGATTTGCGCTCAGTGAATTTGGAAGCCAAAGTCCCCCGTAACCTAAGCAGTTAATAAACTATTCTGCCTTGTGATGGATTTTTTCACGAAGTGGAATTGATCTGTCCTCCTTGCGATTTGTGAAGTGGAGGGAAGGCTCGGGCGATGTAATTGGCATTTCTGGTGGCCCTGGAAGAAGTCCGACCCATTGGTCACCTGGAGGGGAGGAAGCCACTGGCGGCTGGCCTGGCCGTTGCTCTGAATGACTGGAAATCGAGTCCTCCCCGGTGCCCCTCTTCTATCTATCTATCATCTATCTATCTAAATAAAAGTCAGTGTTTGCGGGTGGTGGGTGGGTGGTGCGACCGAGCGAATATGTGCCAGCGTTTCGATTGGCTGCCACTCTGGGATTATTTGCATAAATGGCTGTGACTGGCCAGCCTCCCAACATTCCAACACAGCACAGAGAGGAAAGGGAAGGGCCTGAGGCAGGCAGACATGGCTGGAGGTGAAGTTAGCCAGCTGACAGTTTTTTCTGTTGGAAATGGAATGCTCAGGACCTTCACCCAAGACACTCCTGAGGTGACTCAGAGGGAAAGCAAAAGGCCTCAGGCACTCAGCCACTGTGGCCCACAGCAATGACGGATCAGGACCAAACATGGCAAACAAGGGACCAATGGCCCACTTCACAACCTGGTGTGGTTTAGGGCAGGATGGGCCACGAATGATGGGATTTGCAGTACCTTCTCCTCATTCACTTCCCAAACAACACTGCAGCCCCTATACATCACAGACCAGGCCCAAACTTGGCACACAGAGTACCCATGACCCACTCTACATCCTGGTGCAGTTTTGAGTGGGACAGACCATGGATGATGGGAGTTGAAGTACCTTCCCTCACTTTCTGAGACCGCTGCAACACTCATCCTGAGACTTCCAGTACCTTCCCTCACTTCCAGAGACCACTGCAACCCTCATCCAGAGAATGATCAAAATGAGACACACACAGCCCCCATGACCCACTCCACATCCTGGTGCTGTTTGGAGGGGATGCACCATGGCCCCCTCGCAGTACCTTCACTAAGTTCCTGAGACCACTGCAAGCCACATAAACATCTAATAGGAACCAACCTTGGCACACAATGCCTTCCTCAAATAACCCGGGCACCGCCGGGTCCTCAGCTAGTACGTAATAAAGAAAGCGGGACTGCCTTTGGGCGGATCCCCCCCTCCCCCCGCCAGGGGGCAAATGGGTTCCTCTTGGCAGAAGGAATACTGCCCACCTGCCTCCAGAACGTGCCAGGTGCAGCAGGGTGCGTGCCCAAGATGTGCGGTGCAAAGGGGAGAAAAACCCAGGGATGATGTGTGAAGAAATCACCCTTGTAAGGCTATTGGTTCTGGTCATCAGCCTGTCTCCAATGCTTTGGCGGTGATGCTGCCACCGCTGCTGCTGCTGCTGCTGCTCTATTTGGGAAGTTGGCTGGCTCTCAAGGCAGTCGCCTTCTCTCTCTCTCTCTCTCTCTCTCTCTCTCTCTCTCTCTCTCTCTCTCACCCCCCTCTCTCCCTCCTCAAAGGCTGCTCCACAGTAAAAATATGCTCAGTGCTGCAGAGTGCATGAATGAAAAAGCCTCTGGTATCTTTTAGGCGAGCAAAATGCTGCACAACGCGCAACTTGCCGTGGCCTTTCTCCTGTCCCAGGTAAGGCATTTGGGCTCATTTATCTAGTGTTGACACATGTGTTTGTCTGTATATAGATGCACATCTGTCTCTGGGTATGCATTTATCTATGTCTGTTCTCTTCTTCTGTGCATTTGGCGGTTCGGAAGTGCCTGCTGCGTTCCCTGAGACTGTGCGCGAGCATTGAATGTGGAGGAGAATCTCTCCCATAACCAGAGACCGATCGGTGCTTTCTTTTTAGCGACAAGGAATTAGCTCCCTTGCCCACATGTATGTATGTATGTATGTATGTGTGTATGGGTGTGCATGCAGATTGCATTTCCTTGGCACTGGCGGAGAGCGGAAACCTCTCGAGTGCACCTTGCGATCAGCGGTGGGGGCTGTCTCCCCTTCCCCTGCCACCACATCCCACAGGCTTCAACTTTGATGTGCTTCTGCTGAGATGCCTGACAAGCAGATCGTGGAGGGAGATGGTTGTGCATCCGAGACAACCAAGGCGCATGAAAGGGTCTGCCTCCCCTTCCTTTGCCTCCCCCAAAGGAAGGGGAGGCAGACCCTTTCATGCGCCTTGGTTGTCTGAGACGGATTCATGAGACGAAGCATTATGTACAGGGACTTGTTTGTGAGACACCCCCCCCCCCAGTCCTCTTTGCCACTGCTAATAGATTTCCCTTTTCCAGAAAGGCAAGGGGGAGGGAAAGGCACCTAGGCTTTAAAAAGCCAAGGGCTGGCGTGAGTGTGCCTGTGTGTGCATGTGTGTTTGTGGGCAAGTGGGTCCCTGCTGTTGCTGTCAGTCAGGAGCCCAGGAGGCAGTTCTCGCGGTTCTCCAACTTCTGGGCTCCCTCTCGGCTCCTCCTCTGGGAATGTGGTGCTGGTTTTATTTTAGAAGGTGGCCGTGTGAGCTGTAAAGGCTCCTTTGTTGTTGTCCTTTGGGCATGATGCGCGCTTGCGTCCCCCCCCCCCCCAAACACCACCTCTCGCTTGAGCTCTCATTCACTTAACGGCCTTGTTTAGATCTTCAGGAGGGTACACCATGGACATAAACATTAATTTCCTTGTGGTGTGGGCACTTGGCCTGAAACCAGCTCTCCAGATAAGGCCGCCTTCCATAGAGTTGCATGCTTTGTAGGTCCACTTTGGCATGCCCACCCAAAGGCACAGGAGCCAGGCATACAGATCCACCACGTCGCAGCTCGGCTGGCTTGCCTGTGTCTCTCCAAGCCTTTGGCTACAGCCAAGGTACCACTTGCTACCTGGTGATCTGAAGGGAAGGTGCTGTGGACGGCGCCTGGTTCCCTTCACATGCAAAGGGCTTCCCCCCGCCCGTCCCGCTCTTGACAGCCCTCTCCATTTATGGCGCATGAGCAAGACTTTCCTGGTGCTTGGAAACCTTGTGTCTGCCAAAGGAGAAGAATTCCTTTCCCATGCGCAACCCTGGAACAGTGTGGGCTGGGTCTTGCACAGCTTCCAATAAGGAAACAAAGTTCTTTTCCATCCGGGAGAGCGGTTGTAACGGCATGGCAAGGACAAATGGTCTTGTTTTGGCCTGGCAGTCGCTTCAAGTGGAACGAAAGCCAGGATCCTGTCTTGACGTGACTCATGTTCTCAGAGGATGTGGCGAGCTGGTAGATGTGGCTCCACCAAAGATGCCACCCCTTCGGGAGGTTTCACGGTCAAGACATTGCCTTCAAACTCTTTCGTTGGTTGATGCATTATTTCATCCCCACGTAAAGGGATGAGAGATGTGTAAACTGAAGTCGGGTGTCTTGAAGAGCTTTAGAGAATTTGGCTAACGGCGGTTGTTCATTCTTTGGATTTGGGCTTGCTAGCCAATGTGCCGAGAAAGCTGGAAGTGGTTGTAAATCCATGAAAACTAGGGCTCAGCACCATGGAAGTTGGAAAAGGCGTGCAAAATACTCAGCTGATGTGCAAAAGCCTGGAACTGCAAGAATATGAGAGATGGGGAAGGAAGGAGCAACTGGTTAGTAGTTTAGATCAGTGTTTCCCAACCAGTGTGCCAGGGCACACTAGTGTGCCGTGAATGATCATCAGGTGTGCCGTGGGAAATTGGACCCTCCAGGAGGGGAGGGGGGAGAGTCTAGTGTGTCGAAGTATGAAAACCCTAAGAAACCTACCTCGATAAAGGCACAAAATTACACCCCCCCCCC
This sequence comes from Anolis apletophallus, assembly GCA_030556195.1. Taxonomy (NCBI): domain Eukaryota; kingdom Metazoa; phylum Chordata; class Lepidosauria; order Squamata; family Anolidae; genus Anolis; species Anolis apletophallus. The sequence continues at coordinate 155,986 of JARBWK010000014.1, forward strand.
CCCACCTGTTGCCTACTTGGTCTCTCCCTCTCCATGCATTGGGAAGGCCCGCCTCCCTTTCCCCAAGTAGAGACCTCCTCTTGCCTCCTGGGGGTTCTGTGTGGGAAGTTTGGCCCAGTTCTATCATTGGTGGGGTTCAGAAGGCTCTTTGATTGTAGGGGAACTACAAATCCCAGCAACTACAACTCCCAAATGTCAAGGTCTATTTCCCCTGAACTCCATCTGCGTTCACATTTGGGCATTTTGGGTATTCATGCCAAGTTTGGTACTGATCCAACATTGTTTGAGTCCACAGTGCTCTCTGGATATAGGTGAACTACAACTCAAAACTCAAGGTCAAAAACTCTTATAGCATTTCCTCTTGGTTATGGGAGTTCTGTGTGGGAAGTTTGTGTCTTTCTGCCATTCCTGCCAGGATATCTATGTTGTGTTCATTGAAACAGGCCCAGGTTTCACACTGAGTGTATAAATACATTGACAAACATATTAACTATATGTATTACTGTGTTAGAGTGTCATTTTGTGTCATTTTGGTTGGTGGTGTGCCCCAGGATTTTGCAAATGTAAAAAATGTGCCGCGGCTCAAAAAAGGTTGGAAAACACTGGTTTAGATAGCCAACGCATTCATGCACTTGAGACTTTGCGGTTAATAAGGAATTGTTTTGCACTGGTATTAGTGTTCTCAGACTGGGGTGACTGGGACATCCCACCCGCCTTGGGTTTTTTTTTTTTGCTGTGCAGGATACTTGGAAGAAAAGAATACATTAAGAATAGGGCTTTGCGGGTTTTTAATCTTTTCTCGCGTGGCCTCCGTGCCCGAAGGATCTCTTCACCTTGCTCATCTCTTCACCTTCTTGGGAAGCCCTGCACCAGACCTCCCAGTAACTCTGCCCCATGTGCCAATTTCTCCAGCCTGGTTTGTGGGCAGGCGAGATTCAGCGCTCGTTCCTTGTCTCATGTTAAGCGATCCTCCAGAACCCCAGGCCCAAAGTGCTGGGCCCACTCACTCGGTCGGCAGGGGATCGGTGCCGTTTGTCTCCTCTGTTGTTGGGCCTTCTTCTTCCCTCTATGAAACCCTCGATGTAGTGGGGAAAGCGGGGAAATCCCAGTCACGTTGTATTTGTGAGATCTGTTCTTCTTTGAAGTATTTGGGAGTGACTTTGCCTTGAATTGGCAATGGAGATCCACTGGGTCTACATCTGGTGGAGACGAAAGCTGCCGAAACTGGTTGGATCAACAGTTGGAGCAACCTCAATTTTTGGATTCTTCCTCTGGGTGTGGTTTGGGGTGGCAGTTGTGAGGAACGTGTGTGCTTCAGAGTTTACCATTGCGCTGCTGCCTGGTGGAAAATCCAACATGTTCCACTCATTGTAGTGCTTTGGAATCAGAGCTCTTTGCCAAAACAATGTGAACTGGATGAAGAAGAGACCAACTCTACCAGAGCTCTTCCTTGCCAACATACCTGATAATGGGCATGGCCGACTTACCAGCCATGTGGATTGCGGGGCAGTGCTGCCCCTGCGCCATCTTCCTCTCCTGAGGGGCTTCTTCTCCCCAGAAGCCCCTGAGGTGGCAGGATGGCCTCCCGCCATCCATGCCGGTTCTGGCCAATGAGGGGGCTGGCTCCGCCCCGCCCCGCCCCTTCACTGCTTCCGGCCGGCCCACACTTCCGCCCGGGCAGCTTACTTAAAGCTGCCCCGGGACTGCCTCGCCACGTGCGGAGGCAGTCTTGTTTTTTCCTCCCACCCTCCCTCCCAACTCAATGCATTGCTCATTGGTGTATTTTGTTACTCTGCACTTTATTGTTGCTCTGTTCTTGGTTTTACGTTTTGTTATGTTCTTTGTCACAACTCCGTGTTTGGCGTGTGGCGTGTGGCATGGCCCCTGGGTCAGGCTGGCTTATCACCCCTTGGTTGTATGGGGGGATAATGCCCAGGCCCCTTGGGGTGCTGAGTTTCCGTGGGTAGGCATAGGGCCGCTCGCACCCCAGGCTTGCAAACTACTATGGACTTTTCGTGGGGGCTGTCCTTCCCTGATCCAGGATCCATGCGTGGCCGCCAACCCTATGTTCCTGTTTTCAATAAATTGAGTTGTGGCCATTTTTATCCAACCAATTGTGTCTGCATGTTTCTTGGCGCGAGGTGTGTCACGCTTGCACACGCAAAGGGGAATGGTGGGAAACCGTTGGCCTTCTGGGTGCCATTGGACTCCAACTCCCAGAAGCCCCAGCCACCGTGGCCAATGGTAAGGGACTGTTGGAGTCGTAGTCGCAAAGGGCTGGCGGGCTAAGTTTCCCCAGCCGTGGCTTGCTAGGTGGAGCAGGACCACCTTCTGTGGCTTTCAGCAAAGAGCACCGGCCGGGTTGTATTATCACACTCTTTTAATGGCAGAAATATTGAGGGGGGGCTTTGGTGGGAAAACGTGCAACATCTGGGGAGGTGACGAGGAAAGGGCCGCTGCTCAAAGAGGCCACTCAGGTGGATTGTTTTACGTGGGCTTTCCATAACTTCTGTGCAGCAGGGAGAGCCCATAACGGAGAGCAGGGGAAGAAGGTACCTGCGCACGGCCGGCCATCTGGCAAAGACCACGCTTGTTGTAACACGTCGGTGCGGCATTATTTCTTTCTGTCCCTCACCAGCCCCCTCAACTCACCCCTCGAGATCTAGTGAGTGGAAACGGCCAACACAAAGCGTAATCTGATTCATAAGCCATAGAAATCTGTTGCCGGTCTGTTTCTTCCAGGCAAGGACATTATTCAGGTCCGATGGGACAGCCAATGCCTTTGGGTCCTGTGAATGGTGGGGAGGGGCTTCTTGAACCTTGGATGGTGGGCTCCACACAAAGTCAGGCCATTTCTAAATAGCCCAAAATAAAGCAGGCGTTGGTCATCTGCTGTGGAGGGGGCACACAAGGCATGGCTGGGTGCGCATGCCTCCTTCAGGGAGGACCCAGGGGCTTCCAAGAAGCTCCAGAATGGTCCTGGGGATTTGGAGGTATGGGCAACATCTGGATTGGGTTTGCATCACCACTTGGCCTTGGAAGCGCACGGTGCGGCCTTGGCCAAGCCACAAGCGCTCAGCTTCAGAAGGAAGGCCGTGGCAACCCCCCTCTGAAGAATATCTTGCCAAGGAAACATAACGTGAGACTTGCCTGGCCTTCACATGAGTCAGAAATGGCTTGAAGAAGCAAAAACCACAAGGAATGTCAATACCTCCGGCCTCCGTCCTCCGCGTTTGGAGGCTCACGTCTTCCGTCCTGAAGGAAGGGGAGGCAGGCTACGTTGCAGCGCAGTTGTGGTTGTTCTCTCTACTGATCTGGAATGAGGTGGAAGCATCAAACAAACCCTTAAAATAGAGACGGAACAGTGCATTGTAGTCGCTTGTGTACATGATGTGTCTGTGTGTATGCCGTTTGTAATATTCTTCCACAGGCAGCAACTTGTCTCCGGCCAACAAAGACGTGGATGGGTCCTTGCGAGGGCCAAACATCAATGGCCCTTATGATTTCTGTCTGGCAGTTGAATGTTTTCCTTACATGTTGGAAACCGCCCTGAGCCCCTTTGGGGAGAGAGGGTGGCATGCAAGTAATGTGATGGTGATGGTGATTACTACTATTATTATGGGCCCTTCCAGGCAGGCCCAAATCCAGACCTGCCAAAAGCTCAGTTTCTCTTGGGATTGAGGCCACACATAGGGCCCAAACCCTGGGATTTTGCAACGGTGGCGGCAGCGACATGCCCTCGTTTGATGTGCCGGAAGCTTTCTCTGCTGGGCTTGAGCATGCAGCGGTTTACAGGGGAAATGGGGGGCTGGGGAGGGAAGGCTGTTAGTACCCAAAGAAGCAGGATGGCCGTGGCGATGGGCCCTTGGGATCGCAGAAGGTGGTCCCGAGCATCCATCCCCATGGGCCACGCACCGCAATAGATCCGGGCCTTGCCGTAGGTTTGGATCTCTTGAGGTTCTTTTTTTAATTGAGAGTAAACCCCCAGTTTCAGATTAATCCGAAATCCATCACGGGTGTAGGGCCTGCGTGGAAAGGCCCTTTGGATTCAATCTGAGTGAAATACCGAGTGACCGAGTCTCCACTCCTCCTGGAACGGATTAATAGCACGCTATGCTTTGCACATAAAGATACGCAGGCATCACTTAGTGCGCGCCTGAACTTCACTGGCCGTCACTGCAGACCGGTCCACTGTCCTGATTGAGCAGCGACGGTCCGGATCCGTCCTCTCTTTTCCAGCTACTTTCAGAATGCCTTCGCTCCCGGACTCCCCCCCGAGAGGCCAAGGTGGCTGGACGAAGGCTGCCGTACTTTGGCCATGAGAAGTGACTCCCGAGAAGGCGTGAATCCCTAGAAAAGGTGACGTTGTTCTGTCAGGCGGAGGGAAGGAGGGCAAGAGGAAGGTCTCCTTCCAGGCGTAGCTACTCCACCAAAAAGGCCATGGCCCTGGATTGGCAAGACCTGAGCAGAGCCGAGGAGGATGGGTGGCGGCACCCTCCCGTCCTCGTGGCCGCCACAAGACCAGGAACAAGAGCAAGACTTTGTCGGTCGCGGAAATAATGTGTAAAAGCCTGCTTCTCCTCAAAGGACGAGGAACCCAGGAGTGTCCCGTGCAAAGAGTTCACCGTGCTGGGTTTTCTTCTTCTTTTTTTCCAGGTGGCAAAGTAGGAAAATGTAGGTTGTACTCCCCTCCCTTTTCGATCACAAGCAACAAAGCGTGCGCCAAATTCGTGGGTTGCCCAAAGCAGGCGCTCCGGTGGGACTCCTGCTCCGTAGAATGGCCGTCCGCACGCTGAAACCAGCCCTTGTTTTTAACGCTTTAAGATGGCATTTCTTCCTGACTGCAACTAGGAGGAAAGGACGGGCGGCCGGAGCAATGCTGTCCGTTTGATAAGGTTGGCAAGAAATAATGGGCGCAATTATCTCACCAACATGTCCATAATGAAGGCCTTTAATTCTGTCTGAAATGGTAACTCCGGCTTTAATTGCAAAGGGAAAGGATCACAAGGTTGATCTATGCTTCGCTCTCCCTTCCTTTTAATAGGAATGAAGGATAACACCCCCCACACACACAAGCCAAGAACGTTTCCCTCTTTCTCCAGAAGAGGGCGCCCTGCACAACGTGAAGAAAACGTACAAATCTCAGGCGAGGGAGGAAGGAAGGGGCTGCGGCCGCATGGGAAAAGGTGGGGAAAGGTCCCATTATTGCACTCAACTTGGGGGTCAGAAGAACTTGGTTTCCTCCTGGCACCATGTTTGGCCTCAGGTCGCATCCATTCTTGACCAAGCAATTGATTTTCTAACCAACCGTTTTCTCATATGGTTCAATTTCCTATTACATACTGAACGTAAAAGCACGTGAAGTGCATATAGTTATCGCTGATCATATATGGTGTTAGAGTAACATACCAAAGCATGTTTGACATAGAGTAGCCAATGTGGTTCTACATAGCAAACGCACGTGACCATTAGCAGCCTGTGGTAAGTACGTAAGTCCACTTGATGATTTTCGAGCAATTCCCTGAATGGTCCTTAAGGGAACTCTCTCCAGAACAGAGGGATACACAACCCTTTTACACAATTCCCGTACCTTGGGAAGTCTGATCTGGCTACGGTCGTCCACGCTCTGGTCACATCCCAAATAGATTACTGCAATGCACTCTACGTGGGGCTGCCTTTGAAGACAGTTTGGAAACTGCAATTAGTCCAACGGGCGGCAGCCAGACTACTAACTGGAGCTACATACAGGGAGCATACCACCCCCTGTTGTGTCAGCTCCACTGGCTGCCTGTCCACTTCCGAGCTCAATTCAAAGCGCTGGTCTTGACCTTTAAAGCTCTATACGGTTCTGGCCCAGCTTACTTGTCCGAACGCATCAGCCCCTACGTCCCACCTCGCAATCTAAGATCACCTGGGGAGGCCCTGCTCTCGCTCCCGCCTACTTCTCAAACGCGGTTGGTGGGGACGAGAGAGAGGGCCTTCTCGGTGGTGGCTCCCCGTCTGTGGAATGCGCTCCCAATTGATATACGATCAACCCCATCCCTCCTCAGGAAAAAAGTGAAATCCTGGCTATGGGACCAGGCGTTTGCACATTAGCACGATACAGCACTTTAGATTGGATTGAAATGGCAAACTGGTGGACATGACCCAATGCTTCTATTATGGACGGAATACTGTTTTTAACCTATGTGAATGTATATGATGTATTTTAATGCTAATTGTGTTTTAATGTATTTTAATTTTGACTGTTTTTAGTTTTCTATTCTATGTATACTGTGTTTTTTGGCATCAAATTATTGCCGTTGTTAGGCCGCTCTGAGTCCCCCCCTCCCTCGGGGGTTGAGAAGAGCGGGGTAGAAATGGCGGAAATAAATAAATAAATAGATAAATATTGTGATGGTATGAAGAAAGCAACAATTCGGCAGGCGTTGTGGGCAGGGTCCCATGCAGATCCAAACAAAACATGAAGGCGGAAACATGACTGGGGTTGAAACAGCGAAAGCCCTGAACGGCAGCCATCTTGCTTTGTCCCCGTGCAGCCTTTGGTTCCCGTTCTCTCCAGCGAATCACAAACTTCTGAAATGCGACCGTCGCATTCCTTGCCCTTCTCACGGAGCCTGCCACAGCTTCCCGGGGGAGAGCAAAGCCCCGGAAAGCAGCTTTTGCCAAGCCTGTTTGAAGCTCAGGATGCCTTGGCCTCGAGGCATCTGGGAAGGCGGCGACGGGCTTCCTTGCGCTTTCCTTGTCGGTCTGCTTCTGTTGATTTCCCCGGAGAGGGGCCCGTGGCTCCCCCTTGGGGACGGGGTTCCTGATGGAGCGAGGCATGAAGAAACAACAAGATTAGCATCCTTTAGAAGCTCATAAAACATATTTAGATGCAGGAGAGTCGAAGGCGTCCTGTTTTGCAGACGATAAAAGAGTAAGTGTGCTTTGTTATCAACCTAGGTGTCAAAATACAGTCAGACTAGGACGGGGAGCTGCGTGCGAAACCAGAACTCTCTCTTTGTCTGGGAGGAAACTCAGGCCTGAGTTGGCAGTGCCGCTTCCTGTCTTCAAGGGGGAAGTCCTATGTTTCCCACCAAGCTGAGGAGCTCCTCGGGTTGAAACCAAGCCCACACCACCGTTTGATGGGCCACAAAGCCTCAGAGACGGGATGCGGTTCCAACCCTTTTGTAGACATCACTCTCATCTCTCGCCTGAAATTAAGTGAAATCAAGAGTGAAATACTCAAGGCGCCATTGCAAACAGTGCCAACAAAGAGGGAAAAATCAGCTGTAAACGGTTTTTAGTTAAGAGTTCAATTCTTTCTGTTGTTTTAAAGTGTGTTTTATATACTCTACTAGCTGAGGGCCCGGCGGTGCCCGGGTTATTTGAGGAAGGCATTGTGTGCCAAGGTTGGTTCCTATTAGATATTTATGTGGCTTGCAGTGGTCTCAGGAACATAGTGAAGGCACTGCAAGTCCCATTGGCCATGGTCCATCCCCCTCCAAACAGCACCAGGGTGTAGAGTGGGTCATGGGGGCTGTGTGTGTCACGTTTGGTCTTTATCAGTCTCTGGATGAGGGTTGCAGCGGTCTCTGGAAGTGAAGGAAGGTACTGGAAGTCCTATCATCCATGGTCCCCTGTTCTCACCAAATGGGTCACCAGGATGTGGTCTTGATCAGTCATTGGATGAGGTTGAGTGGGTTCTCTCATCCGTTGTGTCCCACTCAAAACTGCACCAGGATGTTGGGTCATGGGCCTGGTCTTTGGGCCTGGTCTCTGATTTTAGGGGCTGCAATGTTATATGGGAAATGAATTGGGTGAAGGTATTGCAAATCCCATCATTTTTGAGCCATCCAGCTGTAAACCGCAGCAGATTTGTAAAGTGGGCCATTGGGCCTCTGTGTGCCAAGTTTGGTCCTGATTCGTCATTGGTGTGGGCCACAGTGCTCTAAGGAAGTGAATTAAAATACTGCAAGTCCCATCATCCATGGTCCATCCTCCCTCAAACTGCACCAGGGTGTAGGGTGCATCTTGGGGGGTGTCTGTGTGCCAAGTTTGGTCTTGTTCTGTCATTGTTCAGGGCCTAGTCAGGAAAATCAAGTTGAGGAAGCCTTGCTGTCAATTGTGGGCCTGGTCTGTGATTTATAGGGGCTACACTGTTGTTTGGGAAGTGAATGATGTGAAGGTACTGCAAATCCCATCATTCGTGGCCCATCCTGCCCTAAACCACACCAGGTTGTGAAGTGGGCCATTGGTCCCCTGTTTGCCAAGTGTGTTCCTGATCTGTCATTGCTGTGGGCCGCAGTGGCTGAGTGCCTGAGGCCTTTCCTTTTCCCTCTGAGTCACTTTAGAATGTTGGAATGTGGTTGGCCAATCGGAGTCCTTTATGCAAATACCATTTCAGTGGCAGCCAATCCCCTCTGTCTGGGGCCATAGAATGTTGGAGTTCTGAGGATGGCTAGTCAGAGCCCTTTATGCAAATAATCTCACAGTGGCAGCCAATCGAAACGCTGGCACATATTCCTCCCACTGCACCACCCATCGCCCGCAAACACTGACTTTTATTAGATAGATAGATAGATAGATAGATAGATAGATAGATAGATAAGCCATCCTTTGCCCTCGGGGAAGGGCGATATACAAAACTGAATAAATAAATAAATATCAGACAAGTGCATTCTATGGCAGTATAAATACCTTCTATTTGGGCAGTCCTTGAGTTACAAACATCTGGCTTAGAAATGACTCATAGTTACAAATGGGGCTGAGACAAGAGGGCGCGAGAGGAATCACCCCCTTGGAAGGAAGGGAAATCCTCTCCCGGAAGAGTTATTACCAGTACGTCTCGTGGAGGAAAGGTGCCCCAATTCCAGTTTCATCCCCAGTTCTTGTTTCTACAACAGGCCCATTTTTTTTTACAAATCCAATTCTCAAGGGACAGAAGGTGAGGGGAAATCTTCGTACAAACCGATTCAGCTTAAGGACAAACCGAGAGGACCTTTCCTGCTTGTAACTTGGGGACTGCCGGCAATTACTTAAAGAGACATGTTTGTTTTAATAGGAAAGCAAGAAGTGGGAATCTCATTGGTGTTTCTCAGAGGCATGGAAATGTCCCTATGGAAACAGAAGAACGACATCCAGGTTGCGGGGCCAGAGTTGCACATACAATGACATTGTACATGGAAATGCACTGGACATCGTGCATGGAAGGCTACGCGTTTGGTCACACGTTTGGTGCCTCGGTTCAGTTGCATTAAGCTGCTACTCAGCACAAGGTCTGGGTAGAACAATTAAGCCACAACTCTGTACGTGGCGATTTATGTTCCATCACCCAGACACAGGATTGTGGCCTCAGCGCTCTCGCTCTCTCTCCGTGCCGTGTCTCCACAGCAACTAAAACGTGGCCTTTGGGGAAAGACGAGGAAGGAAACGTGCTATAATCACTCCAGAGGAAACTTCACAGGGTAGTAGGACCCTCCACACCCACAGGACATGGCTTCACTGATACACATCCCAAAATATGTCCTCTCTGCAACTCCCAGGATTCCCTAGTTTTGTCCCATGGCAATTAAAGCTGCCTTAATTCCATAACGAAGATATATCCTTGGGGCACAAATGCCACCTGAGTTGACTCTGCACGGAAGGTGTGGAAGGAAGGAAGGAAGGAAGGAAGGAAGGAAGGAAGGAAGGAAGGAAGGAAGGAAGGAAGGAAGGAAGGAAGGAAGGCAGGCAGGCAGGCAGGCAGGCAGGCAGGCAGGCAGTCACCAATGTTGTGGTCACACCAAAGGATGCTTGCATGAGCTAGGTGGCTCCTTGCCAAGCATCCGGGAGGAAGGAAGGTGGGGCAGGTGTCACCTACAATCTTCCTCATTATCCCCCAGCCTTGCCATCAAGGCAAGTTTCCGATATCCTAATAAATTCCAGGCGCTGACAGGCAGCATTACCGAGAAGTAGGCGAGGCCCTCTCCGCACCTGCCTGTTGCGACCGACACAGCCTTGCTTGTACTAAGTTGACAAATTGTGCGGGCGGCAGGGCTTGTTCCATGCAGTGGCTGTTGTTCCTCAGAACAGCTGGCGGTTAGATCCAGTAGCAACCATTTGTCATTCGCTCACTCACTCCCAGATTGGCTGAAAACCAATCACCTTGCCTCAAGCCACTGGAAAGGAGGAGGAGGAGGAGGAGGAAGAGGAGGAGGAATTCACAAGATCCAAATTGTGCAAAATGCAGCCGCTAGACTCCTCACAAGAACATCAATGAGGTGGCATATAACGCCGTCCCTGCAGCGCTTGTGTTGGCTGCCGGTTGAACACAGAGTCTGGTCCTGGCATTCAAGGCCTTTCAAGGTCAGGGTCCCCCATATCTAAGAGGCCGTTTAATGCCACTCCACCACCAGAGACTGCCACGGTCAGCTCATGAAACTCTCCTCTATAACCCTTGGCCCTCGAGAGGTCCCTTTGGAGCCCACAAGACAGAGATCCCTCTCAATCGCAGCCCCAACCTTGTGGGACTCCCTCCCTCCCGCCAGACCAAAGAGCCACTCCCCATCTACATACATGTTTAGGGGCCCTCAAGACATGGCTCTTCAGAAGAGACTGTGATTGTGAAGCAACCAGCGGTGACTATGTCACCTGTTTATTTTAATTGTGTGAGTCGCCCAGAGCACCGTTGGTGGAGGGCCACTCATCAGAAACAAAGTTAGTTAGTTAGTTAGTTAGAATAGAAGCCAAGCAACGAGTGCCTAATTTGGAAGGATTCTCCGCAGAAGCTGAACGCAGAGCTGGAACTCCGGACTGGAAAGACTGTCTGTGGTGCAGGACTCATCCCCTGCAAAAAAACACAACAACACAAAAATAGCATTATCTGTGCAAGAAAGAGCATTTCCTGCACAAAATAGGTTCCTTTCTGCATCAAAGGCAACGTGTGGATTTTGCACGACATTAGCCTGTGAATTGCAGGTTGGTTTTAAAAAACTGCAGACTTAAAAACAACCTTTTTCTCCGGGAGAAGAAAATTGCTCGAAATTGCTTGTTGCTTTCTTCCAGAGGAAACTTAACAAAATTAGAGCCCCACCAGGAACGCAGGCTGCCAATGGCGGCATCGGCTCTCTCCTCTTGCGCACTGCAGAGATGCTCTGGGCTTTCTGCAAAAGCACGAGATGAAGAGCGCAAGAGGAAAGGGCGCATAAAAGGTGGTTTCTCCCGGCTGATGCCCTAAAAATGGCGGAAAGTGGAGCCTCAGGCGTTCTCCCTTTGCCAGGCCAGGATTACCCATAAGGCCAACCTAGGCCATGGCCTAGGGGTGCAAGCCGAGAAGGGGCGCAGATCACGGACCAAAAAAATATGTTGAAACAAATAAAAACGCAATGCGCACGGAGATGAGGAAGGAAGGATACTGGAGGCGCTGCCCTTGCCCCTTCCTGAATACCAGCTCCTGCCTCTGCTATTGTTGCGCAAACGGCGTATGCGCAGGGGCTCTCAACACTGCCATCGACGTCAACAGGAGGAACAATTAACTCCCTCGATGCCGACAGCATCCACTTGCTGGCTCCTTCAGTGCAAGTACAGGAGACTCCATTGTGCAGTCTGCGCATGCCCTAACACCATGAAAGCTGGTATTCCTTCTCCAACACAAGGAGGAGACTCCTCTTTACTGGAGAGAGAAGCGCAACTGCCGGCTACAGCACATGCGCAAACCCCAGTACAAGAGAGAAGCCCAACACGACAAGCCCCGGTCTCGGGGAGAAGCGTGGCATCGGTACAGCTGCTGACTACAACGCATGCGCAATCCCCGATACTGGGTAGGAGCCAAGTGCCTCAAGCCCCAGCATCGGGGAGGAGGCTCCTCCCCCCACGCCTGCATCCATAGTGCCTGCCGAGAGGGAAGCTCCTGTGGCGGACTCGTGGGGCCACGCCGGGAGAGCTGGATGCGGGGCCCTAAGGGGGACGAGCGGATGAAAGGATGTGGGGTGTGTGCCGGGGGTGCGGTAGAGGTTGGCTTAAAGGGGGCGTAATTCCAAAGTGTGGCCTAGGGCACAAAAAGGTGTTAATCCGGGCCTGCCCTTTGCTGCCAATGGGCTGGATCCTTCCAGAGCAAAACCGGATCTTTCAGCTGCCGGATCAAAAACAGTATTTTCCCCACCCAAATTCAGGAGGCTCCCAAAAAATTGATCAGGCTGGGGTGGGGGGACCGAAATCTAGCCACCAAAAATGGCACGGGGTTTAACCGCATTGCACAGCCCAATCCCTATCATCTTCTGCCTGAACAGGTTCAGGCTTCCCACATCCTGGCGGCCATCTCTGGTCTCGGGGGCCCTGAACCTGTCCAGGGATGAGGAGCCACCTGCCTTTGTTCTCCTGAACTCCACCATACCTGCTTCTGACCACCTGGAGCCAGACGGTTTGGATTTGACCTTTGGTTGTGGCTCACAATGAACCGTTCAAACAGACGCATTCCCGCCTTGTCCTTCCTCTTGGCTCCGGTGGAAGCAAAGCCCACCTCCAGCCACACGTACGTACTTGGGTCCAATGCAGCTGCTGTGGTTCCGTCTGGAAATAAAGACATCTGATGAGATGTGAAGCCATTGAACCAAGCGGCTAATTGATGTGGTGCCGTGGGACCACGTGACACGATGCCTTTAAGAAACCCTCTGGGGAATTAAGGAGAGAGAAAGTCGGGAGAGAAGAGGCTGCATCCCCATAGGTCGTCTGTCCTTGCTGTTTTTCCTTCTCCAAGATGGACCATTTATTTCCAGAAACATTTGAACACGGCAAGTTCCACGTGATGTATGGCGAGGCCGCGTTACACTGATTTTTTTTCTCAGCTTGGTGAGCGCTGAAAGGAGAGATTTCGTCTTCCGTCCAAAGCGATTTTCCTCCAAAGCAGAGCAACAGAGAACGGCTTAGGAAACGGGGAATCGATTTGCTTCCTGCCCGCGATATTTCCGCACGCCTTCCCTCCATAGATCCACGCTCTGTATTAATCTATGCCTTCTTGGGTAGGGAGAACCGCAAAACCATTAGTCCAGGAGACAAAGACCCCTTTTGTTCAACTGCAGAGCCGAGGTGCCTCGGGGCGGGGCGGCCAGGTCTCCATGCCAAGGAGCAGCAGAGGCGGTCCGTTCTGACACAGATCGACATTCGTGGCGAGTGGGAGGTACTCTGCAAACAATCGCTAGGGCCCCCCTTTTCTTCTTCTACCGTTGTATTTTTTGTTTTGTTGTTGATTGTGTTGTTTTTGCCTGACTTGTGAACCGCCCCGAGCCCTCGGGGAGTGGCGGTGATAGAAGTCCGAATATAAATAAATAAATAAATAAAAAATAAATGCCAAGAGGCAATTTGGGGGTTTGGGACGCGGCTGGGAGTTTTTGGAAAATTTGGAAGGAAGCATTAGTCGGCTCTCTAGGTATCAGGTGGGGAAACCATGGGCAAATTTTGCAGCGGAAAAAAAATCTCCCAGTAACCGTTTCTAAAATGAAATTAACAAGGAATTACTACACATACACACACACACACACTACATACAGACACACACACACGCCCGCACGCACGCACACATAGAGTTGTTTCTCCCTATTTGTGGAATTGACTTTTATGAATTTGATTATTCATGAGTTTGATTTAAATATCTGGAATATCTAGGATACAACTCCTCTGTTGCGCCAGCTCCATTGGCTGCCCATCTGCTACCGGGCACAATTCAAAGTGCTGGCTTTGGCCTATAAAGCCCTAAGCGGTTCTGGCCCAACTTATCTGTCCGAACGTATCTTCCCTTATGAACCATCTAGGACGTTAAGATCATCTGGGGAGGCCCTGCTCTCGACCCCGTCTATGTCACAAATGTGTTTGGCGGGGAAGAGGGACAGGGCCTTCTCGGTGGTGGCCCCTCGGCTATGGAATGTCCTTCCCAGGGACATTAGATCAGCCCCTTCTGTTTTGGCCTTCCGAAAAAAAGTCAAAGCTTGCCTATTTGAACAGTAATTTGGGATGGCAGTGTAACTGACTTAGAATTTGGAACTTGATTATGAGATTGGACTATGTTTAATCTTGGAAACATATTGATGCTTTATTATTGTTATGATTTTAATCAATGTGTTAATGTTGCTTTTATGATATTGTTGTAAACCGCCCCGAGTTGCCTTTGGGCCGAGAGGGAGTGGTACACAACTGTGCTAAATAAATAAATAAGTAAAGTCTACAGGAAAATCAGATGGATATTCCTTGGGGGATTTCGTGTGGATTTCGTCCACCAGTTCGTAGACGGGGTGGTCGGGGAGGACCGCTGGCATCCACAGGGCAGGCGTACAGACATTCCTCGAGGGATTCGTTCCCCCTCGAGGTGTTGGGGTCACGGGTCGGGGAGGATGGCTGGCATCCACAGGGCAGGCGTACAGACATTCCTCGAGGGATTCGTTCCCCCTCGAGGTGTTGGGGTCACGGGTCGGGGAGGACGGCTGGCATCCACAGGGCAGGCAAACGGACATTCTTTGGGGGGTTTTGTGCATCCACCAGTTGCTAGAGGGGGTGGAACACTGGCATCCACTGGGCAGTCAAATGGTCAGTCATCGGGGGGATTCCTTCCCCCTTGAGCTGTTGGGGGAGGTGGTCGGGGAGAACCACTGGCATCCACAGGACAGGCAAACTGACATTCCTCAGGGGATTTCGTGCGTCCACCAGTTGCTAGAGGGGGTGGCCGGGAAGGACCACTGCTCCTCTTTGAGGATTGGGGTGGTGGGGTGGAACTCTGGCCAATGGGGGACAGCCACAACTTGGAGGGCTGTGGTGGGACGCTGCCATCCTCTGGGGATTCCTCCCTCCTGATCTGGGAGGATGGGGCAATGTTGAGCAGTGGCCTGGCCTCCGCTTATCTTGGAAACAAGCAAATGTAGTAAATTAATTAAATATTATGAGATAAATTCCATTTCCTCATATTTATTTATTTATTTATTTATTTATTATTCGGGCTTCTATGCCGCCGACTCCCTGAGGCTCGCGGCGGCTTACAGGAGCCGAAGGGCACAGTAAAATACAGGCAATAAGCAGTTAAAAACAATTAAAAACAACAGCAGTACAGTAATTAATAACACACTTAAAACAATGAACAGCACATCATCCTCAGAAGAACGAAGAGATGGCGGGGCATGGGCAGGACTTACTCACCAAAGGCCTGCTTAAACAGGTATGTTTTACAGGCCCGTCTAAACGGGAGCAAGTCCTTCATAGCCGAGTTCCGGCCGGGAGGGCGTTCCACAGCGTAGGTGCTATGACAGAGAACGCCCTCCGGCGGGTAGCAGTCAGCCTTGCGAGTTTAGCTGAAGGTATCTCCAGGAGATTGGAGTCCTCAGACCGAAGTGATCTCGGAGGGCAATATGGGGTGAGACGGTCCCTCAAATACGCTGGCCCCAGGCCGTGTAAGGCCTTAAAGGTGAGGACCAACACTTTGAAGGTGATCCGGTGCTCAATGGGCAGCCAGTGCAGATCCTGCAAAACAGGTGTTATGTGGGCGCCAGCTGGCGTGCCAGACAGGAGCCGGGCGGCAGTGTTCTGCACTAGCCTGAGCTTCCGGGTCACCGACAGAGGAAGGCCAACGTAGAGCGCGTTGCAGTAATCCAGCCTTGAGATGACTGTGGCTTGGATCACCGTGGCCAGATCGTTCCGGGAGAGATAGGGGGCCAGCCTCCTTGCCTGTCGCAGACGAAAAAAAGCGATCTTGCTGACCGCAGAGACCTGGGCCTCCATGGTCAGCTGGGAGTCCAAATGGACCCCCAGGCTCTTTACGGAAGGCGATGGGCATAACACCGCACCGTCCAGGCTCGGAAGCTGGACATTAACATCACCCGGGCGACCCAGCCACAAGATCTCCGTCTTCGCCGGATTCACCCTCAACCTACTGGCTCGCAGCCATCCAGTAACGGCTTCGAGGCAGTGTTGGAAATTATCGGGGACAGAACCCGGCCTGCCCTCCATCCTCAGAATGAGCTGGGTGTCGTCAGCGTACTGGTGACACTCCAGCCCATAACTCCGCACCAGCTGTGCAAGCGGCTGCATGTAGATGTTAAATAACAGAGGGGAGAGAATGGCCCCTGGGGGACCCCAGAGTAGTGGGGAGCCCTCGGAGACCACCTCGCCCCTCCTCACACGCTGAGACCGCTGGTGGAGGAAGGAGGTCAGCCATTTAAGGGTTGTCCCCCTCACTCCAGCCATGGCCAGGCGGTGGATCAATAGATTGTGGTCGACCGTGTCAAACGCTGCCGTGAGGTCCAATAACACGAGCAGCGCAGACCCGCCTTGGTCGAGCTGGCAGCGGAGTTGGTCTGTGATGGAGACCAGAACCGTCTCCATCCCGTGCCCCGAACAGAAGCTGGACTGGAAGGGGTCTAGCCATGTTGCATCATCTAAGAAGGACTGCAACTGCTCCGTTACTGCCCTCTCAACTACCTTCCCCAGGTACGAAAGGTTCGACACTGGTCAGTAGTTGAGGAACCGCCGGTCTAGCGACGGTTTCTTCAGTAATGGAGCTACCACCGCCTTTTAAGCACTCTGGAAAGACTCCTTGCTCAAGGGAGCTGTTTACGATGTTCAACAGAGGCCCACGTAACCCCTCCAGGCACGATCTAACAAGCCAGGAGGGGCACGGGTCGAGGAGCAGGTGGTAGGCCTAGTTGCAGCCACTATCTTATCAATAGCATCTGCGTCCGGTGGCCGAAACCGGTCAAGGGTGGGCCCGGCGGAGGGCCACGGGGTCTCAAGTTCTCTTACTGTGTCAACCGTGGCTGGAAGGTCCCAGCGGTGGCTTAGTATCTTGTCTGTGAAGAAGCTCTGGAAAGCACCGGCAGTGAGGGCCTGATCACTATTTTTTGGGATAGTAGGGACCGTCATCAAAGACCGAATTACCTTGAACAATTGGGCCGGGCGTGAGCTAGCAGGCGCTATCGAGGCGGAGAAGTACACATTTTTGGCCGCCTTGACAGCACGCTCATAAGCATCTTTGAATAGCTTATAAGCTGATACTGAGGCTCCGTCGCGGAGTTTCCTCCACACGCGCTCTAGTCGTCTCCTCTCCTGCTTCATCGACCTAAGATCTGCTGTGTACCAAGGAGATCGATGTTTGCGAGGTCGGAGAGGACGCCTGGGGCAATCTCGTCGAGAGCTCTAGCAAGAGAGGTGTTCCAGGAGTGAACCTGCTCATCGACTGAGACGCTGATAGACTCCAGATCCCTCAGAGCATTCAGGAACCTTTCGGGTTCCATAAGTCTCTTCGGCGAACCCAAATCCGTTCGGCGCCCTTGCTTGGGGGCGGGGTGTGCTCTAGACAAACATGCCTGTCCTGTTTGCAGGTGTTTGCACATTGTGCAATCGTGCCTGCCATTAAGAAAGCAATTAGGAAATTTTGGAATTTTGGAATTTTCGGAATTTTCGGAATTTTCGGAATTTTCGGAATTTTCGGAATTTTCGGAATTTTCGGAAATTTCGGAAAATTCGGAAAATTCAGAAAATTCGGAAAATTCGGAAAATTCGGAAAATTCGGAAAATTCCAACTTCTTGCAGAAAATTTCAGAAATCATTTTGAAAACGAATTGCCAGCGCCCCCAGCATCTGAAACTAGTTTTGAACCATTTTTCCCTTGATCAAACAAGCCTACCACCAGAGTTTTCCTGAGCATTGGCAGTTTACAGCAAGGATGGGGGAAATGTGCACTTCCAGAGGCTGTGGACTTCTACTCCGAGCATTCCTCAGTATTGGCAGTGTTGGGTGGGAGCGCACTGCAGTCCGCAGAGCCCAGGGTTTACGCCTGGGCTCTAAAGTTTCAAAAGCCGCCCCCAACCCCATCAAGACTGAGCTGCTCCCATGAACCAAGTACTTGCAGTTTCCGTAGAGCCTTTCAACAGCTACCAAGGACACAGAGTTCTTCCACCCAGCTCCGTGTCCTGTTTTGGTGCCAGCTTAGAGGCACCGCCATGCAAACAGCAGTCTTCTATTTTTAAAGTGCCCTATGCATCGATGTGCAGGGCGTTGCTCCCTGCCTCACAGAAATCATGAGTAACCTGACCACGGGCCAGAGCTAAATGGGGACGTTGCAGGGCCGGGCACTTTGGCTGCTCTCCCTTTGGCTGCTCTTCTCGCTTTTATTGTTGGCTCCACGACTCCTTTCCCAATCCCATTCTACAGGGTTGGGGACGTTCCACGGTGACGCATCGGCCAAGGCTGCAACTGCGTTCCCCATCACTTTAGTTACAAGTCTGAGAAAGGCAGGTCAGAAATGGAAACAGTGGGCAGGCACTGTGGGGCAAGCGACCACTCGAGGCATGAAACATTTCAAAAATGCAATCTTCCCCAAAAGCCAGAAGGATTGGGACACACCAAAGACAGGCACCATTGCCAGTAAAAAGCGACCAATAGTGTATATGGTCCTAGGCATTGCAAAAGTCAACGCCAAAAAGATAGAGCTTTACTGGTGTATGAATTATTCCCATAAAGAGATGGAATACAGTGGTGCCCCGCATCCATTTTTGCAGCAGCTAAACCCTTGGTTTTGGGTTCACGAGGTCTCCGGCACAGCCCTACTGACCGTTTCCATTGGGAGTTGTCCCGATAACACTATGTCACACTATTTTTGTTCCTGGGTTATAAATGTCATTTCATAATAGGCTCAATCATAAAAACACGGGGAACGTTTATTAAACTGCAAACACCGGGCTTTGCTGGACCTCCAACAAGCACATGTGCTCTAGTCAGGCCCGGATCAACACTTTCTGGCGCCATAGGTCACAGTTTGGAATTACGTCCCCGTCCCCCCGCCTCGCGCCGCTGCATTAGGACCCTCCAAAGGCCCCTCGGGAGGCAGGCAGCCCACACACACACACACCTTCCCGGGCTTTTCGGGGACTCCAGTGGGGGAGGCTCGCCCCACTCTGGAGAAGAGGGAGAAGAAAGAGAAGAGGAGACAGGAGGCCCTGGGCGGTGGTGCCATTGTTGGGGCTTCGGTTTCGGTTTGGGAGGCTGGCTGGGTGGGTGTCCGGGCAGCCCTGCTTCTATGGCTGGGATGAAGGCGGAGGCGGTGGCGAGGAGGAGGAGGGAGAGGGCTGTGGGGACAGATAGCTTCCCATGGAGGAGCCGCCGCAGGAGGGAGGCACAGAGGCGAAGACCTAAAGGGCGCCTGCTGCTGTTGCTGCTGCGAGGAGGTGGAGTTGGCAGCGTTGCCTGAAAGCGACGGGGCGGGGGTCTCCTCTGCCTCCGAGTGGAGCTCTTCCTCGACGCTGTTCGAGATGGTGGCCCCGGCGCTATCGGACCCGGGCTCCAACAGTGAGCGCAGCGCCGACTCCCTGCTCCCCAACGACGGTGGCTCGGCCCACGCCCATGCCGCCAGCCCCGAGTGGGGCGAGGAGTGGTTCCGAGTGGACAGGAAGAAGCTGGAGGCTCTGCTGCAAGCTGAGGCCCCGCAGAGGGAGAGAGAAAGGGAAGGGGGGGCAGGGACAATTTTTATTATTATTTTAAAACATTTTTTTTATTTTGGGCCGTGATCTGGCGCCCCCCTTGGCTCACGCCCCTAGGCCATGGCCTCGTGGCCCCAATGGGTAATCCGGGCCTGGCTCCAGTTTTCCAATGATTTTCTCACAGAGTCTCAACCATTCAACACTGTTTGTGGCAGCCACAAAAACAAAGTTTCCGGAGTATCAAATCAATCAAAAACCTTATTACGGTCACAGACCAGCACAAAGCGGGCACAAGCGCCCTAAGAGGAGAAGGACAACTCCTCCAAAGATCCTACAAATACCACAATAAATGTGACCTCTAGGAAGCTCTAGCCCCCCAGGATAGTTCTGTGGCCAACTTCCAACACACGTGAAGTGGACTCCAGTCTCTGAAAGCTTTTGCTGCCAGCTTCTTTCTCTCAATAAGGTGACATTCGATCCCTTGGGCCCCCTGGTGATGCAGCGGATTAAACTGCTGAGCTGCTGAACTTGCTGACCATAAGGTTAGCAGTTTGAATCCGGGGAGCGGGGTGAGCTCCCACTTTTAGCCCCAGCTTCTTCCAAACTAGCAGTTCGAATACATGCAAATGTGGGTACCACTTCTGTGGGGAGGTAAGGGCACTCCATGCAGCCATGCCAGTGGCCAAATGACCTTGGGGCGTCTACGGACAACGCCGGCTCTTTGGCTTAGGAATGGAGATGGGCACCAGAGTCCCAGAGTCGGACACGACTAGACTCAACATCAAGGGGAAACCTTTACGAGATCCCTTTGCATGCTTTTGTTGCGAGGGAGCGCCTCTGCTTTTGAAACTGAGGAAGAGTTGTGCAGCAATGCTTTAATCATTATTTTGGCCCCAAATGCCACCCGTAAGGCCTTTCTTTGGCAATATTTTGATGTACGTCGGACGAATTTAGAAAACCCCAAGTAACCCAACAGTGAAGTAAAGCATGCAAGAAACGCACCTTCACACCATGAAGTGCGTCTTCCTTGACAGCCTGGATACCAACCCTCTCTCTTCCTGCCTAGCCAGCGGGCAAGTGCGCAGAGCCATGCGCTCGTGTCGTGCCTCATGCTGGTTGCGTTTAGACCCCCTCATTGTTTTGGCAGGATGCTTTCAGAGCAAGACAGCTCAATATATGAAAAGTAAATAAAGGCATACAAAGGATGCCGCGAAAGGACGACAATACTTTGATGCATTTATTGCAACACGCCGCATCTCAATGGCTGCAATACATGGAAACATTTGTTTTTGCTGGTTTGGAAACGTCACTTTTTTAAAGCCCTCACATGTCTATTACTTGTTACAGTGTTTGGAAAGCAAATTTTGCAAAGAAGATAAGCAACTCCCTATATTCCTTTGTTTCTTCCGTTCCCTTGACTTCACACCACACCGTTGCTTTGTGCTCCTTTCTGCGCCACCTGGGCAGGCATTTGGTTTTCCATGGGTCGTAAGAGGAGTTGCTTTTCAATGGGGAGAGTGGCCTTCTTCCATCTTTATTTCCTCGGAAAGGCTTTGGATTTTTGTGCTTAACTTCTCTATCTGTATATGTAATAAAAGGGAATGTATGTATGTATGTATGTATGTGGCAGCGTTCTGATTGGCTGCCACTTTAACAGGCCACAGCAACCAGCGCGGGTGATGGACCTGCACCAAACTTGGTACCCATAACTCCCCTAACCCCCTTTACGGCCCGGTGCGGTTTGGGGGAGATGGACCATGGATTATGGGATTTGTACTGCTGTGGCCACCTAAAAGGACCAGTACAGACCACACTTGGCACACACAGCCACCATTACCCACTCTACATCCTGGTGCAATTTGGAGGAGGGCGCACCTTGGATTATGGGACTTGAAGTACCTCTACTCACTTCCCAAGTCTGCTGCAACCCTCATCCAATTACTGATCGAGACCATACTTGGCACACATAACTCCCATGACTGCCTTCACGTCCTGGTGAGGTTCGGGGGAGGACTGACAATGGATGATGGGATTTGTAGTACTTTCACACCCTCTGTTCCCACAGACCACTGCGGGCCCCAACAAACACCGATAAAAACCACACTTGGCACACAGAGCCCCCAAGACCCAATCTACATCCTACTGCAGTTTGGAGGAGGGCAGACCATGGATGATGGGACTTGCAGTACCTTCCCTCACTTTCCAAGACTGCTGCAAACCTAATTCAATGACTGATCAAGACCAAACCTGGCACAGAGAGCCCTCATGACCCACTCTACTTCCTGGTGCTGTTTGGAGGAGGGTGTACCACAGATGATGGGACTTGCAGTACCTTCAGTAATTTCATGATACCACTGCAACTCCCAATAATGATGGATTAAGGCTAAACTTGGCAGACAGAGTCTCCATGACCCATTCCACATCCTGGTGCTGTTTGGAGGAGGCTAGACTATGGACGATGGGACTCGCAGTGCCTTCACTAACTTCCTGACACCACTGTGAGCCACATAAATAACTGCTAAAGACCAACTAATACGTTTCTCAAAAAACTTGGGCACCACCGGGTCCCCAAGCTAGTTTTTTAATAAACAAGACTGAGGCATGGCTGTACCTTCCCTTATACAAAATATTTCTCTTTGGTTGATCTGTATGTTTTAAATGGCCGTAATCCACCTTCAATAGTCTGCTGGGAGAAGCGAATTAAGGTGGCGGGGGACTCTTTGGGATTAATCAGGGGATTTCATAAAAGTTGGGCAATTCCTGCCAAAATGTCTCTAAAATGCCCTTGGAAGTTATTTCAAGGAAGCGCGGAAGCTGTGACTTCCCTTCCGATGCCCGTAAAGTGGCTTCGTTCTTTTCTTGGAGTGGAAGTCCCTTGGGGCCCAATCAGCTCAAAAGAATAGTGATTTCCAGGCTCAAGTTTGATGCCCCCTTCTTTGTATACTCCTTTCTTACATTTCCATTCAAAAAGTTGAGCTTTAGAGGAGGTTTGCCATTGGACTGGGTGGACCTGGGAGTCTCCTCCAATGCCTACGGTCCCATGAGAAACCACGGAGGGCCAACCAGGCCACTGAGTCTGAGAGGGAGGGGGAGTGTTCGCTCTGCTATGCTTTGTGACTTATTTTCACCCAGGTCTTTCGAATACGACAAATGGTCCCCAAAATCCCAGCCCTTCATTGCCAGGCACCGTTCCAATTGGAAGCCGGTTGCGTTTTGGGAAGCTTGTGGAGGCAAAGCCACGCACTGACTTATCCCCTGACGTTTGCTCAGCAGCTTCCAAACTGGGAAGCTCAAACCGTTTGCGAAATGTGGCGGCACATTATTTGCCACGGCGGGAAGGGGAGGATATGACTTCATTTTGGGCAGCGAAGGCTTGGGCATTTGGAAACACTTTGGGGGGAAGCCAAGGCCTAAATGGCTCTGAACGGAACATGCCCACCGTAGGCTTTATTGCCCTTCCTATTGAAATTCAAGGCATTTATTCCATGAGCGTGAAAGATGTGGTGTTGTTGTAACAGCGTGCGCACTTCTTGGTTTGTGGGGAGTTAAAAGCCTGGCTAAGGAGAGCCGGTTGGAACGTGTTCTCGCCTCCAATGTTTGCAGGTAGTTTAGCTGGATAATGAATGATCTTGTTTTTTTTAAGACGATAGATAGACAGACAGACAGACACATGTAGGAAGCTGTTTCCATGAGGAAAATAAATAGGGATATATAATTGGAAATTCAGATTGGAAGGATTTCTCCAAATGGTGCGGGCATTTCCCTCTGTTCACTGGAGCACAAAAGGGCACGGTGCCGAGGAGAGCGGAGAGCGGAGCTTAAAAGGAGCCAAGTGGCTCTCGTTTTAATAAATCTATGATTTAGAAGCCAAGCTATCCCTCTATCAGCGTGGCATTCGGGGGAAAGTAGGCAAGGCGTCTTTAGGAAGAGCGAGGGTGCTGCTGCGTACCATTCTGGAACATCTGGGTGCAATACCTAGTGGCAGCTGCTTAGTACCTGAAATATACACCACACGTGATGGTGTGAATCGGGGGTGGCGCGGGTTTCCCTGGGAGCACAGTGTTGTTGTAGAACACAACCGGTTGGCATGCTGTGACGACTTGGGCTTGGACCACTTGGGTATCGCTGCCACCAACCTAAAAATATAGCCTTTAGGATTCTGTAAAGATCAAAACACACTGCACCAGCCGTGGCTCTTATACTAACAAGGGCTGGGAGGAGTACTGGGGTAAATAAGATCCTCCAAAAGCTGGAACTGGCACCACAACCGGAGCTGTTAAATTAACTGCTAGACGGAATGAGGCACAGGAAAGGCCTTTCTGTAAAAGTTAACGATGAAAAGGTTTATTGTTGGAACAAACAGCTTTCAAAAGGCACAGAAGCGTGAGTGGTTGTCAAGAGAGGTGCAATAGCTTGGTGGTTTCATAAAACGTGTATCTTTAAACTTTGATACAGGACTAGACCGATGTAATGTCTTTCACCACTTGTCAAAATAGTCCCTCGCTCTAATATTTATTATTTATTTATTTATTTGGTTTAATATACCGCTCTCTCCGGAGCTCAGAGCGCTTTACAGAGATAAAATCAGATAAAACATATAAAACATCATAAAACCAATAAAACCCCCAATTAATCCCATTCCCAGTAAAACAACCATATACAGCGTAATGGCATGACGGTGACGTGGCAGAGTGCAGATTATGGCGGGCACCGGCCAAAGCCGAATGCCTGCCTGAATAGCCAGGTCTTAACGGCTCTGCGAAATGGCATCAGGTCCCGTGTGGTTCGAATCTCCTCAGGCAAGGAGTTCCACAGAGTCGGCGCAGCCACAGTAAACGCCCTCTGCCTCGTACTAGATAACCTGTAGGTCTTGATACCAGGTACCTCCAGCATGTTGAGCCCCTCTGAATGCAGCGATCTCCTGGGCACGTATGGGGTAAGCCGCTCCCTCAGGTACACTGGCCCCAAACCATACAAGGCCTTGAAAGTTAGAACTAACACCTTGAAGGAGACCCGGAATTCGATCGGGAGCCAGTGCAGATCGAAACTAGTAGTGAGTTTCTTCCACTAACTAATCCTAGTTTGTTGTCGCCAAGTGTGAGCCAATCTCTTATCCTAAGAGATCCAAGTCTGCTGGCTGATTCTCCCTGAACTCAGCTTTCCACAGACGTCTCCTGTCAGCTACCTAAGACACTCCCTGTCTTGCTGATGCTCACAACAGAGACTCCGATGTTGCCCTGACAAGAGCCAAGTCCCCTCTGACTGAAAAAGCTACACTTTTCCCTCCTAAGTCAGCTGGCCCCTCCCCTTCACTCTGAGCCACTCCCCTGCAGCTCTCTCTCTCTCTCTCTCTCTCTCTCTCTCTCTCTCTGGAGAGGCTCCAAGCCACTCCCCCTTTCCTAGCCATTCTATCTTACCAAGGGATGCCAAACTGCTACCAGGCCTGGGTCTGCTAAAATGGTTGGCTCCTTACACATGCCTTCTTATTTAAGAACATGCCTGAGAGATATTTGGTTGCATTGGGGTGAACCACCCCTTCCTCAATGAAGGTCAGGATCGTTCCATCATTAGAGGCAAAGTTACTGTAACCAACCAACGCCTGAACAGCGATAACCAGGGTTTTAGCATTAATCTCTCTGTATTTAAGATAGATAGAGTGGCCCAGAGATATCAAGATCTGCAAGGAAGGGCTTTGTTGTGGTCCGAGCACCATCTCAGGCCACCTCTCTCGGCCACTTTCTCGGCCACTGTGCCTTGACGTGTCTTCATGGTTCCCAATCTGGCGGTTGCAAGCCTCGTGGCAGCTGCAGTGAACGGTTTACCTGTCCTTCATGCCGCTACACATTGTTGGTTTGGCATGACCACCGTTTTGCATGGCGTGTATGTTGCAGGAGCTGCTTTTGCCAGCGCCACCATGGAACGCCTTGACATGAAAGGCAGATTAAGGTTCATGCTTCTTGACGCATGAATGGGAAAGATTTGTCCCACTTTGTGATGGGGTTAAAGCAGTGCGCCGTCTGGTGTGCGCGTCCCGATAAGCGAGGAGGCCCCCGCTTTGAATGCTTGTGTCCAAAAAAGCCAATTTGTGGGCACAGGGCCCCAATCCTGCCTTCCCTTTGATGTTTATTTCCGACCATGATTAAAAGTTCCCTCCGTGGCATCCTAATCCAAGTGCACCGTGTGTCTAAACGTATTTGTCACAGGGAAAGGAGATCCATGGCTCCAGTGACGCCGCTTTGTGATTTATCTAGGCCTCGCTTAACACGGAAACAGTCCTTTTCTCTTCAGCTCCCTCTCTCTGGGTTTGAATTACTGTGAAATGATAGGGGTGTGTGTGTGTGTGTGTGTGTAGGGAAAGCCCTCCAGCGCTCCACCTATGCATTGATTAAAAACTTGGGTGCTATATAACTTTGAAGTGTAAATATTTTATGTGGGTGGAAGAAAACGAGCTGGAAAAATTATATTAGACAACATTAATTTCACACTTTAAAATGTACTAGTTGTTTGTTTTACAGCAGCGCCCAGAAGAACATGATGTGCAAAAGAGGCACGGGGACTTAATGAAGGAGGTTGGTGTGCATGGACGTGTGAGTCAGAGTTGTTCCTTGTGTCTCTTTGGGCACCGCAGGAGTGCTTAAGGATCTTTCCTCCTGCGTAACATAGGCGTCTGTGTTGCATTTCGTACATCAGGAAAAGGCAACCTGGGTCCCACTCTGGTGGAAACACGGCATACAAGTGCAATAACACAGTGTTTCCCAACCAGTGTGCCGGGGCACACTAGTGTGCCATGAGCGATCATCAGGTGTGCCGTGGGAAATTGGAACCTCCAGGAAGGGGGGGGGGAGGAGGGAGAGAGAGTCTAGTGTGTTGAAGTATAAAAACCCTAAGAAACGTACCTCGATAAAGGCACAAAATTACAACCACCCCCCTCCCCACCCGTTGCCTACTTGGTCTCTCCCTCTCCATGCATTGGGAAGGCCCACCTCCCTTTCCCCAAGTAGAGACCTCCTCTTGCCTCCTGGGGGGGAGTTTGGCCCAGTTCTATCATTGGTGGGGTTCAGAATGCTCTTTGATTGTAGGGGAACTATAAATCCCAGCAACTACAACTCCCAAATGTCAAGGTCTATTTCCCTTGAACTCCATCTGCGTTCATATTTGGGCATATTGAGTATTCATGCCAAGTTTGGTCCTGATCCAACATTGTTTGAGTCCACAGTGCTCTCTGGATATAGGTGAACCACAACTCCAAAACCCAAGGTCAATGCCCACCAAACTCTTACAGTATTTTCTCTTGGTTATGGGAGTTCTGTGTGGGAAGTTTGTGTCTTTCTGCCATTCCTGCCAGGATATCTATGTTGAGTTCATCGAAACAGGCCCAGGTTTCACACTGAGTGTATAAATACATTTCAAAAACATATTAACTATATGTATGACTGTGTTAGAGTGTCATTTTGTGTCATTTTGGTTGGTGGTGTGCCCCAGGATTTTGGAAATGTAAAAAGTGTGCCGCGGCTCAAAAAAGGTTGGGAAACACTGCAATAACCAACCAATCAGGGATTTCAGGGGATGTGCAAGGGAAAAAGCGCAGCTCAAGGTGTCTCTTGATTATGCCGTGATTGCACTTTTATGCCACTTCAACCGCCATGGTTGCATCCCAGAGAATCCCAGGACTCCCAGTTGAGGAAGGTGCGAGAGGACTCTGGGAGGCCATTCTAAGGAGCTCATAAATCTATCAATTGCATAAAAAGGAAGTTGAAGCCGTGCCAGAGTGGTCTAATTGCCAAATGTGAACGAAATCCAGGTTTCAAACCTGGCCTCTCTCCCAAGGGGCCGTGCCTTCTAACGTCTCACGCCATGGACTATACTGGCTGGGGCTGGTAGGACTTTCCGCCTCGCTGGAGAACCGCATTCCGACCGCCTTCTTGTGCCCCGTGCTTTGTGCAAGAATCATCACATGTGGACTTTCCACACCCATATTGATTAATTTAATCTCAGTTGCTTCTTGGTGCGCATCTCCAAGGTGTACTTGGATGTTGGTCTCCTTAGATTTTGCCCCTGAAAAGTTGGCCAGGGAACAGGGGGAAATATTATTCCACCCTGCTGCTGCTGCTTTCGGACTCTGGCACTGCAATAGTCAGGGGCGGATCTTAGTGGAGGCAAAGTAAGCGGCCGCCTCAGGGCGCCACGGGGCCAAGGGCGTGTTGGGCCGTGGTCGCCATTGCTGCGGGCGGCCAACGAGCAGGTGGGAGGCTCCGCCCCGGCTGCAAAATGTTCCCTGGCTTGTCCTTTTCATCCTCCACCAGAAGCGCTCTGTTTTAATAGCGCATGCACAAACCTTTCACGCATGCGCTATTGGGACCGAGCGCTTTTGGTGGAGGGAATAGCAAAACGCACTCCCAAGAGGCCGAAAAGGACAAGCCAGGGAACATTTTGCAGCGGGAGGCGGGAGGCTCCGCCCTGGCCGCAAAATGTTACCCCGACCTTTTCATCCTCTTGGGAGTGTGTTTCGCTATTCCCTCCACCAGAAGCGCTCGGTCCCAATAGCGCATGCGCAAAACTAGCTGTTTGCATGCATGCGCGCACCGGTCTACGCACGCACACGCACGCGCCATGATTACCACGCTGAAGACCCAGGGGGTGCAAAAAAAAGGTTTGCTTACAACTAGTTTTTACCTTCGTCCGGTCCTGACAATAGCTTTGTGCTGCAGCACTTAAAACTAGATGAATGATGATGGACCCCACAAGGCAACACTCCACTGACCTGATTTGGCTTGCCACCAGTGGAAAATGAGGGTGAAGGAGAGTTACAGGTGGCGAGGCTAAGTCGTGGCCTTTTGGTTTACTCTCTTCTTGTGAAATATAGGAAGGTTGGAAAAAACCAAACGTGTCTTCTTCATACGCACTGTCAGCTGGTGACTGTAGCTGGGAGCGGGCCAAAATGCACAAAGGGAGCTTAGACAGGAACGCGCTACCAGGAATAGAGGCAGCTGTCGTGATTGGTGGCTTCCACCTCAGTGGGAGGGTGAGTTTGGGGTTTAGCTCAGATTTGGAAGGAGCAATCCAAGGTGATGGTTTATAGCGGGCCTGTCCAACAGGTGGCACGCGGGCCGCACACGGCCTGCCAGCCCCTTGGATGCGGCCCGCCTACCCAGGCCCGGATTAAGGCATTTTGCCGCCCTAGGCCACACTTGGGAAGCCGCGCCCCGGGGGACCGGTCACGGAGAGAAGCAGAAAGGGACGCCCCGCCCCCGGAGCGATGCTGGGCATGCGCAGCAGAGCCTGGGGGCGGGGCGTCCCTTCCTGCTTCTCTCCATGACTGATCATGGAGAGAAGCAGAAAGGGATGCCCCGCCCCCGGAGCGATGCTGGGCATGCTTCCCTTCCTTCTCCTCGTCGCCGCGACTGCTTTCCTGGTTTGGCGATGAGGAGGAAGAGGAAGGGAAGCTCCCATGGGGCATGCCCAGCAGCGCCCCGTGGGCGGAGCTTCTCCTCCTCGTCGCCGAACCAGGAAGGATTGGAAGGAGGGCGCGAGGAACTTTTTCACACTGAGGCCCCCCAGGTGATCAGTGACCGGAATTCCGGCCCTTGGGCCGGTAGAAGTTGGACAGCCCTGGTTTATAGCCTCAAGATGTATCCATCACCTTTGACAGCCGCCTTGCATTCTGGACTGGAACCCTTACTGATAGAGAAGTCACTATTGAGCATCACTTGGTGTTTGGATGAATGATCGTGATGATATCATGGCATGGAGGAGCCCTGCCCACATTGGAAGAATCTTGTTTCTTTCACCAGAGGATTGTGAAGGTTCGGAGGAGAAAGTGCTGGAGGCCCTCTACTCCAGAGACGAGAAGCCAAGAGTCAGAGGAGAATGTGGAGCCACCAAGAATGTGGGAGGTCAAAAGCATGGGTGAAGCTGGTGGTCACTCAGTGGCCTTCTTGTCTGTATGGAAAGAGTCTTCAAGAAGAAGGATCCCCATGTGTACAAGGTTGCGTGTGCAAGGGTGACACACCCTGAGCCAAGAAATAACACAGACACAAGTGGTTGGATGAAAATGGCCACACTCAATTGATTGAAAACAGGAACAAAGGGTTGGCGGCCACGCATGGGTCCTGGATCAGGGTCGAACGGCCCCCACGAAAGTCCAAAGGCGTTTGTAAGCCTGGGGTGCGAGCGGCCCAATGCCTGCCCACGGAAACTCGGCACCTCAGGGGGCCTGGGCATTATCTGCCCTTACAACCAAGGGGGCGATAAGCCAGCCTGATCCAGGGGCCATGCCACACGCCAAGCACGGAGTTGTGACAAAGAACATAATCACGCATAACCATGAACAGTGCAACAATGAAGTAAGTGAAAGACAAAAAGGACACCAACAAGCAATGCAAAAGTAGGGAGGGTGGGAGGAAAAACCAAACTGGCCCCTGCGTGTGGCCTGGGTAGTCCCGGGCCGCCTTAAGTAAGCTGCCCGGGCAGAAGTGCAGGTCGTCCGGCTGCAAGGAAGGGGCAGGACGGGGCCAGCCCCGACATTGGCCGGCCGGCTATTGATGGCAGGAAACCTTCCCGCCACCCCAGGGGCTTCTGGGGAAATGAAGCTCCTTCTCCATCACCAAGATGGCGCAAGGGCAACCCTGCCCCGCAACCAGCTCTGCTGGTAACTCAGCCAAGCCCCTTGTGTGTGCTTGGGTGACACACCCCGCACCAAGAAATAACACAGACAAGTGGTTGGATGAAAATGGCCACAACTCAATTGGTTGAAAACAGGAACAAAGGGTTGGCAGCCACACATGGGTCCTGGATCAGGGTCGAACGGCCCCCACGAAAGTCCAAAGGCGTTTGCAAGCCTGGGGTGCGAGCGGCCCAATGCCTGCCCACGGAAACTCGGCACCTTGACAACCAAGGGGGTGATAAGCCAGCCTGATTCAGGGGCCATGCCACTCCACGAAAAGGGGGGAGGAGTAAGGAGGCACCCTAAACCCCCACTTTATGAACCCCAAAGGAAGCTGCAACTGGCTTAAGGAAGACTGTGTTCGGAAAGGCAACCGAACGGCATTGAAGAAACGCACCTGTAACTACCACCCCCGCCCCACACTGGGCCTGTCCTGAAGGAATGTCTTCTTCTCTGGCGCAGGCTTCCCATAGGCTCCCCATAGAATGCATGCGCATAGCTAAAAATAAAACCCAAAGGTTCACGTTTGCATTCAGAATCACTTCTTTGTTTTGGCAGGCGCATCAAAGCGTCGGAGCAAAAGCGTTTGAGGAGCGCTGCAGATGTGCAGCCTCCAAAGACGCCATGCTTGCTAAATGAAGATTTGGAGGCATTTGTGCCCTGTTAAAAATGTGCGCACATGTATTCACAAGGAGCTTGTTCCGTCCCAGCGTGCATCAGGCGACACCTCCTAAATGTTTTATTAGCGGCAGATTAATTTCCTACACGACGCTCCGAGAGGAACCGGTGAGGATGTGTTTCAGGCAAGTCGAACAAGTGTATGAAAATACGAGCAACTTGTTAAAGGATTATGCAATGAATAATTTAGAGACCAAACATAAGCCAAAGAAAGGAGCGGCCGAACCAAGAGTACCCCCCACCACACAGGCCCACAGAGATACGGATATTATGGGGGCTGGGAAGCCAACTCTCCCAGTGTTGCCCTGCGAAGCAGAAGTCCAATGGAGTGGAGAAGCCCATGAATCGCAATCAAGAAATACAGCTAGAGCCTTACGTCAGGCACGATCCCTCCCAAGCAGAAAAATAAACATTGAACGGGGCTGGAAACATTGGGTAGAAGCGTGTAGCTTTGCAAAGATTAGGCATTGTAACCATTGCTAAGATTAGTCACGCTTTTGCGCAAGCTACAGAAATTGGTAGGAAGCATATGTTGTTGTCATTGAGTGCTTTTGAGTCTTAGCGACTTATGGTGACCGTGAGACATGCACGTTAAAATCGCATCATACGTCCCATGGGTGTTTTGGACTTCAACTCCCACAGTTGCTCACAGCCTACCGGGTCTTAGGATTTGTTGTGGGAGTAGAAGTCCAAAACACCTGGAGGAAGGGAGGGAGGGAGGGAGGGAGGGGGGGGGGTCCAAGCTGGCGCATGCCCGCCCTCAGGGGAACCTGGCACAGGCTTGGTCCCACCCCCCCCCCCCCAGTTGTGAAAATAATAAATAAATTATACAAATCACACACAATGAACATTAACACAAAACATGCGCTCAATCAGGTCAATGGTTAGCCATACATTTTTATGTATGACTAACCATTCTACTCTACTCTCTCTGTGCACCACCCACGGGACATGTGATGCGCTTTTAATGTGTATGTTGTTTTATGCTGATATTTGTTTGTTTATATATTTATTCAATCTTATATTCCGCTCCTCCCTACAGGCTCGGGGCGGATCACAACATACAATAAAACATGCAGCATATAATAAAACATGTAATATACAATAAACATAAAACGTAGAAACATAAAAACATTAAACAATGTATCAGTAGTAAAAAATTCACAGGAATGATAGATTCCTTAGACTCGAAGCATAAAACAGCCCAGACCAGACCAGTTTAATTAAAAGCCAATCTAAAGAGGGCGTCTTGCAAGCCCTCCGAAAAGGGACGGGCTCTGGGATCGCTCGAGTGTCGTCTGGAAGGGAATTCCACAACACGGGGGCCGCAGCCGAAAAGGCTCTCTGCCTGGTTGTGGAAAGGTGGCAAGAGCGGATTGATGGAACAAGTAGCAGATTCTGCTCTTCTGAGCGTAGTGATCTCGGGGGGACATACGGGGTAAGGCTGTCCCTCAGGTACGCAGGCCCTAGACCGTGTAAGGCCTTAAAGGTTAACACCAACACCTTGAAGGCAATTCGGTACTCAATGGGAAGCCAGTGCAGTTGCCGGAGGATGGGAGTGATGTGCTCCCTCACCGGTGCTCCCACCAGCAAGCGAGCAGCGGCATTCTGCACCAGCTTGAGTTTCCGGATTGTCAACAAGGGAAGGCCAACGTAGAGGGCGTTACAGTAGTCTAATCTCGAGATGACCGTCGCTTGCATCACCGTGGCCAGGTCATCCCTGGACAGGTAGGGGGCCAGTCGCCTAGCCTGTCATAGTTGCATCAATTGGTGAAGGTTCTTAATTTATAGTATATGTTACTGTCTAGAAATTATGTTTTGGTTTTCACATGTCTGCACGAAATTGAATTTTGTCACTATTATGTTGGAACCCGCTTTGAGCCCCCCCCCCCCCCCGGGGTAAGAAAAGCGTCAGATAAATGCAGTAAAACTTGGCATTCTGCTCAATGCCCTTTGACCAGAAGCTGGCCACTTGGAGTGGCCCTGGTGCTGCCATAAGAAGGTCCTCCGTTGTGCATGTGGCAGGGCTCAGGCTGCATTGTAGTCAGCGGTCTATCGTTTGCGCTTCTCCGCACTCGCATGTCGTGGACTCCACTTTGTGGCCTCATTTCTTAAGATTGGCTCTGCACTTCATGATGCCAGAGCGCAACCTGTTCAGCCCCTTTCATGTCACCCACCTTCTGTGTGCCCGGGGGGTCTCTCATTCGGTATTGGCCATGGTTTGGGGTTCTGGGCTTTAGCCTCCCACTTTTGGTCTCTCTCTTGCTTAGGCGTTCCTGCAAATATCCCTGTAGGTCTTAGAAAGCTATTTCTTGATTCAAGGCATGGGCGTGCTGGTTAATATCTGAGCAGAGGATGGGCCAGGGATGTCACCGCCTTGGTCCTTTCCTTATTGGCTGCTATTTCCTGGTAAATGTCAGGTGGCGCAAAAAAACAGTATAATTTCTCCAGTGGTGTGGTTGCGTAGACAACCTGTGATGATGCAGCATGCCTCATTAAGAGCCATATCCACCATTTTAGCATGGTGAGATGTGTTTCACACTGGTCGTGAATACTCAGCAGCAGAGTAGCAATGGATAAATATGATATGGTTGGAATGGAAATGTAAGGAAGGAGTATGAATGGGGCCTAATTGGGCTGAAGACACAATCCTAAAATATGGAGACTTGGAAAACAACTACACTTAGGAATTGTAATTAAACGTTGCTGATGAGAACCGTGACAATGATTAACTGTTGAACTCTTGGTGGAAAACAACATGTTTGCATTACCAAAGGGAATGGTCTTTTAAGTTAAGGAAACCAATATCTGTTAAGAAGAAGAGTCAACGTCTGCCAGGAACTGATGGGAGTCAGAATATTTTGGTGTCGCTGTGAGAAGGTCCTCCATTGCGCATGTGGCAGGGCTCAGGCTGCATAGCTGACCACGTCCACTTCATCATTCTGGCCACTGGTATTTTGAATCCTGTCTGATGGAGTAAAATTGAAACTGGCTTTTAATTTTTTGTGACTGTTTTAATAGGATTTATGTTTTATGGTTAGGGTTTTATGGTTAGGGTTTGTTGTATGGTTTTTTCCGTTTGGCAATTGAATGTTTTGCCCTATGTTGGAAACCGCCCTCTTGGGGAGACTATTGTTTTATTTATTATTATGATACCTTTCGACGAAGGCCTTTTCACTCTGACCGCTGGATTTCGTTGGCGATCTGGTCCTCCGCGATAAGCACATGTTTATCTTCCAATGAACAGTCACAAAAACAAAGTATGCTAATTGCAAGATAGATAAGGTTGGAATGCAATTATTTGCTGATTTTCCTTCTCAAAGGAAGCAAGGAGTAATTTTAGCAATTTTATCTCCACTGCAACAAAAGACGTCAAAAACCATGCCATTTTCAAGGTCTATTCGGGAGTTATTGTGTGCAAAATTCACACACAACTGTTTTGCACAGAAAATAAGATTTTTCTGTGGAAAAACTTTTTTTCTGCACAAAAATTATTCCAATTTGTGGGGAGGAAAATATATAGTTTTCGATGCCACTACATGTGAATTTTGCATGGCCACAATTGCAGCACGTTTGCTTGCCCACCCCCGAAATAATGAGACCACACAAGTAAGTTTGGGTTCAAATTTGGGCAACTTTTATTTTTAATTGTTACCTATTTAATTTTGCCTTAACCTAAACGAATAGGTGTCAAGAACCTAGTGAACAAAGCAGAGGAGGTATCCCAGCCGGCTATTCCCCTCGGCTAACTGGGGCGAAAACCTAGATTCCCCGGTAACCAAAACCGGACAACTGTTAAGGAAAATGGACAGAAGTCTTTTCGAACATGTCGATATCAGACTCTGCCATTCCTGGGCCATCAAATCTTAACTCCCCGATAATCTAACTTTCCGGTGAGTGTTTATGCAAATGGCCCACCCCCTTAAAAGGTGGGGGCCTTGTGTGAACACAAACTTTGTATTTTCCTATCTATTTTCCGCTAAACCTATTTATGTAAACCCACCATAGCATCTAGCCCCCCGAAGATCAGGTCAGAATGAAGACTTAAGGGAGTGGCCAACCCAGCGCTGACCACTCCCCCTGCTCTGGGTGGTTCCAAGGAACCATCCATTCTCTCCTTTGGGGGGGGACGGACTGCTCTCTTCCCCCAACTCGTTGGAGGAAGAAAGTCCTTTGTCTGCAGGAGCGGCTCTGGTTCCATGTTCCCAAGTCCGCACCATCAAAGCTTCCGTCATTGGCCTTCTTTCCCAAGAAATCTATATTCCTAAAATTGGAGGGCCCATCGAGGTCCACCTTGTTAGAGATGCTCCCATTCAATGCATGCCTGGAGCCTGTTCTGAACACAGAGCGCACAAAATCTGCAGCGCTCATTGGGAATGTGCGTGGCAAGAACCCACTTCTGGCGTTTCCAGAGACAGGTGGTTCTTTGGTCAACATGTGATGACAGAGTTTGGAATGTGTTTGTTGGATCATTGGTTTGGGGAACGTTTCCACTTTGGGAAATCAGGAATGGGCACGCCTACATTTCTTCTCCTGCCCGTTTCTTTAATTGCGTGTTCGTTAATTCTTTGACTGCAGTTTGTTAGGGAAGATCTAGGGCACGTGGTAATTCTGAGCTGGGGACCTGGCATTCTCGGCTCTCCATTTAATTAGAGGGACCGTACGATGGAATTAATTAAGTGGATCCCTCCCCTCTCGCTCTCCCCCAGGCACCGGGAGATGCTCCATGCACAAAACTTTGATCTTGAAAGAGATGGGGGCTTGTGAAGCACTTAAAATGAGCGAGGGATCACTCGTGGTCAGCCCCAGAAGCCACTGCAGAGGCCGCGATGCCATCCCAGAGAATACGCGGTGCTAATTAAGGACGGCCTCTGAGCATGCACCAAATCCCTCTCACTCTCTGCTAATGAAAGAGCAGCTTCCCAAATAAATACTCCTCATCACAAGGGCAGATTGTTCACAACCGAGCTAGGCCGGGTTTCCCCTTATGAACGAGCTGATGCTTATGAGAGACAATGTGCTCTAACAGACTGAGCATAAGGCTATGGCTCTGGAGACCAGGGTCTGAACCCCATTTGGGCTTGGAAGCCCCCTGGGCAGGGGCGGTCCTACTGGTAGGCAAAGGACGCCGCTGCGTGGGGCGCCATCTGGGTAAAGGGTGCATTCCCCCGCCCGCCAGACAGCGTCCGGCCGATGTTCCGCTTTTGGGCCTTGTGCGCTCCGACGCCGTGCCGTAGCAAACCTCCCTGCGTGCCAAATAGGGAGTGCTGTGTTTACAGGCTTCTGCCCCTGCACATAGGAGCTTCTGGGCATGCGTGGAGAGGGGGGGGGGCGCTAAAATAATGTTTGGGGAGGCGCCAAAATAATGTTTGCTTACCATTTAAAATTACCTTAGACCGCCCCTGCCCCTGGGTGACCTTTGGCAAGTCATACTCTCTCGGCCTCAGAGGGAGCCAATGGCAAACAACGCTGAGCAAACCCCTGGATTGCCACAAGTGAGAAATGATACGAGGGTGTCCCACAGCAGCAATCATTGAGAAATCGAGGTTGCAACCTACAGGCTTGACCCTTACTCCCACCCCAAATTCACTGGACATTACAGGAAAGCTTGGATTCCAGTTGAAATATGGAGATGGATAAAGGTAACATACCACATAGGATTGTTGCCTGGTATTGCTGTAGGGGAGTCCCCTGCGGGGTTGAGAAGGGCGGTATACAAATGCCCCAAATAAACAAACGAGTTCAAGGTCAATGGATGGCCTTTGTGAGTTAGTGAACCAGTTACCAGTCTAAGGATGCACCTACACTGTAGAATTGATGCCGTTTGACACCCGTATAACTGCCATGGCTGATTGCGAGAGCATCGTGGGAGTAGCACTTTCACAAGGCCTTTAGCCTTCTCTGCAGGTAAATGGCACTTCAAAGGTCTCAAACTGCATCAACTCTGCAGTGTAGATAATATATACTTGGTCTGCCGTTTCAATATGCTCTGCAGGTTATTTCAGCCTATATCCCAATGGCCGTTAAAGTTCTGACTAAAAGCCGGAGCTGTTCCACTTCTTCCTGGCGCGGCACCCACCCAGCAGAGAGCGCTGTGGAAACGCAAACAAAGCCATCGGGTGACGTTCACGCCGCCTGCCGGGTGATTCTTGGCTCTTTTAATCCAGACTGATCCTCAAAGTGGCTTACATGTTTACATAAATGCAATTTCAAACATAATTCGGTGCGTATGTGTCTGTACAATTATGTATGCATGTGTATGTTGGTTAAATGTATCCCGGGGGGAGAGAATGCCTGCCTGGCAGACGGGCAAAGAGGAATATAAATAGATGAATTTCCAGTATTGGGGGGTGTAAGAGAGAGAGAACCGAGAGGTGTGTACAAAGAAATAGAGAGGTGGATACCCATAACATACACATATACAATGACAAAATATATCGCTGAGTTGTTGATCCCTGGACTTTGTTTATTGAACTCTCGGTGTTTGACCACTGGACTGGACCTTTTGACTACGACGTTATCAGTTTTTGTTTTGTATTCTGTGGCTGAGTGCTATCTCTATCTATCTATCTATCTATCATCTATCATCTATCTATCTAGGACTAATATATATATATACAGTATATATGACTATTAAAACAGCCAGAAAGTAAGTGCTGAAACTCATCTCTGCCTCTGAATAAGGCAGAGCCATGGCAGTGTGGCACAGGGGTGCTTTGATTGATGCTCTTCCTCCCACAGTTCGGGCTCTACCGAACCTGCTGGCCTTTCGCAAGGCCTGCAAGACTCTTCTGTCCGTGCAGGCCTTTGGCCAGTAATAATCCTTGGCCGTATAATGTACTATGCAGGCCATAAGAGTTATTTGGCACATATGTATATTGTATATTTTACTGTGTTAGATGTCGGTTGTTGTATAGTGTTTTTATAGTGTTTTTACTGTGTTTTTAATGTTTTGATCCATGTAAGTCGCCCCGAGCCTACCCGGAGTGGGCGTCTAACAAGTCAAATAAATAAATAAATAAATAAATAAATAAATAAATAAATTGTGCTTTTCTGCGTGGCAGCGGGTTGGACTAGGCGGCCTGTAGAGCTTCCTATCCAACTCTACTATTCAGCGATTCTACTCTCTGTCTCCACCATGGCGCCACTTCTGCCTTTAAAAAAATTGAAATGGTGACATTGGTGGCCAAGGTGGCCGGCTTCCCGGCTTGGCGTGGGTAATTTTCCCTCTCCATAGAACAGGCCTGGGCGAACTTGGGCCCTCCCGCCAGCTGTTTTGAACTTTCACAATTGTGTGAGTTGAAGTCTAAAACGCGTGCGTGTGTGTGTGTGGGGGGGGGGAGGCAAGCTGACCCAGACCTGCCACAGAATGACCCTTGACTTATCCTTGGATCATCTCACCATCAAGACTTTTCTCCAAAACTTGCCCTTGACTTATACACAAAGTGGGCTTATACGCGAGTATATACCAGGCCTGGGCAAACTCGGGCCCTCTTCCAGGTGCTTTGGACTTCAACTCCCACAATTTCTAACAACCAGTAGGCAGTTAGGAATTGTGGGCGTTGAAGTCCAAAACACACGGAGGGCTGAAGTTTACCCATGCCTGGTATATATATGGTAATTAATTATACACCATACATCTCCTTTAATATCTCATTTGACTCTCAGATATATGCATGTGAAGGTCAAGAACATCATGGCGCACCTTCACCACTGTTTGGCCGTCCTCTGGACAGGAGGGGTGATGATGGCAACCCAAAGGGGGCACAGCATCGGGCATCTCCTCCTAGATATGTGCCAATCAGCACTTGCACTTGCGGGACCATCAACTTGTTGGTTGCCGGGCCCTTTGCTCCAAAGTCCGTGTCAGCTGTAGCTGGTTTCAGAGTGTTATTCAGAGTGTTAACTTGCTGGTGTATCAGGAGAGAAAAGTGCCTGTTCAATGGCGGGCAGGAACACGCCGGACGTTGGTGGTGATGGATAATATTGCATTAGTTGCCTCTAATGGGATCTGGTGGAGGGCTTTTTAGCCGAATCTGCCAATTAGAGCAGCTGCGGGTAAACTTTCAAGTACAAGTTAGTGAGCAAGCTGTGATTATTTAAGTGAATGCATATTGCATGACCCAGCGAATGATTAATTTACGTGAACCTCACAGTCGGAGAGTGCTTCGGGTTTTTGTTTTGGGTACTTGGTCTACAAACTTGCCGGTTTATTAGCCACCCCCAGAACCGGGATTGTTTTCGTTTCGTTTTCAGGTTTTCAGCCTCAGCTAAAGTTGTAGAGCAGGAGTGTCGAAAGCGAGGAGAACGATCACCATGCCTGCTCCTGATCAGAATGTTAGGGAACGGAATTTGGGGGGCCTTGCCCTTGAAGGCAGGCCAGTTAGACCCACCAAGGAGGGCCCATGTGAAAACCTGGTGAGAAAGGAAGCAAACCATCCCAATTTCCCTAGAATTTCCCAGTAACAGAGCTCACCAAGCGAGAAGAGGCACCATTGAAGCCTTAGTCATCCCAGCTGGAAGGGATGAACAGCAGCGATCCTTCCTCATGCTGCCATCCCGCATACATGCAATACATATATTTTTATAGAGAAACAGAACTGCCCAGGTTCAAAATTCCCGCCCCCCGCCCCTCTGCTAGCTTCCAGCTGATTGGTTGGAGGGAGTCATCAGCTGGGGGAGGAGGCACTGCCGGCTTGGCCCCGCCTCAGCCAATGAAGGAGAAGAAGGAGGAATACTGAGGACGGGGTGGGCCTGAGATATGCAAGTTAGTCTGGACCTTATGACTGGCCCCGAACTTCCCAAACTGGTTTCCCAAACTATTTTTCTGAGGTGCAAAATGAAGTCTTTTAATCCCAAATCCAGGCTTTCCTGTCACATAGACGATAAAGAGATTTCCAGTTTTGCGAAGCCCCCTGGGGTTCAAAGCCTCATGTGTTGGACCAAAGAGGCCAGCGATCTCCCTAAGGGGCTTCAAGCCGGCCTGGTATTTGTCTTTGTGTGAATCCATAAACACCTGAGTCTGGCCTGGTGGCCAAACTCCTGGTTAGTCCTTTGCCTGAGACATGAGTCACTGGTGATGGCGTCCTGAGATTCGGCCAAAAGGGAATAAGGTGAATGGGGGAGGCAGTTGAAGTAAGCAAGCTTTCCGAAGGCTTGATATTTCTTCTATGATGAATAGGAAATCTCCATGGGGCAATCTCTCCCGGTGGTCAAAACCTCCGAGACCTTCAGGAGATGGCCCAGGGGACACACATCCCTTGCAAAGGGCCTGCTCCGAAGTTTGAAGGCAATGCGTCCGCCCTATTGCTCATGCAAGGGTCTGTGATTGAACCCAGAGATAAGGGACTTCCTGGCCCAAGGGCCTGCCTGTCTCCTGAGCCAGGGCGTGTGCGCTGCTTCATGCAAAGGTGGCACTTCATGCTTCATTTCATAGGGGGACACAGGGGAGTGATGCATATAGGAAAGTACATTCAGGTAATAGGGGAATAGGAACCATATTTCATATCAACCCATCCCACCCCCATCCCACAGTCCATATAGTTGCAGGAAAAAGTTCAATGTTCTGTAGCCTCAGGAGAGTCCTTGGTCCTTGGAAACTGCAAATCCCTGCCGTGGTGGGTTTTGGCAATCTGGTCTGCTGGCATCATGAAACCCCTGGGGCAGGCATGTAGCCCGGGGGGGGGGGCTAAGGGGGCTTCAGCCCCCCAAATTCTCAGGGTGGTCCTTCCGCAAGAAGGCCTTACTGGTACATTATTTAAACTGTTATGTTTATTCATATCATGATCTGATCACCATGCTCATTGTATCCCACATTCATGGGGTTATTGGGATAACAATGCAAAAGGTTTGCTAGGGTAGACCCTCTTCCACCCAGTCTCAGTCTCAGCCCCCCCCCCCAAATCAAAATCCTGGCTACGGCCCTGCCCTGGGGAGTCCACATAGCGAGCTCATGGAACACAGACTTTCTCATGGACCCAGAATCCAAAGATGGGACGTTGGAACTGTGGAACTCCCTGCTGCAGGCCAGCCCAACTTGGAAGCAGGGGGTCCTCTGGGGGGGCTCGACTTCAAGAATATGGATACAATTGATCTATAGATATCATACGAAATATTCAGCATTTACGTACTCCCCATCACCGGTGGATCCAAAGATTCCTAGTAGGAAAGGATGACACAGCCCATATTCCTGCCACACGGGAATAGGCACACGCTTGAGACATGTTTACAAACCTCTAAGGGAGGTTTCACTGTCAGCAAGCTATGCTTAATATTTTAATTGATAATCTGAAATATGAATCCATCGATCCTAATTAATGGTGAATAATCTCAGTCCCGTACTTTGCCATCCAGGTCCAATGGGAGACGACAAAGGTACTTTGGCCCTTTGGGAAAAGTTACTTTGAGACTATAACTCCCAAAATCCCCCAGGCACCAATTGCCACGTTGGCTCAGGGTTCTGGGAGCTGTGGTCCAAAGAAAGTATGTTTTCTCCAAGCTCGGGTTCCCTTGCCCTAAGGGTGCGTGTGCGCTGAGGGGTGCATGCAGAACCAGGTTCCCAGTTGTTTTTTTATCATGCTGACGGGCTCTCCTTCCGCGAAAGGGTTTAAATGCCGCCTTGAAAGAGAGGGAATTAAAAGCCGGGCATTTGGAGTTAGGCGTTAAGACCAATCTGACAGGGAAGCTTACGTCTTGGGGGAAAGTTATGCCGGAGTTTATGTCCTTTGTCAAAGTAACTGCACTAAACACAACGTACACCCACCAAAGGGGGTGACGTGGGGTCATATTCCGGAGCGCCTGCTGCGTTCGGCCGGCACCGCATCCTATACCCGGCGTCTATGGCACATGCACAGTTCTGATTGGCAACAAAGCTCACCAAACAACAGTTGTGTACATTGGGCTGGAGCCGGTGCCAGGCGAGACATTATTAGCAACCCACAATTTTAATCCGCTTAGTCAACCTAATCAGGCATTAAGGCCGTTGCATTTGTATTTGGATAAAGGGCATTTGGTTGAAGTTTTCCTGAGTCGGAGCCCATTTCTCAAAATGTTTTTGATATTCGGCTGCAAGGAAGCCTTTTGCCGGCATGTTCCTCGAACTCATTGCTTTAATTATGAGCCGTGTTGATTCAAATTGTTTTGGAGACCCACACCTCAACCTTCTGCCGTTCCGCAGAGCAGTAAAAACGTGGTTGTTTAGAAAGGCATTCGGCCCATAGCTGATTGCTGTTTACCGCACCTCAGTCCTGCTGCTAACCTGCCACTGTACTGCAGCCCGGTCTGCAATTTGTTTTAGTCAGTTGATATTGTTTTAATGTAATTTAATGTATTTTAATGTATTTATGTGTTTTATGTTTTTATTCTGCCATTCTTGTGAACCGCTCTGGGCTCCAGAGAGAGCGGTATACCAAATCGAACTTAATAAATAATAAATAATAATAATAAGCTGTGGGGAGAGTCTGGGGTTGTTGTGACATTGAGCAGCACGATCCCTCTTTGGGTTGTACTGTATTTTGCATTAGGAAGCCTGAGTATTGGGATTGCTCTCGTGCATTAAATCCCTTTCCTTCCTTCCTTCCTTCCTTCCTTCCTTCCTTCCTTCCTTCCTTCCTTCCTTCCTTCCTTCCTTCCTTCCTTCCTTCCTTCCTTCCTTCCTCCTTCCTTCCTTCCTTCCTTCCTTCCTTCCTTCCTTCCTTCCTTCCTTCCTTCCTTCCTTCCTTCCTTCCTGCAGGCTCATTCTCCCTTTGCATTTGGCCACGCTCTTGACTCCGCGGGGTCGCTCCCTTGTCTCCAACTCTTATTAATGCTAATGGGAGTGAGCGTGTAAATTCAATTAGCACTAATGAGAGCTACTCCTATAAATTTTCTATGGATCGATGGGGGCTCTTTGGGCTGGCTTCAGCTCACTCTCACCTATTGAGTCCTTCCGATTCCTCTGTGCAACCCTCCTTTGCAGCCTTTGTGTTGGATCCCCAGGACAGCGAGTTCTGCAACATTTCTGCTAACACAGTCTAGAGCAGGCCTGGGCAAGCTTGGACCTTCCAGGTGTTTT
The DNA here is from genome assembly GCA_030556195.1 of Anolis apletophallus. NCBI lineage: Eukaryota > Metazoa > Chordata > Lepidosauria > Squamata > Anolidae > Anolis > Anolis apletophallus. Next base: position 198,794 of record JARBWK010000014.1, read on the forward strand.
GGACTCCAACTCCCACCATTCCTAGCACCCTCAGGCCCTTTCCCTTTCCCCCCCTCAGCCACTTAAGCAGGAAAGGGCCTCAGGCTGTTAGGAATGGTGGGAGTTGGAGTCCAAAGCACCCAGAGGGCCGAAGTTTTCCCATGCCTGTTTCAGGGGCCTTAAAGTGGTGAGCCTCCTTCCAACACTGTGATTCTGGATAGAAAACAAACAACAACATAACATAACATTGTTTGAGTCCACAGTGCTCTCTTGAAGTAGGTGAACTACAACTTCCAAACTCAAGGTCAATTCCCAAGCAAACCCTTTCAGTACTTTCTGTTGGTAATGAGAGCTCAATATGTCAAGTTTGGTTCAATTCCATTGTTGCACGAGTTCAGGATGCTCTTTGATTGTGCGTTCACTATACATCCCAGAAACTGTAACTCCCAAATGTCAAGGTCTATTTCCCCCAAACTCCACCAGTGTTCACATTTGAGCATATTGAGTATTCATGCCAAGTTTGGTCCTGATTCAACATTGTTTCAGTCCACAGTGCTCTCTGGATATAGGTGAACTATAACTCCAAAACTCAAGGTCAATGCCCACCGAACTCTTATAGCATTTCCTCTTGGTTATGGGAGTTCTGTGTGGGAAGTTTGTGTCTTTCTGCCCTTCCTGCCAGAATATCAATTTGTGTTCATCGAAACAGGCCCAGGTTTCACACTGAGTGTATAAATACATTTAAAAACATATTAACTATATGTATGACTGTGTTAGAGTGTCATTTAGTGTCATTTTGGTTGGTGGTGTGTCCCAGGATTTGGTAAATGTAAAAGTGCCGTGGCTCAAAAAAGGTTGAAAATCACTGTGATAGACCATTGAGATATGGGTTGGTGTAACTTGCGAAACTACAAAGCTTGCAATAGTGACTCCAGGACCTTCATCCTTAGACCCAGTGGCTTCACCATCTCCACTCTCGTTCCTTGGGATTATTGAAGGTTTGGAGGAAAGAAGCTACAGGCAGCGGACTTGACGAGAGTCATTGCAAACCAGAGTAATGTGAGGTTCACAGAATGCACAACTTCCCTGAGACTGTTACTTTTTTTTTTCAACTTCCAAATCCCAGTGTTTCCTTATGTATACTACTTTGGGGGTGGGGGGAAAGCAAAGTATAAAGCCCACCATTTCTTGAAGGACCCTATTGTGTGAAGGTACCAGAATATGATAGACATCAGGAGGCATACCTCAGGACTGGGGGACCGCCTTGTTCTTCTTCACTAAACCCCCAAGATTCAGCCACTGTAGATTCCTGCAAAAGACATGCAAACGCTCACCGACCAGAGACATGCACTATGAAATCTGGAAAGTTGGGATGGCTGAAGAACAACTGCATATCTGTGGCTTGGGAAAAGTAGATGGGTCAGTTCCCATGAAGATACCGCTAGAGGATGTTTTGCCCCTCCCTGCTGAAGAATAAAATTGTATCCAGATTTTATGAATGCCGGCCTATGGCCATAATAAAGATTTGTTTGTTTGCATCCAAGTTGCATCATCCAGGCTAACTGTTACAGACAAATAAGGCATGCCAGATCAACAAGGTAATGCCAAGGCCTTATACCAGGGGTGCCCACACTTTTTCAGCATGCAAGCTACTTCTAATAAAACCAAGTCTGAAAGATCTACCAGGGCGGAGCAGGGGGAAGGGGCGGGGTTTCTCGTGGCCTGGCTCCGCCCCCTTCCCCCTCTGGCTTTAGCGTTTCCACCGCTTCTGGAGACAAGAGGGGGGAATGCCAAGCCAGTCGTGGCTATCTATGTGCCCCTTCCAGCTGGGATCGACCTCCTTCGGTCCTGGGATCGACCAGTCGATCGCAATCTACCTAATGAGCACCCCTGCCTTATACTGACTGTCACCTGAATAAGCAAATCAATAGGCAAAAGGGCACCATGGCTAGAAAAGAAGTGCCGTAGAACAGCACCGGAACACGGGTGTTTAATGTGGGATCTCCCAGTTTCATTGGCTAGAAGAACTGGGAGGGGGCCACGCCTGAGGCCCAACCAGGAAAACTCTCCCCTGTTGCTTCCAGGCAATAGTGGGCTAGATGGATCTCGTATCCTGGTGTAGAACAGCTTCTACGTCTTCTGGCTTTTCTCCCCACTCTTTGTGGCTTTTGGGCCTCGTCTCAAGAGACTCCTTCCGCTCCCCATTTTCCGGTGGCCAACCCACCCGAGCCACCTCCCCCTTTCCTCCTCAGCCTTGTAATTCCATCCCAGCGAAATCGTTCTATCCCATTATCGCTTTAGGTAAAGTGTTTCGAGATCTGTCCGTGACAAAAGATAGCACCGAAAACAAAGATTCATTCTTTCGGTTTCCTCCGCTGAGATAAAGAACGATTTGATTGAAACAGCGAGAGAGGTTGGCCCGCGAATGTGGAATTGCAATCCCTGATAACTAACAATACATCGTTCCGTTTTGAACTTTTGGCTGGAAGGAAGGAGCCCGTTCCCTTCTGCGCCTCTTCTTCTAGGTAGGGGTGTGTGTGTGTGTGTGTTTTGTTCCATTTTAAATGATCCCGAATGGCCCCAGAATGGGAAATTGATTGTGTGTGCCTCAGTTTACCTCCAGTCATCTCAGCTTAGCTCTGGACTAGCCTGGTTGTGTAGCACAGGAGGGCACCCCTGGAAGGAAAACACACCCCCTTTTTCAAGCAATATTAAGAAACTCCCACCCACCTCCCAGAAAACCAAGGTAGTAAAATGCAGTGGAGCTCCCAATGTGGCCGCACGTGCTTCAGAAAGGGTCTCTTCCAACTCTGGTTCTATGACTCTATGGTTCTTTTTCTCTACACGGAAAGGGACAGGGATATGGACGCAGATTAAAGTTCCCTTCTAGAAAGGCATTTAGTAGGTAGTGGGATTGGGAGAAGAAACCAATATGGACAATAAGCAATACTGGCACTCGTCTGATGGAAAAGCCAGAAAGAATTCTAGGCAAAATTCCTATTTTGTGCAGAAAACATTATTTCTGCACAGAAAACAGTATTTTCTGTGCAGAAAATGGGATTACTGTGCAAAGCAAGCAGAGCGAGGCCTGGAAGAAGGGAGCCTGGGTGGAGAAGAAAAAGTGTTCGGCAGGAGGGGGAAGAAAGGGGATTGGAGGTTCCCATTTCCCACGGCACACCTGATGATCGCTCACGGCACACTAGTGTGCCACGGCACACTGGTTGGGAAACACTGGTCTATCAGTCTGTGAAAGTGGAGAGTTGGACCCAACCCAGGTTTTAGAGTGAATCCCAAAGGCATTGCTCAGGGTACACATGCCTTTTGGATAGCTTCTTAAAGTTCAAGAACTGGATTTTCTACCATGCGGATGTGAGATTAATGGACTTGAACATCCATGAATTTTGGTCTTGGAACCCCATGCCATTAGATCCCGGGGGTCAAGGGTATGTACTCATCTTGTACAGGCCGGAGAGAGTCAAGGGCCTTCATTGCTGGAGTGAGGGGGGAGTCCATGCCCGGCCTCAGCAAAGGAAGACTGCATGCCTTGATTTCACAGAAATACGCAGGCAAAGCCATTGTATAGGATGAGGAGAGAAAGGGGTGTGCAAAATTTTCAAAATGATCCTGAAACAAAATTATCAGAAAGGCTTCCCCAAACCTGATTAACTCCCAGCCTTTTTCCCGGAACGCTCTGTGCCTTCCGCCCACAGCCCTTCCCTTGATTCCCAAGGAGGCCCTTCGAGCGACAGCCGTAACAAGGTGACACTTGGGGTGACGCTTTGCCAGGAATGCTCCTTGCACGATAAAATAATAGTAATACTAAAAAACCCCATTTGAGGCAGAACTCCGAGAGCAGCGTCTCGGGGGAGCTTGGCGGTGGAGCCTTGGAATGAGAACGGCCCATTAGAGGCCCCGTTCCGTATCGGAGATGAAATCGTGGCCTTTACTTAATGTGCAATTAGTGCGGCGCTGTTTTGGAGAACAAAGGCCCCTTGTTTTCAAGGTAACATCATCCAGATCCATTATAGGGAAGACAAAGCTTTGCACTCCAATCCTTCACTTCCGGAGATATTCCTCATCCGCTACGTTGTTTTTGTTATTAAAATGAGATCTTTTGGAATGGATTTCTGCCCTGGATGGGATCCGTCTTCAAGGCTCTCCTCCTCGGCATGGATCCTCCAGACGTCTTCCTTGTTGTTGTGAGGCTTCAAGGTGTTGCCAGTTCAGGATGAACCTCAGGTGAATATTTATTTATTTATTTATGTATGTTTCAAACTTTTATACCGCCACTCCCCGAAGGCTCGGAGCGGTTTACAGAGTTTGGCACATAATTGACAAAAACACAACAAGAGAGGGTATAATTACGTACAGGGAAGAGGAGATAAGAAAGTATACAACATTTAACAGGCAGAAAAGGGGAGACACGGGTCTAAGGTTCAACTCAGGACCTACAGGGCTGAGAGAGTCGTCTAGCCGCAAAGTCTGTCAAGGAGTCAAAGGGAGGGAGCTGTGTAGGTTTAGTCATCCAGCTCGGGTTGGCATTTGAAGAATACCTGTAACCCGCACGCCCAGGCCTTATTGTTATTAAAGCCCTCGAGGTTCGAGGTGCAGGTGTAACGCTCGGCTCTCCTGGATAAAGTTTTGGCTGTATACGTGGGCCCACCGCGTTCGTAACTTGGGCTTTTGAGGAAGGGGAGGCGGTACTCTTATTCCCTTTTGGAAAGGGAGATCCCTTCTCTCCTAACCCTCCAGGGTCAGTGTTTTTTGGGGTCACCGAAATAGAGATTTGGGAAGGGGGAGGAGTCGGGGTTCCAACTCCCCTCCTATGCCGGCTAGCAAAACCCATTCCCCAAAAGGTCCGCGTCTTAAAGCGTCTGCAGCAAGTGCCCCTTCTCCTACACTCACGTTTACTAAAGTCTGTAAGTGGGTCTTTTCTTGGAGAAAAAACCCCTGGTCCCGGTTTGGTCCTGGCCCGGTCGTTTGGGCCTTGGGGTGGTAGAAGGCTTACATTTGCACCTTGGAGTACTGGAGGTCCTCCAAGCCTAGGAGTCGCCACAGTTCTCGGAACATCCATCCCCACCCCTTACTTGGGGGAGGGCCTCTGAAGTAACAGCCAAGTTCCTAGGAACAGTATCCAGGCTTACTAGGGTGACGTCCGGGTTCTCTGGAGGGTTTTTTTTCCCTGGCAAGATTTGTTCAGAGGGTTTTTGCTATGGCCTCCCTCTGAGGACGAGTGCGTGTGACTCACACAAGGCCGTCCAGTGGGTGTCCGTGGCCAAGCAAGGGTTGGCATCTTGGCCTTCAAAGTCCTTGCCCCACACTCACACAACGGCACCCCTTTGGCTCCATGGAGATCCTCCTACAGAAGCACAAAGACAAAGTGTGATGGCAATACGCTGCTCTTCCCCAAACTCAGAATTAGAGAAAGGAAGATCGGTTCTGGACTGATTATCACCATATTAACTGCCACGGCTCAATGCTTTGGATTCCTGGGATGTGCAGTTGAGAGGGACTTTTAAACTGTTTTAACTGTTTTAACTGTTTTACGATGTCACATTTTTATGTGTTTCAATTAGTTATGCTTTGTGTGCTATGAACTGCCCTGAGCTTCGGATAGGGCGGTCTATCAAGCCGAAACAATAAATAAATAAATAAATATATTGATCCTTCTCTATCACAGAGTTCCAATTTGGTGGGAGGGTGAGAGACTGTGCAAAACTGCATCTCCCAGGATTCCATATCACTGAGTCAAGGCAGTGAATGTGCATCTACATTAATTCCACAGTGTAGATGCGCCCTCAGAAGGGATGCAGATGCTGATCTGTTCTAAGGCTGGCTTTCAATGTTGTTGGGCCCTTCAAGTCATTTCTGACTTATGGTATTTCTAAGGTGCACCTATGCCAGTATTTTTGGGGCTGAGAGTGTGTGACTCATCTAGGGTCGCCCAGTGGTCTCTGAAGTAGTTGTCCAAGACTCAAACCACTATGACAAGACCGTAGAAACCAGTGTGATCTATGGCCAGTAGCAGTAGTACAGTATAGGGTTTAGATTTGCTTTCCTAAACGGTCTTCGGCTGGTTTGGCTGGTTTGGACGCCCATAACGGCATCGGCTCCTCTGCCATTTTTTTCTGGCTGCAACAGAACAGTGGCTGCTGAAAAGCTGCTTCTTTCAGCGACACGTGGGAGGGTGTAACCTTCAGCCCTTGCCTTGAATCCAGGTCTCCTTGAAAGACAGAAGGGAAAGGAGTCCAGAAAGAGTGGCATCTGGTGCTTTTAATGCATGTCTTGATAAAGGATACAAGGACAAAGAATGCCTAAAATGACGGGAAGGGAAGCTTGGGAAGGCCGGATCAAAAACAAATATTTTGGTTTCCCAGATTGAAAATAGATTTCTGTCCTCCCATATTCAGGAGGCTCCCGGAAAATGTATTGGGGCTCCCACTGAAATCCGGCCCAGATTGCACAACCCTACAGTACAACTCACAGATTGAAGTCCACCACCTCAAACAGGGAGAACCAGGTCTTTTTTTGGGCCTGTGGCTTCTGTGGCTTCAGGGGTTGTGGGTTGTGGTGATGGTGTGCAGGGATCTGTGTGATTTTCAGTGCAGGGCCAAGGTGATGGAACTCTGGAAAAGCAGTTACGAGGTATGAGGATTCATCCTGTGTTTCACCATTCATTGCTACGTCCGGCCAACGATGTGCGTTTGGATGCAGGTAAAAGGCCACCACCCCAGTGTTGCATGATGGTGAAGACGACTTTGAGGCAGAGAACATTCTAGACCAGGCCTGGGCAAACTTCGGCCCTGCAGATGTTTTGGACTTCAACTCCCACAATTCCTAGCAGCCAGTAGGGTTTGCCCAGGCCTGTTCTAGACTCTCGTTACCATCGTCGTAAACTTCAGTGTCTGGTGGACTGGATTGGGTATGGGCCTGAAGAATGCTCTTGGGTCGATGCCAGGGACTTACATGCTGCTGAGTTGGTGGATCAATTCCACCGGGATCACCCTTCTAAGCCCCGTCCTCGGGGAGGGCTTGGGGGGGGGGGTAGTGTTGGGCCTGTGGCTTCTGTGGCTTCAGGGGTTGTGGGTTGTGGTGGTGTGCAGAGATCTGTGTGATTTTCAGTGCATGGCCAAGGTGATGAAACTCTAGAAAAACAGTTAAGGGAATTTAGTTTTTCTGAGAGTCCAGTGGGCGGGAATCTATTTATTTATTTATTTATTTATTTATTTATTATTCGTTCTTATATACCGCTCCTTCCGGCGGGCTCAAGGCAGTTTACATAAAAACATATAGCATGATCACAGTTTCATTAATACAGCAATAATAAAAACATAAAAACACAACTACACCTAAAACAAGTGACTACATAGCATCTACAAATTCTAAGAAGCAATAATTCAAGGGCCAGCAAGGCCGAAGGCTTGCCTAAACAGAGCTGTCTTGCAAGCTCTCCGAAATGGGCCCAACTCCTTAATAGTGCGGACCTCATTCGGCATGGAATTCCATAGTGATGGTGCTGCCACAAAGAAGGCTCTCGATCGTGTCGTCGACAGCCAACAGGACTGGATCGAGGGGACTACTAGGAGGTTCTGTTCTTCCGAACGCAGTGATCTCGGGGGAACATATGGGGTGAGGCGGTCCCTCAGGTACACCGGCCCTAGACCATACAAGGCCTTAAAGGTCAAAACCAGCACCTTGAAAACAATCCGGTACTCTATTGGTAGCCAGTGCAGTTGCTGTAAGATGGGTGTGATATGCTCTTGTACCGATGTTCCCACCAGTAGTCGAGCCGCAGCATTCTGCACCAGCTTGAGTTTCCGGATTGCTGACATGGGAAGGCCAATGTAGAGGGTGTTACAGTAATCCAGCCTCGAGATGACCGTCACCTGGATCACCGTAGCCAGGTCGCCTCTAGACAAGTAGGGAGCCAGCCGCCTAGCCTGCCGCAAGTGGAAGAATGCGGTCTTGCATACCGTGGAGATTTGCAGCTCCATCGATAGCAACGAGTCCAAATGGACCCCCAGGTTCTTTACAGAGGACGATGGGCTTAAAGGCTCGCCATCCAGGGCAGGTAGCTGGCATCCACTCAATCCAGGGCGGCCCAGCCATAGGATCTCTGTCTTCAACGGGTTCACCTTCAGCCGGCTAGCCCGCAGCCATCCAGTCACGGCTTCAAGGCATTGATGGAAACAATCGGGCACGGTCTCCGGCTTGCCCTCCATTCTCAGCACCAGCTGGGTGTCATCAGCGTACTGATGGCACTCCAGACCAAAATCGCGAACAAGCTGGGCCAGTGGGTGCATGTAGACGTTGAACAATAGTGGGGAAAGGATGGCCCCTTGGGGGACCCCACAAGTTAATGGGGTTCTCCCGGACACCATCCCTCCCACCTCCACACGTTGTCCTCGATCTTGGAGGAAGGAGGCCACCCATTTAAGGGCAGTCCCCCTGACTCCCGTCACGGCTAAGCAGTGGGTTAACAGCGCATGGTCTACAGTATCGAATGCTGCCGTGAGATCTATCAACACGAGCAGTGCTGACCCATCCTGGCTTGCTGATTCTAGCCGCAGCGGTTACTTTCCCCGGGAAAAGGGAGGGAAATGTGAGAATGTCGAGATCTTGTTATGAGCCCTGCAAAGGTTGAAATTCAGTTCCTGGTCAACTTTCGATTCTACTGCAAGCCGTTCCATGAACTCCTCCTGATTTCGTGGTTTTTTGGTCATTCATGACAGAACTTTGGGCTTGCCTTTTTGGGACTATCCTAGTTTTAAGATCTGTTGCTTCTTATTGGAATTATATTCAGAGACCTTGCAACTTAATTAGCCTGAGGCTTTGGGAACATTTCCTGGGATTGTCTCGACTGCTTTTTGCCTTGGCTATTTTCATGTTTACTGTTGTGATTGTGTGAATATTTAAAGGGCCCTGGTTCTCGGCCAGTGCGCGACAGTCTTTGACTGACAAACAGGAAAAGAACATACACGGCTCAGCTCTTCCTGGGCATTTAGTGACAAGGCTAATGAAGTGTCTCCATGTTCCTTCCAATGTTGAGTAACACATTTGTAATAAGCGACTACCTGAGTGGACTCTTCCTCCCGGTACTTCTCGGCAAGAAGCCAGAGTAGCCATGGCAACCTCCGCAATTAATTTCCTCCTCTGGTGGACGGAGCTGGTTCCCCTTGAAGCCCAGAAGCAAAGAGCAAAGGTGTCCCTCGCTGCTCAGGAAACGACGGACAACTGCGGGCATAGTGACCAACCGCGGGGAGTTTTGGTGCTTTTCTCCCTTGCAAATGGTCGCTTGCAAGTGTGCCTCTGTGTGTGTGATTTGAATGAATGAATGGATGGATGGATGGAGGGAGGGAGGGAGGCGGCGGTTCTGTTCAGCTCACAAAAACAGCAAGTGACCTTCATTCACTTCCTCTCCACGGCTCCGGCGGAGGAGCGAGAGCCTCGGAGCTCCTTTCACGCGCTGAATGTCGGCCCAGGAGGAAAGAACACTTGATCATTGTCCTGCGATACAATCTGTCCTGTGTCCTAAACCTCTCCAAAAGCTCTTCCGTTATCGACTTCGCGCCCCACAAAGGAAGGTTAATACAAACACAAGTGCTGAGAAGGAAATAAAGAAAACCGAGGAGGGATGAGAGGAGGGCCCGGGGTGTCTTGCCTCTCAATCCTTCCTTTTGCATTTCAATGAAGTGAGCAGCCCAGCAGAGACGCTGACAAACTGGGGGGAACCAGCAAAGGCAGCCGGGGGTGGGGGTGGGGTGAATGCAGGCCCGGATTAATGTTTTGTGGCGCCCTAGGCCACACTCTGTAAGTGCCGCCCCCAGGGGGGTGGGGCCACTTGTGGGGGGGCGCTTGCGGGGGATGGGGCCACTTGCGGGCATGCGCAAGCGACGAACAGGTGGGGGAAGTCCCGCCCCTAGGACGTCTGACGTGGCTTCCCCCTGCCTCCTCCTTGCTCGCACGGGGGGCCCTCCTTCCTTCACTGAAGGAAAGAGCGGTACCCGCCCGCGTGAGTGAGTGAGGAAGAGGTGGGGGGGGAGCCACGTCAGACGCCCTAGAGGCTGGACTTCCCCCGGCCCCTCCTTCTTCACTGAAGGAAGGCGGTACCTGCCCGCGTGGTGAGGAAGAGGCTCGCGCGGGTGGGTGTCGCTCCTTCCTTCAGTGAAGAAAGAGGGTCAGAGCTGGCGTGAGCGAGGAGCCGGGGGAAAGTCCCGCCTCTAGGGCGTCTGACGTGGCTTCCCCCGCCGTCTCCTCACTCGCGCCGGCCCCGCCCCTCCTTCCTTCACTGCACAGGCATAGAAGCAAGCACCCGAAGATTGAAGTTTTTTAAAAATTTAATTGTGGGGGGTCTGGACCTGCTGTCCCTCCATGGCTGCCACCCTAGGCCATGGCCTGGGGTGGCCTTATGGGTAATCCGGGCCTGGGCGAATGCTCACCTTCCTTGCTGATGGGGATGCCGCTTTTCCTCTCCCCAGAACAAGTTATTCTGTCCACTTCCAATTGAAACAAGGGCCGTTTCGTTAGAAAGATGCAAAGGGTCAAGGCTAAAGTGGAAGTAAATGATCCACCACATTAAGAGGCAACCTAGAGCATTGAAAATAGTATCAAAGGGAGATTAGGACAGTAAAATTAAAAGCAGTACAGAATCTGATTAGAAGGGCTTTCTTCGAAAAACCCAGGTCTATCAGAATAATATTTTGGGAAATCTCTAATTATTAGTGTAAAGTCAGCAAGGAAGGGGGTGGTTCCAGCCTCCCTAGAAAGAGGTTTCCAAAACCTGAGCTCAGCCCAGTGTAGCATCCCGCCAGGGCCAAAGAAGGGGACTTTAAAAGGATGGACGACCTCTATAGGCCGGGGGGCCGCGTTACAGCCTTCCCATAAAAGAAAACCTGAAGATTCGGCCCAGGCCTGCTTTAAAGTTTAGAGCGGACTTATCACCAGAGCCGTCAACTTTCATGGTTTCCTTCTGCTGTTTGAAAAGGACTTCTCTTCATAATTTCAATTTGGTTACAATCCCGTTCTCATTGGTCCTGTTGCGCCTCCGACCGTGGACAGCCCCCCTAGGTCACACACACACAGGCAGATGCAATGAATGTACTTTTATTCAGAAATAAAGATAAAGGATAGTCCAGGGAAGTAAGAATAAAGCAATCAAAAATAGTCCAATAAGGTTCTGTAGCTGCAAGCACAAGCGGCTTAAATCCCAAGGAAAGCAAAGTTCCAAGCAAGGCAAACCGCTCCGGTGGTCAAACGTGGTACTCGAGGCAAACCGCAACGGCGGTCAACATGAACTTGCGTCCGTACCGCTCCGGCGGTCGGCTTGATCTTGGAGACTTGAACGTCAGACTTGATCAATCTGAACGTAGCTTCAGGTCTGACTAGGATCCCCTGGGCAGAAGCTAATAAGGAAGACTAGTCTCGATGTGCCCATCGCACCCCCTTCCTCAAGCTCCATGTTTTCCTAGAATCCCTGATACTAGCCCTTCGGTCAAATTCCATCTCATGAGCAGGCCCAGGTGCATCGCTATCAGAGTGAGAGGCAGGAAACCCCCTTTCTCCGGAATGCCCATCTGGGAAGGGAGTGGGAACTCTCTCTTGGGAACCAAGGCCGCCCGGCCTCTCAGAGTCTGACCCAGAATCCTCTTCCATGGAATCCTCAGTAAACTCACCTGCAGTCCCATATCCCTCCAGCCATTCACCATCCCATTGCAAACTCTCGTTTGGAGACCCATACCCATCTGGCCATTTGTCATCTCCAAACTGCCCCTGATCCGCTGGGACCTCTGGTGCCTGACTCTGACCACTGGGCTGACTAGGCTGGAACACCACAAATCCCACGCTTTTTCTGAGCAGCGCTTTAAACGCCCGGCTGAAGGAGAGCCCTCCACCACTGCCTTGCCTTTCCACCCATGCCCACCCCAACAGAACCCCCTTGGGAAAGAGGAGCGATAGCTCCTTGTTAATGACATATCGCTGACATCCTCTCTTGCAAATATGTACCGAACGGATTCCGAGTATTAAAGCATTTTGGCGGGCGGGGAGTGGGAGTGCCTTCCTGGCTCTGACAGGTGAGGCAAAGATAGACGCTCCTAGCCTCTAAGTGGCTCTGACAGGACTGCCGGGAAAGAGGCCTGCCTCGGCACCAGGGAAGGGAGCATCCGTTGGAGTAAAGCAGATAATACCCCTAATTAGATAATTTAAAGCTAGATTGTCACTTGAGTATTTTGAAACTTTAAGCATGAAGCCAGGGAACAGATAACGATGCCTCTAATAGAGCCATTTAGAAGGAGATGAAGGCATTCAAAGACGGGGCTTCGTTTTATTTATTTATTTATTTATATATATATTTTGCAAAAGCAATGCGTAGAGCTTGGCCTCTGACGGCAGGAGGGGATACCTTTCCATTCGCGTGCCAGGAATTGTTGGGAGGGAGAGCCAATTCCCCAGAAGACGGGATCGGAATCCGAAACTATCATGAGGGACGAGAGGGATGATGGGCCAAAACTAACGCAATGAAGTCCAACAGGGACAAATGCAAGAGACGCCACTTGGGCAGGAAAAAGGAAATGCAAAGAGACAGAGGGGGCGGGGGCAATGCCTGGCTTGACAGCAGGACGTTTGGAAAAGATGACCTTTGTTGCACCTCAGACCCCGGACAGCCCCCCCCCCCTAGATCACACACACACAGGCAGATGCAATAAATGTACTTTATTTAGAATAAAGGATAGTCCAAAAGGGAAAGATGAAAAAGTAATTCAATAGTCCAAAAGTAAATCCAAAATTAGTCCCAAGAGCTTGCGAGTCAAACCGACTTGCATCAAAACCAAAAGAGAACGAAGGCAAGACAAACCGCTCCGGCGGTCCACGGGAACTTAGCGTCCTGAAACAAGGCAACCGCGGTCAACGAGAAACTTGAGTCCTGGACCTTGAACCTTTCCAAACTGAACGTAGCTTCAGGTCTGACTAGAATCCCCTGGGGCACAAGCTAATGAAGAGAACTAGTTTCGATGTGCCCATCGCACCCCCTTCCTCAAACTCCAGGTTTTCCTAGACTCCCTGATACTAGCCCTTTGGTCAAGTTCCATCTCATGAGCAGGCCCAGGTGCAGAGCTCTCATGCGGAGAGACTTGACCCTCCCTAACTCCGGAATGTCCGCCCGGCGAGGGAGTGTAGAAAGTCTCGTGGGAATCAAGGTCATTGGGCATCTCACTGTCTACTTCAGAACTCGCTTCCTTGGAGTCATCAATATTCTCATTTTCAGTCCCATATCCATGTAACCATTCATCGTCCCAGGCTAATTCTTCATCAGCAGTTTCATACCCATCTGGCCAAACATCTTCCTCAATCTGGCCCTGGTCAACTGGACCCCCTTGGTCAATTGGGACCCCCAGTGCCTGTCTCTGACCACTAGGCTGGAACACCAGACCTTGGAGTTCTCGTGAGGAGGAAGGGGAACATGAGCCAGGAATGTCATGAGGCAGCTGAAAAGGTCAATGGGATTTTGGCCTGCATCAACAGGAGCCTAGTGCCTAGATCCAGGGAAGTCATGCTCCCCATGCTCTATTCTGCCTTGGCTAGACCACACCTGGAATCACAATGTGCCCAGTTCTGGGCACCACAGTGGAAGGGAGATGCTGACAAGCTAGAATGTGTCCAGAGGAAGGCGACTAAAATTTATTTATTTATTTATTTATTCATATTTTTTGCCGCCACTCCCAATGGCTCGGGACGGTTTACATACAATCAGGAAAAAAATACGGCTAAAAACCATCATAATCAAACCTCACAACAAAACATCACAATAAAACCTCATATCAAAAGCACGATAAAACAGAAGAATACAAGATGGCTCCCACAGCAAAGGGAGGGGCCACCGCCAGGGGCGGTCTAAGGTAATTTTAAATGGTAAGCAAATATTATTTTGGCACACCCCAAAAAAACATTATTTTGGCGCCCCACCCTCCGCGCATGCCCAGAAGCCTGCAAACATAGCACTCCCTATTCAGCACGCGCCCCCCTCCGCGCATGCCCAGAAGCTTCTGTGCGCAGGCGCAGAAGCCTGTAAACACAGCACTCCCTATTCAGCATGCGCCCCCCCCCTCCACGCATGCCCAGAAGCTTCTGTGCGCAGGCGCAGAAGCCTGTAAACACAGCACTCCCTATTCGGCACGCAGGGAGGTTTGCTACAGTATGGCATCGGAGCGCACAAGGCCCAAAAGCGGAACATCGGCCGGACGCTGTCTGGCGGACCGGGGAATGTGCCCTTTACCCAGATTGCGCCCCACGCAGCGGCGTCCTTTGCCTACCGGTAGGACCGCCCCTGGCCACCGCTATTCAGGAAAGCCTGCCGAAACAATAAGGTCATGCAGGCTTTTCGGAATGATAGGAGGCTCTGAAGGGCGCGGGTGGCAGAGGGCAGCGCATTCCAGAGGACTGGAGCTATGATCGAAAAAGCCCTTCGCCGAGTTGCAGTCAGGTGGTACACCTTAGGGCTGGGAACGACCAGGTTTTGCTCTTTGGAGCGTAGGGATCTGGTGGGACAGTATGGGATACGGCGGTCTCTTAAGTACACTGGCCCCAGACCCTTTAAGGCCTTGAAAGTCAAGACTAACGTTAGAGGGCCTTGTCTTGAGAAAAGTTTTCTTGAAAAGGAAAACATGCATTAGGGGAAACGGAGGAGGAAAAACACACTTGGCTTCTTTATCGTTTGCAGAGAGAAATCAGGATCCAACAAAGACATTCTCATGAGTTAAAAAAATCACTGTGGTTTGATTCCCCCCCCCTCCCCATTTTTAAACAATGGAAGTAGGTCCCAAATGGACTTATGTTTCAATATCTAGTGTTTGCATTACATAAAAAACCTTAAAATGTATTCCAAAGTGAGTCATTTAAAGGCAAATCTTAGATGGCCTTAAAGTTTAAGTGCTGCTAATGTGTTTCAAAGTTATTTCTACCACAAGTGCCTGAAAAGACTTTCACGGCTAATACGTGCTACTTATTTCCAAGCCGTCCTGGCTAAGTACGAAATGCGGCACGGAGAATTGTAATCTAAGTCTGAGAGAATATGTTCGAAGCCATTTTAGATCTGTTTTAGCCACGGAGGTCGTTCTCTAATTCAGTGTTTCCCAACCTTTTTTGAGCCGCGGCACACGTTTTACATTTCCAAAAGTCCTGGGGCACACCACCAACCACGATGACACAAAATGACACTCTGACACAGTCATACATATAGTTAATATGTTTTTTAATGTATTTATACACTCAGTGTGAAACCTGGGCCTGTTTCGATGAACACAACAAGGGTATCCTGGCACAAAACATACTAATACTAACCCAAGGAGGGACCATCAGTCAAAAAATTGATTTTGTCATTTGGGAGTTGTAGTTGCTGGGAGTTATAGTTCACCCGCAATCAAAGAGCATTCTTAACTCCACCAATGATGGAATGGAATCAAACTTCCCACACAGAACTCCCATAACCAAAAGAAAATACTATAAGAGTTTGGTGGGCATTGACCTTGGGTTTTGGAGTTGTAGTTCACCTACACCCAGAGAGCACTGTGGACTCAAATAATGATGGATTTGGACCACACTTGGTATGAATACTCAATATGCCCAACTAT
Source organism: Anolis apletophallus (assembly GCA_030556195.1). Classification (NCBI taxonomy): domain Eukaryota; kingdom Metazoa; phylum Chordata; class Lepidosauria; order Squamata; family Anolidae; genus Anolis; species Anolis apletophallus. The sequence continues at coordinate 214,399 of JARBWK010000014.1, forward strand.
GGACACACATGGAGTTTGGGGGAAATAGACCTTGATGTTTGGGAGTTGTAGTTCACCTATTTCCAGAGAGCACTGTGGACTCAAATAATGATGGGCGGACCTCTTCCTCATGGGGAGGGGGACACTCCACCCCTTTCTGACCCTCCCTCCAGTCACCTCAGCCTCTCTGCCGGCCTTTCCTCCTCAAATGGCGACCGCTGGGAAGGGGGCGGGGCCCAAGTGACGTCACCCTTCTTTCCCTCTATTAAAGGCTGGCTGGCACGCGCAGGGAAGGGGAAACAGCCGAAGGAGGCGGCGCCCCGGCCCCTCTCCCCCCCCCCCCCGCAAGCAGCAGCAGCAGGAGTTCGGCAGGAGGGAGAAGAAAGGGTTTCCTGAGACAGTAGACGTGTTGATACGTATTATACAGGAAATACAAACGCACAAATTATTGCATACAAGAGGAAAAAGAGCCTTATGGTATCAGACCACAGCTGCCCCTCCTCCTCCATCCAGCGTACCACAAGGCCTCAGGGAAGCCCACCCGCAGGATATCATCCAGCTAAGGCATTGTGCTGCTAAAGTGGATAACTGCACTTCCAGTGTCTGCCTCTAGGGGGCAATAGAGGTACAGGTGAATAATTTCAATTTTCTAGGGTGTTTCGTCTTTGTCTTGTTTGGTTCACTTGCCAATTCGTTGAAATGAAATAAGAAGACCACACACAGGCGTTGAGTGTAAATACAGGCCGCTTTAGTTAACCCGTCACCTATCCAATTTTCCCCTGATATTTATTTATTTATTTATTTATTGTTCATTCTTGTATACGGCTCCTTCCAGCAGGCTCGGGGCGGTTTACATAAAATCAATTTATAAAACAGCAACAATTCAATTTAAGAACAGCAACAATATAAAACAGAGCATAACAATAATAGTTTATATAGGACTCCAGAATTAGACGTCTTCCTCTGGAGCCACTGAGGTTAAAAGCCTGCCTAAAAGGGTCGTTTTACAGGCTCTCCGAAACGGGGCCAGTTCCTTAATGGCACGGACGTCGTCTGGCATTGAATTCCATAGCGATGGTGCCGCTACGGAAAAGGCTCTTGATCTGGTTGTGGACAACCGGCAGGAATGAATGGATGGGACTACTAAGAGGTTTTGCTCTTCCGAGCATAGTGATCTCGGGGGAACATATGGGGTAAGGCGGTCCCTCAGATACACCGGCCCTAGACCATACAAGGCCTTAAATGGGAACACCAGCACCTTGAAAACAATCCGGTACTCTATTAGTAGCCAGTGCAGTTGCTGGAGGAAAGGTGTAACGTGCTCTCATGCGATGCTCCCACCAGCAGTCGAGCAGCAGCATTTTGCACTAGCTTGAGTTTCCGGATTGATGACAAAGGAAGGCCAATGTAGAGGGCGTTACAGTAGTCCAGTCTCGAGATGACCGTCGCCTGGATCACCGTGGCCAGGTCGCTCCTGGGTAGATAGGGAGCCAGCCGCCTAGCCTGGTGTAGATGGGAAAACGCAGTCCTGCATACCGTGGAGATTTGCATCTCCATTGATAGCAGTGGGTCTAATTGGACCCCCAGGCTTCTTACTGAAGACGACGGGCTTAAGAGCTCGCCCTCCAGGGTAGGCAGCCGGCATCCATCCAACCCAGGGCGACCCAGCCATAGGATCTCCGTCTTCGATGGATTCACCTTCAACCGGCCGGCACGCAGCCATCCAGTGAAATGTGCAAAAGGGAGGAGTAACCCTTAGCATCTTTCTGACCTCCCCTGAAAGGCCAATGAGGATATACCACTACGATACCTCTCATCGAGAATTGTTATTGTTATTATACTCTATTGTAGACCCTGTCACCCCAGTGAAGATCACTGGCCACATCACCAACTTAAATACTTTAGTGAACCTTTGTCGACTATTGTAAATTGATGTGGGTGTTTGATGTTCTTGGTTTAGGTTAGATATACTTTATCTGATAGTTTACATTTTATTTTGCGTCATTACGTTTATATAAGTTACTAGCTGAACCCGGCCATGCGCTGCTCTGGCTTTTTCTCTTTCCTGTGCCCCAGTCTATATATGTGTGTGTTTTGTGTGTGTATATATGTATATATATGGATTTGTGTCTATGTGTACATATGTGTATGTGTATATGTGTGTGTATATGTGTGTATGTATATAGGTATATGCGTGTATATGTGTGTACTTATGTATATGTGTGTTTTTGTATATGAATATGCGTGTATATGTGTAGATGTGTGTAAGTACAGATGTGTGCATGTATGTGTATATTTCAGTGCATGTGTGTATGTGCGCATGTCTATATGTACATACGTGTGCGCATGTGGCGAAGACCAACAGTAACATCCCTTCCTGCCTTTTATACTTCCTTTCTTCCCTCTCCCCCTCATCCCTCAGCATTTCTCTTCTCTCTGTCCTCCTGCCTCTTCTCCTTCCCTTTCTTCTTTCCTTTCCTTCCTTCCTGCCATCCCTCCCCTTTCTGTATCAGTCCTTGTTCCCCTTGTCTCCCTACCTTTTTTCCCTCCCTTTTGCCAGTCCCTTCACCAGCTTCTACCTTTTGGATTGCCTTTTATTACCTGTCTGTTTTGCATAATGCCTCTGAGTGGCCAGCACCACCAACGTTCCGACACTCTAAACTGCCAGAGGGAGGTGGTGTGTGGGATCATGGGAGTTGTAGTCCATAATGCTTTTTTTGGATTTGTGGCCGTTGGTTCTTTTTTGGGGGGTTTGGTGGTATGCATACCTTGTAGGGTTTTCTAGGTATGTGGGCTGTTTTTGTGTGTCTGCCTTGTGTGGTTTCTTTGTCTATAAGACAGGAACCACCACATGAAGGATTTTATATATATAGATTGCATCGAGACATTGAATGTTTGCCTTTTTGTTTGTTGGAATCTACCCCAAGTCCCCACAGAAATATAAATAAAGATGATGATGATGATGATGAAGATGATCTCCTGATCCCTACTAAGAGTGAAGCCCCGAGTGTTTCCAGGCATGCTCGTGAGTGGGTTATACTTGTGTGCACGACTGGCTTAGATTTTCCCTACGTCCCCCAGAATCTCCCTTCAATATTGTTGGCAGTTCTGGGAGCGATAGTCCAATGAGACACATTTGACATTGAGTCACCTGCTTGTGATGGGAACTTGTGCCTCAACTGAACCCACCTTTCCCTCGCCAAGGGGGGGGGGGGGGCTCTCCACTTTTCTTCTGTCTCTTTTCCAAAATGGCTTGACATCTGGGAAATGTTCAATTAGCCGACAAAATTTATGGAGGCGTTGGAAGCCATTAAGAAGTGTGGAAAAACAACATACCATTATGCATTTGACAAGTTTCAGTGTGCCAAGTGTCTCACTTATGTGCATGTAGCTGAAACCAAATGAAAAAAATGTTTGTGTTATAGACAAGTTGATGGGAACGGAGGATGTAAAAAGGGAGCGGACGGGCGAGGAGGAGGAGGAGGGGCTTTGTGCCTAAACGTATAGAAACAAGATGCTGCCTTCCTTGTTGTTTTGGGTTGTTTATTACAAAAGATCCGCACTTGAACTTGCATCGTTGATCACAGATGAAAATATGTCTGCACCTCTTCAGAAATACAAATCTAATTACATCTGCATTTGCATATCAAAGGAAGTTGAAAAAGCTACTTGCCAAATAGTTGTCTATCCTGAGGAAGAGCATAGAAGGATTCCTGTGGGCTGATAAGGAAACACCTTCTGTGTCTTTAATGTCTGCCACAAAAGTTATGCATGTCTCACGTTCTGGGGGACTTCAATGTCCACGCGGACACAGCCTCCTTGTCACCTGCAGCAGTGGACCTCGTGTCTACCATGGCAACGCTAGGGCTCTCACTTTGTGACTCGGGACCCACCCATCAGGCAGGTCATACCCTGGATCTTGTCTTCAGTACAGGCGTCCAAGTGACCCTCACCTCAGCTATCGAGGTGCCATGGTCGGATCACTGTGCCCTGAGGATCCGGGTTGAGCAGGCTCCCCCACCTTGCAAGGGCGCCGAACACATTTGGATTCGCCCAAAAGACTTATGGAACCAACCAGGTTCCTGAATGCTCTGAGGGATCTGGAGTCTGTCAGCGTCTCACTCGATGAACAAGTCAACACCTGGAACACTAGCCTGCCCAATGCTCTCGATGAGATTGCCCCTAGGCACCCTCTCCGACCCCGCCAGAATCGATCTCCTTGGTTTACCAAGGAACTGAGATTGATGAAGTGGGAAAAGAGACGGCTAGAGAGCGAGTGGAGGAGACTCTGTGACGAAGGCTCGAAATCAGCTTATAAGCTCTTTATGAAGGCCTATGAGCAAGCTATCAAGGCGGCGAAAAATTCTTATTATGCAGCTTTGATAGCGTCCGCCAGCTCACGCCTGGCACAATTTTTCAGAGTAATTAGGTCTTTGACGATGGTCCCCACCATCCCAAACAATGATGATCAGGCCTTATCTGCCGAGGCTTTCCAGAGCTATTTTGCGGACAAGGTTTCGACCTTCCGCCAGGACCTCTCAGCTGCAATTGATACAGTAAGTGAACTTGAGACTCCGTGGCCTCTTGCCAGGCCCGCCTTCCACAGCTTTCAGCCACTGGACGCAGAAGCTGTTGATAGGATAGTCACTGCAACTAGACCAACCACTTGCTCCCTCGATCCGTGCCCCTCCTGGCTGGTGAAAGCTTGCCTCGAGGGGTTGCGTGACCCTCTGTTGAAACTAGTTAACTTCTCCCTCGAGCAAGGAGTATTTCCAGAGGGAAGACTGCTCCATTGCTGAAGAAACCAAACTTAGATCCGTCGGTCCCTTCCAACTACCGCCCAGTGTCGAATTTGTCGTTCCTGGGCAAGGTGGTTGAGAGGGCAGCAATGGAGCAGTTGCAATCTTACCTAGATGATGCAACTTGGCTTGACCCCTTCCAGTCCGGCTTCCGTTCAGGGCATGGGACGGAGACGGTGCTGGCCGCCATCACAGACAGGCTGCGTTGCCAACTTGATCGAGGCGGATCAGCGCTGCTCGTGTTATTGGACCTCACGGCAGCGTTCGATGCTGTTGATTACAATCTTTTGACCCACCGCCTTGCCGGGGCTGGAGTGAGGGGGATATTCCTGAACTGGTTGTCCTCTTTTCTCTGGAACCGGTCACAGCAAGTGAGAAGGGGTGAGGTTGTCTCAGGGTGGCACCCCCCTTCTTTGTGGGGTGCCTCAGGGGGCAATCCTATCCTCTTTATTATTTAACATCCATGTCCGACCACTTGCGCAGTTGGTACGCAGCTTCGGGCTGGAGTGCCACCAATACGCGGATGACACCCAGCTCGTTCTGGGGATGGAGGGCAGGCCTGACTCCGTACTTGATAATTTCCATCGCTGCCTTGAAGCCGTTACTGGATGACTGCGAGCCAGTAGGTTGAAGGTGAATCCGGCTAAGACGGAGGTCCTGTGGCTGGGTTGTCCGGGTGCGGGAGAGATCCAGCTCCCAACCCAGACGGGGCGATACTTCGCCCGTCACCATCCGTCAAAAGCCTGGGAGTCACTCTCGACTCTCAACTGTCGATGGAGAAGCATATCTCCATCGCCAGCGGAGCAGCTTTCCACCACCTCCGACAGGCGAGGGAGCTGGCCCCCTACCTGTCCCGTCACGACCTAGCCACAGTGGTCCAAGCGACGGTCATCTCAAGATTGGACTACTGTAATGCTCTCTACATTGGCCTTCCTCTGTCGGTGATCCGGAAGCTTAAGCTGGTGCAGAACGCAGCAGCTCGGCTGTTGGCAGGCTTACCATCTTCCTGCCACATTACGCCCATTCTGCGCGAACTGCACTGGCTTCCAATCGAGCACCGGATCTCCTTCAAGGTGCTGGTTCTGACCTTCAAGGCCTTGAATGGTCTGGGGCCAGTGTACCTAAGGGACCGCCTCTCCCTTTATTGTCCCGCAAGACCACTGCGATCAGAGTCCCTTAACCTTCTTGGGGTGCCGAGCTGCAAAACCCTTCGCCTGACTTTGGGTTGCTTCTTTCAGCCTGCTTTTCCAGAACTCTCTTTTGCTAATTAAACCAACTGCTAAACTAAAATTAGCAAATAGGCTTGATCTTAATATAAATACACAACCAAGCCAAGGGCTCTTCCCCCTCCCCACGTCATGGCACCTGGATGGATGTTAACCGTAAGTTGAGCTATAAAAGGAGATAAAGGAGCCACGTAATGTACAATTTCCAACCACATAATGGTAACTCCGAATAACACATGCTCGAGGAAGAAAAGTAATTTAAACTATATTACAACAAATGCCATATTTCAAAATGGAAACTATCCATCACCGGCTGGAAGGAAGAGTGAGCGCACGACAATACGTCTAAGGAATGTACTTAGGAAGTCTGGTAAGGAGTCCATTAAAAATAAATTGATTGACTTAATTTTGGGACAAATTGTAATAAATTGTAAGTGACAGTTACATAGGGTTCTTTCCCCCCTTTCAGCGTATAGAAATCATAATTACAGGCAGTAGGCAGCCACCACGCAGCCTCACAAGAAACCAATCTTTTATTTTTAAAATGCGACCAAGTGTATCCATGCGGGGTGTGTGGCCATGCGTATTTTTCCTGGGCTGCATTGAAAATTGCATTGAAAATTGCAATGTTTATAGTCAAAGACCAGCTGCGCTGCTACCTGGACCAAGGGGGATCGGCGCTGCTTGTGTTATTGGACCTCACAGCAGCGTTTGATACAGTCGATTACGATCTTTTGACCCACCGCCTTGCCGGGGTGAGGGGAACGGCTCTGAACTGGCTGTCCTCCTTCCTCCGGAACCGGACACAGCGAGTGAGGAGGGGGGAGGTGGTCTCCGAGGGCTCCCCCCTAATTTGTGGGTTCCCCCAGGGGGCCATTCTCTCCCCTCTATTATTTAACATCTATATGCGACCACTTGCCCAGTTGGTGCGCAGCTTTGGGCTTGAGTGTCATCAGTACGCTGACGACACGCAGCACATTCTGAGGATGGAGGGCCGGCCCGACTCCGTACCTGATAATTTCCATCTCTGCCTCGAAGCCGTTACTGGATGGCTGCGAGCCAGTAGGTTGAAGGTGAATCCAGCGAAGACGGAGATCCTTTGGTTTGGTCGCCCGGGGAACTCCAGCTTCAAACACTGGACGGTGTGGCCTTATGCCCATCGCCTTCAGTAAAAACCCTTGGAGTCCATCTGGACACTCGGCTCTCCATGGAGACTCAGGTCTCCATGGTTAGCCGAGTTGCGTTCTTCCACCTCCACCAGGCTTGGAGGCTGGCCCCCTACCTGTCCCGCTGCGATCTGGCCTCGGTGATCCACGCAACGGTCATCTCGAGGTTAGAGTACTGTAACGCTCTTGACATTGGCCTACCTCTGTCGGTGACCCGGAAACTTAAGCTAGTGCAGAACGCTGCAGCCCGTGTGCTCACAGGCACGCCTGTGGGACACCGTATTCCACCTGTGTTGCAGGAACTGCACTGGCTGCCTATTGAATTCCGGATCACCTTCAAAATGTTAGTCTTGACTTTCAAGGCCTTGCATGGTCTGGGGCCAGTGCACCTGAGGGACCGCCTCGCCCCATCCTGTCCCACAAGATCACTGAGATCGGAAGATCAGGACCTTCTCTTTGTCCCGAGTGCCAAAGCTTACCGTCTCACATCGACGAGGAGAAGGGCATTCTCCATCATTGCCCCCACGCTTTGGAACTCCCTGCTGCTGGAGGTCAGGTCACTTCGCGATCTTATGGCTTTTCAGAAAGCTTGTAAGACCTGGCTACTTCGGCAGGCTTTTTGTAACTGAGTCGGCTTAACTACACATGTCAGTTAAGTTAATACTGCTGTTTTAATGTATGTTTTAATGTTCTATTGCTGCTGTGTTTTATTGTTTTAATGCACTATTGTTTATCTTTAATCTGTTTATCTGCCTTGTTTATCTTTAATCTGTGAGCCGCCCCGAGCCATTCGGGAGTGGCGGCCGAAAAGTCAAATAAATAATAATAATAATAATAAAAAGCGGATAAGTGGTTGCAAATAATTATACGGAGAAACCCATTTACACCTGACTTCACAGTGTTGTTAGGAAATGGGAAGCCTGGTAGGACCATTATTATTAAGTTTCTCTTTGTCTTCCTCTTTTCTCCCTTTCTGGTGCATGGATTATTCAGATATGGACATGTATATTTCATGCCTTTCACGGAAGACTCACTAAAAGATGGAGTTGCTGTAGCAAAGCGGGTGGTGTGCGCTGAACCAACCTCATGCTCATGCCGGCTGTTGCATGAGCAGTCGGGGAGTACACGCCCAACGGCTCGAGTTGCGACACTCTGCCTTGAAACAGAGAAGGGAAGTGCGTGAATGCCTGTGGGCCACATCTGTGTCCTCGTCAACCAGGGAACACTTTGAGCAAGGTCTGGCCTGTCGCCACAAAGCTCCGTGCTTTTCAGATCAAGATCAATGGTGGCGGAGTGGCCCTCAAAGTAGCAGAGGAGGGAGAAGCCTGGCTCTCGATTCAGTCACAACTGGACGTCTCTCTCTCTCTCTGGCTCTACTTCGTGAACAAAGATTCTTAGGAAGGACTCATCCCCACGCCCAGATTATGCATAAGGCCACCCTAGGCCATGGCCTAGGGTGGCAGCCATGGGGGGGGGGGCAGGTCTGGACCCCCCAAAGTTAAAAAAATGGGGGAGGAGGAGGGTGCTGCTCCCGAGGAGGAAGAGAGGTGCCCTTGCCTTGCTCCCTCTTGCCCCTCAGCTCCTTGGTCTTCGCTCTGAAGCCTTGAGCCTTGCTTCGGGGGGCAGGCCTGGCTTGCTTCTGGGGGTGGGCCTCTTGCAGGAGGCTCCCTGGCTTGAGGAACCTTCCACCTATTCCCCTGGGACGGGTGCCAGCCGGGTCCCTGGCTCAAAAGAGGGGGGCCTGGTTCCAAGGCCGGAGTGCCCTTTGTTTCCTTCCCGCAGGCCGGGAGCGTAAGGTAAGCCGCACGAGGAATCTTCTTTCTTTGCACTTTACTTGGGTTTCCTTTGCTTGCTTGGAGGCCTCGGGGTTGGGGCCTAGCGGGTCTGTAGGGCCTGCCTCTTGGGCCTGGCTAGGCCTGGGCCTTGCTTTAGAGGCCTTGCTTGCTTCCCGGAGCTCTGGGGTAGGCCACGTGGCTTGGTTGGGCCCTGGTCTTCCCGTGGGTAGGGGTCCGGGCCTGCTTCTAGGGAGAGTCCCTGGCTTTGGGGCCTGGTTAGGCCGCGTGTTCTTTCTTTCTTTACTCGAAAGGCTTGGGTTTGCTTTTGGGGCCTCCCTGAGTAGGCCCTGCCGTTGAGAGGGAGGCCGCATAGCGGGGCTTGCTTCTAGGGGTCCTTTCCCGTTAAGAGTAGGCCCCAGGCCCGGGGGCTTCTTTCTTTAAGGACTTTAAAGACCTTACTTTGCTCTCAAAACTTTGCTGTAAACTTTGAGAGGTTTCACTTTGCTTTGGAGAAATAGAAGCAGGCCGCATGGCCCGAGTCCTTGTTTCTTTACTTTAAACTTTGCAACACTTTAAGAGGCTTTACTTTCTTTAAAAATCTAAGCCAGGCTTAAGCGATAAGGATCGCTCGCCTCTTTGTTCACTGTGGCGCCCCGCCAGGGCCAAAAAGGGGGCTTTAAAAGGAGGGACGAGGTCTATAGGCCCTGGGGCTCCCGTTACAGCCTTCCCATATACAAGAAACCCTGGAGAGTCTCTAGCCAATGAGCTCAGGACTCAGAAAAGGTGGACGCAAAAAAAGGTTTATTGAAAAACAACCAGTGAAAACCAGAACGCTTGGTTGGTTGCAAAAGGAAGTCCTTTGAACGAAGGGATTGCGTCCCCTTGCCTTTCTGTTGTTTCCAGTTGCTCCTCAAATGGTCCGCTGGCTCACAAAGTCCGTGGGTCCCCAGAGATTACAGTCTATGGGTGAAGGGCTGGACTCCTATCCAGGCCCCGATTACCCATAAGGCCACCCTAGGGCAAGGCCTAGGGCAGCACCCATGGGGGGAGCAGCAGATCTGGACCCCCCAAAATTTCAAAAAAAAATTCAAAAAAATAAAGTGTGCATGCGAGCGGGCCCCCCTGCTCACTCCAAAGGCTCTGCCCCCACCCATGCCTCGCCCCGGGCTCTGCCCCTGCCTCCTTGCCAGCATGGTGGCTTTAGGAGGGAGGGAGGAGCCATGGGGAGGCCCCGGGGGTGGGGCTTTCCTCCTCCTCGCTGGTGAGGGGGCGGGGGTGGTGGCAGGGGCAGGGCGGAACCGGGGCAGAGCCGGGGTGGGGCTTCCCTCCTCGCCGGAGACGGGGTGGGGCGTGGGCGGGGCCGGCGGCGGCGGCAGATGGCCCTTTTGGCCTAGGGTGGCAAAAGGGCCTGATCCGGGCCTGCTCCTATCACTGCAATCCTGGCTTGAGAGCGTTGGAAGACTATACATAAACGAAGGTGCTTGTCTGAGCCTTAGCTCCAGATTTCCGCCTGCTTCGTCCGTGTGCTATGCTTAGAATGGCCAAAGAGGGGACATCCGGCTCCTCAGATGACCTCAGAAAGGGGAGGAGTTCAGGGTGGTGACATCACCTTGGCACCCAACACAGTCCCTCCCACCAAGGCCGCATGGTTGAGGACAAAGGGATGCAAGTAAGGTTGACCAAGTCCATGATGCAGTACCAAACAAGCCTCACTCTTGGCTCATGTTCAGCTTGTTCTCCACCAAGACGCCAAGATCCTTCTCACACGTGGCTCTGTTGTGAAGCCCGGCAGTGCCCCCCATTCTGTCTCTTTGCATTTGATGTTTGTTCTTGTTGAAATTCATTATGTTAGCTTTGACCAATCGGCTCTCTGATCTGTTGAGGTCCTTTTGCATCCTGGCCCTGTCCTCTGGAGTATTCGTTTGCCCCCCTCATTTGGTGTTATATTTATTCATTCATTCATTTATTCATTTATTTATTTATTTATTTCTTCGACTTGTACACCGCCACTCCCCAAAGGCTCAGGGCGGTTTACAGAAATGCCACACGCCACACGCCAAACACAGAGTTGCGACAAAGAACATAACAAAACGTAGAACCATGAACATAACAACAATAAAGTGCAGAGTAACAAAAGGCACCAATAAGCAATGCAATGAGTAGGGAGGGAGGGAGGGAGGAAAAAACAAGACTGGCTCCGCAAGTAAGCTGCCCGGGCGGAAGTGTGGGCCAGCTGGGAGCAGGGAGGGGGCGGGGTGGAGCCAGCCTCCTCATTGGCCGGCCGGAGTGTGTGGCGGGAACCTTCTCGCCACCCCGGAGGCTTCTGGGGGGAAGAAGCCCCCCTGAGGCAAAGAAGATGGTGCGGGGGTAACGCTGCCCCGCAACCAGCTTGACCGGCAAGTCGGTCAAGCCCACAGTTAAAATGCAGAGTGCTTAGCACGGTTCAAAAGCCTGCTGGAACAGGTGCGCCTTACAGGCCCCACGGAAGGTGGCCAAGTCGCGCAGTGAATAGGATGACTTGGGGGTCTCATAGGATTCATAGGATTGCCACAAGCTAAAGTCTACTTGAAGGCAAAAAAAAAACCCCTGTAGGAAGACAGCTAGCTATAGCTAATGTTAAACCCACCCCCACAATTTTTTTTCTGAAGGATTAAACCGTCCTTTGGATTTCCTCTTTCTGAACGGTGTGCTGTGATGCACCCTCGAGATTTGGGAGGGGCGGGAGTGCCAGCACGACTTAAGATAGCTTAGCATATCTAGTACTTTCAGTGATAATGGTTTAGAAGCCTGAATTTTGTGAGAACACGCTTCCACATTAAATGTAAATAGGCATTGATGTGCAAACGTTCTTGCATGTTTTTTTACGAATCACAAATGGATGCAGAAGTAGGATGGCGCAAACCTCTGAACCGACGTGAAGCTCATGGGGAGGGAAAGCACCCTGCTCCCTGCTCGGAGGGAATGCCTCCCTGAGTCGGGCTTCCTTCCTTCTCAACGAGTGCACCTTAGACACGTAGCACGCCAGGAATCAGCACGGAGGAATGGGAACTCTGTGAGATCATTCGTATCGACAAGTGCGTGTACATTCCTTTCCAGGACCTCTGCGAGCACTCATTACCATCCACGTTTGAACACTACTCTGGTCCCAGGGCAAAAGAGAGTAGGCATTTGTGATTAGCTTAGTTGCCCCTTGTTCCTTTACGCCTCCAAAGGAGAGGGGGGAACGTAACGGGGACCTGTTCTGAAAGCATCCGTGTGGCACACGTTCTCTGGGAAGGCTTTGAAGAGGAATCCTTTTGTTTCCTTGAGGACTTTGGAGCTGGTATCGTGCCACTAAAAGTGTCCACACGCTGCTATCCATCTTAACGCATAGATCAGATGTTAATGCATCATTCCTCATTAAGAGTCCTAGACCTCCAGGGGAAACAGATTTATATAGTATGCGTTGTCTAATTCATAATGTTCATAGATACACATGATCAATTAACATAACAGTTTAAATAATGACAGTTAAAACACTTAGAGCGAAGTGTTCCATTTTAGCATTTTGAATCCAGTTTAGCGGGGTGATCTCCTGTTGTTCTGCCAAACTAGCAGTTTGAAAGCATGCAAATGTGAGTACATCAATAGGTACCACTCCGGCGGGAAGGTAATGGTGCTCCATACAGTCATGCTGGTGATATGACCTTGAAGGTGTCCATGGACAACGCCAGCTCTTTGGCTTAGAAATGGAGATGAGCATCACTCCCCAGAGTCCAACGGGACTAGGCTGAATGTGAAGGGGAAACCTTTACCTGTACTTTGATAATCTGAATCATGTGACAGGAGGAGGCGGCCAGGCCGAGTATCGCCGCTGCCGTCTCCGTCTCCTCCTCCTCGACAGTCGAAGCAGGCCCGGAGTGTAAGAGCCCCTCGGTCAGGAGTAGAAGAGCCAGTGCTGTTTTTTACCAACTGCGCATGCGTGTCTGCCATTAACGACGCTATTCCGAAGTTTCGTAAGTTTCAGAAAGTTCTGAATTTTTTGGAGAAAAAATTTTGGGATTCAATTCTGAATCGAACCACCAGTGCCCCCTACACCCGAAACGGGTCTTGAACCTTTTTTTGGATCAACCAAGCCTGGCAAGGGGCTTTGGCAGAGCAAGGGATCTCGGAGATTATTGTTTCTCCTGATTAAATAATTAAAAGGTAACACTGGCCTCATGATCAGGGGCGGTCTAAGGTAATTTTAAATGGTAAGCAAACATTATTTTGGCGCCCCCCCCCTGCGCATGCCCAGAAGCTCCTGTGCGCAGACGCAGAAGCCTGTAAACACAGCGCTCCCTATTCGGCACGCAGGGAGGTTTGCTACGGTGCAGCGTTAGAGCGCACAAGGCCCCAAAGCGGAACATCGGCCGGACGTTGTCTGGCGGGCGGGGCAATGCGCCCTTTACCCAGATGCGCCCCACGCAGCGGCATCCTTTGCCTACCGGTAGGACCGCCCCTGCTCATGATGAATGTAAGATGAATGTATTGCCCGCTCTTAGGTTTCCATGCGTGAGTGTGATGGGAAGGCAGAACTTCAAACGGGGCTGCTGACGCCACAAGAAGGCAATGATCTACTCTTAAAGAGCCGGCCACCCATGTTTTCCCCTCCCAGAGTGGTCAGGTGGTTAGTCTCTGGAAATGCAGTGGGTTTGGGTTTTCTTCAAAGGCAGGCTCAGCCTTTCTCCCCGCCAATTCAGTATTTTGTAGTTGCTTGCTGCCATGTTCCGCCCTGCTGTGCCGAGTCCCAGATGTTGTGTGCCTGGATACAAACCATAATGCAAGGACTGAGTGGCCTTCGTGTTGACTCCCCCGGGCTTCAGAGTCCCAGCAATGGCAAATAGCTGCTGGAAGCGCTCTTCCCCACGGGACGCCCAGAGAGCGGTGTGGCGCCGGCAACGAGAGCAAGCCCCTCACGTACAAACGGCTCACCTGGAGCTCTGCTTGAGAACATCCGGGTCAAAGGCTGTGAGACTTCCACGTAAGCTCCACCTCGTCTTTCCCATTTATCCTCACGTACTGGAAAGGACATCACTCGCCTCCTGGAAAAGATACTGAGTTTCCTTGTCCTCTCTTTCTCTCTCTCATGCGCACACACACACTTTCCCCATCCCTGTAGTAGCTGGCCTACTCAGAGCTTTTGCAATTCACTTCATTATTATGTATGAAGAAGAAAATGGAGCCTCTAGCGTGTCAAGCTTTCCTTTTCCTAATATCCCATTCAATTATCGCCTATTGTAGCCCCCCCCCCCTTTCCAAAAAGAAAGTCTTGAAGAGCCATTCAGAAAAGAAGGAGACGGGAGGGCTGCAGAGTAAGTGGTGCAATTTCATCAACAGCCACTCCAGTGGGCGCTGATTCGGGATTGCGGACCCCCATCTCCCTCCCTATTTGGCCCCACTTGCACCAGCATTGGAGAGGCAGAGGGGCAGCCGTGATCGGCAGCAGAAATACACCAGCCCTCTCAACTTGGCCCAGGTTGGGGAAAGCACGGGGTAGCATGTATTTAGGGGGGGCCACAACACTGGGAACCGGTATCGGAGGATCAGGTCCGCTTCAAACATAATGAGCATCTCTCCACTTCCAAAAATAGGTTTTGGATAGACATGGGACACTTGCCTAGGATTACGGTAACAGGGAGGAAATACTTGTTGCCGTGGTTTGGGGGGCAACAGTCTTGGAAACCATGCCTTATGAAGAAAAGTGAGAAAGCGGTGTATGGCAGGCCCGGGTTAGCTTCTTTTGGCGCCCTAGGCCAAAAGAAGCCCCGCCCCCAGGCCAGGGAAGCCCTGCCCCCTAGGGCGTGCTGCGCATGCGTGTCAGCGCTCGAGGGTGGGGCTTCCGTCCTCCTCCTCCCGCGACCGGAAAACGGTCGTGGGCAGGAGGAGGAGGAAGAAGGGAAGCCCCGCCCCCAGGGTGTGCTGCGCATGCGTGCGGTGCGAGGGTGGGGCTTCCGTCCTCCTCCTCCTGCGACCGGAAAATGGTCGTGGGCAGGAGGAGGAGGAAGAAGGGAAGCACCGCCCCGAGGCCGCTGGCGGGCATGCACATCAGTGGCACGAGAGTAGGGCTTCCGTCCTTCTCCTCCTCCTCCTTCTGCGACCGGAAAATGGTTGTGGGCAGGAGGAGGAGGAAGAAGGCCCCAGCACTGCCCCGAGGCCGCTGGCGGGCATGTCCTCCTCAGTGGCCGTGAGTAGGGGCTTCGGTCCTGGGCAGGAGGAGGAGGAAGAAGGGAAGCCCTCCTCCTCCTCCTCCTGCATGCGTCCGAGGTGGGGCTTCCATCCTCCTCCTCCTGCGACTGGAAAATGGTCGTGGGCAGGAGGAGGAGGAAGAAGGGAAGTACCGCCCCAGGGCCGCTGGCAGGCATGCGCATCAGTGGCGCGAGGGTAGGGCTTCCGTCCTCCTCCCGCGACCGGAAAACGGTCACGGGCAGGAGGAGGAGGAAGAAGAAGAAGGGAAGCACCGCCCCAGAGAGATAGAAAGAGAGAGAGAGAGAGACCCCCCAAAAATTCAATCAAAACCGCAACGTTGCGGTTTTGATTGAATTTTTTTGGGTCCTTTACCTGGCGCCTCCCCAGGCCTGCACCCATTGGCTACAGCCTAGTGTGGCTTTATGGGTAATCTGGGCCTGGTGTATGGTTGACCTGTAGTAATCTGTAAATACGACTTGAAAAGTTGTCATAGTCACAACGCAGCCAGTTTGCTTTCCATTGTTCCTGAGACTAGGACAGGCATGGGCCAACTTTGGCCTTCCCTCTGGGTGTTTTGGACTCCAACCCACACCATTCCTCACAGCCTCAAGCCCCTTCCGTCCAACCCCCCCCCCCCAGCTGCGTAAGGCTGTGAGTCCAAGGCTGTGAGGAATTGTGGGAGTTGGACTCCCGAACTCCTGGAAGGAGGGCCCGAGTGGGGCCACGCCTGGACTAGGAGATGGAGCGATGGATTCAAAGATCAACACCCCAAACAGGAGGAAGAGCCTCCTGGCAGCAAGAGCTTTTCAGCAGAGGAAGAGTGTGGTGGAGCCTAGTCCTTCTTTGGAGGCCTTTAAGCAGAGGCAACGTGGCCATATGTCAAGAGAGCATGGCGGAATGGGATTGGGTTGGGTGATCCTTGTGGTCTTCTCCAACTCTACGATTCAGAGTTGCCCTTAATGCATATGATCCTTTACTTCTCCATTATCACCAAGTTAATAGTATTATTCACGGGGATATGATGGAACTCAATTATACTTACTTCTGGTTAGGCATCATCCCATCTAGAGTGGACTCATATTAGTGAGATATTGCACTCCCAAATGCCATTGATGTTAGGGCCTCCTAACTGGATCCTGCCATAGGATTGTGCGGTGAGACTTCAGAGAAGCCGAGAAGGTCTCTGGCCCTCATCTGCATTCATATCACCATAGACATAGGCAATCAGAACCACGTGCTAAACAGGGCAGTTCTACCAACATCTGGACAGCTGTGCTTTTGCAATTAACAAGAGCCGCACATTCTGGATTTGCTGCAATACGGCTTCTGCCCCCCACTTCAATTTTGAAACACCCACTTGTCATCAAAGTTTCGTTTGTGAGGAGAATGGGAGGTGATGGGCTCAAGCGGAACTGGAAGCCTCGTGTTATTTTGGGGGAATGTTGCATGGCACATCATCCCATGTGGATAATGGCAAAGTTTGCGGCTGATCCATAGCACGTCTAGGAGCAGAAGTGCCGTGACAAGCTCGTAAAATTATTTATTTATTTATTTATTATTTGAATTTATACACCGCCACTCGGGCCCTCCCTCCAGGAGTTTTGGAGTCCAACTCCCACAATTCCTCACAGCTCAAAGCCCTCCATGCCGGCTCTCAACTGCGTGCGCAGAATTTGGGGTGAGGGCAGCGCGCACATCTCAGCTGGAGCCGGGGCCAGCGCAAAGCTCTCCCTTCCGCCTTCAGCCTCCTTCGCCTCAAATTCAGCACGCACATCTGAGAGCCTCCCTTCCCCTCCGCGCTGCTTGCCTGCCTGCCTGCCTGCTTCTTCCGTTTGCTCGCCCCAGTGGGATTTTGTCTCCCTCTCTTCAGGACAAAGCCTCGAGGGAGTCAATGGCCAGACAGCATCGGCTGCCAGGCTGAATCCAGCCCGCGGGCCGCAAGATGCCCAGGTCTGATATAAGGCCTAGAAGGTAATAACCAACACTTTGGCGGAGACCCAGTGCCGCAGTATTAGTGTTATGCGAGCTCTCACCGGCGTACCAGAGAGAAGCCTAGCAGCTGCATTTTGCACCAGCTTGAGCCTCCGGATCGCCGACATAGGTAGGCCAATGGAGAGGGTGTTGCAGTAATCTATTCTCGAGGTGACTGTGGCCTGGATCACTGTGGCCAGATCATCTCTGGTCAGATAGGGAGCCAGTCGCCTAGCCTGCGAAATAGAAGAAAGCCACTCTGCTGGATTGGAGATCTGAGCCTCCATTGATGTCCGAGGGTCCAGCAGGACTCCCAGGCTCTTCACAGAGGGCGATGGACACTGGGGTACGCCGTCCAGGGTGGGCAACTGAACAGCCCCTCCACCAAGGTGACCCAGCCACAAGATTTCCGTCTTTGCCGGGTTCACCCTCAACCTGCGAGCACGCAGCCATCCAGTCACGGCTTCAAGGCACTGGTCTGGAGTAAGAAAGGCGTGCGTGCTTTCTGCTGGGCTTGAACACCACACGCGCACTCTCTTTCGAAAGGAGAGTGCATGTGTGGTGTGGAAGCCCAGGCCAGAAAGCCCAGGCCAGAATTCCCACAGCTTGAGAAAGCGGCAAGCCTGGCTCTCGCAGTAGCAACGTTCCCACTCAAGAAAGACGCCTGGAGTGGGCCCGACAGGCCGTGGCCGCAAAGAGTGGTGCCGAAGGAGCAGAAGGTTTATCAGTGTGGCACAGGTTGTGTTTCAGGCCGGCCGAGAGTGAGCGTGCTTGTATTAAGACGGCTGCCCCCCCCAGACCGCCTCTGTCCACCCTCCAAACCCCAGTAGGATGTTCAGTTCGAAAGTCATTGAAAACCCCATCCGGAAAGTTAATGGGATTTTCACTTTGTGTGGGTGTGCGCTTTGTTCTTAAATCAGCCTGCTTGGGCCCTTTCCTTCCTTCTCTGCGTCCGGAGGGTTCCTCAGCAATCAGGCCGTTTTCAAAAGGCGGTTTTGAGCACAATGGCCGGCGGAATTAGCAAACCACTGCCAATGTGCTTGCCCTTCGTTAATTCCGCTATCTGTCCGTGCACGCATGCTTAGGCCAGGCAGAGCCGTGGCTTTGATGGGATTTCGAAGTGTGCGTGTAGCTGCCCCTTCCCTGAATGGTTTCGTGTCCGTAATGGGGGCAACTCTGCTCATAGAAAAGTAAACACACAATGGCTGAAATACGTTGGTGTCTTGCCAGTGTGTCGGTTCCCTTACAGAGACTTCTGGGAATGTTGGTCTGAAGTCCCATTGTTCAAGCAGTGACAGTGAGCATGCATGGTCATTTGTGCATTGGCAAACGTTTGCATGCGGTACATACATAGATGTACATCAGCAGTGGGCAAAGAGTGTCCTGCTTCCGATCCCTAGAACAGTGTTTCCCAACCTTTTTTGAGCTGCGGCACATTTTTTACATTGACCAAATCCTGGGGCACACCACCAACCAAAATGACACAAAATGACACTCTAACACAGTAATACATATAGTTAACATGTTTTTAAATGTATTTATACACTCAGTGTGAAACCTGGGCCTGTTTCGATGAACACAACATAGATATCCTGGCAGGAATGGCAGAAAGACACACATGAAGGCCTTGCTCAACACCTGGGAGTTATAGTTCACCCGCAATCAAAGAGCACTCTGAACTCCACCAATGATGGAATGGAATCAAACTTCCCACACAGAACTCCCATAACCAAGGGAAAACACTATAAGAGTTTGGTGGGCATTGACCTTGAGTTTTGGAGTTGTAGTTCACCTACACCCAGAGAGCACTGTGGAGGGGAGGGAGACGTGGGGCGAGTCTGTGCAGTAGCGCCCGCACGTGTCACGTCTTCCTCCCTCCCCCCTCCCGCAGAAGTGGCAGCCTGAGCAAAGCGAGCAGAGCGAGGCTGGGAAGAAGGGAGCCCGAGTGGAGAAGAAAAAACAAGTGTTCGGCAGGAGGGGGAAGAAAGGGGATCGGAGGTTCCCATTTCCCACGGCACGCCTGATGATCGCTCACGGCACACTGGTTGGGTAACACTGCCCTAGAAGCTGATCCCTGGGCCATTTTGCACACAGGAGATGCTGTTTCTGAAAGGAAAAGAGATACCTGGGTCTGCTTCTGTTGGAAAGGGCTTTGCTTTGAACAGACCTTACAATGCCAGGTACAACAATGCTTGTGAAGATGGACCCACGTAGTCTTAGAAACCTAGAATCCTGGAGTTGGAAGAGACCTTGTGGACCATCCGGTTCAACCCCATTCTGCCAAAAGAAGGAAAATCACCTTCAAAGCACCCTTGACAGATGGCCATCCAGCCTCTACCTAAAAGAAGGAGTCCCTGCCACCCTCCGGGGCAGAGAGGAAGAGAGTTCCACTGCTGAACAGCTCTCTCTCTCTCTCTCTCTCTCTCTCCCACACACACACAGAGTCAGGAAGTTCTTCCTCATGTGAAGACGGAATCTCTCCCACACACACAGAGTGTCAAAGTCTCCAGGAGAACATGCGCTCCCTCCTCCCTATAACGTTTCCTCACATATTTATACATGGACCTCATCCTGTCTCCTCTCAGCCTTCTCTTCTTCAGGCTAAACATGCCCAGCTCTTCAAGCCACTCCTCGTGGGGCTTGTTCTCCAGACCCTTGATCATTTTGGTCACCCTCCTCTGGACACATTATTCTCTCTTCAACGGCGGTGCCCAGAATTGGACACAGTGTGATTCCAGGTGTGGTCTAACCAAGGAAGGATAGAGCATGGGTAGCATGACTATCTGGATCCAGACACTGGACTCCTATTGATGCAGGCCAAAATCCCATTGGCTTTTTTGCTGCTGGATGACATTCCGGGCTCATGCTCCCCTTCCTCCCCACGAGGACTCGGAGATCGCCTTTCCCATGTGGCCTGCTCTTGTGCCAGGCACCCTCGTCCCCCATTTTGTCTCTTTGTAAGCGGCGTCTCTTGCACCCAATGTCTGCATTGGGCTTCATGGTGTGAGCTTTGGCCCATCATCATCATCCTCCTCTCACTCACCTGAGAAGATCCCTTTGAGCTCTGCTCGCCTTCTGGGGCCTTGGCTCTCCCTCCCAATTGGGTCCCGCCCGCGTGGCCAGGCCTCCCTCTCAGCAAGGCAAGGGTCAACTGGGGGCCACCGTGTGGTACAGAATGCTGGACTAGATGGGCTGAGGTCCGATTCAGCATGGCTCTTCTTATGTTCTTATGTTCACTCACTGCAACGCCCGAATGTGCTGACCAGTCTTTCCTATTCTGATAGCTCTTCTCGCCTTCCGTGACTGGAGTTGCCACAGAGGCCATCTCTGAACCACAGCCGTGCCCGTTATGCATGTCCTTTCCCTCCTGCTTAGAAAATGGAGAACCATGACGGCCGGAATCTCCCAGGTAGCCACATCCTGGTGACCGAAGGGTTTTGGGGAGCTGACCTTCCCAAAAGAGGCTTTCCTGGGCTTAGGCCTCTTGGCTTTGTTCCGCCCAGGGATCGAGGGAGCATTGGGCAGAAGAAACACGGGGTCTTCGCCCGGCTCTTTCAAAGCAAAGCTCGCTGAGATATTTTATTTGTCATGGCTTTTGGCTACTAATGTAAACTCACTGAACTGAAATCAGGTCCCGAGTGGGGTATCCCCCCCCCCCAGGCCCGGATTACCCATAAGGCCAACCTAGGCCATGACCTAGGGGCGCAAGCCGAAGAAGGCGCAGAATCACGGACCAAAAAAAATACGTTGAAACAAATACAAACTCCGTGGCCGGCCCCTGGGGTCTCTCTCGACTCAGCAGCACGCGCCTCCCAGGGACGCCCCCGGCCACTCTGTGTGCGCCTGTTTCCCTCCCTCCCCGTGGTCCTTCCCATTCGCAGGAGCAGACGGGGAGCCTGCCTTCTGAGCGAGCGAGCGAGTGAGCGAGCGCGAGACCCGTGCGCGTCCCCCGCTCCCTCGCGCATGCTTCCCCACGCCTCCACCTCTCACCCTTTCAGAAATAGCCTTTTTTTCTGCCCCAAAACGGGTGGGTGGGTGAGTGGGTTAGCTTCCTAGCCATTTGGAAGGGTCCCTTTTCAGTTGCCTCAGTTTCCCTGGCGGCGCTGACGGAGAGAAAGAGGAGGGGCCGTGGGCGGGGAAGGTGGCACCACCGGCTGCTTTGACAGCGTGTCTTTTTTTCCTCCCCCGTTTCCTCCCGCTATCGCCCCCGCCCCCTTTTCCTCCTCCTCCTCCTCTTGCCCCCTGCCTCCTCCCTCCCCCGCCCCCTCCCTTTGGTTCTTTCTCCTCCCTCTGCCTTTTAAGTGCCCTCCTCGAGGCAGCCCGGCCCGGCCCCTGGCTCTCGGCTACCCGGGACACGCGTGGCCATGGGAAGTGCCTGCCGGAGCCTCCTGGTGGCCTTGGCCTTCCTGGCCTTGGAGGGGGCCCGGCCCTTCCTGGGGGAGGGGGCATCTGCTGCCTGGCCAAAGTTGTGGTTGGAAAGGGCCGGAGCCAGGGCTCTGCGCATTGCCACCACAGCCGAGGCTCCTGCGAGCAGGGAATGCTCTGGCCACACTAGACGGAGAGCACGGTCCTTCCAGGCCCAGAAAGTGTCCCTCCTCCATGTTCCCTGAGCCACTGAATGGGCCCCCCCCCCTCTTCTGGCCTGCTTCTCACTTCTTCCAAAGTACTATTTTCAAAGCAGAGCCAAGTCTGCAGGGGAAAACAAACACATTTCCGAGCCCGCTGAGGGCAGGTCGACCCCCTCCGAAAGGACCCACATCTGGCACGGAAGAAGTGAGAAGCAGGCCAGAAGGGGGGGGGGGGCCCGTTCAGTGGCTCAGAGAAGGAGGAACACTTTCAGGGCCTGGAAGGACCGTGCTCTCCGTCTAGCGTGGCCAGAGCGTTCCCTGCTCGCAGGAGCCTCGGCTGTGGTGGCAATGCGCAGAGCCCTGGCTCCGGCCCTTTGAGGCAACCACAGTCCCCCCAGCATTTCAGTCGGAAAGAGTGAGCGTTCTCAGGGAGGTGACACCCCACACCGCTCTGCAATAAGGAAATCAATGCCATGTGCCCATTTCGGAAAGGCATATTATTAAAAAATGAACATGGGTTAGCACAACTTGGGGAAAAAAGTGATTAAAAGATCTTGTTTCATTTTCTGCTATAGCTGGGATGGCTGTGCGGTGTAATTGTGCGTGTGTGCGCGCGCACGTGTAGGAGGGGGATTTCACCACAGGCTTTGAGTAATTCTCCCTTTAATGCCGAGAGAAGTGGAACTCTATTGTTGATGTAATCTTCTTAAAGTGCAGGTGAGCAGGGCTTTCTCTCCCCCCCCCCCCCCAGATTGGCTTCCGCTTGCCTCCTCCTCCTCGGCTGCCTTAAGACATGACCTGGGGGCCGCTTTGGCCTGACACGAGGGGGGGGGGCTCACACTTTTGCTCTGCCTGGTGTCAGGATGGAGAGGAGGCACCAGGGGGCCCGGGGGCTCCGACAGAATATGAACTTATTAATGAAATGCAAATGAGCTCCTGCCAGAAAGGACACCGGCAGGTGGTGCCTTCTCTCACCTCCGCCACCAGGCCAGGGAATAGGGATGGGGGCCAGGCTGCGTGGTGCCCTTTAAGGGGTGGCTGGCCTGGAAGTGGCTAAAGGGCCAGCCAAGAGGTCATCCCCTTTGGAGCCTGGGCAGAAATGAATTGTGGATCAAGATCTGCACACAGGCGGTGGGTGGGACCTGGCTGCCCCCACCATCAGGCACATGAACACGTTGTTGAAAAGGCACATTGTTGTGATGACCCCCTGCCTCCCTGGCTGGGTGTCAAGCCATGCAGATAGGAAGCCAGGTTGCTCATCTCATGTTGGAACAAGGAATGCAACCCACTGATCCCCCTTCATTCAGTTGTGGTAACTCACTAGGTGACCCCAATGAACCAATCTTGCCCCCCCCCCCAAAAAAACCCCATGATAAGTTTACCATAGGGGGCACATAAGTCAGGGATTACTTGAAGCCACACAACAGTATGATTGCACAGTAAGATTATGCTGGTCATTGGCCGTAATGAATAAATCTATCTAAGATTGCACAAGGTACCTAGAGCAGGGCTGGGCCAACCTGGGCCCGGCATCCCTCCAGGTGTTTTGGGCTCCAACTCCCACCATTCCGGACTGCCTCGGGCCCTTTCCTTTTCCCCTCAGCCGCCTCAGCAGAACGGAAAGGGAAAGGAAGGGGACAGAAATAAAGTCAGTGGTAATTAAAAGATCAGCTGCAAGCCCCTTTCCAGTGCTGTAAAGTTCCAGTGATTTCATGAGGAAGGCTTGAGTAAACTTGGAACGGTTGACGTGATTGACATCTCCCGAAAGTTTCCTTTGCATTGGCCACATTTGTTGTTATTTTTCAAACGTCTTCCCGTTCTTCTTTTATTCAGCAAAATTGTTTGGAAATGATGCTTTTGTCGATACGCTGCTGCCTCCCCGGCTGATTTAATTCCTGGGGCTTTACACGCGCGCGGAGTCCTCCCTTTTCCTGCTTGGAGGGCTGGTAGTAACGGCAGGCGTAAGCCTGTTTCCCCTCCTGCCCGTCGGCCGCTGTCCCTGCTTTAGCAGCAATCAATACAAAACCAATGTTGTTGTTTCTGCTGTCGGGGCGCCGCAGGAGCGGGGCAACCGGTCATGCTTAAACCTGGCCCTCAGGCCTAGGTGTTATTTGGGTCTGATGTGGCATTCACAGAGAAATCCACAGAAGGCTTCCCAGTTGGCACTCTGCAAGAGTCCACAACCCATTACCGCCAACTATAGAGGTCACTAGAAGTAGATTTTTGTTCCTTGCATGGAAATTAGTTTCACAGTTGCACACCTCGTTGCTCTGCTTATGACAACTGAGCATCCGTGTTTGTGCTGCAGAACTAAAATAGTGACAAGTTTTGCTCTTGCTCAGCCAGTTAACTGTGCTGCGCTGATAGAACAGGCACGGACAAACGCCAACCCTCTCCTTTCCCCTCTCAGCCACTTAAGCAGAAAAGTAGAAGGAAAGGGCCCGAGGCTGTGAGGAATTGTGGGAGTTGCAGTCCAAAACACCTGGAAGGAGGGAGGGAGGGAGGGCCCAAGTCTGGCCATGCCTGTCATGGACGCTCATGTGGCCATCACCGACTCCGCTTAGGGAGGCCAGTCTGCGCTGATTTCCTTACGAATGGATGTGAAGTTGTAGCTGTTTCCTTTTTGCTCAAAAACTTCGTCAAAACCTTCAAAGAAATCAGGGTGTTGGCACAGGAAATAACAGTCCCGCAATCTTCAAAAACAGTGCGAAGTGTGTAAACAGGAGTGCTCCTACCGGTAGGCAAAGGACGCCGCTGCGTGAGCGCCATCTGGGTAAAGGGCGCATTCCCCCGCCCGCTAGACAGCGTCCGGCCGATGTTCCACTTTTGGGCCTTGTGCGCTCTGACACCGCGCCGTAGCAAACCTCCCTGCGTGCCAAATAGGGAGTGCTGTGTTTACAGGCCTCTGTGCCTGCACATAGGAACTTCTGGGCATTCGTGGAGGGGGGCGCCAAAATAATGTTTTTTGGGGGGGCGGGCACCAAAATAATGTTCACTTACCATTTAAAATTACCTTAGACCGTGTAAAGAGCAAACCCTGAATTGAGAAAAACCTCAGCTGGATTTCCTAATCCTCAGGAAAGAGTTGCTGTTTGATCCTTTCCCTCAAATATGACCAGATTTTCTGTCATGGCCTACATCTATTGGTGATGGCACACAAGAGGCCTTGAAATGCCCAGGAATCACAGGGAAGTCGGCCCCTCAGGCATTCGTCTCAAGAGAAGTCACATGGCTGCCACACTCTTGTTGTCTTACGTATATATGCGTGTTCCCTTATGAAACTTATGCGTTTATCTCAAACTACACAGTTGGGTTCATTTCAAGGTTGTGGAAATGGCATACGGTTCCCTTGTGCATGGATGCACATTGTGCAAGGTTGTGCACACATGTGTTTGTTTGTGCATGTTGTGCCTTGGCGATTCGGCTCCTGTAGGTGAAAAGAAAAGACGTGTCAAACCTAGAAATGACCGAAAGTTTTGTTTCGTCTTGGCTTCCATGTCAGGGGGGCCCTTCTGGAGATGATGATGATGATGATGATGATGATGGTGCTTATTTATATCCTGCTTCCAGTTGATTCAAGAAAGATGGGCCAAAGTTTGGTGAGTTACGTATGGCCATCCACATGTTGAAATTCCAAAGTATTTGTCAGAGGGACGTGAAAGCAGCCCATAATGGATGGAGCATCTGTGCATGAGACGGCAATGGACTTGCTGCTTTCAGGCCCGGCTTAACAACTTTTTGCACCCTAGGCCACACTTTGGAATTACGCCCCCAGGCAACCTCCCCCCCCCCCTCCGGGTTCGGAACCGGCCTCTATCTGATCCGTCGCCTGCGGCCTGAGGTGAATGTAAGCTGGTTTATAACTCACGTGGCACGAAGCCAAGAGTGAAGCTGGAGAGGCCCGCTGCTCCCTTACCAGCCGCCCCCTCCCTCGTGCCCACCGCCCGCTCCGCCGCCGTCACTCACTCACCGTCCACCTTGTCCCAGCACCATGGTGGCCGGGATCAGCTGCCTCCGCCGCTCCGTCTCCGCGCTGCACTTGCCCTCCAAGCTGCCGGTGGCTCTTCCTCCGCTCCGTTGGGGGAAGAGAGGGCACGCACGCATGAGAGAGGGAGGTGCCCTTGTGCCGAGAGAGAGGGAGGGCGCGCGAGAGAGAGCGAGAGAGAGAGCTGCTCCCGAATGCAGGGTCTGGCTCCCCTGGGGACGGAGCAGAGACTTTGCCAGGAGAAGGAGCAAGGAGGGGCAGGGGGAAAGAGGGGCACGGACCAGTTTTATTTTGGTCCGTGACCTGCGCCCACCTCGGCTTACACCCCTAGGCCTTGGCCTCGTTGGCCTTATGGGTAATCCGGGCATGGCTGCTCTGAGCCTGCTAAGGAGGCCCTCCTTGCTCTCTGCCTTGGCCACTGGTTGTGCCTCTTGCCTTTGGGGCCTTCCTGCAGTTTCCACCATGGAAAACAGGAGCTGGACCTGCTCTTTCCGCCCCGGCCTCCTCCTCCCTCCTTCCTAGTGGCTTGCTCTAAGTGAGAGATCGGGTGTTGGATGCCGGGTGGCGTTGGCTCTTGTTACAGCGTGAGCCTTGTTTCCAAAGCGCTTCCCCGCCCTTCTCAATTGGAGAGGTCCGCTGCTATTTCCAAGCACCAAGAGGCGCATCGAAAGCCTTGGCTGTGCCAGGGAACTCACTCCGCTCATTTGAGAGTTGGATACATGCATTTTAGCTGCCAAGAGTGTGCAATACAGGCGCCTCGCTACAATTTGTTTCCTTCACGTGGGCTCCTCTTCTTCTTCTTCCTCCCACAGTTTCACCTCTGAGTTTGTATGGAGAGGAAGGGGCGGGCGAGGAGGTGGGTGGTAGGAGAACATTGCGCACCCACCCGCCCCTCTCTCTCCATTGCCGTTCTCTCCCTGTAACTGGGACACCGGGTCCGGTAATTCTGCCTTTTGTTCACTTCTCATTCCTATTTGTCAATCAAAGTGAATGGAAGATGGCCATTTAAAAGTCACGATGAAATTCAGTATTGGGAAGAAATAGCAATCAAGAGGGAAACGTCACCGCTTGAGTCTCTTCTTTGTCACAGCGATGCCTTCCAATAGCGTTGTGGGCAGATATTTCACACCCTGCCAGAGGAACCGGAACGGAGGAGCTGGGGTGGGAAAGCCAGACAAGCTGGAGCTCACCCAGCGTCACCTGATTTTGGGGACAAGGCATAGTGTTGTACATCCTCATGTATAGGTCTAGAACAGTGTTTCCCAACAGGTGTGCCGTGGCATACTAGTGTGCCGTTTGCTTGTCCTGGATTGTAAGCCGCCCTGAGCCACCCGGGAGTGGCGGCTAAGAAGTCGAACAAACAAACAAACAAATAAATAAACCCCGCGTTACTGCTTAGGTAGCAGGTGTTGCCGGTACTTCCAGCACGAAGGGGCTGGCCCGGCCCAGGAATGTTCTCTATTCTCATTCCCGCCTTCTTCTCCACACACAAGGACAGGATGCATGCATGGTGTGGGATTTATTTAGCTGGATGCATTGACCCTGCATTTTCCCAAGTAGCAAAGGACAGACGTACTCGCCTGCAGAGCCGCGGGGTGGGAGGAAGGGCCAGCGTTTTGAGACACAATACATTGGCGGCTCTATTTTTGTGCTTAAGCAGGTTGAACCCTGCTGCTACACAGCCGTGACAAGCGCAGCGCAGCTTTGTGCCGTGTACTCTTTACTTGGAGGTGTTGTGCCTGGGGCCTCAGCGGGAGCAAGAGCTGCTTTCCTAAAATCTTCTTTGTAGCAGCCAAGGAAAAGGGAAGAGAAGATGGAAGGAAGGAAGGAAAAGGGGGGGGGGCTGTACAGGGATGCTATTAATGCACTTTGAACTGCCGTGGCTCAATGCTATGTAAGAATGGGATTTGTAGTTTTATAAGGTCTTTGGGGGGGGGGGGGTTGCCAAGGAATGCCGGTGTCCCAAAAGAGTGCCGATACCTGTCTCTCATGTAAAATCCAGACTGTCTACTTGGAACTGGATTATATGGCAGTGTAGGCTCATGTGATCCAGTTCGATGTGAATTATCTGATATGATAATCTGGATTACATGGCAGTGTAGAAGGGGTCCTCAGAAACTGGGGTCCAAATGCTGCAATTGTATGGTGTAAGGAGGTGTTGCCGTTGGCTGGCTTCAAGAGGAAAGTAATTGCTGTCCATTTGCACCAAAGGGAAGGATGGTGTTGCCAGTTGCACACAAAATTGGACGCAGCAGGTGCAGAGAAGGTATGGTGTTTACAAGTGTTTATAAGTGTTAGCAAATGTATCATAGATGGGAACGGGAGAGCTTCCTGTGGTGGAAATGGGTTGCAAACTTAAAGGAAACAGCGCATAGACTTTGCTATGAGGCACCTCTGGGGCAGAAGCGCTGGCCGGCTAGGGATGCAGCACCTGCGGCTTCGCTCCTTTGACCACTCATTTGGCCAGCTTGCTGGGAACGGCATTGGCCCCTTCCAGACGCTGAGCAGCGGAAGGGCATGTTTCTCAGGACCACTCTTTCATTTGCCTATATCTTAATGGGGGAGAGATATTGGACACCAAAAGAGCCATGCTGAATGATAATAGAAATCCACCAAGTCCCAGTAATAATAATAATACACTTTATTTATTTATATTCTGCTCTTCTCACCCCGAAGGGGACTCAGAGTGGATTACAGGTACACATACTTAGCAGACAATCCCTGCTGTTTCCACATACACAACATATAGGTGAACAGAGGCAAACGCTGGCCACCAGGGGGAGCTGGCGCACTCCTCATCTCTCAGCGTTCCCAGCGTCCCTCGTTGTTCCTTCCGCATTCCTCAGCGTTCCTGGAGTTCTTTAATGGCCTCATAATTCAGTCAAAATTTGCCTCCCCACTTAATGTGGTACTTTTATCACCTACTTGACAGGTGCAACTGTCTTTCAGGCTGCAAAGGTCAACAGTAGGCTACACTTAAAGGTCGAGCACCCACCTCAACCTGGGCAGACCTCGAACTCATGACCTTCTGGTCAGTAGAGATCTTATGCAACTGACACTCATCCAGCTGCACCACATTCCCGGTGCGGAAACTTCTCTTTCTCAAGGTTATGTTCCCACTTGCCCATCTACGAGCCTTCTTTTATATCAATCTCTGTGTGTGTGTGTGTGTTCATACAAACACATTCTTTGCATTGTTATTCAGCACATGAGGTTCTACGAGTGCTGTCAGTGCTCAAATTTCCATGCCTCCAAACGTAACCCAGCTGCATCCATTCATTGCATGATTGTTTTGTGACTGGGTAGCTGTGACGGGTGTCCTGTAAACAAGCATCATCTGCGCCAGTCATTCTTCAACATGTAATGAGCCTCTGGCTTCTGAGCTGGAGGCCCCAGGCGTCTCCAGATTGGCAGTATTTGATTGTGTGGAAGGCCACATCTTCTCACATTCCTTGAGATTTCTGTGCTAAGTATTGCAATTAGCTGACGGCAGAAAGGTGCCCTAAATCAAGAAACTGGCCTTTTGATTACTTCTCTTTACAAACCAGGCTGGATCCTGCAAGATTTGCCGGTGGAGAAGAACTGCTAAGCTTGGCTGAAGGCAGGGCTGTCGGCAGTAAAAAAAAAATGGGGGTGGGAGTTTAAACTTTATTTTAGCTAATTATGAAGACTAGTTCCATAACAAAAAATAATTTAAATAGTATGGTTCATTCTGTATTTTATATAGTCTTCATTAAATCAATTTCCTATTTTAGTTACAAAGTTTCAAGTCTTAAAACAACTGAAAACGACAGATAATTGGTAATTTATAGTTACAAAATAATGCCACGAAATCTGTTGGAAACACTTGAAAACTGTGTGAATGAATACACTATCACCCCCTAGGGTCTTGGCCACGTGACCTCCCTGGATAAACCACACGGCAACAAAGGTACAACAGGTTTTATTGATTATAGGTAAGTATAGGTAAAGGGTTGGAGGCAATCCTTGCGGTGCCCCCAACTAGCAACAAGCAGGAATCAGCAAGGCGTGGCTGCTCTGTAGTGTAGTGGAGCACAAGCGGCAACGGGAAAACAAGCCGGATGCAAAGTCTCTAGGAATCCCAGCCGAGGCCAAGAGGCCGGGACGTGTGGTTTAAAATGCAAAGAGTTCAAAACGTAAAAGAGTCTTTCAGCAGGGACTCCCGCCGTAGCAAATAGGCAGGGAGAGTTGGTGTAAAAAGGCACAGAGACTTTAAAGGAATCTCTGCCGTGGCAATAAGGCAGGGACGGTCAGATGAAAGGCAAAGAAACTTTAAAAAGGATCCCTGCCGCAGCTATAAGGCAGGAATGGCTAGCTTAAAGCAAAGAGTCCAATAGCTGTGATAATCCTTCAGGATCCAAAAGCAAAGCAGTCAAAAGCTAGAAATACTTCCAGGATTCAATGCACGAGTTCAGAAGCTGGCAAGACCTTTCAGGAGTCAATCTCGGGACCTCGACGACGAACTGGAACAGGGATGGAAACAGGGTCAAGCCAGCCCGGAGCAGGCTGGCCGGCACAGCTTGTAGAAAGGCCTGCTTGGCCTTCCTCGCAGGATCCTCCCTCAAGCGTGATGTTGGTACAAGACGAAGACTTGGGGGGTTCGTAGAACAGATATAGGGTTTCCCAGTTGCGTTGGACGTCAAAAGCTAAGGTTGATGATCCCTCGAATGTTTTGAGAACTCAATGCCTTTGGAATGTGTCTTCTCGTTAGCAAATGCCACCTGGGCCGGGGAGTTAGGTTTTCTACTCCCGCGGCCCGCTTTCACTATCAGGGAGTTAGTGAAGGTACGACCTTGAAGGCCTGTTTTGTTTACATCCCTAGATCTTCTCTCAGGAAGGCATGGGGCCCAAGCAGGGTTGACAGCTAAGCACATTAAATTGGGAAATGCACTCTGGTTTCCTTGACTGAGACACAGCTCAAGCAAAAGGGATCCTTGGTTAAAACTGTACCCAAGCAAAAGTGATGCCTGAGGCCTTTGAGGTGTGACATACACTTTGACAGAACTCAATGGGAACAATAGGATGCACTGGCGCTCACTGCTGGCCCGGCCTCACCTCCTGCTGCCACCTGCCCTGCCCTGTCAATACGGGACAGGAGCTGAAAATACGGGACATGAAATTCAGAACAGGAGTATGGGACGTCCCGTATAATATGGGACAGGTGGCAACCCTATTCCTATCTCTCAGGTGGGCTTGTCTCTTTGGCCCTCTGAGGCCTGGGGTGATAAGAGCCATTACGTTGTTGTTCATGCAAAGAGTTTCTGGTGAGACGTATCTCAGGCCGTAGAAGAGTGCTTTGAAGCTGGTGGTGTCGGTGGGGAGACCCTGCCGATAGCGCTTTTCAGTGTGCCTTTGCATCCTTCGCCGATCCTTTCCCTCCATTGGGGTTTGCACAGAGAATGTGATCCCTTTCTGCTTTTAAACATACAGCCCATAGCTATGCAATCAGTGTGTAAAAATAAGTGAAGTGTATGGTACTCCTGGTGAGAAATCATAACTTTGCAATTAGCTTTTTACTTCTAAAGCAAACGACTCCCAAGCACTCCAGCAAAATATACTTTTCTGTCGGCAATGCTTAAGGGAGCGATGCTTAGTCGTAGAGACTGAGGAGGAGGACGCCTAACGCGACCATTAAAGCACATGCTCACACACATAGCCCAATAACTAATGCACATTAAGTAATGATTAGTTCTCCATACCATTAACCAGAAGGGGAACTTTACAGTTTTCTGACATACCTAATCTCTGCGCCTGGGGAGAAGCATGGAAAATGTGCATTAAATGACTGCCTCGTTTCCCCAGCCCTGCCTGTTGAAGGGCTGGCCCTTCCTATTACTGAATTACTTGGTTTGAGAGCGTTGGAAGACTATACGAAGAAGGTGCTTTGCCTGAGCCTTAGCTCCAGATTTCCGCCTGCTTCGTCTGTGTGCTATGCTTGGAATGGCCAAAGAGAGGAAGTCCTGCCCCTCAGGTGACCTCAGAAAGGGGAGGAGTTCAGGGTGGGGATGCCAGGTTGGCACCAAGGCAAAGCTCCTCCTATCAAGTGTCCACATGGCTGAACAATAGGACAAAGGCCTTGCAGGTGAATGCAAACAGGTACAAAATACAGATATAAAACAAGCCCCTGTGGGGGTGTAATAGCTAGGAAGAGTGGCACGGGGTTCGGACCCGGTGCCCACCACTCGCTCTTCCTACGAATGAATGGAATATCAAAGAGCAAGGCTCCCGACCCACTCCAAAGAGGCCTGTGGTCGCATACATCCATGCACAGAGGAAGAAGGCGGTGCAGAGGTGCAAAATCCTAATGAGGAACATTGCCTACCCAGTGAATCCCAGTAGAGAGAGTGCATCGGCCTAATCGCAGGGATTTCCCAAAGAATGGCACTGGCCGACACGTACGACACACTTCCGCTGTTACGTGGCATGACTGCACAGTTGCAACCGTCACTCTATTCTGCTCCCTGAAGATTGCTGTATTTTCCAGGAGGACATGCTGCTGACCAGATTTTCCTCCTTCTTGGCATATCTCTCGCCAGCATGCTTCCCCTGAGAGAGAGTGGCTTTCTGGAGTTTGAGCAGTAATGGGAAATGGTATCCATTCCCCCAAACCCCTCCAGTCTGTTCAGTTGCTGATCAATTCTTCTCTGTTTACTGTGTGCCAAAGGAAAAGGTAGGAAAGGGTTAAGGGAGGGGCGGTGGGCGGGGCCATGTAAATTCCTCACAATGAACCCTGGGATGCCTGCCTGTGGTGGAGGAAACACCTCAAATCTAGGACGAAATTCTCCCTGAATGAAAGCCTTCCTTGGGTGGCGGGCTGCAGTGTTTGGGGAGGAGATTGATAGCATTTGGGCGACATGTTCATGGCGCTCGCTCTAACCTGCAATGTCAGTGCGGGGAGTGCCTTTGGAGGCTTCTCAGCACTTGGAACTATGGCCTGTGTGGAGGCTGGAGGCTGTCTGTGTAAGTGGACACACATGCACAGTTTTCACTTTTATTATGTGTATAGATAGGTCTTCGGGACATCAGAGTGTAGGGAGTGTAGGATAGCATTGGCTGACGTGTGCCATGCAGTTACCTGGATACTGGGATTTTCTTTGCCTGGCATCAACACAGGGACAAAATGTTATAATGTTGAGATGTGCAGTATATGGATCCATGCGTCCCAACCACTCTTTTCCTGGTCCTGAACTGAAACCTTTCGTCATTTGGGATCGGCATTCCTGAACCAGGGGCGGTCCTACCGGTAGGCAGAGGACGCCACTGCGTGGGGCGCCATCTGGGTAAAGGGCGCATTCCCCCGCCCGCCAGACAGCGTCACGTTAGGAAAGGAGCCCAACTAAGAGGGCCTTTCCTGCAACACAAAGCTGCCCCCTCAGTCTCGTGAGGCCATAGGTCCTTGAGGGGAGAGTGACACCCCCACCCCGCTCCCATGCGACATATGCGAGTCTGTTGCTGCTATTAAGACCCAAAAGGGAGCCATTTTGGAAATGAAAGGGGGGAGAAAAAAAAGAGCGACTTCTTGAAAATAGGGTTCGGGGCGGCAGTGGGCATAAGAGAGGAAGGGGAGGTGGGAATGTGTGGCGTGTCCGTGGCGCGTGCGCCCGGCAGCCAATGGGAAGCTTTGGAGCGCTGGGTTTGAGGAGGAGGAGGAGGAGGAGGAAGCTTGACGGGGAGAAGAAAGAGGAGGAAGCATCAGGCGCCTTCTCAGAGTGCGCCTGCGTCATGAGACAAGCCCTGAGTCACGGGCTCGCTCAGGTGGTCTATTTCGGGGCAGGTCGAGGTCAGGATGCTGGAGGTCGAGGAGGCTTCTGGCTGATGACGTCAGCTTTCTGCCGGCGGGAGATCGCCCTCGCCGGCTTTCTCTAAGGCCTGACCTCGGCCAATGGAAACATGCGGAGGCGGCGGGATGAAAGGCTCAAGCGGGGAGGGAGGGGGGCTGGGCCAGCTTGCTGCGGGGGGACGGGACAAAATAATGTTGGGGGCGCCAAAATAATGTTCGCTTACCATTTAAAATTACCTTAGACCGCCCCTGTCCTGAACCCAGTTTGGGAGAAAGCGTAGCCGCCATCCCTGGTTTTTGATTGGCCGCTGGAGTTCCACGTGCTTCCCTCTGGTGGACTCGATGTTCTTGAAAGACCCGGAGGGAGGGATGAAGCCACTTGGAAGCAAGCTCTCTGCGCAAGGAGTTTTGCTGTGGATGAAGCATGATCTCGCAAACCAAGCACTTACTTACCCTTGGCTGTCCATAAGAAGCATTTCATATATGCAAAGGATATTGTAAACCACATAACCTTTTAAGCAGAAGCCGGTTCGGCTCTTGGCTCGTGATTCATTCCCCGGCACTTCACCTCTGCGATCATACCTCGCATTAATATTCAACCCCAAAGCTTCCTGCACTTGATCCTTTAAGCTCATTAATTCTCCCGGTTGCTTCTGAGTCTCCAAAGCACTGGGTGGAAAATGCTCATGGTTAGAGAAATGTAGAAACCTTGACTTTGTGTACATAATTAAACCTCACAATTAACAAGGTTGGTAATAATGGGAACGAGGACGTTGGTTCCGTCCCTGCCGTAGAACACAACATTGGCCCCAGTGTGCGTCGAAGAGGAAATGCCTCATCGCAGACGTGGTGAAGGAGACGCACATGCCCATGCTAAAGCGTGTAGTCCTCCTCAGATACTCTGCAAGGAGCTCACTGGCAGGGGCGGTCTGAGATCATTTTAAATGGTAAGCGAACATTATTTTGGCGCCCCCCCTCAAAACATTATTTTGCCCCCCCCCCTCCGCGCATGCCCAGAAGCTCTCTTGACAGGGGGTGCCAAAAGGTCACAAGTTCGAATCCAGGGACTGAGGTGAGCTCTCGGTGTCAGCCCCAGCTCCTGCCAACCTAGCAGTTTGAAAACATGCAAATGTGAGTAGATCAATAGGTACCACTCCAGTGGGAAGGGAAAAGGAAAGGGCCTGGGGCTGTTAGGAATGGTGGGAGTTGGAGTCCAAAACACCAGCAGGGCCCAAGCTGGCCCATAACAGTTTGACACCGCTTCAGCTGCTCTGCTTTCAATGCTGGGAGTTGCAGTCGGCTGAGGAGTAGCCTGGGCCTCGTGCTCCCCTCGGGGCCCCTCCCTCCTTCCTTGGGCTGGGCTTCCGGCCACACCTGCGCAGAGAGGCACAATTGTCTGCGGGGGAGTTTCCTCCTCGCTCCCTTGCCCAGGGCGCGCCTCCTCCTCCAGATGCACACATTGCAACCGTCAGACTCAGGCCTCGGTGGCACAGAGTAATGGGAGTTGTAGTTTTACACGGCCTCGTGTGTGCCTTCTCCCCCAAAGAGTGCTAGGGCCTCACCAAAGTGCAACTGCCATGTGTCTGGTGGGCGGGGGAATGCGCCCTTTACCCAGATGGCGCCCCACCCAGCGGCGTCCTTCGCCTACCGGTAGGACCGCCCCTGCTCACTGGCTTATGGCTATGTGAAAGTAAGCCATTGTTCTTGGGGAACAGGATGGGCACCAACAAGACAGGAGAGCGGTACACAAGTAACTCTGAATATTTACTGAATGGTCCCTGCTCTAGGAAGATTCTTTGGAAAGTGCCAATTTCCGGGTAGTACGTATTTAATGCATGGGATGAAGTTATAAGATGGTGAAGACAGAGCCTTGCCATTTCCTGGCTTCAGGAGACACCAATCCTTGGGCATCCTTCTCTGTCTTCTTCTTCTCTTTGAATCAACGATGCCCCTTTTTTCTGGGCCCTACCAGCCTGTTGCTTTCTCCGCATCCCTCCTTCCTTTTGCAGTGTCTCTCAATACCATAAATACGGTCAACGCTAGTGACACTACAATGTGCAGAACGGAGCCCTGAAATGGAAAATAGCCTACAATTTCCCCTTTGATTGGATACATTGGTCCACGCTTCTCCTTTTCTCTAAGGAAAAGAAAGCCCTGCTGAAATCGCTGCCGTTCCTCCCCTTATTGAATGGCCAACCGTGAACTCTCACCATTTTCTATTGATATTACACCGAGGTGAAATTA
Source organism: Anolis apletophallus (assembly GCA_030556195.1). Taxonomy (NCBI): domain Eukaryota; kingdom Metazoa; phylum Chordata; class Lepidosauria; order Squamata; family Anolidae; genus Anolis; species Anolis apletophallus. Next base: position 250,120 of record JARBWK010000014.1, read on the forward strand.
CAGAGGCTGCAAAAATGCAGATAGAGGTGCTCACTCTTTCTCCCTGCGCCGTGGTCCAGTTCGATTTCCTTTCTCGTGGGGAGATCCAGAAGCTGGTTTCCGGACATTCATCACGCTGAAATTGTGTAGGCAAGCTGTACTTAAAGGGCAAGATCTCAATGCAGCAGGATTGCCTCCGAAATGCATGGCTCTTAGATAATCATGTCAGAGATGTAAGAGGTGAGATTATGTGGCTGGAGAAAGGACTCCTCCGTAGAAATCATCTTCGCAAGTGGCTGGTTTGAACAAAAAGCAACAGAAGACTCTGTTGAATGGAGGTAGAACGGGGTTTATTAATCTCAATAGCTCTGTATTCAAGGTTTTAACACACACGTGGTGCATGGAGGGTGGCCACTTTTCCCAAGACATTTTACTTACTTACAAGTCTGGTTAGAAATCCAACCCAAAATGAGGTTGCGCATTGGGTTGTTGGACCCATATTCATATTACCAGCCACTTCTACAGTCTAGTTGAACCATAATTAAGATCGATGAAACGGGTGAAGGGACGGTTAGAGAGCGAGTGGAGAAGACTCCGTGACGAAGGCTCGAAATCAGCTTATAAGCTCTTTACTATGCAGCTTTGATAGCGTCCGCTAGATCACGCCCGGCACAATTGTTTAAAGTAATTAGGTCTCTGACAATGGTCCCTAATCTTGATGTTTTATTGTGTTTTTATGGTGTTTTTAGCATATGCAAATCGCCCCAAGCCTAACGGGAGTGGCGACTAATAAGTCGAAATAATTAAATAAATAAATAACTAATTACTAGGCTTGTGCATTTTGGGAGAATTGCAATCTGTTTCTGCTTCCCTGATACAGTAAGCCCCCCCAATCCGTTTCGCATGCGCCTCTCAATATCAGGCGCGCTCCTAAAACTGCTTTTCATTCACTGGACGAAAAATTGGATCTTTTCGTCCCATTGGCAGCAATGGGGGAAATTCCCCTCCCCTTCCCATCATTTTCGGCAATGGCGCCGTTTGTCCTTATATTCTCCGCGAAGACCTGGATTGAAAGCACCAGAGTTACTTAGGATCTCACTCTTCCTGCGATGCCTTCCCCTTGGTCTGCAGAGGAGACCTGGTTTCAAAGGAAGGGCTGGAGAGCAAAGAGCGCCCTGGAAGCGCCCTGGGCTCATGGAAAGCAGGGGAGGAGCTGGGAGCGTCTCCCACTTGCTTTCGTCTCAGGCGGGGTTTTGTATGTACCGGGAGGGCCCTTCCTGTTACAGGCCTGGATTACCCTCTTCGGCCGCCTGAGGCCAAGACGCCCCGTGCCGCCCCCCCCCCCAGGATGCGGAAAGCCACGCCCCCAGGGCACTGCTGTGCATGTGCGGCAGCAGCCTTGGCCGCGCGGCTTCCGTCGCCTCCTCTTCCCGCGACCGGACGGAGGGTCCGAGGAGGTGGACGGAAGCCGCGCGGCACCGGCCCCACGACTTCCGTCCACCTCACGCCTTCCTTTCGGTCGCGGAAGGAGGAGTTGGACTGCTCGTGGGGCTTCCGTCCACCTCCTCCACTTCCTCCCGTGACCGACGGCAGGGCAGAGATTCCCTTCCTCCTCCTCGCCGCCTCCTTCCTTTGCAAGAGGGCGGACCAGGCGAGGGAGGGCGCCATTCCCTCCTCCTGCCCCTCGCGCTCTCCCCACCCTCTCCCGAGGTGTGATGGCTCTCTTGGGAGAGGGCGGGAGGAAAGCGCTGCGAGGGGGCGGGTTTTTTAAAAAAAAATTCAATGTTTTTGGGGGGTCGAATCCGCTGCCCCCCAAAACCTGCCACTCGAGGCCATGGCCTAGTCTGGCCTTATGGGTAATCCGGGCCTGTCCTGTCACATGTTCTCAAAGGGACCGAGCAAAAACAGATCTGCGCACAACCCGACTAAGTACCTAGGCATTAGTTTTTTGCAAGTATTTAGAGACCATTTCTTGTTGATAAAACTGACCTATTAGCTTATAAAAGTGACATTAACTAAACAACAACCGAAGTTCTGATAACTTTTGAGACAACCAAAGCAGGCAACAAATGTGAAATAATCCCTCTGACTATGAAAAGACTACACAACAATAAAGGAGGAAAAACCCTTTTCAGCTTTATTGACATTGATTTAAATATTGAAATTAATTCTACATGTCATGTTTATGGAGGAGAGGTGGAGGGTCACTTTACCACCAGTCCTCTCACTTCTCTTGTTCCAGGTGCAATTGGACACATGCATAGTCAGTTGCCATGGTGTGTGCTCAAATCCCGTAGTCCCTGAATATATATGTAGCCGGGGGGTTGGGGGGTGGGAGGAAAACGTGGGGGAATGCTGTTTTATTTGTAACGGCAAGGGCTGACAATGGAGAATACATGCCCCGTTGCATGCTTTGCCTTCCAAAAACACATGTTGACTTATTGTGCCACGTTTTTGACTTCCTCGCCACTCCTCCCAGAAGGCCGTTTTCCCTCCCTCCCCCTCCTGCAGTGCTTTCCTGCTGCCCTGCCTTACGGTGATTGGCGTGGCTGTTGTCTTCACAAGCCCCCTTCCTCGGGCAGCCGAGAGCCCGGCATCAATAATTCAGCGGACTGAACCTTTCTCCCTGACAAAGTTTCCCCCCGACACCTGTAGCCACAGCACAAGAAGAACCTGCCTGGCATGGATCTGATATGCACTCTGTGCGCTTTGCACTCCAGGCACAGGACCTGGAAATATTCAAATGGCCTTCGTAACTCCAGCTCTGCCAGGCTGAGTGTCCTCTGAGGAAGTCACTGCCATGCCTTTGGTTCAAGCAGGCACCATGGGTCACCTCTGGAGAAGGAGCCTTGTCCCATATGAGCGTTGAGTTTCTGCACAGGAGGGTCACGAGTGTGTCACAGGATGTGAAATGTCTCCTCCCAATAGATTTACTCCATTCAGGTCTCCTTTTACAAGAATACTAGCTGACCCGGCCACGCGTTGCTGTGGGATGTTTGTAACTTGGGGACTGTGTGTGTAGTTATGTATATGTGAATATGTGTATGCGTGTGTATGTATGTGTGTATGTGTATATTTGTATATTTCTGTGCATGTGTATATGTGTGTGTGTGTTCCTCTCTTCTCCCCTCCTTCCTTCCTTCCCTCCATCCTTCTATCCTTTCCTTCCTTTCCCCTCCTCTCCTTCTTGCTATCCTTCCTTTTTTTCTTTCTCTCTCTCCTACCTCTTTCCTTCTGTCCTTTTCTCTTTCTCTTTCCCCCCCCCATCTTCCTTTCTGTCTTTCTCCCTTTCCTCCTGGGCTGCTTACCTTTGTGTGGGGGGGGGGGGGAGAACAGGGCTGTGGACGCGCCCTTCCTCCTCCTATTTGGGCTTTTGCAAGCTGGCTTCTGGAGGCTAAAAGGAAAAGCTAAAAGGAAGAGGAATGGCCGAGGCCTCGCCTGGTGTGGCTGGCCGGCGTACGGAGGCCTCAGCGGCTCCATGGCCTATACTGGAGCCACGGAGGCTTCCGTACGCCAGCCAGCCACACCAGGCGAGGCCCCAGCTTCGGCAAAGACAGCAGGCCTTCCACCTCCTTTTAGCTCTTCATCAGGCAGCGGTGCCACAGGGAAATGGATGGCGGTGGCACTGCCTGATGAAGAGCTAAAAGGAGGCGGAAGGCCTGTTGTCTTCGGCAAAGCCGGGGCCTCACCTGGTGTGGCTGGCCGGCGCACGGAAGCCTCCGGGGCTCCATTTGAGGCCATGGAGGCCCGCTGCCAGCGATTCCCCCGCTGGCCACAGGAGAGAGGTAAGATAGCGGGCCTTCTCATTTTCTCAGTGGTGGGGGGGGAGGGAGGAGGGGAACCATTTCGCGCGAGCAGGAGTTGTTTTCGCGCATGCGATGTGCTGCAGTAGCGTGGGTGATCATGGGAGTTGTAGTCTATTTTGTTTTTGGAGTTTTTTTTCCATTGCTTTTAATTTTGGGGTGTTTTTTTTGTTGGTACCTCTTCCGGTGGGGGGTTGTGTGGCTTGTTTTTGTGTTTCTGCCTTGTTTGGTTTTGCTGTCTATAGGCTACTTTGGACGTCAGCTCTCTTTATATATATATATATATATAGATTTACAAACACAATACATACAGACAGTACACATGCCACACATACCACACACAAGCCTCTTGCCCTCATCCCGCACAAAGTTGGCCCCAATTCCACTCACCCGTGCACCCACCACCTTGACGTCCACCCCTCGTCAATGTGATGCCTGTAGCCATTCTTATTTACCTTCCCAATCTGCTTCACCACAAATCCCTCCAGGGATACAATTCACTCCTTTGACTCTCCTTCCAGGTATGCGGTGGCCCGTTTCCGTCTCTTTAAGAATTCTTTGTTGTTTTCCCCCACCCAATTACTGGATAACTTGGCCCTTTGCATATAGTCCATTCGTTTATCTCTCTAATCCTTTAAAGTTAGCGCCTTTCCCCTTTCCCAGTTTTGAGCAATTGCCATTCTTGCTGCAGCAAAACTACATTGGGATATTCCTACATCACTCTATATGATTCCGTTCGGATGTGAATGTGGAACCCCACCAGGGTTGTGGTTGGACGAACACACATTTCTGAGCCTGCAAAGTGTTTCAAGTGGGGTGTGCATTTTGTCCTTTTTTCTTTTGTATCATAAAGCAACAACTGGCAGGCTTTTTTCTTTAGCTCCGTCTTCTCGACCTCCGAAGAGGGACTCAGGCCGGCTCGCAGCAAGGATTCAATGCAACAATGCAATCTAAAAGCACCATACAACAACAACACAAGATTAAAATACACATAGAATAAAATTACAAATAAGCCAAATCGCCAAGACTTGGCTACGATCCAAATACTACTTGGTGTAAGAGCAGGCTTGATGTGAGGGTTTTTTTTGGGGGGGGGGGGGGTAGCCAATCACAAATATGCCTCAAATGTGCATGGCACTTTTTTGTGGGTTGCTTTCTTTCACACCTATGAGGTGGGAAATTAAGACCGAGTTGGCACAAAGAGGAACAATGGCACAAAAGGTGCTACGTACGAACCGCGCACCTGCCCTTTACGAGCCAAAGCGTTGCCCCTTTCCCGTGCCTTCCCCGCCCCTTTGCCAAACGAGGCCTTGACAAATTATAGCTTTCAGTTTTGAAACCCACTTTTCTTGCAGCACCGCTAACAAGTTGGAGATTTACCATGCAATTAAGAGAAAATAATTCATTTTTGGACGGCAAGAGAGGGCGGGATTGGTGCCGTTGGCGGCTCCGTCTTTCCTTTCTTCCTTCACATACACAAAAAGTCCTGTGTAAAGCCAGCCCTCCGGAGGGAAGAAAGGCTGTTGGTTTACCTGACAGGTTGTATATATCCATTCATTCTCCAGCAGCCAAACTACCAAATATTTGTAAGTGGGGGTTTTTTTTTGTTCCCTGAAGAAGTAAACTTTTCAACAGACTCATATTTCATGCCGCTTGGAAGAGAGATTTGCCCTGGCTCCTTATGAATTGGTTCGTGGAAGCCCTAGCGCACTTCACATTGTTTTGGGGCAGTAAACAAATGCCAGCCTCTGCCACACTGGTGAAGGAGAAGGCTGTGCAAGTGAGGCCAAGGGTGCGTCTTCTACACCAGTGCTTCCCAACCAGTGTTCCATGGCACACTAGTGTGCCGTGAGCAATCATCAGGTGTGCCGTGGGAAATGGAAACCTCCAAGACCCTTTCTTCCCCCTCCTGCCGAACACTTTTTCTTCTCCACTCGGGCTCCCTTCTTCCCAGCCTCGCTCTGCTCGCTTTGCCTCGCTTTGCTCACGCTGCCGCTTCTGGGAGAGAGGGGGGGAGGGAGGAAGACGTGACCCGTGCGGGCACTACTGCACAGACTTGCCCCACGTCTTCCTCCCTCCCCTCCACAGTGCTCTCTGGATGTCGGTGAACTCCAAAACTCAAGGTCAATGCCCACCAAACTCTTACAGTATTTTCTCTTGGTTATGGGAGTTCTGTGTGGGAAGTTTGATTCCATTTCATCATTGGTGGAATTCAGAATGCTCTTTGATTGCGGGTGAACTATAACTCCCAGCTGTTGAGCAAGACCTCCGTGTGTGCCTTTCTGCCATTCCTGCCAGGATATCTATGTTGTGTTTGTTGAAACAGGCCCAGGTTTCACACTGACTGTATAAATACATTTAGAAACATGTTAACTATATGTATTACTGTGTTAGAGTGTCATTTTGTATCATTTTGGTTGGTGGTGTGCCCCAGGATTTGGGAAATGTAAAAAATGTGCCGCGGCTCAAAAAAGGTTGGGAAACACTGTTCTACACTGTAGAATTAACAGTCTGACGCTGCTTGAACTGCCAAGGATCAATGCAATGGGATCACAAGAATTGCAGTTTTACAAGGCTTTTAGCCGTCTCTGTCAAAGCGTGCTGGTGCCTCACCAAATTGCAAAGGCCGGGATTCCATAGCATTGAGTCCCAATAGTTGGAGTGGAGCCAAATACAGTAGAGATACTTCATACTCTAGGGACAGTATCTTGATAGCTAGGAGTAGCAATGGGCACGTAAGTTCTGCTCGTGGTCAAAGATGGGCCTCCTGTTGGCAGAGCAGGAATCCCACAGAAAGTCTCCTTGGGTGATGTTGTTTCCAATGCTAGGACCAGGGCCAACGGCTCCCCTTCAAAAGATGGCAATAGACCCACCAATTCTGATGGGCAGCCAGGCCAGAAGATTTCGGTTTTTGCTGCATTTACTTTCAAATTATGGGCACGTAGCCATCTTGTCACCGCTCCAAGACACCGGGTGAAGTTATCTGGTACTGAGGTTGTTCCAGGCTCTAGTTTTAGGAGAAGCTGGGTGTCATCAGCGTATTGGAAACATTCTCATCCAATCTCCGGACTAGCTTGGCGAGAGGTTGAACATAGATGTTATGTTTGACCTTATGGTGATAGAATAGCGCCTTGGGGGACTCCACAGTCGAGAGGGGATTCCTCAGATACTTGGCCCAGCCACTCCACTCCTTGGCTACGCCCTCGCAAGAAGGAGTTGAACCACGTTATGGCTGATTCTTGAATTCCAATAGCAGCTAATCGCTGGATCAGTAAAACATGGTCTACTGTATCGAAAGCTGTGGTGAGGTCGAGCTACACCAGCAGTACCGGTCCTTCCTTGTCTAGCTGGCGACGGATGTCATCAGAGATGGCCACCAGATCAGACTCGGTCTCATGTCCGGGGCGGAAGCCAGATTGAAATGGATCCAGGCCATGCGTGTCGTACGAGAGCTAGGAAGGGTCGCCTGAAGCAAAAGCACAACTTGGGAACATGCGTTTGGTTTTGAGCGGCAATCTGAAGGAAGGTGATGGGATGATGCAGGTGCTCTGGAAGGATTTCCACCAAGAACGGGAGGTATTAGAGGAAAGCCCTTCAAAGCGAGGCAAGCGGCAGAATCGGGAGGCAGCTGGTAGATTTGCATGGCATTTGCATATCCCAAAGTCAAATAAGTCAGTAGTAAAGTACAATAAATTGAAACAATAGTGCCTTCTTCTCGCTGCCCTGCCTTCCCTTCAAGGGCTGCAAACGTCTCCTTCTTCCAGTTTCAATTATGGCAAAATACATCCCCATCTGAGATGTGCGGCACAAATCTTCCCTTTATCCTGAGTTCATTGTGCTCACGACAATCCTTCCCTCGAATGAAGGTTTTGGAGTTCTTGGTGGATGGAAAGAAAGCCCTTTCTTCTCCCCACCTTTCTTTCTTTCTTTCTTTTTTTTGGTCTCCCACCTCCTTTCAATATTATATTTATATTGTTTGATTCAGAAACAAAAGTCTGAACATGGCTTATCGTCCAAAAACATGTGTCTCGGGTTCAGGAAAGACTGCGCTTTTGTCTCAGTGCCACGCTTGCAGAGCGCAATCGGAGTGGCAAAGGCGTCGCTGGAATAACCGAGCTTAAGCAAAGCTCCACATAATTGCCATCAAAGGTGCGGCAAAGAACCCAATTAGACCAAGGAACTGGCCTTGCCGGGGCCGGGGTGAGGGGGACGGTCCTCCGGAACTGGACACAGCGAGTGAGGAGGGGCGAGGGGGTCTCCGAGGGCTCCCCACTTTTGTGTGGGGTCCCTCAGGGGGCCATTCTCTCCCCTTTATTGTTTAACATCTACATGCAACCACTTGCCCAGCTGGTGCGCAGCTTTGGGCTTGAGTGTCATCAGTACGCTGATGACACGCAGCTCATTCTGAAGATGGAGGGCCGGCTCGACTCCGTACCCAATAATTTCCATCTCTGCCTTGAATCCGTTACTGGATGGCTGCGAGCCAGTGGGTTGAAGGTGAATCCAGCGAAAACGGAGATCCTCTGGCTGGGTCGCGCGGGTGGGGTGGGGTGGGGGGAACTCCAGCTTCCAACCCTGGATGGCGCGGCACTATGCCCGTCATCAACAGTAAAGAGCCTTGGACTCCAGCTGGACACTCGGCTTTCCATGGAGACTCAGGTCTCTACGGTTAGCCGAGTTGCGTTTTTCCATCTTCGCCAGGCTCGGAAGCTGGCCCCTACCTGTCCCGTCACGATCTGGCCTCGGTGATCCAAGCAACTGTCATATCAAGACTGGACTACTGTAACGCTCTTTACATTGGCCTACCTCTGTCGGTGACCCGGAAACTTAAGCTGGTGCAGAACGCCGCTGCTCGCCTGTGAGCCAGCGCATTACACCTGTTCTGCGGGAACTGCACTGGCTACCCATTGAATACCGGATCACCTTCAAAGTGTTAGTTCTGACTTTCAAGGCCTTGTATGGTCTGGGGCCAGTGTACCTGAGGGACCGCCTCACCCCATACTGTCCCACGAGATCACTGAGATCAGAAGACCAGGATCTTCTCTCCGTTCCGAGTGCCAAAACATTCCGCCTCACTTCTACAAGGAGAAGGGCGTTCTCTACCGTGTTTCCCCGATAGTAAGACAGCCCCAATTGTAAGACGTATCGGGGGTGTCAGGCGGGTCGGCTAACGTAAGCCGTACCCCGAAAGTAAGTCGTACCCCAAAAGTCCATGCGAAGGGATGGGGAAAGAAGGAGCAAGAGGCGGGGCGAGCGGCGTCCTCTGGCGCGACGTCGCTTCGCCTCGCCTCTTGCTCCTTCTCCTTTCCCCCTCCCTTCCTTCGTTCACTCGAATGGACGGTATTATCGCCCCCACGCTTTGGAACTCCTTACCATCGGGGGTCAGGCCACTTTGTGATCTCATGGCGTTTTGGAAGGCCTGTAAAACCTGGCTGTTCCGACAGGCATTTGAACTCTAAGTTGGTCAAGCTGTATGTAACATCCAGTTTTATCTTTTTAATGCACAGCACACAATGTTTTAATGTTTTAATGTGTATGGAGTAGGCTGCCTGCCTTATTTGTAAGCCGCCCCGAGCCACTTGGGAGTGGCGGCTAAGAAATTGAAATAATAATAAATAATATTAAGTCAGGAAAGCAATAGTCTAGTATTAGAAACGCAGCAGGTGCTCCTCCGCCTGAAAGGAAGGAAGAGCTTCACGTGGAGAGCAGAGAGGTCCTGCGGTGGCGCTGAAGCTCCTGGACCAAATACGGAAAGGGAGGCAGGTTGGACTAAAGACGGCTCCCTTGTTAACTCTGCAAAGAAGCTGGTCACCCCGCCCCTCCTCCTCCCCGGTGGAGTCCTCCATGTCTTTCTGGTGGCAATTCCCAGAACCTTTGACCATTGGTGTAGTGAGCATGGCCTAAGCCAGCAGGCATGTGGCTTTTGAACTCTCGTCAGCATCATGAACGGCTGTCCGGTGACCTCAAATGGGCTATTATGCATTTAGGGGGCCTTGTGAGATGGTTGCGCGATATCCCCACTGTTCAAGGGGCATTGCTGACTTCTTAGGCTCCTTCTACACTGCCATATAATCCAGACTATCAAAGCAGATCATAATCCAAATTATCTGCTTTGAATTGGATTATATGAGTCCACACTGTCATATAATCCAGTTCAAAGTGGATTTTATACAGCTGTGTGGAAGGGGACTTAGGCTCCTTCTACACTGCCAGATAACCCTGGTTATTAAAGCAGACAATCCACACTATCTGCTTTGAACTGGATTATATGAGTCTACTCTCAGGGGCGGTCTAAGGTAATTTTAAATGGTAAGCGAACATTATTTTGGCGCTCCCCCAACATTATTTTGCCCCCCCCTCCATGCATGCCCAGAAGCTCCTGTGCGCAGGCGCAGAAGCCTGTAAACACAGCACTCCCTATTCGGCATGCAGGGAGGTTTGCTATGGCGCGGCATCGGAGCGCACAAGGCCTAAAAGCGGAACATCGCCTGGATGCTGTCTGGCGGGCAGGGGAATGCGCCCTTTACCCAGATGGCGCCCCACGCAGCGGCGTCCTTTGCCTACCGGTAGGACCGCCCCTATCTACTCTACACTGCCATATACTCCAGTTCAAAGCAGATAATCTGGATTGTATATGGTAGTCTAGAAGCTGTCTTCGAGAGTCCGCGTTTTGCTCTCACAGCTCCTGCAATGGGCGCCATTCCTTTGTTTGGTCCTGCTCTACACAGGACGCTCTCTCTTATCCAACATGGTTGAGACTAGGTTGAGATAATTTAAGATTATCGTTCACAAAGGAGGGATTTTGGAATATAATGAGCTGTCTTTGAGGTGGGATCCAAGTCTAAATACAAAATTCACTATTTATTGTATCGGAAGCGAACCACGGGTACAGTTGTAATGTATTTTTTTAAAAAGAAACAAACAAAACCCCCACAAAGTTTGAAAATGTGGCATTATATTAAATATTTGACCAGAAGCCGGCCACGTGGAGTGCCTCTGGTGTCGCTGTGAGAAGGTCCTCCATTGTGCTTGTGGCAAGGCTCCGGCTGCATTGTAGTCAGAGGTCTGTGGTTTGTTTTTCTCTGCACTCGCATGCCGTGGACTCCCCTTTGGAGCCCATGCCTTACATCTTGGGGGGCGTCTCAGAGCGCAAATAAACAATACAGGTAGGCTGACCCACCAATAGCATACACAAGAAGTGAATCAAAAAGAACAGTGTAACATCAATATAAATTTCAAGCAGGATGAATTCTCAGGTTCCAAAATAAACATTTATCAATAGCATTCAAAGTAATTTCAACAATTTTTTGTAGTCAAAGTAATGCATACATGCTGTCTTTATCCATATATTCATACACAGCAAATACGGGCGGTAAACTCACATGCAAGTGAGTGGACGTCGTAAAAAGGCGGAAAGGAGTTCCTGCGTCATCCAAAAGGGACACAGTCCCGGATGTCTCCCAAATAATAACAAGGTTATTCTTTTAAATAATAATAAAGTCCCGGTCAGAGACACCAGTCTGTATGACAATTATGTGCTCATGGGAAGACATTCCATGGTCTGACGAAAATGATGCGTGCCTTCGTTTCGCCCCCGGAGGGGCTTCCTCAGGACCAGTGGGCGTGGCCTAGGTAGCGATGTTTATGGACGTCGGGAAACAGGAACCGCACTGAGATATAACAAACATATACATTCCTAAATATCTACTATAGACTAGGATTCAGAGTGGGAAACAGCCCAGGGCAATGGAAAATGAATGGGATTTTTAGGTAGAAGAAAGAAGGATACATACCAATGCATGGGGAAACACGACCACCGCAAGTGCTGACAATATCGCTGGGATATCGGGCAGGAGGCGCAAAGGAGTGAGAGAGCCAGGTTTAAGTAAAGATATTACAGGTGTGTTACACAAGGAGTTCACTGATTGATAATTGATTGTTTAAGCCTTGGGGTTCCTCGCATTGTAAATTGATTATCCATTTATTTTCAAGCTGCAGGAGCAATTGTTTTGTGTTTTGGTGTGGTTTTGGGTGAACTTTCTCTAATACCATCACTTTAAAGTTGTCGTGGGAGGGATTGTGAGCTTTAAAGTGTGCATATAGTATGGAATTATCACAGCCCGTTCGAAACGTGATCTGTGCTCACAAATTCTTGTCCGGAGTTCCCTGGTGGTCTCCCGACATAAAGGCCCCCGCAGCAGCCACATGATAAACAATATACCAAATTATTTGAGTTGCACGTTGCCCATGAGTAAATCTTATAGGTTTTGTGATTATATGGACTTGTTATGTAGGTAGAGGTGGAGATGTGTTTGCATATACTACATTTTCCACATGTTTTTGTGCCCTTAGAAAGGGGATTGGTAGGAAGGGGATCCATAGTGGAATCCCTCGTGTGCACTAGTACGTCTTTTAGATTTTGGGTTCTTTTAAATGCAATTAGAGGGGGTCTTTCCAGGCCAGGAATGGAACTGATCAAAGGCCAGAAGTTTGTCACAATCTTTTTTATCTGTTGTGACCATGGAATGTCTTCCCATTAGCACATAATTGTCATACAGACTGGTGTCTCTGACCGGGACTTTATTATTACTTAAAAGAATAACCTTGTTATTATTTGGGAGACATCCGGGACTGTGTCCCTTTTGGATGACGCAGGAACTCCTTTCCGCCTTTTTACGACGTCCACTCACTTGCATGTGAGTTTACCGCCCGTATTTGCTGTGTATGAATATATGGATAAAGACAGCATGTATGCATTACTTTGACTACAAAAAATTGTTGAAATTACTTTGAATGCTATTGATAAATGTTTATTTTGGAACCTGAGAATTCATCCTGCTTGAAATTTATATTGATGTTACACTGTTCTTTTTGATTCACTTCTTGTGTATGCATTTCAGAGCGCAGCCTGTTCAGCGCCTTCCAAGTCACCCAGCCTTCTGTGTTCTTCTGCCTTCCGGGTCAAAAAAGGCTTTAACAGGATGGACATTGCAAGCTATGACCCTGAAGGTAGAGTTTAGAGCCTTCCCACATGCAGGGAGACCCAGGATCTCTATAGTAATGAGTGCTAGACTCAGAAATAGTGAACCAAAACAGGATTTATTGGATAACAATCAGCAAAGCTGATGGTTCAAAGGCTTGAGTTGGTTGCAAAGAGTCCGTCCTTTAAACAAAGGGAAAGCGTCCGCTTGCCTCATGCAAAGCGAAGGTACCTCTCTTTGGATCCCAGGTGTCCTGTTCCTCTCTGGTCTTTGTAGGCCCACAAAGTCCTGTAAACCCCCAAAATCCACAGTCTCTGTTGAGGACGGGTCCCCCTATGCACTGCAGCTTGGTTGAGAGCGCAGGTAGACTCCGCAGGTGAACTAAGAATGCTATTGTCCCAGCAAGCTTAGGTTCCAGCCTTGCTTCGTCCGTGAGATCTTTGGAATGAGGGCGGAGGGGACGTCCGGCCCCTTAAATAGACTCTGGAAAGGGGTGGAGTTGAGGGCGGAGACACCAGGTATGGAGCCAGGAAGCAGCCCCATCCGAGTGACCACATGGCCAACAAAGAGGATATAGAACAAAGGGTCCATGTAGGAACATGGCAAACCAAATACAGATATAACAGCCCTCTAGAGGGCATCACATGTGTGCTCACTGATTTGCGATAGGCGATCACTCATGGTCAAGTCTGATTGCCTTCTAAGGGGAGAGTCTTGGCGGTGGGCGCAGAAGTGACTGTAGAGACCTATTCTAGATCCGCATGGCCTTTCTCTCACAGTGAGGACATACATTTCCAATGGAAGGTGGTCCCAAACAAGGATTTGCTTGATGTGCCTTGGCACATTTTTCCCTTTCCCTTTCTATTTGTGTGTCTTCAAAATCCATGGCACCATTGATAACAGTGAGCTCAAGTTGGAAGGCCCAAAGGCTCCCCAATTCTTCATGTTTATGCCAAATGTTTAAGCTCATCTTTAAGTGGAGTGTGCGCTGTATTGAACTGCATTATATGGGTTTACATTGACTATATCAGTGTTTTTCAACCTTTTTTGAGCCGCAGCACACTTTTTACATTTACCAAATCCTGGGGCACACCACCAACCAAAATGGCACAAAATGACACTCTAACACAGTAATACATATAGTTAATATGTTTTTAAATCTATTTATACACTCAGTGCGAAACCTGGGCCTGTTTCGAAGAACACAACATATATATGACTTCCTCTCACATACTTATACATGGGTATCATGTCTTCTCTCAGCCTTCTCTTCTTCAGGCTAAACATGCCCAGCTCTTCAAGCCGCTCCTCATAGGGCTTGTTCTCCAGACCTTTGTGAAATTTCACCCTGAGTGAAACTTGCTTCCAGTTAGATAACTATGGATGTCATGAAGCTGTTATAAACAGTTCCTTGGGGGGGACGGGGACGGGACGGGACACGGACTCTCGAAAAATCCAGTAAAATAGTAAAAAAAAACAACATTTCCAAGCGGAGAGACTTAATTTGTTTCTTGGAAATCTGTGAGTGGGCTGCTAGGAGAGGGGAGAGTGCAAATTTCCCACAGCACACCTGACGATCGCTCACGGCACACTGGTTGGGAAACACTGGACCATCTAAGGAAGTTTCGAACTGCTTTATATGACAGGGTACGGGGGCCTCGGTTTTCCCTGCAGCATTTACTGCCGTGGAAAGAGAAGAAGCCGAAGGGAGTTTGATTCTGCTGCGCGGTCCCTTTAAAAGCAGGCGTATCTCTTCTTGGGTATGAATAAAGGAATTGATTGATCGTTTGGTTGACTCTGACCCTGCCCTCACATTAGCAAGGAAAGGGAGAAAGAACACCAGACAGGCAAAAAAAACCTGCGGAAACATGGAGATGGTGATGGGCTCTCTGTTTTCCAAAGTGCAATTAGGTCCCGTTCCCACTTGGCAACGTCAACAGTTGGCTGTGTGCTGGGGAAGAGTGCAATGCTGAGCCTGAGCAGAGTTCTTCGTCCCTCCATGAGTTCTGTTCAGAGACAAGGAGCACCCCAGAAAAGTACCTTGGTCATTCGTTTTGACAAGTGGAATAAAAAGCCCCAAAAGGACCCCGCGCTGTTCGTGTCCCACGACCAATGCACGTATATCAAGTGGCACTTTCAGGTGACGGTTCCTTCTTGGGTGAACGCATCTGCTTTGGCGATAAGTGTGTCTCTAGAGGGGGAAACGGCATCTTCGTCCCTAGACAGAAATCTATTGACGGAACTCACTGCAATCCCAGGCAAACTCATACCAAGCATCTCTAGCAGGCCCGGATTACCCATAAGGCCACCCTAGGCCATGGCCTAGGGGCACAAGCCAAGGGGGGCGCAATTCAGACGGACCCCAAAAAATGTTGAAACAAAACTGCAACTCTCTCTCTCTCTCTCTCTCTCGGGGTAGGGTGGGGAAAGAGCGCTGCGAGTGGGTGGGAGAGGAGGGAATGGCGCCCCCCCTCGCCATCGCCCCCGCCCCCATGTCAAGGAAGTAGGGCGCGCCGCGAAGAGGAGGAGGCGGAGGGAAGCCCCGCCCCCGAGGCCACTGGCAGCACTGGGGGCGGGGCTTCCCTTCCTCCTCCTCACGCACCCTCCTTCCTTTTGCCATTGCCTTCCTCTGAACACAGCTCAAAGCATCAGCTGCTCTATGCTATATGTAAAAATTGAAAAATAAAATAAATATTAAAAATTAAAAAAATACCTACTTCCGGAGCATTGCAATATTAAATTAAAATAAATAAGAGGGGGAGGATGGAATTAAAAATAGTTAATATTAAATTAAAATAATTTAATATCTTATGTTACCAAACAATTATATTTGACTGTATGGATGGGCCCTGCCTGGTTAGTAAAAGATTATATTTGATTGTATGCATGCAAGGGCCCATATTTCCCCTAAAAGCAAGGACCCCTTAGTAGAACTTGGCAGACTTTTTTAAAACGCTAGAATTTCCCCAAAATAACCCAATCAATTGTCTCGCCAAGTCCTGGAAGCGCGCCCACCGAGAGAAGGAATCTTTACCAGCTGGAAAGGATGACAGCAACAAAGTCCTGAGTTTTCCGCAAAGCTGACATGGTTTATTTGGCAAAGATGCAAAGCATTTATACTTTCAGAGTCCATACAGATTCAAATTTAGCGCCCGCCTTGGCTACGTGTGCTCCCAGCCGATTGGATAGAATGTGGTAAACAACGGAGCATCAGAAAGCCAACTGGAGACCCCCAGCCAATTGCAAGCTAGCGCATCCTGCAATCCAGCCAATGAGGAAACCAGGGAGGCGGGACAAAGGCGAAAACAGTGAAACTGGCTCGTGGTGATGGGTTTCAGGTGGGCTTGGTATGTCCTGGGGGCGAACGAGGACTACTGCAGGTCCTTCAAGCAAGCCTGGCTATTGTTTACATTGGAAAATAAACAGTTGTATAGGCCACCTCTGAATCAGTCTTGCTGAGAAAACCCTTGAACGGGGGTGCCACAACATGGAGGAGACCTGAAGGCATCACATAACAACAGCAAGAAGGACACGGCAAGGTGGCAACTGGATTGTAGCCTCTCTCTTTTTTGGCTTCTTTGTGCATTCTTCTAAAAGGACAGATATCCCATTAATGTCAAATCTTGATTCATTTTTATGCCTGCACAAAGCCACTTAATCAAAGGCTCCAAGCCCCATCGAAACGTCTTTGACACACTTTTGAGTGAAAAGGCTTTCACTTTTGTGCATGCACAAACTTTCTTGGTGACTCCTAATGCATTTGAGGTCAATAGGAAGGCCCACATACACATACAAAAAGACTGTGTTCACCCCTTTCCCCCTCTTGCCATTTTCCTCCTTCCTTTTTTCCAAGGAAAGATGAGTAATTATAAGAGAGGGGCTACGGACCAAGGTCTCGGTCACATATTATTTGCGATCCAGTTAATTTGCAGAGAATTTGGGTGGCTCCCCCGCCCCTCCAATCCTTTTTGCTTGGCAGTGAAGTGTTGATCTGTAATGCTTTGTCACTTCTAGATCTAATGGGTTTTTTCCCTTCAAGAAGGTCACTCTTGATGTAATGTCGTGGCCACTTCTGAGAGACAGAACATGAAAATGCGCTTCTCTGCTTTGTTTGGCCCAGTGGGCAACTGGGTGTAACTATAGACAAGCCAAGGCCATGTGTAGATACACAATACAGGTTAAATCTATGTATATAATAAAAGTCAGTGTTTGCGAGCGGTGGTGTGGTGGTGCGGAAGGAGGAATATGTGTCAGCGTTTCAATTAGTTGCCACTGTGGGATTATTTGCATAAAGGACACCGATTGGCCAGCCTCAGAAGTCCAACATTCTAAGGCACCAGACAGAGGGGATTGGTTTCAACGGAGGGAGTATTTGCATAAAGTATTCTGATTGGCCAGCCTCAGAACTCCAAAATTCTAATGCACCAGACAGAGGGGCTTGGTTGCCATGGAGGGAGTATTTGCATAAAGGACTCCGATTGGCCATCGTCAATCCAACATTCTAAGGTGACTCAGAGGGAAAAGGAAAGGCCTCAGTCAGTCACTGTGGCCAACAGCAATGACGGATCAGGACCAAACTTGGCACACAGGGGCCCAATGGCCCACTTCACAACCTGGTGTGGTTTAGGGCAGGATGGGCCACGAATGATGGGATCTGCAGTACCTTCACCTGATTCACTTCCCAAACAACATTGTAGCCCCTATAAACCACAGACCAGGCCCAAAATTGACAGTAAGGCTTCAATAACTTGATTTTCCCAAGTAGGCCTCAGCTCATGGGACATTGTGTATGGCCTGAATTGACAGTAACCTACCTTGGCACACAGAACCCCTATGTCCCACGCTACATTGTACTGCAGTTTGGAGGAGGGTGGACCATGGATGATGGGACATGATGCACCTCCATGGATTATGGGATTTGCAGTACTTTCAAACCCTTCATTCTCCACAGACCACTGCGGCCCAGAGCCAAGACCGATAAAGACCAAACTTGGCACACAATGCCCCCATGACCCACACTCCATCCGACTGCAGTTTAGAGGAGGGCGGACCATGCATGATGGGATTTCAAGTACCTCCATTCACTTCCCAAGCCTGCTGTGACCCTCATCCATGTGACTGATCAGGACCAAACTTGGCACACAAAGCCTCCATGACCCACTTTACATCCTGGTGCAATTTGGAGGAGGATGGGCCATGGATTATGGGACTTGAAGTACCCTCACTAACTTCCAGAGACCACTGCAAGCCACATAACCAACTGATAAAGACCAGCCTTGGCACACAATGCCTTTCTCAAATAACCCGGGCACCGCCGGGTCCCCAAGCTAGTTAGTACCTAAATCAGAGGTGATCCACGGGGAATCAAGTCATTGAGGAGGTGGCTTGGCAAACAAGATGCTGGGAAGGATGGAGGAGAAGGAATCGGGCAGCGCCTGGGAGACTCCAAGATAGATCTCACATGAGCTCTTGTGGGTGCCAGCCCACCTTCGCCAGGTGGTGGTTGATAGTCATAAAAGCTCATGGTAAAGTAGGTCAACTAATCTTGGTGTTGCTTGGGTTCTTCCTTTCCGTTTTGGGTTGAAAATGAACCCAAATGGCTCTCTCTCTCTCTCTCTCTGCAAGACTTAAATCCAGTATTTGACCATTCAGTACACAGTGTTCCCTGAAAATATGTGCCGTAAAGACGGGCAGCTGTAGCCCTTGGGCTGCAATGCCTATCAGGCCCATGCCAGCATAACCGTTCCCAAGGAGAGCTTGATACTACAGTCCAACTAGATCTCGTGGGCCACACATCCCCATCTTTAACATGAAGTATGAACTCAAGTGGCCTTTCTGTGCAACCATACAATATGCACATCACTTAGTTTCTTCTTGAAGGCAGCAATAAGTAATTTTTCCCAGGTCGCGAAAATACACTGCACAGTTTTTTGCATACTGTTTGGAATCCATGACCCATTGGCACAAAATGGTGTATGGTTGCTTTAGGCAGAAAACAAAAATTTCGCACCAAAAATAGCCTTTTCTGCACCGTCAAGTACAGCGTTTTCTGCATAGAAAGTGCTGATTTCTGTGTAAATGGACCATGTGCAATTTTTGTATAGAAGAAACTCCAAACTGTGAGAATTCCCATCCATCCAGGATGGTTATCAATGCTCAGAAAACTAGCTTTTTGATCACTTGAATATTTTTGAACACTCTTTCTGCCCTTCTCAAGCCATTAGCGATGGCTAGTTCTTTCTTTCTGGAAGCCTACCTGGGCCCTTGAGCTTCCCACAGCGACGCAACGAGCATGCTCCTCCCACCCTATGCTTCATCCTCATCCGCTGCCTTTGGTGGAACAATTCAATGTGCTCGTTTATAAGGCACTAGCTGAACCCGGCCACCGCACTGCTGTGGCTTTTTCTCTTTCCTGTGTCCCAGTCTAAATATATATATATATATGTGTGTGTTTTGTGTGTGTATGTATGTATATATATGGATTTGTGTCTATGTGTACATATGTGTGTGTTTATATGTGCGTGTACTTATGTATATGTGTATATGTATATGCGTATATATGCATGTACTTATGTATATGTGTGTTTTTGTATATGTATATGCGTGTAGATGTGTGTAAGTACAGATATGTGTATGTACAGTATGTATGCCTCCGCGGCCTGTATTGGAGCCGTGGAGGCTTCCAGAAGCCGGGCCGCCACACCAAGCGAGGCCCCAGCTTCACCAAAGACAGTGGGCCTTCCTCCTCCTTTTAGCTCTTCATCGGCCTTGGTTGCCACTGTGGGGTTATTTGCAAACGCCTCTGATTGGCCAGAACCACCAACATTCCGACACTCTAAACTGCCAGAGGGGGGTGGCTCCCAGCCTCTACATTCTAACTGAGGGAGTATTTGCTTAATGCCTCTAATTGGCCAGCACCACCAACGTCCTGACACTCTAAACTACCAGAGGGGGTGGTGTGGGGGATCATGGGAGTTGTAGTTCTTTTTATTTTTGTATTTTTGACCTTATTGTTTTTTTTTTTAGTTTTGGGGGGTGGTAGACATACCTTGTGGGGTTTTGTGTGTATGTGGGCTGATTTGGTGTGTCTGCCTTGTGTGGTTTCTTTGTCTATAAGCCTGTCAGGACGACACGAAGGATTTTACATATAGAGAAGAAGAGTGGTTGTGGAGGGAAATATCAAAACAATACCAAATGTTTTTAGCACGTTGGCTTTGGAAGTGAACATTGCCCATGGATTTCCATAGAAGCGTGTATTTGGACTGGTTGTTGCTCACCTTCTGTTTCCGAGTGCTGACGGCTCTGCTTGTGAGACACACCGTTATCTCTCATTTCCTCCACCAAATCCCCAAAGTGATGACCGTCCATAGCTACCAACCCTGAGCTAATGTGGCCTAATGTGATCTGAAATTCTATAATAGGCTAAGTTGTAATATGTCAGTCTTTAGATATGAAATTTGCCCCAGGAAACGAACTTCCGAATTTCCTCCAAGGCTGCAATTAGACGAAAAGCAATAAAGTGCACCTCACGCCCCCCCCCCCCGTGCCATAAAAAACAAAGAGAAGAGCGAGATGGGCTTCGTAAAAAATGTGTGTCTCTGTGTGCGTGACGTGTGGAGGGGATGCGTGGTGAAATTCCACGTTCTCACACTTAAGTAGGGCAATATTAAACAATTAAAACACTTCAGGCGCCCATTAGTCCTTTAGTCTATTTTTCCCATTCCAGATACTTTTTTAATGGCAATAGACGCCTACAGTCTCCTCTTCATTATGAATGTATTTCCAGAAAGGTAATGCCCGTAATTTCCATGTAATCGTTTTGTGATGACGCATAAATTAACTCCTGCGCCAACACAGTTATTTTCTTAGGTTATTGGCTGTAAGGTTTGTTCTTCTGCAGATTTGGAAAGGCCTGTCGGCGTGGTCTAAAGTCGGGGGCATCTTCATTGGGGGGGTGTCATGTCAGGCTGTGCCCAAGGGCCCTGAACATAGTAATAAACTGCCTGGACTCAACCGACACCAGTGACATTTGACGCAGAGAGGCTGCCGCTGCGGAGGTACCAAATGGAGGGGGAGGAACCTACCAGCTGACATTACCTATCTAGGAGCGACCTTGCTACTAGGCATGAGAAAAATGAAACGGAAATTAAAAGGATTCGTAAGAGATTCGTATGTAATGGGACTTTTGAGCTTTTACGGATCGCTGCCGCGAACCCGGAAGTAGACTTCCTTTTACGGTCCTTGAGGCCAACAATTTGCGTTATGATCGTAATAAATTCTTAATTATTGTACTACGTACTCACTTCTCCCTGTCTTCTCCCCTCATTTCCTTCCCGCCTTCATTCAGCTTCTTCTTTTTCCCGCATTTCTATGGGGAACTGGAAGTGACGCTGCTGCTAGGTAGGCAATGCATTCTGGAAAGTGTAGTCCTCCACACTTCCCCCCCTCTTTCTCTTCCCCGTTGCTCTGCTGCCATGCCCCATCGCAGGGGCCAGCTTCACACACACACACGCGTGCGCTTCTCCTCCTCTCTCCCTGCGCTCTCTCAGATGCTTCTCTTCCCCGTTGCTCTGCTGCCATGCCCCATCGCAGGGGCCAGCTTCAGCCCTCCAGGTACGTGTTTTGGACTTCAACTCCCACCATTCCTCACAGCCTCAGGCCTCTTCCTTTTCCTCTCAGCCTGGGCAAACTTGGGCCCTCGCTCCTCAGGATCGGGGTGAGAGAGAGGCAGCGAGGAGCGAGGGGGGGGGGCTCCTCCTCCTTTTCTTTTGCTGCTTCCAAGAATAGAAAGCCCCCTCCCTCCCTCCTTCCTATTTGGAGAGTCCCATCTAGAATTCAGTGTGGTTTATTCAAGTTTTGTGATTTTAGAATCGCCATTTTTGGATTCGAAACCATGCCTACTTGCTACGGTGATCCAGGTGACGGTCATCTCAAGATTAGACTACTGTAACGCCCTTTACATTGGCCTTCCCAGGGGGAGCACTCGGCAATCTGAGGCGGCCGATCGCTGTGGCGACCCAGAAGATGATCAAGTCTTCCGGGTCACCACGGCGATCAGCCCCTGCAGGTCGCCGAGTGCTCCCGTTGCAGGCCCGGATCGCCTCAATCAATTCGTGGTATACTTATCGAAGGTCGATAACAAGCTGCACAAAATTGTCCAGGAGCTCACTCCGGCTCAAATTAGTTTGAACTTTTTAATATCGGGGGGGGGGGGGTCAACAACAAGCTACACAATATAGGCCGGAATCTCCCTCCGGCCCAGGCAGACCTTGAGCTCACGACCTCTCAGGCAGAAGTGATCTTAAAGCATCTGGCTTAGCAGGAGGCACCCCACTGAAAGAATTATTATTATTGTTGTTATTTTAATATAGTGAGGGCACGTAACCCTGCACCGCCGCTCGTGATATAAAGTGGCTGCTGTAACGGCCATGCTGGAACAGCCCTCTCCACGAGGGCAAAATGGCGGCCCCCATGTTGGGCCTCCATGTGGCCAAGATGGCGGCCGTTGTCCCCTTCCCCCCCCCCGCGCCGTCCCAGCAGGCGTAAAATGAGGGAGAAGGGGCCGTCAATATTGCAGTAGTATACATATTTCCTTTTTTTAATTTTGCAGGTCAATAGTAAGCCATGCACTCCGGCCAGGAGCTCGCTCCTACCAGAGTTGAGTCCAAGCCATGAGGTTTTGGCCAAGAGGGCTCTTGATGCTGTTGGCACCTCCCCAGCTGTGCCCCCTCCCGGTGGTCTTTGGAGAAGCCCCCCCCCACACTTAAAAGAAATCATCAAGTAACATGGATCAGCTTTGTTAAATAAAATGGCCCGCGTAGTGGCCATTTTGGGGCAGTCCTCTCCACGAGGGAGGAGGGGGCCCCCATGCCCGAGCCCAGCTGGGCAAAGGCAGGAGGCTGGCCGCCGGGAGCGAGGGGGAAAGGGGGTGCCCGAGAGCCGAAAGACCTCCCTGGCCCCCCCACGCAGCCCAGGACAGGCCTGGCCCCCTTCTCAGGAGCTCCTTCTTCCAGCTGCTTCTCCCTGGATGCTTCCCAGCAGAAGGAAGGAGAGGGGGCTGCCCCACCACAAGCCCAGCCCCACCTCCCCGGCTGGAAGGTTCCAGGGAGCCAACCCATCTCTACTCCATGGGGAGGAGAGAAAATTGCTCCACCCCCCAACCGTGTTGGAGGGTGAAGTGTAAAGTGCGCATCTTACAAGTGACCTGCCTTAGATGCCTCCTCAAACCTGCACGCTGGCAAATCACGGCCTTCATGACCTCCTGTCGCTCTGGCCTGAGATTTCTTTTTTGAAAACCCCACCTGATCTACGTATGTATATAATATAAGTCAGTGCTTGCGGCCGAGTGGTGGGAGGAATATGTGCCAGCGTTTTGATTGGCTGCCACTCCGGGATTATTTGCATAAATGGCTGTGACTGGCCAGCCTCCCAACATTCCAACACAGCACAGAGAGGAAAGGGAGGCATCCATGGCTGGAGTTGAAGTTAGCCAGCTGACAGTTTTTTCTGTTGGAAATGGGATGTTCAGCACCTTCACCCAATACACTTCTCAGGTAACTCAGAGGGAAAGCAAAAGGCCTCAGGCAGTCAGCCACTGCGGCCCACAGCAATGACGGATCAGGACCAAACATGGCAAACAAGGGACCAATGGCCCACTTCACAACCTGGTGTGGTTTAGGGCAGGATGGGCCACAAATGATGGGATTTGCAGTACCTTCACCTCATTCACTTCCCAAACAACACTGCAGCCCCTATACATCACAGACCAGGCCCAAAATTGACAACAGGGCTTCCTTAACTTGATTTTCCTGACTAGGCCTCAGCTCATGGGATATTGTTAGGCTTCCTCAACTTGATTTTTCTGACTAGGCCCCCAACAAAGACAGAACAAGACCAAACTTGGGACACAGACCCCCCCCCAAGGTGCACCCTACATCCTGGTGCAGTTTGAGGGAGGTTGGACCACGGATGATGGGACTTGCAGTACTTTAATTCACTTCCTTAGAGCACTGTGGCCCACACCAATGACGAACTATGGCACACAATGCCTTCCTCAAATAACCCGGGCACTGCCGGGTCCCCTAGCTAGTGATTATACTAAACACACCGTTGCTTTTACGCGCGCCCTTCCTCCTACGGAAGTCTCTCACAGATGACACGGTTCCTCTAAAGAGGTCGTCACGTTCCAATTCGCGTTAATGGAAGCCTGTTCTGCCATCGCTTTTTAGCGACGGGGATCTTGGAATTCAGGTGAGCCCATAACGATGCCCTCGTTTGCATTTTCACGGCCCACCTTTCCGAGGCCCAAGCGCGGCTTTCCTTCGGAGGACGGAGCCGCTCTGCGGAAGGACCGGCGAGGCTCTCGCTCCGGAGGGAGATTTTTCGCCCCCAAAGAAACCCTGCTGCCAAAGTCTAATAGCTTTCCTTGCAGAAACGACTTTTGCTCCAATCTGATACGGAGAGGATATCAAGGCACGCTCTCAAACCACTGCCGAGGTGCTGGAGATATACGGAAAATAGATGGAAATTGAATTTTGTGTACAAATTCCCCGCTTCCGAGAGACAGACACACCGTATTACAAGGCACCCTTGACTTGTGAAATATATTCACAACAGACTCCTTACCCCGGGGGGGGGGGGGATAAACCTTTAAAATTTCACCCTTTGAGGTGTTCCTTGGAGCTGATGTGATGGCTGCGCATTTACTTGGGGAAAGGGAAGAGCGGGGCGTAGAATTACGACATGGTTTTGCCGTATTGCCAAGTCCTGCCGGGGGCAAGAAGGACAGGCGAACTGGGGCGGAAGGAAAGGAAGCAACAGGCAGCAGATGGGCCGGGCAACCCCCCGGCACGACTGTTTCCCTTTATTTTGCACTGACCAGTTCCTCATGAATGGAGGCCGATGGTTTAGGCTGGATCTACGCGGCCATATCATGCAGTTCAATGCAGCAGTTAATCTAGATTCTGAAACTGCATTATGCGCCAGTGCAGAACCCACCTCACCTTACTGAGCTTGAACATAGATCTGATAACAATGGGCAAAACCACCCAGTTCTCTATGGCTGCATCCACATTGTAGAGTTAATGCAGTTTGACGCGACTTTAACTGTCTGAGCCAAATGCTATGGAATCACGAGAGTTGGAGTTTATCAGCCCTTTGTTTGGCCTTCTCTGCCAAATAATGCTGGCGTCTCCTTAAACTACAACTCTCGCGATCCCAAAACCTTCAGCCCTGGCTGTTAAAGTGGCGTCAAACTGCATTATTTCTTCAGAGCAGTCCGCCTGCCTTTCTTCCTTCCCACCTGCCTCCCTCTTCCTTCCTTCCTTCCTTCCTTCCTTCCTTCCTTCCTTCCTTCCTTCCTTCCTTCCTTCCTTCCTTCCTTCCTTCCTTCCTTCCTTCCTTCCAATATTGGCCAAGCAGGTTGCGGGGCAGCATTGCCCTCGCACCATATTCCTTGCCTGAGGGGCTTCTTCCCCCCAGAAGCCCATGGGGTGGCGGGAAGGCTTCCCGCCACCCAAGCTGGCCGGCCAATGAGGGGGCCAGCTTCGCCCTGCCCCCTCCCTGTTTCCGGCCGGCCCACACTTCCACCCGGGCAGCTTACTTAAGGCTGCCCGGGGACTGCCTCGCCACGTTGCGGAGGCAGTCTTGTTTTCTCCTCCCTCCCTCCCTACTCACTGCATTGCTTGTTGGTGCCTTTTGTTTCTCTGCACCTTATTGTTGCTAGGTTCTTGGTTCTACGTTTTGTCATGTTCTTTGTCGCAACTCCGTGTTTGGCGTGTGGCGTGTGGCATGGCCCCTGGATCCGGCTGGCTTATCGCCCCTTGGTTGTAAGGGGGATGACGCCCAGGCCCCCTGGGGTGCCAAGTTTCCGTGGACAGGCACTGGGCCGCTCGCACCCCAGGCTTGCAAACGCCTATGGACTTTCATGGGGGCTGTCCTTCCCTGATCCAGGATCCATGTGTGGCCGCCAACCCTATGTTCCTGTTTTTCAGTAAATTGAGTTGTGGCCATTTTTATCCAACCAATTGTGTCTGCATATTGTTCTTGGCGCGAGGTGTGTCACGCTTGCACACGCGATGCGTTTATCCTGGTCATAGCTCCGTGCTGGCAGATGGTTCTGAACTCCGGAAGACGGCCGCTGAAGGCAATTTTGAGACCTGGGCCGGTGCTTAAGTTATGGGCAGAAACCTAATTGCCGCCCGCATGTGCCGGGAAACTTGCAACTTGAAAACGAGGCGAGTGCTGTGGAGCTGATGGCTTTACGATCTAATGCCCCTGAAGGTGATAAATAATTGAGAAGAGTTACAGTGGAACAAGCTGAGAAAATGATTTCGGAATCTGAAATTGCCCAATCTGTTCTGATGACATTGAGACCGGCTAGTTGGAAATTAATGTTATGTTCTGCGTCGGAGCCCGGCTGCCCTCCCCCCCCCCCTCCCATTATCTTGCTAAGACATTGGCCTTTAATACATGAAAATGGAAAATAGAAATGGGCGCCCATGTTTTCTTGGGGTTTTTGGGATATTTCAGATATGGGGGAATTTGGGTTTCCCTCCATTGTAGATCCTCTTCCTTCGATGTCTGCAAGGAGGATGGAAATCCAGCATGTGCAGACTATTTTCTCACTCTGAGTATTCATGAGGAAAGCATTTGTTGTGATTGAGCCTCCAGCTGCTACTGATAGTAGTGATTCAGAAGACTCTGACGGCTCAGCATCTGGGGAGAGGATGGAACTGGGTGGGGCTGTTTGTAACAGGAGTACTGGTGTTTGCAGAAAGAGGCTTACTCGTGAGTCAAGTGAAGAGGATCACTTGCAACTCAAGAGAGTCAAGCAAATAAGTACAGCACCTACAGACTCTGAGACATTTGAGGGATTCTCTGGGAATGATGGGAGTCAGAGTACAGATGACACTTCTACTGAAATGGATTGGACTCAAGTAAGAGAAATCCAGAGGGCTTGTGAGGAGCCCACAAGTTCAGACACCTGGGTAGGATTCACCGATGATCAGGATTGGCCCTCAGAGTCCCCAGACAATGGGGGGGGGGGTGTTCTAAGTCTGAACCACAGGTGGAAATCTTGGAGGGTCAGCCAAAGGGCAGCAGCTGCTGGGAGAGTAACACCTGAGGATGAGGATGAGAGGGCGTCGACCTCATCAAGTGGATCTGACTTGTAGTGAGCTTAAAAAGTGGGCATTTGGGGACTGACCTCTGTGGCTAGCAAGGAGTTGCCTTTGGATCCCAGGACTCTTGCATCTTGCGTCCTGTCATCTTGCAGCCTTGTTTCCAGACTGATTCTGCTGCTTCCTGTGGTGGGGTTTGAACTCCACTGGATTGCTCCCCAGTTGGACTGCGGGTTGTGTCTTCGGTTCTACATCTACCTCCTCTCCTTGACCTTGGCCTGGCTCCTGGGTTACGTCTCTCCTCCGCCCCTTTGGATACCTCCTTGGACAACCCTTGGATGACTTCAGTGCTGATGACCTTGGATGGATTCTGACGACGACATCTCCTCTCCTGCCCTGTTTGCTTTGCTTTGATTTTGCTCAAGAGTTTTGGCGTTTTGAATGCAGGCTTTTTCTCCCTGTTTGTTTTCATGCCGGTCACGGCTTCCTTTTGTGAGCGCTTTCACTGACCATTAAGTGCTTTTGTTTTGCAAATACTTATCTCCAGAAACTCTGTGAATATTAAAACACACTATTTACACTTCAATTGGGTTTGGCTCTCTGAACTGGCGTCTGCTGCGACAGAAGCTCTGGCTGAGTGTCTTCCATTACTATATAACATCCAAAATATGTCTTCTTTAGGGATTTTTGTGGTCCTACAATTTATTGTATGGTACACTTCTGATAGAAGCAAACCATAGAATTACACCAGAAGACTGGCAATGAAGAGGGAGATGTCCTCTCTAGGCATGGTCTAGGCTCCTCCAGCACAATCCTGTGATATGCTTCCACCAGTAAGTGTTTGCTCAATGGGTTTATTCCTACTTGTGATCTTCCACACAAAGTCCTGGAACATAACCCCACAGATATGTATAGGAGTCAATACTGTATTTTGGAAACCTCACATGATGGAAAACCCAACAATCCAAGCAATCCTCCTCAATGGTGAATCATGTTGAGGTTTGCAGACCAGCAACATCTGGAGGACTTTGGAGTTTCCACCCTGATCTCGGTCCTTGAAACGATTCCACGTTTGTTCCTTCCTTTTGCCTTAGACCAATTGTGTTGTTGTTGTTATGGATTTATTCCGACCTCAGGTTTACCATGGGTTTTTCTTGACCAAATACTATCTCCAGAGAAGGTTGGCCATTGCCATGCGCTGAGACTGAGAGAAGGCGACTTGCCCAATAGTGGCAGGCAGCCTATAGTCATAGCCCAACACTCAAACCGTTGTTGTTGTTACTGCTACTGCTACTACTACATCACGGTGGTTCTGTGCCTATGGCTACACACCAAAGTACCAGCACAGTTTCACTTCTTTTTCTTTCTTTCTTTCTTTCTTTCTTTCTTTCCGCGTTGCCTCTTCTCGCCTCCTGCTGAATACCTTCCGCCTCCTCTCCTACTCAGACTGAAACTTCATAAACCTGAACACACATCCATCTAATGGGTTTCCTTTCATTAATCACTGCCTTAATTATTTTTCATTTTACATTCTGGGACATTATTGTTGCTTCTTTTCAAAGAACCATAGAAATTTATTTATAGAAATGGTATAAATTTATTTATAGAAATGGCATAAATATCAATGCAGAAACAACATCCGAGTTTACCTTTAGTGCAGAAATCCAGATATTGTCCGAACGCATCTCCCTCTATGAATCATCGCTGAGATTACGATAAGAAGCCCCATGACTTCTGTGTCCCAGAGTGCCCCCCCCCCAGTGGAACAGTGGGTTGAACCGCTGAGCTGCTGAACTTGTTGACCGAAAGGCCGCAGGTTCAAATCCAGGGAGCGGCTTGAGCGCCCGCTGTCAGCCCCAGCTTCTGCCAACCTAGCAGTTTGAAAACATGCAAATGTGAGTAGATCAATAGGTACTGCTCCAATGGGAAGGTAACAGCGCTCCATGAAGTCATGCTGGCCACATGACCTTGGAGGTGTCTATGGACAAAGCCGGCTCTTCGGCTTAGAAATGGAGATGAGCACCAACCCCCGGAGTAGGAGACGACTGGACTTAATGTCATGGGAAAACCTTTACCTTACTGTTGTGTCATCTGCAAATTTAGCAATGCTATTGTTATGGTGGACAGGGGTACAATCATGTGTGTACACAGTGAAAAGCAGAGGACTTGTGTTGAAAATGGGACTAAAGTCTGCAAAAACTAGTTAACTCCTCCCTTGAGCAAGGAGTGTTTCCAGAGAGACTGAAAGAGGCAGTGGTCACTCCGTTGCTGAAGAAGCCGAGTTTAGACCCATCGGTCCCTTCCAACTACCGCCCGGTGTCGAATTTGTCGTTCCTGAGCAAGGTGGTTGAGAGGGCAGCAATGGAGCAGTTGCAGTCCTACCTAGATGACGCAACTTGGCTAGACCCCTTCCAGTCCGGCTTCCGTTCAGGGCATGGGACGGAGACGGTGCTGGTCGCCATCACAGACAAGCTGTGTTGCCAACTTGACCAGGGTGGGTCGGCGCTGCTCATGTTATTGGACCTCACGGCAGCGTTCGATACTGTTGATTACGATCTTTTGACACACCGTCTTGCCAGGGCGAGAGGGACAGTCCTGAATTGGCTGTCCTCTTTCCTCCGGAACCGGCTACAGCGAGTGAGAAGGGGCGAGGTGGTCTCAGGGGGCACCCCCCCTTCATTGTGGGCTGCCTCAGGGGGCAATCCTCTCCCCTCTATTATTTAACATCTATGTCCGACCACTTGCTCAGCTGGTACGCAGCTTCGGTCTGGAGTGCCACCAATATGCGGATGACACCCAGCTTGTTCTGCGGATGGACGGACGGCCCAACTCCGTACCCGATAATTTCCATCGCTGCCTTGAAGCCGTTCCTGGATGGCTGCGAGCCAGTAGGTTGAAGGTGAATCCGGCTAAGACGGAGATCCTGTGGCTGGGCCATCCGGGTACGGGAGAGATCCAGCTCCCAACCCTGGACGGTGTGATACTTCGCCCGTCGCCATCGGTCAAAAGCTTGGGAGTCACACTTGACTCCCACCTGTCGATGGAGAAGCACATCTCCCCCGTCAGTGGAGTAGCTTTTTACCACCTCCGGCAGGCGAGGAAACTGGCCCCCTACCTGTCCCATCACAACCTAGCCACAGTGGTCCAAGCCACGGTCATCTCAAGATTGGACTACTGTAATGCTCTCTACATTGGCCTTCCTCTGTCGGTGATCCGGAAGCTTAAGCTGGTGCAGAACGCTGCAGCCAGGCTGGTGGCAGGCCTCCCATCTCGCTGCCACATCACGCCCATGCTGCGCGAACTGCACTGGCTTCCAATCGAGCACCGGATCACCTTCAAAGTGCTGGTTCTGACCTTCAAGGCCTTGAATGGTCTGGGGCCAGTGTACCTAAGGGACCACCTCTCCCTTTATTGTCCCGCAAGACCACTGCGATCAGAGTCCCTGAACCTTCTTGCGTTGCCGAGTTGCAAAACCCTCCACCTGACCTCAACGCGGAGGAGAGCCTTCGGTGTCATCGCTCCCGTACTTTGGAACGCTCTCCCTCCCACAATCCGTGCGTTGCCCAATCTACTAGCCTTCCGAAAGGCTTGTAAGACCTTCCTGTTTGTACGGGCATTTGGTCAGGAATAACTCTGGGGTTTCTACTACATAGCCGTAGGCCATTGCAGTATTTTAGCGTGTGTGTGTGTTACCATGCAGTTTTAATTATGGATGCCAGTTCCTGTCATTTTTATCATGTTTTTACTGTGCTTTTAACATTTGTAAGTCACCCCGAGCCTGACGGGAGAGGCGAATAATAAGCCGAAATAATAAATAAATAAGTAAGTAAATAAATAAAATGCATCCTCACAGAGTTCCTCCGTTGTTCCAGGTGGGTCAGAACAATTGAGCATGATCTGGGTCTTAAAGGTTGGCCGTCAGAATCTATGATACAACAACAAATACAATGTGGGGGGGGGCAAAGAGTGCCTCCTCCTTCTCCCCCCTTCTGTCTCCCCAAGTGCTTTGTCAGCTGCCTTAGATTCGACTCCCCGAGAAGCGACTGCGTGCCTTCCTCTTATTCAGTTTGTATGAAATCCAATTTAGCCTCCCGAGGTAATAATATCTAGCAAACTTTGAAAGGGAAGGTGTGATGTAAGGAGACCGTTTTTCAATCTCCCGGAGGTTGAATCCGAGCCCGCTATCGTCTGCACAAGCCGGCATGCGCGTTGAGCGAGCAGATGTGGAAAGTTCTCCCTCTTTTGTTTCCTCAGGTGCTGCTGCTCGCGTCCACGGAAGACTCGGAGTGCACGCCCGGATTCCAACAAAGGGTTTTCCGTATTGAACACCCACCTGCATTCACGGCGGACCAGGCAATTCTGAATTGTAAGGAAATCTTATTTTCATATGGCACTTTTGTACAAATATATGTATATGCAGTATTATTTGGAGTCTGGGTGTTCCTGCCACGTGTGTGATGTACGAGGCACCTGGCGCCCTTGGGACGTGCTCAGCTCTGCCTTTGCTGCTTCCGTTCTGCAGCATGAGGCTTTGGATTCCCCCCCCCCCCCCAACCCTGGATTTTTGCAGATCTTGACCTTTGGCTGCCTACGTATTATGGCTAGGTCTTTTAATCAGTGTTTTAATCAGTGTTGGCCTGAATGTCTACACTGGGAATGATACTACGCATCTCTTTCTCTTTCCTCTGAAAGAGAATCCGTGGAGTAGAGCCTTGACTTGTCATTGTGTAGACGTTTCCTGGCATCCGCACACTTGACATTCCTGTTGTGCATTGGTTCTTGCAATTGAGTCCTCAGCTTTTGGTCCAAAGTAGAGCTCCTTCGCATGAGGGACGTGCGTGGCCTCTGTGGTCCAGGCGACGAAAAGAACTGGGTGGCCAAGTCTACTTTCCTGCAGACAAGGGCCAGGTTGCAATGCTGGCACCCACGCAAGGCCTTTTGTGAGTTTGCCAGGTAGGAAAGGTGAAATGGACCAGGTGGTCTCCATAGGACAGACTGACTCTCCTTCACCTGAAATGCCTAGGACCGGAAAGATTTTGGAATCCAGATTTGGAGATAGTTTTATAACATACTAGCTGAGGACCCGGCGGTGTCCGGGTTATTTGGGGAAGGCATTGTGTGCCAAGGTTGGTTCCTATTAGATGTGTATGTGGCTTGCAGGGGTCTCAGGAACTTAGTGAAGGTACTGCAAGTCCCATTGGCCATGGTCCATCCCCCTCCAAACAGCACCAGGGTGTAGAGTGGGTCATGGGGGCTGTGTGTGTCACATTCGGTCTTGATCATTCTCTGGATGAGGGTTGCAGTGGTCTCTGGAACTGAGGGAAGGAAGTGGAAGTCCCATCATCCATGGTCCCTCGTTCTCCAAACTGCACCAGGATGTAGAGTGGGTCGTGGGGGCTCTGTGTGCCAAGTGTGGTCTTGATCAGTCATTGGATGAGGGTCGCAGCGATCTCAGAAAGTGAGTGATGGTACTTCAACTCCCATCATCCATGGCCCATCCCACTCCAAACCGCACCAGGATGTAGAGTGGGTCATGGGGGCTCTGTGTGCCAAGTTTGGGCCTGGTCTCTGATTTGTAAGGGCTGCAATGTTCTGTGGGAAATGAATTGGGTGAAGGTACTGCAAATCCCATCATTTATGAGCCATCCTGCCGTAAACTGCAGCAGGTTTGTAAAGTGGGCCATTGGGCCTCTGTGTGCCAAGTTTGGTCCTGATTTGTCATTGGTGTGGGCCACAGTGCTCTAAGGAAGTGAATAAAAGTACTGCAAGTCCCATCATCCATGGTCCATCCTCCCTCAAACTGCACCAGGATGTAGGGTGCATCTTGGGGGGGGGGGAATGTCTGTGTGGGTCTGAGGAAAATCCGGGCTGCCAAAAAGCCGACGGGTTGGTCACCTCACCTAAATGTGATGAGGTTATGCTCAAGGACCAACCGACTAATGAAAAGGACTCGTATATGTATGGATTAAGCCTTGATAAAGCTTTCGAAACGGATTTCAGCGGCCCCGATGCTCGTGGATTTCCAACCCATCAGCTTTTTGTCATCCCGGATTTTCCTCAGGAGCCTGGATTTTGAGCTCCTAGCTTGTCCTTTGGATATTGTCCTTATCGCGCTGGATCATATATCGCTTTTTGCACCTCAGAGAATGTATGGACGCCTATCTGTGGACGTATAGTTATTTCCTGGAGGTGCCAATTGGACTTTTGGAACCATTGGGACTTTGGAGTCTAAACTCCGTGGAACTCTTTTGAACACTGTGGTTTTGACATCGGAGGAATCATTGACTCACATCCATGGACTCCTAGTTATCATCTGATGGTATTGTGTGCGTTTACGATCTCATGCTTTATTGATTTCTAATATTAGCATATATTTTCACGATTGTTGCCATACTAGACTCGTTATTTCGGTGCTACTTTCTTCTAGTTTGTTTGCTGCCGCTACCCGGGCTCAGTTTCCTTCGGTCATTGGTACGCCGCCTGCAGACGTGGGGCTTGAGGTCCGTTGTGTTCTGTTGTGCTTGTTCCAAAGGGATTGTGTCTATTTTCTGGCATGAAATTTCTCAGTTCCTTTTGGGTTTTTTTCTTTTCTTTTAAATGGATACCTGAGTTCTGAACATCCCGCCCAGAATCTCTGTGCTTATCGGGTTTGGGCGGACTATTCTTTGAGTCCGAGAAATGATATTGCGAATGGCGTTGCAACTCAGAAATCACGGAAACGCGTCCAGGAATGGCTTCTGGTGGAGCTCCTCCCTTTATTTTCTCTGTGATGGTGAACCGGTGAAACGCAGGAAAGGAGACCCTGACGCTCCAAACCCAACGAGGTGGACGTCATGTGGCTTTCCAGGTGTTGTTGGACTCTAGGTTCCATAACTCTTAGCCAGCACAGACACTAGTGCTGGGAGTTTCAGTTCAGGGGGGATTCAGTTTTTGATTAGTTATAGAAATTGATCCGATTTTTTAAATTAAAAATTCTTAAATGAAACGTATTTAATAATGAATTTTTGTTATTATTCCTTAAGCCAGCTGGGTGAGAAGAATGGAGGGCAAGCCCTGCACTCTTCCCTCCCCCCCCCCCCAGCTCAGAAGCATCGGGATGGCTCTGAGGTGCGGGGAAAGGAAGTGGGTGTCACACCCCAGCATGGTCCCCAACCTGTTTCCTTGATCAAGCCAGACCAAAGCCATGTTAATTCAGCCAGGCCTGTTAAGTTAGAAAGCAAGCCTCTGCCAGGCAGCTTTTGCAGAGCCCCCCGGGTCATCCCTCCTTCAAGGAAAAGCTCTCAGCTCCATCTCCGGTCGATAAGCGGGGTTGGATTCACTCCCCATTGCCCAGGTGCTGTTGCTAATTGGAGCCGCATACCAATCCCATGTGAAAGGCCTGAGTAGGCCCAGCTGTGGAACTGTTGTGAGAACCAAGTTGCGACGCCTCAGTACATCGCAACTTCAAAGCTTTTAGTACCTATTTAAATTAGGCCCCAGAGATGGAAGCCATCCTTTGTCAACGTTCAGAACCCCAAGCCAAGTCTCCACGGAACTCTGCCTGGGCCTTGGGCCTTCTAGCTTTTAAAGACTCTTTTTGCCAAGCCTTGTGCCAAGACCCTTTCCTTGGATTTGGCCCATTGGGGCAAGAAGACTCTCTTTACTTTTGTTCCTGTTTGCCAAAGGACTATAGCCTGGTTCCTGCTTCCTTTTGGACAATTTGCTGCTATCTGTTGCTGCTTTGAGAGCATCAATAGACTATATTCCTAGCCTCTTTATGCTGCTTTGAGAGCATCAATAGACTATATTCCTAGCCTCTTTATGCTGCTTTGAGAGCATCAATAGACTATATTCCTAGCCTCTTTATCCATTTATTCTAAATCAAGGCTGTCCAACTGGCGGCCCGTGGGCCGTATATGGCCCCCAGCCCTTCCCCACGGCCCCCTACCCTCCTGCAAGATATCTGCTTTTTAAGATTAAAAAAATATTTTTTATTATTTTTTTGAATATTTTTTTGAATATTTTTTTTCACAGTGGGGGGGGGTGAGGGGCGGGGCAGGGAGGAGGAGCAGGCTCCTTTCCTCCTCCTCCTCCTCCCCTCCCTCCTCCCTCCCCCTCCCTCCCTCCTTCTCTCTCTCTTTCCCCCTTTCATTCCTTCCCCCTTCCACCACCTGAACGAAAGAGGGAAAGAGAGAGAGAGTGCATCGAGCGAGAGGGGGCGTGGCCAGAGCAAAAAAGGGGCGGGGCTGAGTTTGGAGCGCGGGGGGGTGCTCATCCATTCCCTTTCCGGCTTCCTCCTCTTCTGAGGATTCGTTTGGTCCTGATCCATCATTATTTGAGTCCACAGTGCTCTCTGGATGGAGGAGAACTACAACTCCCAAACTCAAGGTTCAGTACTTTCTGTTGCTCTCATGAGAGTTTAGTCTGCCAAGTTTGATTGAACATGGCTGAGGAATGCTTTGATTGTGTTTTCCCCTTATGGCAGAAGGAGGTAGGACTGGATGGCCCTTGGAGGTCTCCTATTCTAGGAACCCATTGTAATTATTATTATCATCATCATCATCATCATCGTCATCAGAGGCTGAATGGTCATCTGTGAGGAATGCTTTGATTGTGTTTTCCCCTTATGGCAGAAGGAGGTAGGACTGGATGGGTGCATGCACACACGGATTGCTGCCAGGGGAGAGGAGGTCCTGGGTTAAGAGTTTATGCGCGTTATTGCCATCCAGGGGAGGTTGGTCTCCATTAGCCAATGAGAACATGCCTACTATGTCTACTATGGGCAAAGAAGCCATGTGACGTAATTACATTAATTACGTGCCCATTACAAAAATGACGGCCCCCAGGTTCGGTAAAGAAATTACACTTCCGGGTTGGACCACGTGGTTCAAAAAACTATGAGATTAACTTTTTATACGAAATTAAACTGATTTCAAAGAATTTAAAACCGGAGATATCCAACCCTACTATCCACCCAACCTGCCATAGACTACTATAGATCTACTGCATATTTGCCTGTAGATTCATATCCTAGCACACTGGGGAAGAAAGAGGAAGGAAGGAAGGAAGGAAGGAAGGAAGGAAGGAAGGAAGGAAGGAAGGAAGGAAGGAAGGAAGGAGACCACGAGAAAAGGCTACTGGTGGCAGAACGGCTCGTGGTTTGTTTGGAAAGGTCTTTCGGACCAGTCATGGCTGGCTTTGTGGTAGCAAGAGCAAGCAAAGCCTCTCTGTGTACTATTTGACAGGAAAGAGCCGGGAGTGCCCACCGCTTTTGGCCACGCACACCATTGTGTGCCGGAGCTCCAACCTGTTTTGCCGTGTCTGATTGTCTGATTGCGCGATCTGTGATGACCCAACAAATTGCACTGGTGCAAAACTGACACAATAATTAAGACACAATTATTAATATTTCGTTTACGGAGAAGGGGGGGAGGGAAAGGCGGCTGCCCGCTGTTTCTAAGAAATGAAACGGTCATAATTGGAGACGAGGGCAAATTGGCCTGAGACACGATGCTGAAGCGCAATGGGTTGTTGGCACCATGGTTCTCGATAATTTAATCAGACTAGAGGTTGCCTGTCCCTGTTGTGACAGTTTTAAGGCCACACTGCCATCAAGGGTTAGGGCAGGCTCATTGAGTATGCGCTGAGAAAGGCCCGTCCACCCATGTCCCCAGCATATGCGAGAGACCCAGGAAATACTGATTTGATCTTATCAACCTTCCCTCAGACCACTTCACAGGTGGAAGTTTGAGGCTGAAGGTGTGTTCTGTAGACCAGTGTTTCCCAACCAGTGTACCGTGGCACACTAGTGTGCCGTGAGCAATCATCAGGTGTGCCGTGGGAAATGGGAACCTCCAATCCCCTTCCTTCCCCCTCCTGCCAAACACCTTTTCTTCTCCACTCGGGCTCTCTTCTTCCCAGCCTCGCTCTGCTCGCTTTCCCTCGCTTTGCTCGGGGGCGAGTCTGCGCAGTAGCGCCCGCACGGGTCGCGTCTTCCTCCCTCCCTCCTCTCCTCCTGAACACGCTCACGCTGCCCCCTCGGATCAAAATGGCGGCAGAAGCAGCAGTGTAGAAGGAAAAGTAAGTGGTGGGCAGGAGGGGGAAGGAAGGGCGCGAAGGGGGAGGGGGAGGAAGAGGTCTCTGTCAAAAGTTGGCATGGGCAAACTTGGACCTTCCGGGTGTTTTGGACTCCAACTCCCACCATTCCTAGAAGCCTCAGGCCCTTTTCCTTTCCCCCCCTCAGCCACTTAAGCAGGGAAGGGCCTCAGGCTTTTAGGAATGGTGGGAGTTGGAGTCCAAAGCACCCAGAGGGCCGAAGTTTTCCCACGCCTGTTTGAGGGGCCTTAAAGTGGTGAGCCTCCTCCCAACATTTTGATTCTGGATAGAAAACAAACAACAACACAACATAACATTGTTTGAGTCCACACTGCTCTCTGGGTGTAGGTGAACTACAACTTCCAAACTCAAGGTCAATTCCCAAGCAAACCCTTTCAGTACTTTCTGTTGATAATGAGAGTTCAATATGCCAAGTTTGGTTCAATTCCATTGTTGCAAGAGTTCAGGATGCTCTTTGATTGTGTGTTAACTATAAATCCCAGAAACTGTAACTCCCAAATGTCAAGGTCTATTTCCCCCAAACTCCATCTGTGTTCACATTTGGGCATATTGAGTATTCATGCCAAGTTTGGTCCTGATCCATCATTGTTTGAGTCCACAGTGCTCTCTGGATATAGGTGAACTACAACTCCAAAACTCAAGGTCAATGCCCACCAAACTCTTATAGTATTTTCTCTTGGTTATGGGAGTCCTGTGTGGGGAGTTTGTGTCTTTCTGCCATTCCTGCCAGGATATCTATGTTCAGGCATGTAGCCAGAGGGGGGGGCCTAAGGGGGCTTCAGCCCCGAAATTCTCAGGGTGGTCCGCGAGAAGGCCTGACTGGTACATTATTTAAACTGTTATGTTTATTCATATCATGATCTGATCACCATGCTCATTATATCCCACATTAATGGGGTTATTGGGATAACAATACAAAAGGTTTGCTAGGGTAGACCCTCTTCCACCCAGTCTCAGCCCCCCCCCCCCCGAACCAAACTCAGCCCCCTCCGAAACAAAATCCGGGCTACGGCCCTGTCTCTGTTGTGTTCATGGAAACGGGCCCAGGTTTCACACTGAGCGTATAAATACATTCAAAAACATATTAACTATCTGTATTACGGCGTTAGAGTGTCATTTTGTGTCATTTTGGTTGGTGGTGTGCCCCAGGATTTGGTAAATGTAAAAAATGTGCCGCGGCTCAAAAAGGGTTGAGAAACCTTGTCCTAATGTGACACCATTTATCTGTATTTCTGGCATTGCCGAGGGATTGGCTGGTGAGTTTTGCTGGAAGAGCACTTTAGTTTTCTCAGTGTTCAATGGGAGGCCCATCTTCTTGTATGCTACTGCACATATGGATTATATGGATTGTACATGGATTATAAAGAGGATGGTATGGCAATGTGGAACCATCCTCAGAAGTCCAAGTAAGCGTGGCCAGTGATCAAGAATTCTGGGATGCTTTCAGTCCAATGGCCTCCGGGGACCCATAGATTAGAAAGTACGCCTTGCCTTTGGACCTGGCGGGTAAGGCCAACTTTCTTGTTTCACCTGATGGCAACTCAGTGGAGAAATGTCCCTAAACACCAGGCTTTTCTGCAGACTCACCAACGTCTTTTATTGTCTGTTTGACTACATCGAGCCTTTTCCGTTTTAATGCCACCATTACTCAAGAACAATGTAATTTAGCAGTTGGAGCCGCGCATGCAGCCCACTGCGAGTATGCAAATTAATAGCGCAAGTATGCAAAACGAGGTTAATGGTGATTGCTTTTGTCGTCTCAAAGAAACCAAGCGCTTTCAACGCTTGGCTGAAGAGTGACATAAACATTCCCATTTCACGAGGACGCAACGGAGTCTCTCCCCGTCCTCTTCCTCCTCATTTTGAATTAGTCAGGAACGTGATGGAGGCTTCTTTGCCCCCGACTCCAACAGTAATTAAGCACAGAGGCTGTAGCTGCCTTTTTACATGCTTACAAGTTAGTGGTAAATGCTGCTGGGTTCATTATATGTGAGGCTCACCTACAAGGAGGAGGAGAAGAAGAAGGGCCACAAGCAAAGGGGCAGTTGTGTCCCATTCCTCCCCCCCCCCCCCCCCGGCTCCTTTATCCTAATCTATATTCAGGCTGAAGCAAGAAAGAGTCCTTGTTTCACACCGTCAGCAGAGTCTCTTAAATCAATGTTTCCCAACCAGTGTGCCGTGGCACACTAGTGTGCTGTGAGTGATTATCAGGTGTGCCGTGGGAAATGGGCACCCCCCCCTCCTAGCAGCCCCCTCACAGCTTTCCAAGACACAAATTCAGCCTCTCCGCTTGGAAATGTTGAGTGTTTTTTTTTACTATTATACTGGATTTTTCGAGAGTGCCCCCAAGGAACTGTTTATAACAGCTTCATGACATCCATAGTTAACTGGAAGCAAGTTTCACTCAGGGTGAAATTTCACAAAGGTCTGGAGAACAAGCCCTATGAGGAGCGGCTTGAAGAGCTGGGCATGTTTAGCCTGAAGAAGAGAAGGCTGAGATAAGACATGATAGCCATGTATAAATATATGAGAGGAATTAATATCTACATTGTGTTCATTGAAACTGGCCCAGGTTTCACACTGAGTGTATAAATACATTTAAAAACATATTAACTCTATGTATTACTGTGTTAGAGTGTCATTGTGTGTCATTTTGGTTGGTGGTGTGCCCCAGGATTTTGTCAATGTAAAAAGTGTGGGAAACACTGTCTTAAATGCCTCCCACTGTGAAATGAAATCAGGTCCAAGGCAGGGTTTGGAATAGGGAACTTGGGGGGGGGGGGGGGGTATGACTCTTAATTTACGCAGATGACGGAGAGGGCCTCCAACTCGAAAAACCCAGAGGGGTTGGTTTAATCGCAATGGCAAGAGTTTGAAGAACAATTGCACGGCTCATACTTCGTAAGTGAACACAAGGACACCGTTTCGTCCTCCGAGCTTCGCTCTTGGCATCAGCCGTCTTCCGCTTTCAAGGCCGAAAAATAGGCTTTAAAAGACGGGCATGCAAGCTATAGCCCTGAAAGTGGAGAAAAGGCCTTCCCGCAAACAGGGACACCTGGAAATAGCTTTAAGCAACGAGTTCAGGACTCAAAAGAGGGTGAACTCAAGCAAGATGTATTGGTTTACAATGAGTAAAAACTGATGGTCCAAAAAGCTTGAAGTGGGTTGCAAAGGGTCCTTTGAACAAAGGGAAAGGGTTCACTTGCCTCATGCAAAGCGAAGGTGCCTCTCTTTGGATGCCAAGTTGTGAAAAACCCCAAATTCTGCAGTCTCTGTTGAGGACGGGTCCCCCTATGCACTGCAGCTTGTTTGAGAGGCGCAGGTAGACCCAGCAGGTGAACTAAGAATGCCATTGTCCCAGCAAGCTTAGGTTCCAGCCTCGCTTCGTCCGTGAGTTCCTTGGAATGAGGGCGGAGGGGACGCCCGGCCCCTTAAGTAAACTCCGGCAAAGGGTGGAGTTGAGGGCAGGTCACAGGTAGGAGGAGCCAGGGCGCAGCCCCTCCCCTGTGGTGAGCACATGGCAAGGCAAAGGGCTACAGAACGAAGAGCCATGCAGGTGAATGGCAAACTGAATACAGATATAAACAGCCCCCTGGGGGGCGTCACAGAAGTGTTCTTGGGAGGATGGCTCCACCTCCTTCCTTGGATGCCTTTAAGCCAAGGTTGGAAGGTTATCTCCCAGGACTGTTTTCATTGCGTATTCCTGCATGGTGGGAGATCCGACTAGCTGACACCCAGCTCTGCGGCTCCTACGTGAAGTCCTCCGGCTATTTAAACACTATTGCAGTGTCTCCCATTAACCTTTTCTTCTTCTTGCTGAATATATATTCATTCCTTCAAGTGCTTCTCATTAGAATTAGTGTCCAGGCTGCTAACCAACCTAGTTACTTCCGATTGTTGCTTGTGCCCAGTGACATCCAGGATGAGAGGCGCCTGCCCTTCCCTTGGTGTCTGGCACGGAAGCCGTGGAAAATTTTGTCCAGTGCAGAAAATCCTCATCCTACTCAAGGTTGCAGAAACAGAGTTATACCTATAATGCTGCTGATGCCCACGGTTGTGCGTTGTGCATGGATGTGCATGTGTACATTTGATTATATATTCAGTTGCATATTTACTGCCTCGGTTCACTTGGTTCACATGGCCATGCAACACAAAACCCAATTATGCATGACTCTGCGTGCAGGGATTTCCCAATGTAGAATCCCAGCCAATACCTCAGAGATAACCTGACAGGTACAGAACGGAAGAGACTCCCTGCGTATTCCTCCTCATGCTCTGCAGCAGACACTCTGCTTCTGGCCATGCACCGTAATACTGTGCATTAGCTTACTTAGCAGGTGCTTAGTATTCAAGGCTCACCATCAGCTCAGTTCACTCCTGGCAATGATCAGCAGCATACCTGAGCCGTCTCATGGCAAGGTGGGCCTCCATTATCCTGCACTTGCGCCTTTGATGCTTTGCGTTTGGATGTCGGCCTTGCACTTCATCTGGTAGGCTCTGGTCTAGTGTCCCAGGTGAGAAGCCAAGGCCATGTGAAACAATGGTGTCCTTATCCTAGCTTGAATCCTGACTTTGTCCTCAGGTGCTAGTTTAACCTGTGCAGGTATATATTAGCAGTCTCTTTGCTCCTACATAAGAGGCAAGCTGGGCCAGGCTTAAGATCTCTCTAGCCCAGGGGTGCTCACACTTTTTCAGCATGCGAACTACTCTTAAAGCAACCAAGTCCAAAAGATCTACCTGCCCCCACGCGCTCCCGCCGCCGCGCACTCCCGCCACCGCGCATGCTCCTGCTGCTCTTTTCCGCCCGCGCAGTGCTTCTTCCGCCTGCGGGGCATTGCAGGAAGGAGAAAGCATGAGGCGGGGCCTCTGGAGGGAGCGCTCCGCCATGCCTGTCTGCACAGCTGCTTCTGGACGAGAGAGAGGCAGGGTGCTCCCTCCAGAGGCCCCGCCTCGTGCTTCCTTCTTCCTGCAATGCCCCGCAGGCGAAAGAAGCACCGCGAGAGCGGAAGCCAGCAGCAGGAGCGCGCGTGCACGCAGGGTGTGCGCGCACATGGCAGGAGCGCCCCATCCGGCTGGTGAGGCCCAAAGATCACCTGGAAGAGGGCCGAAGATCTACTAGTAGCTCCCGATCTACCTAATGAGCACCCCTGGTCTAGCACATGTTCTGATTCTACCGTGGTCAACTATTTGCCTCTATGAAGCCCTCAAGCAGGACAGAGGTACTTATTCATCAGAATCCAGTATCAAAAAGCATACTGGAGCTAATATGCCGTCGGAACCTTCCATGAAGCCATGCAATGTAGTGGATTGTGTGTTGGATCATGTTGCATTCGAGCCATGGAACACGTTTCCGCCCAGCACCACACAGAGCATAGCGTCCGCCCAGGACCCAAAAAGGGGGCTTTACGAGGATGGACGAATTCTATAGGGCCCTGTGGGTCATGTTACAGCCTTCCCTTAAAAGAAAACCTGGAGATCCTCTTAAGCAATGAGTTCCAGACTGGAAATGGTGAACTCAAAACAGGTTTATTTATTACAACCAGTAAAAAAACAACTGGTGGCCTGAAAAGCTTGAAGTGGGTTGCAAAGTGTCCTTAAACAAAGGGGTTGCTTTCGCTTGCCTTAAGCAGCGTGAAGGTGTCTCTTAAGTTCCAGTTTTTCTGTAGCTCCTCAAATGGTCCTCTGGCGCACAAAGTCCTTGGTCCCCAACGA
The DNA here is from genome assembly GCA_030556195.1 of Anolis apletophallus. Classification (NCBI taxonomy): domain Eukaryota; kingdom Metazoa; phylum Chordata; class Lepidosauria; order Squamata; family Anolidae; genus Anolis; species Anolis apletophallus. The sequence goes on from JARBWK010000014.1 coordinate 292,810, forward strand.
AACACAGTCTCTATTGAAGGGCTGGCCCTTCCTATTACTGGATTTCTTGGTTTGAGAGCGTTGAAAGTCTGTACGTAAACCGAAGTGCCTTGTCTGAGCCTGGCTCCAGACTTCGGCCTGCTTCGTCCATGTACTCTGCTGGAAGTGAGGGCAGAAGGGACGTCCTGCCCTCAGGTAAACTCCGGTAAAAGGAGGAGTTGAGGGCGGGTCACCCTCCTCCCCCAGGTGAGCACATGGCAGATCAAAAGAGCACATGGCCGAGCGAAGAAACAAAGAGCCATGCAGGTGAATGGTAAACCAAATACAGATATGCACAGCCCTCTAGGGGGTGTCACACACAGTTCAGTAGTAAACAACTACAGCCGATTTTTTTACAAAAGCCTGCACAAAAGGGGGAAAGGGCATTTCCCAAAAAGCAGTAGGAAAGGTGCTATGAAATAGAAATAGTCCATATATACGAAAATCAGTAGTGCAAAAAAACAAGGTACATGAAATCCAGGAATTCAAGAACGTAGGCATAAATAAATCCATCAGCATGAAAAAAGGGACTTTTCTAAGGTACATAAAACTCTTTCAAGAAGACAGGCAAACACAGAGAATCATGAACTCGATTCCATGGCAACGTTGTCTGCTCTGGACACACCAAGTAAGCATCACTTAATTGAAGCTCAGGCTCAACCAAGAAGCCACGAGGTCATGCTTTTGAGACCTGGGTCTCAAGGGCTTCTCACCGAGTGTTTCTTGACACCCAATTAATCTATCCTTCACTCCTTCCTAATCTGATTTCACAGGAAGACTCCCCACCTGCACCATCGGAAGGCCCATTCCCAAGAGAAACGGGCTTTCCCCTGGTTGCTAAGGAAGACACTGGAACCCCAAACACCCTCTGCCTCCCCTGCAACTGCTGGCACGCTTTCTCTGATCTAAGGCCGGCAATTCACCCTGTTTACACACAGACTCCTTGAGAGGGAAGCCCACCGCCCCCCTTGTCCTCTGAGGAATCCCCAGCATCCTGCTGCCGAGCCCTAATAAACCACGACTCTGGGAGATCGGAGTGTGAATGCGCATTCACACATGGAAAACCACCGGTTGAGCAATATTCTCTCACTATAAAAACAGGACTTTTTCAGGGAAAAGGAACCCAAGTTTCTTCCCAGGAGCAGGTGCGAGAGTCCTTGTTCACATTCTACTTTGAACCTCCAGCCAGTCTTGCAGGACTCCCGTGAAAGTGGGAAAAAACACTTTTGGAAAGAATGAAAACTTGCTCTGGGAAGGCCTAGACCAGACATAGGCCAACTTGGCTTTCCCTCTAGGTCAGTGTTTCTCAACCTGGGGGTCGGGACCCCTATGGGGGTCGCAAAGGGGTGTCAGAGGGGTCACCAAAGACTATCGGAAAGCACATTGTTTTCTATTGGTCATGGGGTTTCTGTATGGGAAGTTTGGCACAATTCTATCGGTGGGGTTCAGAATGCTCCTTGGTTGTACGTAAACTATAAATCCCAGCAACTGTAACTCCCAAATGTCAAGGTCCATTTTCCCCAAACTCCACCAAGTGTTCACATTTGGGCATCTTCACTATTCATGCCAAGTTTGGTCCAGATTCACCATTGTTTGAGTCCACAATGCTCTGGATGTAGGTGAACTACAACTCCAAAACTCAAGGTCCACCAAACCCAGTATTTTCTGTTGGTTGTGGGAGTTCTGTGTGCCAAGTTTGGTTCAACTCCATCGTTGGTGGAGTTCAGAATGCTCTTTGGTTTTAGGTGAACTATAAATCCCAGCAACTACAATCCCCAAATATCAAGGTCTCCCCCCCCCCCCCAACTCCACCGGTGTTCACAATTGAACATATTGAGTATTTGTGCCAAGTTTGATCCAGATCTATAATTATTTGAGACCACAGTACTCTCTGGATGTAGGTGAACTGCAACTCCCAAACCCAAGGGCCACCAAACCCAGTATTTTCTGTTGGTCGTGGGAGTTCTATGTGCCAAGTTTGGTTCAACTCCATTGTTGATGGAGTTCGGAATGCTCTTTGATTGTAGGTGAACTATACATCCCAGCAACTACTATTCCCAAATGACTCAAACCCCTCCCCTCCACCCCAGCAAACTCCACCAGTATTCAAATTTGGACAAATCGGGTATTTGTGCCAAATGTGAATGAAAATACATCCGATATTTTACATGATTCATAACAGTAACAAAATTACAGTTATGAAGTGGCAACGAAAATGATTTTATGGTTGGGGGTCACCACGACATGAGGAACGGTATTAAGGGGTCACAACACTAGGAAGGTTGAGACACACTGCTCTAGGTGCTTTGGTCTCCGATTCCCACCATTCCTTACGGCCTCAGGCCCTTTCGGGACATAAAAGCATTAATATGCAATTTAAAATATACAAAAATGCAAAGATTAAAATAGAATTAAGCACAAGCCGCATTTTAAAAATCTGCAGTTGAAGTCCAGGTGGCGGGCCGTGGTGGGTGGCTGCTTCCCGGTGTGTGCAATAAATCGCGGTGCCTGAGGATCTACGCTGAAGCCTTCCTTTTCCCTCCCTCTTGTCACCCCAACCTGCGGTGTAGGAGGTTGTGATCGAGGAAAAGAGTGTCCAATGGCTTCTTACCCGTGAGAATGAAATGAGCGGAGACATTCATTCCTAGAATAGCTTTGGGTCTCCGATCAAAAGGCCCTTTGCGCGCGAGGGGCCGTTGTCCTTGCAAGCCTCCGAGGCACCACCTCCCTGGGCATTGCCCAGCCTGTGCAGCCAGTGCTGCCACCTGATCAAAGCATGCCAAGAGCCCAATGGAGACACTGCCAGGTGGCCAGACAGTTGCCTTCCCAATTGCATGTGCTTGCTTTTTAATAGGGCCTAAGGCAGTGGTTCTCAACCTTCCTAATGCTGTTACCCCTTAATACAGTTCCTCATGTTGTAGTGACCCCCCCCCCCCCATCATATAATTATTACAATGCTACTTCACAACTGTGATTTTGCTATTGTTATGAAGTGTGATGTAAATATCTGATATGCAGGATGTATTTTCATTCACTGGACCAAATTTGGCACATATACCCAATATGCCCAAATTTGAATACTGGTGGGATTGGAGGGAGAGATTGTCATTTGGGAGTTGTAGTTGCTGGGATTTATAGTTCACCTACAATCAATGAGCATTCTGAACCCCACCAATGGAGGAATTGGGACACAGAATTCCCATGACCAACAGAAAATACTGGAAGGGTTTGGTGGGCATTGACCTTAAGTTTTGGAGTTGTAGTTCACCTACATCCAGAGAGCACTGTCAACTCAAAACAATGAAGGATCTGGACTAAACTTGGCATGAATATCAATATGCCCAAATGTGAACACTGGTGGAGTTTGGGGAAAAATAGACTTGACATTTGGGAGTTGCATTTGCTGGGATTTATAGTTCACCTACAATCAAAGAGCCTTTTGAACTCCACCAAAGATAGAATTGGGCCAAATTTCCCACACATACACACCCCCATGATCAACAGAAAATGCTGTGTTTTCTGATTATCTTTGGTGACCCCTCTGACACCCCCTCGTGACCCCTCCAGGGGTCCCGACCCCCAGGTTGAGAAACACTGGCCTAAGGGGAGGTAATGAGAAGAGAGACCTTGGTTTTGTGTGCATGCTTTCCATTTGTAACTTTTAGAAGCCCTTGCAGACCAGAGGAGGCCATCGCGGTGGACGGCACCAGAGAGAATTAATTGGTGGCTGAACAACACTTCCTCCTATGTTTTAATTCTGTATTTTATTGTATTTTATTGTGTTTATTGGGTTCTTACTGCTACGTGGTGTTTTTATTCTGTATTTGTTGCGTCCCGCCCAAGACCCCAAATGAGCTTTAAAAGGGTGGATGGATTCTATAGGGCCCTGGGGGTCTCGTTACAGCCTTCTCCTAAAAGAAAATCTGGAGAGTCTTTAAGCAATGAGTCCGGGACTCCAGGTGGGTGAACTCAAAATGGGGTTCATTTGGCCTAAAGAGCTTGAAGTGGGTTGCAAAGTGTTGCCTTAAGTGCCTTGTCTGAGCCTGGCCTCAGGCGCAGACTGTCCACAAAGGCCTGCTGAAGGGTTGGCCCTTCCTATTGCTGAGTTCCTCTGCTGGAAGTGAGGTCAGCCTGGCTCCAGAGGGACGTCCTGCCCCCAGGTAAACTCCGCTAAAGGGTGGAGTTGAGGGCGGGTCACCAGGTTTGGGAGCCAGGATGCAGCCCCTCCCCTGAGTGAGCACATGGCAGACAAAGAAGCACATGGCCAACAAAGAGGATGTAGAACAAAGGGCCCACGCAGGTACCTGGCAAACCAAATGCAGGTATAAACAGCCCCCAGGGGGGCGTCACAGTATTACTGTGATTTTGTTTGCTGTGAGTCGCCCCGAGCCAGACAGGAGTGGTGACTGATAAGTTCAAATAATAAATAAATAAATAAATAAATAAATAAACTATCAAGACCCCGTGCAAATTGGAGCCAGGTGTGGCTGCTCATGTGTGAATTTCATGATCGCTGGCATTTTGGATGCCTCTTCTGTGGGTAAACCCACCCCTCCTCGTTCACTGCGCATTTGTAAAAGGCTCCGTCTTGTGTTTTACTGCTTTTTGGATCCAAGCAAGATTCAAACCCAGTTTGTGATAGAGCACCAGGCTTGGGTTGGGCAGTGTATTTCCATCTCTCCATGGACTGACATCCCTTTTTACTGTCATTTCTGGGCGTGGCCGACTTACCGGCCATGCTGGTTGTGGAGCAGGGTTGCCCTCCCGCCATCTTGTTGCCTGGGGGGAGCTTCTTTCTCCCAGAGCCCCCCCCCGGTGTTGAGGAGGCTGGCTCCGCCCTGCCCCCTCCCTGCTTCCGGCCGGCTCGCACTTCCGCCCGGGCAGATCCATTTAGCTGCCCGGGACTGCCTGGCCTCATTTGGAGGCAGGCCGGTTTTTCCTCCCACCCTCCCTACTCATTGCATTGTTTGTTGTGCTCTGTTTGTTTATCTGTTCTCCATTGTTACCCTGTTCTGTGTATTATATTTTGTTTGTTTTTTGTCGCAACTCCGTGTTTGGAATGCAGCATGTGGCTTGGCCCCTGGATCAGGTTGGCTTATCGCCCCTTGGTTGTTAGGGGGATAACGCCCAGGCCCCCTGGGGTGCCGAGTTTCTGTGGACAGGCATTGGCCGCTTACACCCCAGGCTTGCAAATGCCATTGGACATTCGTGGGGGCTGTCTGCCGTGATCCAGGCCCCAAGCGTGACCGCCAACCCTTCGTTCCTGTTTTCAAAACCAAGTTGCGGCCATTTTTATCCATCCAATGTGTCTGCATGTTGTTCTTGGCGTGAGGTGTGTCACGCTTGCACATGCAACTGGCAAATGTTTTGTATTGGGCTGTCAGACCCATGTGCCCAACAGCCTTCATTTCTGAGGCACAAACATTAATGTCTTTATCTCTCTTTTGGGGCTTTTTTGGGTTACCCCGTTAAAATCATATCAATAGAGAGATCATTGATTGGTGATTGGATAAGTGTCGCAAGCCCTGCCTGGACTGACCATAGGTGGAAAGAATATTCTTTGTTCTTTATTGTCAGGTCAACATGGGTTTTGTGACAGCCAGGAAAACTGATTGGGAAGACTAATAGTCATCAGCATGGGTTTTGTGACTATTTTATTCAAAAGCCAACTTGGCTAGTCAGGAAACGTATTCTCTGCCTAGGAAGTGGTGTTTTCTGTCCATTAGAGAGAAAGTATGTTTTGCTCCACAGAATAAATAACATCAAATAGTGGCCATTTGTAAAGTCGCCTTGAGTCCCTTTCGGGGTCGAGAAAGGCGGGATCGAAATAGAGTAAATAAAGAAACAATGATTCCACCACAGTTTTGGATCTTGGGTCTTGTGTGTGTTTTATGAGAGGATAAACTGGCTTGTTTCACCGGAGGTCCTTGACGGTGTGGCCAGGGGCGGTCCTACTGGTAGGCAAAGGATGCCGCTGCGTGGGGCGCCATCTGGGTAAAAGGTGCATTCCCCCACCCGCCAGACAGCGTCTGACCAATGTTCCGCTTTTGGGCCTTGAGCGCTCCGACGCCGTGCCGTAGCAAACCTCCCTGCGTGCCGAATAGGGAGTGCTGTGTTTACAGGCTTCTGCGCCTGCGCACAGGAGCTTCTGGGCATGCGCGGAGGGGGGGGGGCGCCAAAATAATGTTCGCTTACCATTTAAAATTACCTTAGACCGCCCCTGGATGTGGCTAATATAAGAGAGATGGGATCTTGTAGTTCTTCAGATGCTTTCGTGTGGTAGCTCCCACTGCTCCTCGCTGTTGCCGATGTCAGCTAGGGCTGATGGGGCAGTCGATAAAGATTTGGAAGGATCTTGATTGACTAATGCACAGCCCATCATTATGGTTATGTGCCTTCATGTCGTTCCAACTTATGCTGGTGTCCCCAAGGTGAAGCAATGACAGGGTTTTCTGGGGATGTGCGATTTGGCCGGGGCTTCTATGCCCAAATGGGGGTTCAAACCCTGGTCTCCAGAGTTGTGATCCATCATTTAAATCACAATGCTCTCCCGTATAGTATACCTTGTGGAAAGATATGCACTTCCAGTCTGTAGATCTCTGAATTAAAGATGGGCATATTTGTAAGTTAGGCCAATGTCTCCCAACCAGTGTGCCGTGGCACACTAGTGTGCCGTGAGCGATCATCAGGTGTGCCGTGGGAAATTGGACCCTCCAATCCCCTTCCTTCCCCCTCCTGCCAAACACGTTTTCTTCTCCACTCGGGCTCCCTTCTTCCCAGCCTCGCTCTACTCGCTTTGCCTCACTTTGCTCTCGCTGCTGCTTCTGCGGGATGGGGGAGGGAGGAAGACTTGACCCATGCGGGCGCTACTGCGCAGACTCGCCCCACATCTTCCTCCCTCCCCTCCACAGTGCTCTCTGGATATAGGTGAACTACAACTCCAAAACTCAAGGTCAATGCCCACCAAACTCTTATAGTATTTTCTCTTGGTTATGGGATTCCATTCCATCATTGGTAGAGTTCAGAATGCTCTTTGATTGCGGGTGAACTATAACTCCCAGCTGTTGAGCAAGACCTTTGTGTGTGTCTTTCTGCCATTCCTGCCAGGATATCTATGTTGTGTTCATCGAAACAGGCCCAGGTTTCACATTGAGTGTGTAAATACATTTAAAAACATATTAACTATATGTATGACTGTGTTAGAGTGTCACTTTGTGTCATTTTGGTTGGTGGTGTGCCCCAGGATTTGGTCAATGTAGAAAATGTGTTGCGGCTCAAAAAAGGTTGAAAAACACTGAGTTAGGCAGTTGGCTGCTTATCTTTGCTGCTTCTGCCATTTCTTGGGATTTTGCATATGGCTTTGTACATCATGCCTTGAGCTGTTTATGGGTTTCTATAAGAAATTGGTTCTGCTCAGTGTGCCTCTCACCTGGCTCTTGAGAGTGGATCTTGGATCCCACAAGGCCATGCCTGTGCACATAGTGTACACAGTGTACATAGAACCACAGAGCGATGATTCTGGACATTAAAGCACACTTAAAGTCCCAGTTTGACTTCCCGGCACCTTTTGGCGCAAACTGCTCTCACCCAACAATAATGACTTGAAGCTCAAGCGCATGAATTCTGGCTGAAAGCAAACGAGGTCTTCAAAGAAAAGTCCCAACTGATCTGTGTGTGTACAGAGGAAGGCGTTATTTATTTCCTCATCGGGTTTTACAATGGCTCAGGGGTTGTGGAAATCAAAACACAAAGCGATGGCGTCCCATCCTCTGTTGCAGCAGTGCATCAAAACAGAGCCCGCCCTCTCCAGTGCAACCCTCTGCAGCATGATTAGAAGTGATGTGCCAGGGGCAGCGTGCCCCATTAACCTCTTGGTTATGGATTGTGTTGATTGCGCTGGAGACAAATCGCCCAGTTTGATATGAGATGTGTTCCTGGAAGGTTGCCAGCCACCAGCCTCGTTTACAAATCACACTTCCTTGAAATATGTCAGAGCTTTGGTTGGTTGAAGCCAGCCAGCTGTTCCTCTAATCACCTAAATCAATGGCCAATTGCTCACAATTAGCAGGTGTGCTGGTTGCTCAATGCAATATGGAAACCTGGCATTAATTATGTTTGCAGAAGATGCTTCTTGTGGCCGGGGGGGTTGCAAACCACTTTCCCCTTTTCCATAACCAGTTGGTGCAGTCAAGCCTAGGATGCCATTAAATTGCGAATTGTTATTAATTCTATAAAGCTATATTGATCAGTTATTGATCTTGCAGGTTGACTTGCCTTTATCAGAAATACTTGGGACCAGAAGTGTTTTGGATTTTGGATATATATATATATATATATATATATATATATATAATTTTTATTTATTTATCATTTGCACTAGGGACCTCCAGGAGTTGTCCCGGCTCCAGGGGCGGTCCTACCGGTAGGCAAAGGACGCCGCTGCATGGGGCGCCATCTGGGTAAAGGGCACATTCCCCTGCCCGCCAGACAGCGTCCGACTGATGTTCTGCTTTTGGGCCTTGTGCACTCTGACACCACGCTGTAGCAAACCTCCCTGCATGCCGAATAGGGAGTGCTGTGTTTACAGGCTTCTGCGCCTGCGCACAGGAGCTTCTGGGCATGCGTGGAGGGGGGGCGCGTGCCGAATAGGGAGTGCTGTGTTTACAGGCTTTGGCAGCTGCACACAGGAGCTTCTGGGCATGCGCAGAGGGGGCGTCAAAATAATGTTGGGGGCGCCAAAATAATGTTCACTTACCCTTTAAAATTACCTTAGACCGCCCCTGCCGGACTCTTAACGTAGTGGCCTAGCGGGACAATATGGGATGAGGCGGTCCCTAAGGTACACTGGCCCCAGACCATTCAAGGGTTATATATGCCAGATTTCGGAATGCCTGTATTTGCATATATGCAAATATACAAGTCTTGAAGAGGCAGCAGTTTGCAGCGGTTTTCTTTCTCCCCTCTACTTCTCATGACTTAGTTAAAGAAGTGATAACTAGTCTTGCATGTTGAACTCAGTTTGCAGGAGCAGAAGTGAGCGAAGGCTCAAGGAGGAAAGAGGGAGGAGCAGCAAGAAACCGGGACGTTTTAGAGGCAGCTCAAGGAGGGCAATCCCTTCCAAATAATGACACTTGGGAAGCATGGTGGGGTGTACATGAAAGCTATTCCTTGGCGAATCAGCAGAAAGTTCCTCACAAATCTTTTTTTTGGTGGTGGTGGTGGTGGTGGGGGTACATAAAGACACAATTTAGTGACTATTTCAGAACCCGAGAAAGAGTAACCACTGCTCCCTGAGTGAAATCTTGCTTTGGCAAAGTTCAGATTGAGAGATGCAGTACTTGACCTATGGATTTCTCCCCTCTGTCGAAATGAATGGTGCTTCCACCCTTGCAGGGTTCTTCATGCTCAAGCAATCTTCCGAGTAATCCCATCTTTGAGAATGCAAAACTTTGAAGGTTTACGACTCACCAAAATACTGATGCCTTCTCCCCTTTTAGATTAAGCATTACAAAGAGGGTAGGTGCAAGTAAGGCAGGTCCAGCCATCAGGAATGCTTGAGGGAGACACTGGTTTGCAAAGCTTGGCGCACATTCCCATAGAGCCAGCCTTGGGGTGAGCAAGTTGAGCCGTTGCCTTGGACACCAAGGTGAAGAGCGTGGAAAGGTGCTCGGTGGCTCAATATACGAGCTTGCAGGTTGCACTGGAGTGGAATGGGAAGAAAGCGTAACATTGCCTTTCCTCGGTGTCTGCTTAGGAATACATCTTCGCAGCCAGAGCTCTCGCTCTGCAATCACTTGACCGTTCGTTTCAGCCATAATTATTCCTCCTAGTCACTTGTTTATAGGTTTCCGTTTGGAGGCTAAGGTCCACATTGTATGGCATCATCTCAAGCTAGGCATTTGGTAAACAATTCTTGTTTTGGTGACATTGCTGTGCAACGTGGGCACTCAAATGTGCATCGAAATGCACATCAAAATGCACTTTGGACTTTAATGTGCATCCCATGCAGGCTAAAACCTTTTTATTCACACAGGTTTTCAAAGTTGAAGGTGTTTAAGATCTAGTCAGGGGGCGCTGGGGTTTTTCACTTTGAATATGTTTTGATAGATTTTAACTGGATTGTTTTTAGCGCTGCTTGTGTTCAATTCTGTTTAAATGCCTGATATTTCTATATATTTAAATTGTATGCTAATGCTTTTATGTCAAGCCGCTTTGAGTCCCCTTCGGGGGAGGTAAAGCGGGGTAATACTACTACTGCTGCTGCTAATGATGATGATGATGATGAAGGTGATGTTCAGCTTCCGACCCTGGATGGCATGACACTACGTCCGTCGTCTTCTGTTAAGAGCCTCGGGGTAACCCTGGACCCTCTGCTGTCGATGGATGCTCATGTCTCCACCGTCAGCAGAGTGACATTTTTCCACCTCCGTCAGGCAAGGAAGCTGGCCCCCTACTTGTCCCGGCACGACTTAGCCACAGTGGTCCAAGCCACGGTCATCTCAAGGCTAGACTACTGTAAAGCTCTGTACATTGGCCTTCCTCTGTCGGTGATCCGGAAACTCAAGCTGGTGCAGAACGCTGCAGCCCGACTCATTGCGGGGGCCTCGGCAAGCGATCACATCACGCCAATTCTGTGCGAACTGCACTGGCTACCCGTAGTATGCCGGATCACCTTCAAAGTGTTAGTTTAAGGCCTTACATGGTCTGGGGCCAGTGGACCTGCGGGACCGCCTCATCCCGTATCATTCCACCATATCTATGTGTTCAGAAGAACGTAACCTCCTGGTTGTCCCCAGTCCAAAGACATTTCGCCTGACTGCGACCCGTCGCCGGGCTTTTTCGATCGTGGCTCCAACACTCTGGAACTCATTGCCCGCCGACGTGCGTGCCATTCAGAACATCCTCCCATTTGGGAAAGCCTGCAAGACTCTGTTGTTTCAGCAGGCTTTCGGGGTTGGATGAATTGCAGTCCTCTGTCGCGTACCACCATCTTGTATATCCTCTGTTGTCACTGTTGTTTTAATGCGCGGCCTAGTGCCCCTTTTTATTTGTTGTTTTAATTGTGGTTTTAACTTCGATGTATTTGGTTGTTTTTTTGAATATGTTGTGAGCCGCCCTGAGCCATTGGGAAGGGCGGCAAACAAATATGCATAATAAATAAATAAATAAATAAATAAATAGACGGGCGGCGCTCTCTTCCAAGCGTCTTCTTTAACCAGTAAGAATACGAGAGGGCAGGCCCGCCTTTCCTCCGGTTCTGGGTGCTTGGGAGCTGCCAAACGCATGCACAGGAGGCGCATCAAATTGAGCGATGGCCCCTTTTGTGTGCAGAAAATAAATTAAAGCTGTAAACAAATGGCTATTCCCAGGGAAGTAATTTTTCGGTGTTTATACCTGCCATAAAAAAGCCCCACTCGAAGGAGATGTTCCCGGCTGACAAGAGGGTGATAAAAGGTCCCAGAAGGAGGGTGTTTATGGTCCGGTTTAAAAGCAAAGGTCACGATCTAATCTGGCACGAAGGGTTCTTGAACCCATTGATTTCAATGGGATTAAGTGCCCTGCTGTAACTCTGGGCTGGATCATTTTTCCCACGCCAATGCTTGTTTATTTCTCTCTCTTATCTTCATTAGCGGAGCAATCAATTGTGGGCATCAATTCTTGATTTATTTATTTACTTACTGCATTTGTCAAATTTGAGATTTATTACTGTCATAGATCTATAAATAAAACCAATCCCAACTCTGAAAATTGAATTGCTTTTCTCATTCTGGCTCTTACCCCCCCCCCCCCCCCCGCTGTCTTCAATCGGTTTTCTTGCCTCATCCTCCTTACTTTGGATTGCAAGGAAATCGGTGCGCATTTGCAATGTGCATGTTGGAATACATTTCCTATTGGTTCCATTCCTGGAGCCCATCTTAATATAGATTAAAGCATGCCTGTAAGCATTTCTAAAACGTATACATTTGCAGCTGTGTCCATTCAGGTGCATCATTTAGTGTGTACTTTTCCACTACCAACCCCCCCCCAACCCCCCAATCGCAAACTGCACACATACCTAAAGCATGACACATTGGCAGCCTTTGACGTGGGGGGTGCCGTGCAGATGTTTCTCCATTCACATATCAACCCACTGGATTCTCTGTCAGGTTCTTTCATTCTCTCTCATTAGTGTTTAGCTTGAATGGCACCATCTCCCCATGGCTTTGAATAAAGAACATGTTCATCACCTGCTACATGATATCTTGAGCGCCTAACTTGGAATTCTGTGCATGCAAAGCACATGCTCTGTGGCTGAACCGAGGAGCGGTCGGATTTGTCAGTGATGATCCAGGGCAGAACAAATTTTATTTTATTTATTTACTAGCTTGGGGACCCGGCGCTGCCCGGGTTATTTGAGAAAGGCATTTTGTGCCAAGGTTGGCCCTTATCAGCTGTTTATGTGGCTTGCAGTGGTCTCGGGAAGTGAGGGAAGGTGCTGGGAGTCCCATCGTCCATGGTCCATCCTCCTCCAAAGTGCACCAGGGTGTAGAGTGGGTCATGGGGATGATGTGTGGCAAATTTTGTCGTGCTCAGTTATTGGATGAGGGTTGCAGCAGTCTTTGGAAGTGAGTGGAGGTACTTCAAGTCCCATCATCCGTGGTCCATCCTCCTCAATACTATACCAGGATGTAGAATGAGTCATGGGGGCTCTGTGTGCCAAGTTTGTTCTTGATCAGTCTTTGGATGAGGTTGGCAGCGGTCTTGTGAAGTGAGTGGAGGTACTGCAAGTCCCATCATCCGGGGTCCCCCCCCCCCTCCAAACTGCACCGGGATGTAAAGTGGGTCATGGGGGCTTTGTGTGCCAAGTGTGGTCATGATCATGCACTGGATGAGGGTCGCAGCGGGATCTGCCTTGACACAGTATCGCAGTAACTGAGGCCTAGTCAGGAAAAGCAAGTTTTGTAGCAGCAAATTAGGAGTCCCAAAACTCCGTTGGCAAGTTTACCTTTCTTACCAAACAGCAACGTGGACGTGCGGGCACAGGAACGAGAAAACGCAACAATTTACTGTTGTTGAAATGAAGCCAAGTTTATTGAAGTGCACCAGCTGGTGGGGGTTCACCCACAGAACAAGCTGCTTTGGGCAAACGGCCCCGTACATTCTAAGAACATTCATTAAATACCCCTCATGGCGGCAGATCTTGTCCCGCCCTTCTTCATCGGTCCGCATTGGCTGGTGCATCAGAACACATTTCATTATCCAATTAAACATAACACTTTATTAGCATCACATCCTAATCTTGCTTCTATTTGTTAGAACAATGTGGCGTACTAAGAAATTCTCATTCCCACAGTACGTTATCAGCTCTGGCCAGTGTGTCCTTGCTTTGCAACAATTCTACAGAAGCTTTCCCTGGGCGTCTGCCAGAGGGAAAGTTATACTTGCCATGTGCAGCCTTCCAACCAGTCCGTAACAATGTAAACAAAGCAGCATGTTAGACCGAGGCCAATCAAGGCTTTGTTATCACTGAAGACACATGATGTTCTTTTGGCAAATCACTGCCTGTGCCTGATGTACCAATCAGGGTACAGTGTTTACGGCTTGGATGCCAGCGTGATTTCTGGCACAGAAGCCTGCTATTCTAAGGCCTTTGCTTGTGCATCACTCTCCTCTGACTGTATTCCTACTAAAAGCATCAACTCTGCTTTAGTTTAGGAAGCCTTACTGTTATTTCAGTCCTTACACAGTATCCCAGTAACTTTGGCCTAGTCATGATAATCTAGTTGAGGAAGCCCTAGACCATGCAAGGCCTTAAAGGTCAGAACCAGCACCTTGAAAACAATACGGTACTCGACTGGTAGCCAGTGCAATTGCTGCAAGATGGGAGTGATGTGCTCTCTTACCGGTGCTCCCACCAGCAATCGAGCAGCAGCATTTTGCACCAGCTTGAGTTTCTGGATTGTCGACAAGGGAAGGCCAATGTAGAGGGCGTTACAGTAATCTAGCCTCGAGATGACCATTGCCTGGGTTACCGTGGCCAGGTCATCCCTGGATAGGTAGGGTGCCAGTCGCCTAGCCCAGTGTTTCCCAACCAGTGTACCGGGGCACACTAGTGTGCCGTGAGCGATCATCAGGTGTGCCATGGGAAATTGAAACCTCCCGGAAGGGGGAGGGGGGAGAGTCTAGTGTGTTGAAGTATAAAAACCCTAAGAAACCTACCTCGATAAAGGCACAACATTACAAACACCCCCCTCCCCACCCGTTGTCTACTTGGTCTCTCCCTCTCCATGCATTGGGAAGGCCTGCCTCCCTTTCCCCAAGTAGAGACCTCCTCTTGCCTCCTGGGGGTTCTGTGTGGGAAGTTTGGCCCAATTCTATCATTGGTGGGGTTCGGAATGCTCTTTGATTGTAGGGGAACTATAAATCCCAGCAACTACAACTCCCAAATGTCAAGGTCTATTTCCCCCGAACTCCATCTGCGTTCATATTTGGACATATTGAATGTATTCATGCCAAGTTTGGTCCTGATGATGATCCAACATTGTTTGAGTCCACAGTGCTCTCTGGATATAAGTGAACTACAACTCCAAAACTCAAGGTCAATGCCCACCAAACTCTTAGAGCATTTTCTCTTGGTTATGGGAGGTCTTTGTGGGAGGTTTGTGTCTTTCTGCCATTCCTGCCAGGATATCTATGTTGTGTTCATCGAAACAGGCCCAGGTGTCACACTGAGTGGATAAATACATTAAAAAACATATTAACTCTATGTATGACTGTGTTAGAGTGTCATTTTGTGTCATTTGGGTTAGTGGTGTGCCTCAGGATTTTGCAAATGTAAAAAGTGTCATTTGTGTGCCCCAGCAAATGTAAAAAGTGTGCCGCGGCTCAAAAAAGGTTGGGAAACACTGGCCTAGCCTGTCGCAGATGGAAGAATTCTATTTTGCTAACTGTGGATTTTCACTTATGGGGGGGGCTCCTGGAACAGATCGCCCGTGATAAGTGAGAGAGCACTGTATTCCAAAACAATGAATAATTGCCACATATAAGCCACCTAGAGTCCCCTTCAGGGGTAGAGAAAGGCGAGGTATAAATAAGGTAAATAAATCAATGAACGAATAAACAAATAAATAAATACAAGGAAATCTATTCAGCCTAAACTTTGGAATCAGCTCTTGACAGTAAGAGCTGTTCGGACTCACTCAGCAGCTAGTCTTTTAGGGAGTGGATGGAATGGCAGTTCCTGGGGATGGTCTCATGCGTGGGACTCACTAGATGCTTTGTAGGGCTACATCCAAATCTGTAACACTAGTATGATCCCATAAGTATAAAGAAGGCCACAGTTTGTCCATTCCACATGAAACCCAGAGATAGACTCTGATCCAAGCAGGGGCGGTCCTACTGGTAGGCAAAGGACGCCGCTGCGTGGGGCGCCATCTGGGTAAAGGGCGCATTTCCCCGCCTGCCAGACAGTGTCCGGCTGATGTTCCGCTTTTGGGCCTTGTGCGCTCTGATGCCGCGCCGTAGCAAACCTCCCTGCGTGCTGTCGGCACGGTGCCGAATAGGGAGTGCTGTGTTTACAGGGTTCTGCGCCTGCGCACAGGAGCTTCTGGGCATGCGCGGAGGGGGGCGTGCTGAATAGGGAGTGCTGTGTTTACAGGGTTCTTCGCCTGCGCACAAGAGCTTCTGGGCATGCGCGGAGGGGGGGCGTGCTGAATAGGGAGTGCTGTGTTTACAGGGTTCTGCGCCTGCGCACAGGAGGTTCTGGGCATGCGCGGAGGGGGGGCACCAAAATAATGTTTTGGGGCGGGGTGCCAAAATAATGTTAGCTTACCATTAAAAATTACCTTAGACCGCCCCTGGATCCAAGTTTGTGTGTGTAGAACTACAAGATATCTCAGGTCCTTACTCAGACCATAAGTCACTGAGAAAAACCCAACAAACCATACCTTTTTTCAAAAGTAAATGGGGCAAAATGGGTAAGAGGAGATTCAGTGAAGAAATGTCTTGAATTTAAGGAGATATAAAACAATAGCCATCCATTTCAGTCTGTTGTATTTCAGCCAACCCCCCCCCCCCCCTGGATTTGGTGGGAAGCAAGAAAAATGCATAAATATACTTCCGTGCATCCCTGATATCCCCAGAGACTAAGCTGTAGCATGACAAATAAGCAAGTTGCTACGTTATGTTTTACAGAAGGTGTTTTCATATAATGACAAGTATTTGTGCAAATGGTGTATACATTACCTCTTAATAGGAAAAAAGGTGAAACATCAAAGCAATGGTAGATTATCAAAAGAGGGGTGGGGGTGGGGAACGTATTCCGAGAGTTTTCCCTTTCTAGGATTGAAGGCCACATTCAGAATAGAAGTGAATGGTCCATGTAGTCAACCAGATGACAGACAATTTGCATTTGTGCATGTGATTATAGTTTCTTATAGTAATAAATGTGATTACTAGGGGTGGTTGATCCATAAAATTTTTGATTCTAAACTTGTTTTTTGGGGGGGGGGGGGGATTTTCCTTGCTGGTTCTTTATAGAAATTAATCTGAAAATTTTCTAATAATTTTTGTAATTGAAACGTAATTAACAACGAATTTTGTTATTATTACATTATTTGTTCCACGCATGCGTGACAGGAGGGTGGAAGGTGCTGGCTGCACCCTCCCCTGGCCAGCTGACACCCAAACGGGGGATAAAGATAACCCCTGTTTAGGTCTCAGTTGGCGAGAGGAGGGTGCCAGGCTGCACCTTCTCCCCTCCTCTCGCCATTGTCCTGATTTATTGCCAAGGACAGGAGGAGGAGGGGGATTCGCGGCCCCACCCGGGTTATTCCCAAAAACAGGAGGAGGTGCGGCCATGAATCCCCTCCTTCTTCTGTCTTTGGGAATAACCCGGGTTATTAACCCCCCTCTTAACCCCCCCCCCTTCTCCTGTGGCAGCGATGCATGTGTGTATGCACAGACACACCCCTGCCAGAGGAGAGGAGGAGGGGGGTTAACTCTTAAGACCCCTCCTCTTCTCCTCTGGCAGCATGGCGCCTGCCTCAGTTCTCAGCTCGCGAGAGGAGAAAGGCGGGTGCTGCTGCCCTCCAGTCTCGTCTCGCGAGTTGAGAACTGAGGAGGAGAGAAAATGACCACATAACGTGACCTTTACAAAAAATGGTGACCCCGAGTTCGGTATAGAAATTACACTTCCGGGTTAGGCCCCGAGGTTCAACAAACTATGAAATTAATTTTATATACGAAATTAAACCCATTTCAAAGAATTTAAAACCGGAGATATCCAGCCCTAGTGATTACATCTCTCCAGAGACCAAACCAAATTGTGAAAATAATAATCATAAATCACAAAAAGGCCAGAAATGGATTCTCAAGTGTCGGGAATTTCCGCTCTGGGATTCTACGATTCCGAGTCCCTTTGCCCAGAAACAACTTGCAATGCCTTTTTCAGAAAAAAAGGACTATAAATCCCCTTGCTATTTGGAACTAACATTCAGCATAAAATTGTCAAACGGCCTATAGTTATATTCTCATTATCACTTACTCAGCAGACAAATCAGAGGTGTAACTTACTTGAGTTCATGCAATGATATTTATCATCTCTCTCTACTTTGGAACTTAATTGCTCTCCTCCTCGCTCGGCATGTATATTGCAAAGAGAGAGCAAGAGATTAAATATCGGGAGGGCAAATCGAGGGAGGTCAGGAGGTCAGGAGATAAATAAAATAATACATTTTGCATTTTTATTAAGTTTTTTTTAAAGGTGAAAAAACTTTCTCTGGAGGCACAAGGATAAAGGACGAGAATGGAAGTGACTCCTGTCAACAGACGTCGGCAGAGGTCGCGACTCAAAGCCCTTGTGGTGATTTCACATCGTAATCACTGTTTTCTGGGTTTGTTGAGTCAATGATGTCGAACAAGTGAAATTCTTTGACATAATTCTTCTTTAAAGTTGCCTTGTTAAAACCAGCACTGCCCCCAAAGTGCTAGCTACCCACCTAAGCGGGGCTGAGAAAGTTACCATATGTACCTGAATATAAGCCAGTTTTTCAGCCCTTTTGGGGGGCTGGAAAAGTCTCCCTCGGCGATCCTCTCCCCTCTATTATTTAACATCTACATGCGTCCCTTGGCCCAATTGGTGCGCGGCTTTGGTCTGGAGTGTCACCAGTACGCTGATGACACCCAGCTAGTGCTGAGGATGGACGGCCGACCAGACTCCGTACCCGATTCTTTTCATCAATGCCTTGAGGCCGTGGCTGGATGGCTACGCTCCAGCCGGTTGAAGGCGAATCCCTCGAAGACGGAGATCTTGTGGCTGGTTCGTCCGGGGTGGGGGTGGGGGTGGGGGAGTGCCAGTTGCCTATGCTAAGAAGGGACGAAGACCTGAATATTCATGTTTCTCTCATTAAGAAGAGTACTTGCGAATTGGCCCCGAAGCACATTAATAAACCATCATCCAGGTGTTATCAGCAGGTTCCTCGCATGGTTAAAGCTCTTCCTCCAAAGTGAGAAACAGAACGGAGTGGCCGAGGTCCTCAATGTGGGCCAATTAGGGTGATATGCATAGCCTTAGCTCTAGTAAATATCCTCTGGTTACAGAGTACCACATCCTGTTAATGACACGGTGACCTTTCAACAAAGAGCACGAGCGCATTGTGTTATATTACTCTATTAATGGTGTAATTGCGGGATGTTGTTCTTAGCCAGTCAGCCCGTTCTGGCACCGGGAAGCCGAGAAACAGGGAATTGTTTGCTTCTGCCCCGTACCGTCTGCTGTTTTGGCAACGCATGAAGAGGCTCCAGGTCTGATTAGGAATTGCATTGGGGACCAAAAGCAAAGGAGCAACGAAGGCTAGCTTGCGATGCCATTGGAGAAGTGTACTGGAGGAAATGCCTTGCCTGACCACACAAGGGAGACCTGCCACTACAGCCTGGGTGTTTTGGAACAACACTTAGTGTTGCTGTTGTTGTGTGTCTTCAAGTTGTTTCCAACTTATAGCTTACTTATGGAGTTTTGGGGGGCAAGGGTGTCACCCGATGGGTTTCTAAGATGAAGCGAGGAATGAAAACATGGTTTCCAAAGATGTAGGTCAATGCTCACTACGTCCACCCAATGGTGCTTCTAGGAATTGTGCTACCTTGGCACAATTCCCAGCAGCAGCATTGGCTGGACATTTTGTCGTTCACATGATTCCAGGCTCGGATCATTGCCTTTTGCCACCCTAGGCCACAGTTCAGAATTACACCCCCATTGGCTGCTGCAGCCCACTCGCACCAGTTCCTCCTGCTTCTGCTAAGGCATAGCAGAAGCAGGGAAAAGGTAGCAGCGGCGATGGCAGCCAATGGAGAAGCTGATTGGTGCTTAGCTGCTAAGCGCCACCCCAGGCAACCCCCATTGGCTGCCGCCATGGCACTACCTTTTCCTGCTTCTGCTATGCCTTAGTAGAAGCAGGAAAAGGTAGCGCGGTGGCAGCAGCCAATCGGGGGCGCCTGAGATGGTGCTTAGGTGCTAAGCGCCGCCCCGGGCAACCGCTATTGGCTGTCGCCTCCTCGCCAGTCTCTCCTGCTTCTGCTAAGGCATAGCAGAAGCAGGAAAAGGTAGCGTGGCGGCGGCAGCCAATCGGGGGCACCTGAGGCGGTGCTTAGCAGCTAAGCAGGCGTTCCCCATTGGCTGCCGCCCCCGTGGCTTACGCCCATAGGCCATGGCCTAGAGTGGCCTTATGGGTAATCTAGGCCTGCATGATTCCCTGGGCAAACACCCAGAGCAAGAATGAATGGCTATGGGCGAAGAGAGAAAAGGCTGCCAACAACTGGGAGTTGGCTCCGCCAGGATTACTCCAAGGAAACCCCCTTTGTTCTTCTGAAGGACAATTGAGAAGACGTTCCTCAGCGTCACCGAGTTGAAAAGCACAGCGACTTTTCTGAACACTTCTTCTCCAAAGTCCCCATCAGACCATGAAGTGATAGAAGAAGTTTTGGGTGGATTCATGCTCAGTCTACAATGTCAGGCCAGAATTCTTCTACCCACCGTGTGTTGCACTCTAAAAAAAAATAAATCTCAGACAAAGGTCCCCCCGTGTGAAATGTTTGCTCTCGGGCATCTAGTCAGCCAACCCTTTCCAAGATATCCCATTAGACCACAACACCCAGCTTTTTGCTCACAACCATCTGACTGTATCCTCAATGAGACAAATTTCCCATTTGCTCTTCTGATGCCTCCACAACCTCCCCTTGTATGTGGGTGGACTAACTCTGTAAGGATCTACTCTGTTGATGTGTAGCTTCATGTGCAGAATCTTCACATCTCCACTGAAAAACATTTCAATAGGGAGGTGGCAAGAACTCCCTCTACTGGATGTGTCATGGACCAGGTGGTCAAATGAACGAAATGGACCAATCAGGGCCGTAGCCAGAATTTTGATTCGTGAAGGGCTGAGTTTGATTGGGGGAGTCTGAGTGAGGGAGATTCTACCCTAGCAAACCTTTTCTATCTTGAGGGGCTTCAGGCCCCCCAATTTATCAGGGTGGTCACATGATGTGATCACCAGGCTCAATATATCCCATATGCCAGTGTTTCCCAACCAGTGTGCCGGGGCACACTAGTGTGCCGTGAGCCATCCTCAGGTGTGCCGTGGGAAATTGGAATCTGCAATACCCTTTCAGTACTTTCTGTTGGTAATGAGAGTTCAATATGCCAAGTTTGGTTCGATTCCATTGTTGCAAGAGTTCAGGATGCTCTTTGATTGTGTGTTAACAATAAATTGAACTTAAACAAGATCATAGTTTAAAGCTAAAATTTGCTGATCTTCCTTTGGACAGTTTTTGGTTATCTGCTGCCAGGGAGTTCCCCATTCTGGCCAGCAAAGCTATTTTGACATTGCTCCCATTTTCAACCACATATCTGTGTGAGATGAGTTTCTCTACCTTGATAAAAACTAAACACACAGAGAGACTGACAGCTGTTGAGCAAAACCTTCGTGTGTGTCTTTCTGCCATTCCTGCCAGGATATCTATGTTGTGTTCATCGAAACAGGCCCAGGTTTCACACTGAGTGTATAAATACATTTAAAAACACATTAACTGTATGTATCACTGTGTTAGAGTGTCATTTTGTGTCATTTTGGTTGGTGGTCTGCCCCGGGATTTTTTTAATGTAAAAAGTGTGCTGCGGCTCAAAAAAGGTTGAAAAACACTGCCATATGCATGGGGGTGTTATTGGGATAATGATACCAAAGATATGCTAGGGTAGACCCTCTCTCACTCAGACTCTCTCACCCCCCAGAATGAAAATCCTGGCTACGGGCCTGATGGGAACTCTCTGGTCTGCCAAGAGAGCGGGCTTTAGCTTAGCTTGCCACATGGAGCGCTTTGAGAAGCGTCTTGCTGATTTCGCCTGTTCCAGGTTAGGGATGCAAATAAGTGCCTTGTGGTGGTATTTATGATTACCTTCCCGTGGGCCTTCCTCCCGTAATTTCCTTTCTTTCCCCTTTTATGAGTCAAAGTCATTTCCACTCCACAAACTGTACAGGGTTTTCAGTAAATTGAATTTTGGCAAGGGTGACACGCTTTTACTGTGCTAATCAAAGAACCAACCTGCATCGTTTTGCCTGCAAATTGAGTTCTGGAACACGGTCAGAAAGGAAGGAAGAAAGAATGAAGGAAAGAAGGGAGGAGGGAGGGAGGGAGGAAAGAAAGAGAGAAGGGAGGAGGGAGGGATGGAAGGGATCTTCCTTTCCTCTAAAATGGGATTCAAGCAGGGGCGGATCTTAGTGGAGGCAAAGTAAGCGGGCGCCTCAGGGCGCCACATGGCCAAGGGCGCATCCGGCCACAGCCGCAAGGTTCGGTGCATCATGCCGTGCTGCAGGTGGGCGGCGGGCGGGCGGCGCGCGGGGGCGGGAGGCTCCACCCGGCTGCAAAATGTTCCGTTGCTTGTCCTTTTCATCCTCTTAGGAGTGCTCTGTTTTAATAGCGCATGCGCGAAACTTTCATGCATGCACCATCGGGTCGGAGCGCTACTGGTGGAGGGAGTTGCTAAATGCACTCCCAAGAGCCCGAAAAGGACAAAGCAGGGAACATTTTTCAGCCGGTGGCGGGAGGCTCCGTCCTGGCTGCAAAATGTTCCCCCGTCCTTTTCATCCTCTTGGGAGTCCGTTTCGCTACTCCTCCACCAGAAGTGCTCGGTCCCAATAGCGCATGCGTGAAACTAGCTGTTTGCGCGCATGAGTGCTCAGGCGCGCCCCATCATCACCACTCTGCAGACCCAGGGGGTGCCAAAAAAAGGTTTGCTTACTACAATTTTTTACCTTCGTCCGGTCCTGGATTCAAGGGACTCACGTAGGCCTTAGAAATGATTAAACAGAGAAAGATTAAAACATAGCGAAAGCTCACTAATATCTATATATATATATATACAGTATATGCATGAAAGTTATTTTAGATCAATTCCACAACTGAGGAGCTCATTCCCACAGTGCCGCTTATCTATGACCTGGGGCAAATGATCTCTCTGCGCATTTATAGGTCCTCCAAGTAAGCCTATGGTATGCTCCCCTCAGAAATCACCATAGAATTGCATTGGAGGATCAAGCAAATTCCTAGAGATGCCGTTCAGCGTAACCACTTTTCTACATCGCACCCGCATGGCCCAAGAGAGGGATTAACTAATACCGGAAGGATCGCTTCTTCCGAGGAAGGCCCTTCTTCCACACGGCCCTCTCCCCCAGAATACCAAGGCAGGAGACCCCACACTATCTGCGTGTGGACTAAGATACGAGCGCAGTTCAAAACAGGCACCGTGGGGTTTTCTGCCCTTGGTATTCTGGGATGGAGGGCTGTGTGGAAGAAGGGCCGTGGGCTTCTCTGCTTTGGTCTGCATTTTTAAAAAAGGAAATAAACGTTCAGTTACTTGAAAGGGTTTTTTTTTTGCTAATCTAAGGTAATAAAAACAAGCACTTGCAAATGCATGTTAATTAACTTTGACACAGCATGTGTGTGAAGTGTATTTATACAACAATTGCAAGATGTTTAACTGCGGCCATAATGTGCCTCTGGCCAAATTTGCACTTTAGGTTTCCTCAGCATGGGATGAAGCGATGGCTTCTGCATGCACGGCCTTCCGAAATACCGAGCCCTGGTTTCACCCGGAAGCCTCTCCTCGGGAGTGCAAGAAGGCTATTCGTTCACGCCTATCCTTGGAAAGGAGTGTCTGTGTGCGCTGTTATTTTTTACTCGCATATATGTTTTTATATATATTAAATCTCTTTTTAACCATTTGCAAATATGATATTTTTAATGATCTTTTAAATCGTGTTTTAATTTTAGTAGAATACAATCTTAACTTAATGCTGTTTCAAATTACTGTGAGCTGCCTTGGATCTTATCTAGGGATAAAGGCAGAATATTGAAGTCGAACCAAATTTAGGGGGCCCAGCCCAGATGGGGCCAAGAGCCCTAACCGCCCCTAAAACGGAGGATCCCTAGAAAACCTCGGTGGACCTTTGAAGCGCTAGTTCTCCCCAAATCCCAATCACTTTGTCTCACCAAGATCCGGAAGCGTGCCCACCGAGAGAAGGTCTATTCCAGCTGGAAAGGATGGCAACCGCAAAGTCCTGAGTTTTTCCGCAAGCTGACATACTTTATTTGGCAAAATACAAAGCATCTATACTTTCTGAGTCCACACAGATTCAAATTTGGCACCCAGCCCCGGCTATGTGCGCTTCCAGCTGATTGGTTGGAAGGTTGTAAACAGCTGAGCGTCAGAAAGCCGGAGGGGAACCCCTCAGCCAATCGCAAGCTAGCGCCTCTTGCAATCCAGCCAATGAGGAACCAGGGAGGCGGGACAAAGTGGCGAAAACAACGAAACTGAGCATGATGATGGGATTAAGGTGGGCTTGGTATGTCCTAGGGGCGAACGAGGACTTCTACACGTCTTTCTAGATAGCCTGGCTATTGTCTTTATTTGAAAATAAACGGTTTTGGCCCTAGACCGATACCTTCCTGTTATTGGGAAGCATTGATCAACAGAAGTTTGGTTTCTTTGTGGAGTGGCCGGTTTGAACAAGTTCCATTTTGGCCATCCCTGGGGATTCGATCCCCCATAGAGATAACCTTGTTATGAAATATGGTTTCTTTGTGCAAATACCTATGATTCTACTAATAATCTCGAAAATTAATAGAAACACAGGCGGGTCGACCCCCGTGGGGCTTCAGGGAGAAAGACCCTGAGAAAGATCTGCCATCTACCTTCATCACGACTTCCCTAAATCTCTTTTTCAAATCTGCCTTTGCTTGAGGCAATGGAGGCCCATTTTCTAACGCAACGTGTTACCTGTAAGAAATACCCCGTGGTGTGTTACGTGGTGTTATGTTAAAATCAATGCAAGTCTCCATCAATTGTTCAGTGAGCAAAATAGATAGTTCAGCAGGGATCAATGGTTTGTTTTGTTTCTTTCTTGTAAATGTTTGATCTAGTTGTCTTTAAATAACTGGTAATGGAGAGCAGGCCCGGATCATCCATAAGGCCACACTCGGCCGTGGCCTATGAGCGTAGCCATGGGGGGGGGGGGGTTGGCAAATCCGGACCCCCAAGTTTTTTTTAAAAAAATGGTGATTTTCGGGCGCTTCTGCGCCTGCGTGCGGAGCGCCTACACACTCCCAGAGCCTCCAGTGCACCCGCCCCTGCGCACGTGCGTCAGCTCCTCCCACCCTCCCATTCCAGGCACCCGTGTCCCTCCGAGGGAGAAAGGGGAGGAAAAGCAACCACAAGGGAACCAAAGCCTATGTGAGAGGCCAGCCATTGAGAGAGAGAATCAAACTTAAACAAGCCATAGAAAAGGGTTTTTCAGAGTATCTTCATTTGCAATGTGTTGTCCCTAACAAACAGGAAATCCTAGAATACTAGAGTTGCAAGGGATTAGGAAAGCCACCCAGTACATCTAAATCACTCCTGAGAGATGGCCACCCAACGTGTGTTTAGTGGCCTCCAAGGAAGGATCGTCCACCATCTTCCAAGGCTGTCTTTCCCGCTCTCTTGTTACGCTTTCACCTAAGGCTCACTGAATTGCCTTTTCTTGAAGCATCAATATGTATGTCACCTGAGCAAACAAACTTGCTTCTCTTCAGATACTTAAACGAGTTCGGTCTCATACTTTTCTCCAAGCCATACATCTCCATCTCCGTAAACTGTTTCTCAGAAGGCCTGGTTTCCAGACTCTTTATCACGTTGACCTTTAAACATGTTTCATCCTGTTGATATCATTCTTCATGCTAACACTCAAGGTGAGGTTGGGCCATTGCCAATAGAACGCCAGACATACATGTGCACGCATGCTCTGCCTCCTTTACACACAGAGAAAGAGGAAGATATTGGTTGCCGTTCTATTGGAATACATCACACTTGCAACCATCTACTACCTATATAACTGCATTTTCTCAGTAGCTATGAAGGGATTTGATAATAGTCTCCCTCTTCTTCCTCCCAGAAGCCCCCTGGGTGGCGGGAAGGTGCCCCGTCACCAGCACCGGCCGGCCAATGACAGGGCTGGCTCGGCCCCTCCCTCCCTCATCAGCTGGCCGGCCCTCACTTCTGCCCGGGCAGCCTACTTAAGGTTGCCCAAGGCTTCCCAGCTGGCACTGGGGGCCATTTCCAGATTTTCCTCCCACCCACCCTACTACATACGTTGTTTGTTTGGTTGTACATTTTCTTGCTGTGTATTCATCGTTTGAATTTTGTTACTTTTCTGTTGTTATTGTTCATTGTCTCAACTCTGTGTTTGGCGTGTGGCATGGGCCCTGGAGCTGGCTTATCACCCCTTGGTGGAAGGGGGGATAGCTCCCTGGCCCCCTGGGGTGCCAAATTTCCATGGACCGGTATTGGGCCTTTGGCACCCAGGCATGCAAGCATCTTCAGACAACTATGGGCTGTCCGACTCCTGATGCAGGACCCATGCATGGCTGCCAACCTTTGTTCCTGTTACCAATAAATGAGTTGTGGCCAATTTTCATCCAACCACTTGTGTTTGTGCCTTATTGGTTACCTGGCGGGAGGTGTATCACCCATGCACATGCAACAAGAACACTTCTCTTTAATACCATTCTTCACTTGATGCATTAGCTGGCATGTGTACTTTCCCTAATTTTCTTGTTAAAGGTATGAAACGTATTCTGCCTTATAATTCCCCATCTATGACAGTCCTTTGGAACAAACCCATGCCATTGCCTCTGTAGAGCAGACCACCTTCGACCGGTTCTGACCACTGGACGCAGAAGCTGTCGATAGGATTGTTTCTGCAACTCGACCGACCACATACTCCCTTGATCCGTGCCCCGCCTGGCTTGTGAAAGCTTGCCTGGAGGGGTTACGAGACCCTCTGTTGAAAGTAGTTAACACCTCCCTTGAGCAAGGAGTGTATCCAGAGGGTTTGAAAGAGGCAGTGGTCACTCCATTGCTGAAGAAGCCAGGATTAGATCCTACGGTCCCCTCCAACTACCGCCCAGTATCCAACATAGCGTTCCTGGGCAAGGTAGTTGAAAGGGCAGCAATGGAGCAGTTGCAGTCCTTCCTAGATGACGCAACTTAGCTAGACCCCTTCCAGTCCGGCTTCCTTTCGGGGCATGGGACGGAGATGGTCCCATCACAGATAAGCTACGTTGCCAGCTCGACCAGGGCAGCTCGGCAGCGTTTGACACTGTCAATTACAATCTATTGACCCACCGCCTTGCCAGGGCTGGAGTGAGGGGAACAGTACTCAAATGGGTGTCCTCCTTCCTCCAGAACTGGCTTCAGCGAGTGAGGAGGGGTGAGGTTTTCTCCGAGGGCACTCCTCTGTTATGTGGGGTGCCCCAGGGGGCAATCCCCTCCCCTCTATTATTTACCATCTATGTACGACCACTTGCGCGGCTGGCACATAGCTTTGGGTTGGAGTGTCACCAATATACGGATGACACCCAGCTCATTCTGGGGATGGCTACGAGCCGGTAGGTTGAAGGTGAATCCGGCTAAGACAGAGATCCTGTGGCTGGGTCGCCCGGGTACGGGCGGGATTCAGCTTCCAACCCTGGACGGCGCGGCACTATGCCCATCGTCAGCTGTTAAGAGCCTCGGCATCACCCTGGACTCTCAACTGACAATGGAGACACATATTCCCATTGTCAGTTGAGCAGCGTTTTTCCATCTCTGCCGGGTGAAGAAGCTGGCCCCCTACCTGTCCCGCCACGACCTAGCTACAGTGGTCCAAGCCACGGTCATCTCAAGACTAGACTACTGTAACGCTCTGTACATTGGCCTTTCTCTGTCCGTGATCCGAAAACTCAAGCTGGTGCAGAACGCTGCAGCGCGCTTGTTGGCAGGCTCACCAACACGCTGCCACATCACGGCCATCCTGCGCGAACTGCACTGACTTCCAACAGAATTCCGGATCACCTTCAAAGTGCTGGTGTTGACCTTTAAGGCCTTGAATGGTCTGGGGCCAGTGTACCTAAGGGACCGCCTCTCCCTATATTGTCCCTCCAGACCACTGTGTTCAGAGACATACAACCTCCTAGAGATCCCAAGTCGTAGAAGCTTTTGCCTGACCGCAACAAGGAGGAGAGCATTCCGCATTATCGCGCCAACTCTCTGGAATGCGCTCCCACCCGAGGTTTGCGCCTTGACCAGTCTGCTGGCCATTAGAAAGGCCTGCAAGATGCAGCTGTTCAAACAGGCGTTCGACTGTTAACCCCACGGGGACCCTACTGTAGACAATGCAGACCTGTGTGACTTGTTTTAGTGATAAGCTGTAATATGATGAATTTTATGTAATGTTTTTATATTTTACTAGCTGTACCCGGCAGGCGTTGCTGTGCCCTTTTTAGGAGATGCGAGAAAGTCCAATCATCCACGGTGTGCCCTCCTCTAAACTGCAGTTGGATGGAGTGTGGGTCATGGGGGGCATGGTGTGCCAAGTTGGGTCTTTATTGGTCTTGGTTCTTTGCCACAGTGGTCTGTGGGGAATGATGGGTTTTGAAGTACTACAAATCCCATTTTCCATGGTGGTACTTCAAGTCCCATCATGCATGGTCGGGGCTCTGTGTGCCAAGGTAGGTTACTGTAAATTCAGGCCATACACAATGTCCCATGAGCTGAGGCCTAGTTAGGAACAGCAAGTTAATGAAGCCTTGCTGTCAATTCAGGCCATACACAATGTCCAATGAGCTGAGGCCTAGTCGGGAGAATCAAGTTAATGAAGCCTTACTGTCAATTCAGAGCGTAAACAGCTTCCCAGTAAGTGAGGGCTAGTTAGGGAAATCAAGTTAATGAAGTCTTACTGTCAATTTAGAGCGTAAACAGCTTCCCAGTAAGTGAGGGCTAGTTAGGGAAATCAAGTTAATGAAGCCTTACTGTCAATTTTGGGCGTGGTCTGTGATTTTTTGGGGTGTAAATTTTCGGTTGGAAGTGATTTGGGTGTTTGTGTTGGGGATTGGCTCAGGCCTTTTCCTTAATCTGTTTTGGCAGTTTAGTATGGATCGGAATTTTCATGTTGGCTGGCCAGTGCAGCAGTTATGCAAATCCGCCCTTATTGGCAGCCAATCATGTTGTTCAGAATGTAGAGGCTGGGTGAGTCTTTGGCTGCCCCGGAGGATGCTGGTAAATGTAGTTTTATTTTTACTCGTTGTTTTGGGGGTCTTTTAGGTTTGGGGGGAAAGTTTCTTTGCTACAAACGTACCTTGCTTGAGGCCTATTTCTGTTGGCAAGTATTGTGTTTCTGCGTTGTATGGTTTCTTTGTTTGAGGTATACATCACATGACGTGAACCCATTTATATAATAGATTTTAATGCATTATAGGTATATATGTGCTTTTATCTGTATTTACTTGTATCCTAGTGCTGTAAGTTGCCCCGAGCCGCACGGGAGTGGTGACAGACAAGTTGAAACAAATAAAATTGAATAAAATAATAAATAAATATTTCTCCTGCGGATGCTCTGCAAGAGTCTGTCCACAAGATTCAATTCCAAGGTCCAAACTTGAATACACCGAGGAGAAGGCTCCCCCCCCCCCCCCGTCTCTTATCGCCTCATCATTTCAGTGGCTGGCGTAAGATTAAAAGGCCTCCTTCTCATTCCAAACGTAGCCACAGATCTTCCCTTGTCTTTGCATTATCTAAAAATGCAAAAGAATTAAATAGATCAGAAATACACGCTTTCTTTTACTGGCGTGAGATAATCTTATAAATCATCTTTGAGGCAGGGATTTTTTTCCAAGAGAATTTGATTAAATCTTTTGATATCCTTGATCACGGCAAATTCATTAATAGCTCGCTGTTCCGATGCAGATGTTTTCATCCCTTCTTGTGCTGAGATCTTACGATACCAGGAATTTCAACGCCGAGTGTTTTCTCGTGGCTTTTGAACCAACTTAATTATAGTTTTTGTTTGCCACATTTATTTTAAAGCCCCATAATTGCAGATTTGACTCCTTGCATTTGCTGCCAGTATGTGTTTACTGGAACGCTTGATTGATTGATTTGGGAGCCATAATTGGGTCTTTCCTCTCCCCATGGAGAGACGGGAGTAGCACTACGGCCCACACATTTGCACGCACCTCCTTTCTTGCCCACCCTCTCCCGTGGGTCCAGTGGGTTAAAGCGCTGAGTTGCTGAGGTCACAAATAAGGATGATCAGGCCCTTTCTGCCGAGGTTTTTCAGAGCTTTTTTGGGGATAAGATTTCTGCCCTCCGCCAAGACCTTCCTGCCACACTTGATAGAGTTGCCGGGCCCACCTTCGACCGGTTTCGGCCACTGGACGCAGAAGCTGTCGATAGGATAGTTACTGCAACTCGTTCGACCACCTGCTCCCTCGATCCGTGCCCCTCCTGGCTTGTGAAAGCTTGCCTGGAGGGGTTACGAGACCCTCTGTTGAGACTAGTTAACACCTCCCTCGAGCAAGGAGTGTTTCCAGAGGGTTTGAAAGAGGCAGTGGTCACTCCATTGCTGAAGAAGCCAGGATTAGATCCTACGGTCGCCTCCAACTACCGCCCAGTCTCGAATATGTCGTTTCTGGGCAAGGTGGTTGAGAGGGCAGCAATGGAGCAGTTGCAGTCCTTCCTAGATGATGCAACTTGGCTAGACCCCTTCCAATCTGGCTTCCATTCGGGGCACAGGACGGAGACGGTCAAGGTTTCCATCACAGACAAGCTTCGTTGCCAGCTTGATCAAGGCGGATTGGCGCTGCTTGTGTTATTGGACCTCACGGCAGCATTCGATACAGTCGATTACAATCTTTAGACTCACTGCCTTGCCAGAGCTGGAGTGAGGGGGACGGTCCTAGACTGGCTGTCCTCCTTCCTCCGGAACCGCTCACAGTGAGTGAAGAGGGGCGAGGATGTCTCCGGGGGTTCCCCACTCCTTTGTGGGGTTCCCAGGAGGCAATCCTCTCCCCTCTATTATTTAACATCTATGTCCGACCACTTGCTTGGCTGGTCCATAGCTTTGGGCTGGTGTGTCACCAATATGCGGATGACACCCAGCTTGTCCTGGGGATGGAGGGCCAGCCCGAATCCGTACCTGATAATTTCCATCGTTGCCTTGAGGCTGTCACTGGGTGGCTGCGAGCCAGTAGGTTGAAGGTGAATCCGGCTAAGACGGAGATCCTGTGGCTGGGTCGCTCGGGTGGGGTGGAGATCCAACTTCCTACCCAACGGTGCGACACTATGTCCGTTGTCAACAGTTAAAAGTCTTGGCGTCACTCTGGACTCTCAACTGACGATGGAGTCACACATCTCCATGGTCAGTAGAGTAGCATTTTTCCATCTCTGTCAGGCGAGGAAGTTGGCTCCCTACCTTTCCCGCCGCGACCTAGCCACAGTGGTCCAAGCCACGGTCATCTCAAGACTGGACTACTGTAATGCTCTCTATGTTGGCCTTCCTTTGCTGGTGATCCGGAAACTGAAACTGGGTCAGAATGCGGCAGCTCGGCTGCTGGCTGGTGTATCTATGTCCACCCATATTATACCTGTCCTTCGCGAGCTGCACTGGCTACCGGTGGAATGCCGGATCACCTTCAAGGTGTTGGTGCTGACCTTTAAGGGGGCCAGTGTACCTCCGGGACCGCCTCATCCCATATTGTCCCACTAGGCCACTACGTTCAGAGTCTGAACTACTCTTGGAGGTTCCCGGTTTTAAACGGTATTGTCTCATAACCACAAGAAGGAGGGCCTTCTCGGTAGTTGCCCCCATTCGTCCGGGCCATCTCAGATCTCCTGGCATTCCGGAAGGCGTGCAAAATGCTCCTGTTTCGGCAGGCTTTTGGGGACTAAAGCTGCTGACCCTCTGCTAATTGCCTCCGCTATTCTTGCACACAGCTTGTGTTGGGTTATATACCAACTAGTAATACCTTTTGCACTAAGAACATAAGAACAGAAGAAGAGCCATGCTGAATCGGGCCTCAGCCCATCTAGTCCAGCGTTCTGTGTCACACAGTGGCCCACCAGTTGTAGACGGGGATCTCGAGCAGAAGGGAGGGCAAAACCCTGACCTGCTCCCGACCCCCCACAACCAGTACCCAGGGAAATCATGCCTACCTCAACCAACTCCGAGGTGGCACTTGGATGTCCATTTCAGTAACTACCGATTCCCTTGGTATCCATGAATCTGTCTAATCCTGCCTTGAAGCTGTCCAGGCTGACCGCTGTCACAACCTCCTCTGGAAGTGAGTTCCATAACCCAATGACCCTCTCTCTGGGTGAAGAAATATTTCCCTGTATTAGTCCTAACTTCCTACCTTGGAGCTTCAGGGAGTGCCCTCTAGTCCTAGTGTTGTGTGACAGAGAAAATATTTTTTCTTTATTCACCTTTTCTATCCCATGCATGATTTTATACACTTCGATCAAGTCACCTCTTAGACGCCATCTTTCAAGGCTGAAAAGACCAAGGCGTTGCAACCTGGTTTCATAAGGGAGCCGCTCCATCCCTTGGATCATTCTTGTTGCCCTTTTCTGTACCTTTTCCAGTTCCGTTATATCCTTCTTGAGGTGCGGTGACCAGAATTGTACACAGTACTCCAAATGTGGCCTCACCATAGATTTGTAGAGAGGTAATACAACATTTGCTGACCTATTTTCGATTCCCTTCCTGATCATGCCAAGCATAGAATTTGCTTTTTTTCACTGCTGCTGCTCACTGGGTTGACATCTTCATTGAGCTGTCCACCAAAACCCCGAGATCCCTTTCCTGGTTTGTCTCGGAAAGCTTTGATCCCATCAATTGGTAGGTGTAGCTGGGGTTCTTTGCCCCGATGTGCATGACTTTGCACTATTTTATTGTATTTCTATTGTGCATTTACTGTGCTTTTACTGTTTTATGACTGTGTTTGTTCTGTGCTCTCGCTTTTGTAAGTCGCCCCGACCCACCGGGAGTGGCGACTAACAAGTGTGAATAAATAAATAAATAAATCCGGGTAGCGGCCTGAGCTTCCACTCTCAGCCCCAACTTCTGCCAACCTAGCAGTTCAAAAACTTGCAAATGTGCGTAGATCAATAGGTACCGCTCTGGCGGGAAGGTAACGTTGCTCCATGCAGTCCTGCCAGTGGCCACATGACCTTTGAGGTGTCTACGGACAATGCCGGCTGTTCGGCTTAGCATTTGAGATGAGCACCAACCCTCAGAGTTGGACACGACTGGACTTCATGTCAGGGAAAACCTTTAACCTTTCTTGGGGAGAGAAAATGCCTTTTCCATGGGGAGAAAACCAAGTGTTTTCTTGTACCAAGAAGCACGTCTTTCTTTTTCTTATAGTGGGTAGAATATTGTGATTTATGGGTTGAAATGCACGGTAATGATTTCCAACCATCTTCAAATGGATTTCGGAAGTTGGGGAGGGGGAAGGGCATTTAATGGTTTCTCTGCAATGACACAAGATTTGCCGGGCAGATTCCGATCTATCGTAAACCTTTGCCCACAAGATGTGCTGTCTCTAGG
Organism: Anolis apletophallus; assembly: GCA_030556195.1. NCBI lineage: Eukaryota > Metazoa > Chordata > Lepidosauria > Squamata > Anolidae > Anolis > Anolis apletophallus. The sequence continues at coordinate 325,761 of JARBWK010000014.1, forward strand.
AATTATTTGGCAGCATCCCTCCCACTTCTGGGAGTGGAGGCGATGACAGTCAGGTCGCTGCCACCTGGCCTTGGAGGCCACTCTTTATACCTTATGTGTTAAAATAAAAATATGGCTGCATGGCAGCAGAACGGGAAACGTTACTCTTGATTTATTTGGCGATGCTCTGGGTTCTTATGGACTTTTGGCAGCTCTCCTTGGTTTTGGCTTGTCTATAAGGAGACCTTGAGTTGGTGTACAGAAACTGTGTTGACACCTCAATCTGCTTTCTGACACATGGATCATCAATTTTCCTTGTGTGGAAAGTTTGTGTACAGCATGTAAACATTTCCATTTTGTTCATGTCTTGCAGCTCCCAGGTGAGCAGGGCATGAATATTCAAGCCGAATTGAGACAAATTGAGGATAGCATTTATATAATTCTGCTTTCAGCACAAATCTTGGAAAATGTAATTCCCGAACAAGCTTTCAGCTGATATCTTTACCTCCGAAACCCTAATATCGCCTTGACTGAGACCAGTGCAAGATCAAAGATGTTCCCAAGCAAGGTCATTGTTGTGATTGAGCTTTCAGCTACTACTAGTAGTAGTATTGGGGAAGATGCTGGGTCAGTATGGACTGGGGTGAGACTCTGGGTGATGAAGAGTCTGCAGCTGGAAGGAAAAGGGCTGCTAGAGATTCTAGTGTGGAAAGATTGGAACAGAGAAAAAGGATCCGGCAGACACTTAGAGCACCTTCTGATTCAGACACTTTCCAAGGCTTTTCTGGGAAGAAGAAATGGGGTCAGAGGAAAGTGATACGGATTTAGACTCAACATTGGTTCAGGAAGTAAGGGATGTGTGTAACGAAGAGTCTAATTCTGACACCTTCTGTGGCTTTAACAGTGATTTATACTGGCCTTCTGGGGGTTCAGAAACAGATTGGGACACTTTAAGCACACAACAGCGTTGGCAAGATTGGAGGCAAACAGAGAGCACCGCAGGTGTAGGAGATACAGCAGCTGGTGCTCCTGATCAAGGAGAGTCTTCAGAAGACAGTGATGTGTAAGTGGTTGTTTTAGGATGTTTTATTTAGATGTTTTTATCTCGATGTTATCTTGGTGTGTTTTGTGTGCCTGGAAACCGCCCTGAGCCTCAGGGAGGGCGGTTTAGCAAGTTGAAATAAATAAATAAATAAATATAAGGAATGGTTTTTGGGGGCTGCCTTTGCGGCGGTCAAAGAGTTGATGTCTGGTTCTTGTCTCTGACTCTCCTGTGTTCCTGATATCAAGTGCCTTGTTCCAGTTTCCTGATACTCGTGAGTTATGGGCTATTTCTCCACTTTGTTCTTGGGTGAGCTGCTGTGGCAGCTCTAGCTGATGTTTGGGCAAAGGTTTGGAATTCATGCATGCTTTTCTGTTTAGTGACCTGCCGTGTGTCCCTGAGGCGGGGCTTGGTCTCCGCTGAGTTTAGGTGAGTTCCTGCTACAGAACCTGGTATTGTATGAAATGGAGGGAGGCTGGCATTGTGTTTTATGGGGGCTGTGATTTGTGCTGTTCATGTATACTCCGCTCCTGATTGCCTTGAATGGTCTCCTCCTTTTCATCTGCCTTTCTCCTGCTTTGGATTTCTGGACTGGACTCGTGACTACGCTTTTGAATTCTCTCTTCAGGATTTCGCAGACGGACGTCTGGTGTTTGTTTTTGGCTGTTTTGTTGCTTTATTTTGTGGGACTCTTCCCTGGGATTTTTTGAGGGTTTTTTGAGCCGAGTTGGCTACTTTTTTTTTGTTCGTCCTTTCTCCAGCTACTGTTCAATAAACTTTTTGTTATCCCCTTTTACTCCTGGGTCTGGCTTTGAAGTCTCTGCACCTTGACAGTCATGGTGCTCGTGTGGCCTGGTCTGGGACTGAAAAATCACTCCACTTGGCATTTGAAAAATCCGACAATCAGGAAGCTCTGTGGGGAAGAATGATGCTGCAGTAGCAGCAACAACACATTTACACTGTCTTCTCTTGGGATCTGCAGATGCCTTAATTTCTGCAACATATGGCCTACCCCAACCACAAGATAGCAAATACAAAGCAGTTGCAACACACCTCATGTCAGATTTGTTGTTGTTGTTGTTGTTGTTTATTTGTTCAGTCACTTCCGACTCTTTGTGACCTCCTGGACCAGCCCAGGCCAGAGATCCCTGTCATCCATCACCACCCCCAGGGTCTCCTCCAGAGTCAAGCCAGTCCCTTCAAGAGTATCATCCGCCTTACCCTTGGTCGGCCCCTCTTCCTTTTTCCTTCACTTTCCCCCAGCATCACTGTCTTCTTTGCCTCCGTTTTCACACAGGAGGACAGACAACATATGCCTGCCGCTGAGTCAGTTTTTTCAGGGAGGGAATTAAACCAGATAGAGATAAACAAGGAGGATGTTCTCACATGCCTTACTAAACTAAATGTCAACAAATCACCAGGTCCAGACGGCATCCACCCCAGAGTTCTTAAGGAACTCAAGTGTGAAATTGCTGAAATTCTAGCCAAAATATATAACCTTTCTCTAAGATCAGGCACTGTACCCGAGGACTGGAGGGAGGCAAATGTAACTCCGATCTTCAAGAAAGGATCCAGGGGTGATCCAGGAAATTATAGACCAGTCAGTTTAACCTCAGTTCCAGGCAAAGTGATGGAAACCATTATTAAAGAAAATATTACTAGGCACATAGAAGAACAGGCATTGCTGAAAGAAAATCAACATGGTTTCTGCAAAGGCAAATCATGTCTTACTAACTTGTTAGAATTCTTTGAGGGTGTAAATAAACACATAGATGAAGGGGACCCAGTCGATATTGTTTACCTTGACTTTCAAAAGGCTTTTGACAAAGTCCCTCACCAAAGGCTCCTAAATAAGCTCTTCAGCCATGGAATCAGGGGACAGGTCTTGTCCTGGATTGGAACCTGGCTAAACTGTAGGAAACAAAGGGTGGTAATAAACGGACATTTCTCTGGGTGGAAAGAGGTGAAGTGGCGTACCCCAAGGCTCAGTTTTGGGTCCGTTACTTTTTAATTTATTCATTAATGATCTGGACGTAGGAGTGAATTCTGAGGTAGCAAAGTTTGCAGACGACACTAAATTGTTCAGGGTAGTTAAAAATGAAACTGATTGTAAAGAGCTCCAGAAAGATCTCTCGAAATTGAGTGAATGGGCAACAAAGTGGCAAATGCATCTTAACCTAAACAAGTGTAAAGTCATGCACATCGGGGCAAAGAACCCCAACTACACCTACAAATTGATGGGGTCAAGCTTTCTGAGACAAACCAGGAAAGAGATCTCGGGGTTTTGGTGGACAGCTCAATGAAGATGTCAACCCAGTGCGCTGCAGCAGTGAAAAAAGCAAATTCTATGCTTGGCATGATCAGGAAGGGAATCGAAAATAGGTCGGCAAATGTTGTATTACCTCTCTACAAATATATGGTAAGGCCACATTTGGAGTACTGTGTACAATTCTGATCTCCGCACCTCAAGAAGGATATAACGGAACTGGAAAAGGTACAAAGAAGGGCAACAAAAATGATCCAAGGGATGGAGCGGCTCCCTTATGAAATCAGGTTGCAACGCCTTGGTCTTTTCAGCCTTGAAAGACGGCGTTTAAGAGGTGACTTGATCGAAGTGTATAAAATCATGCATGGGATAGAAAAGGGGAATAAAGAAAAAATATTTTCTCTGTCACAAAACACTAGGACTAGGGGGCACTCCCTGAAGCTCCAAGGTAGGAAAATTAGGACTAATAAAGGGAAATATTTCTTCACCCAGAGGGTCATTGGGTCATGGAACTCACTTCCAGAGGAGGTTGTGACAGCGGTCAGCCTGGACAACTTCAAGGCAGAATTAGACAGATTCATGGATACCAAGGGAATCAGTAGTTCCTGAAATGGACATCCAAGTGCCACCTCGGAGTTGGTTGAGGTAGGCAGGATTTCCCCGGGTACTGGTTGTGGGGGGTCGGGAGCAGGTGAGGGTTTTGCCCTCCTTTCTGCTAGAGATCCCTGTGTACAACTGGTGGGCCACTGTGCGATACAGAATGCTGGACTAGATGGGCTGAGGTCCGATTCAGCATGGCTCTTCTTATGTTCTTCTCCAAGCTTTCCTGTCTTCTCATGATGTGGCCAAAGGACTTCACCTTTGCCTCTAATATCCTTCCCTCCAATGAGCAGTCGGGCTTTCATGTCAGATACTGGGCTACATAATAGATCAATGTCTGAACTCAGGGTAAGGTCGCTTTACGTGCCCTAAAAACTCTGCTGCCTTGTGCGCAATGCACAACATGAGTGGCTTGCCTTTCTGAATTTGGATGAGCCGTTTGTGGCCGAACTCTTTCCCACTCCTCTCTTTCCCTTGCCAGCCTCTTCACCCCTTTGCTCTTGGCATTCATCAGTTAACCAGCATTTTGTCCATTACTGTCATCAGAGCAGAGACTAATATGCTCAAGCTTCCTCCCTGCCCTTCCCAAGTAACGTAGTGGCTCCGAGCCCATTTCTGCTATTCCGCTTTATCTCAATGTAAAGTACCTGGGTTCTCCTGCTATGTAGGGTATCCTCCTGCATAGCTTTGCTGTCATGAATAGCAGATTACTGTATAGACCAGGCGCTCTTTCCCCCTCCATATTCTGAAAGGCCTGGCCTCTCCAAAAAGAAGAGCCCACTCAGCTCTAGATGCGCTACAGGGAGGAGTGAGAGAAAAGCTCGAGTCAGCTGAGACCCTGAACAAGTGGGTCTGGCTCCCCGCAATCACAACGCCCCTTACGCTTCTTGCTCATCAATGCCAACGCAGTCGGATTCAAAGCAGCATACAATAGTTACATAACTATAGAAAATACATGATACTTTTTAAAAAGTAGACGATTATGCGCTGATCCAGGGAGATAGCACAGCGGTAACACAGCTGTGCTTGCAATCAGAAGGTTGCTAGTTCTAATCCCCGAGCTGGCTTGAATGACCAGCTATTTGAGCCTGTCCACTGCCCACCCAAGCAGTTCAACAGCCCAGCTGTGCCCAGCTGTGAATAAACAACAATTGGGGACCACGGAAAAAAGTGGGGAAGGATTTTTGCACAGACTTTACAACATCTGAAAAAAAGTTTGGCTGTCGGGAGAAGGGAGATGCGGAAGTGGTGAAACAAGAGGCTCCCGTCATGAGGATGGAACAACAGCACCCCCTTGTGACGTGAAGGTGCAATGACGCAAAGACATAACAACAATGATGTCGTAATGGAGCATTCACATCCTATGACGCACACCCTGTATGACGCAGTCCTTCTAAAAACTGCACTGTACTGTCTATGTGTAAATTGTATGTTTTCCGACAGGGATTGTCTGTCGTATGTCCACTATAATCCACACTGAGTCCCCTTCGGGGTGAGAAGAGCGAAATAGAAATAAACAGTATTATTATTATTATTATTACTTAAGCATATCTTGATACAAGCATATAACAGAGGGAATTTTTTTTTAAAAAAACTTCAGCTAGATTTCTCCCTTCCCCTAATTATTGATTAAAGCTATGCTTACAGTGTTATAGTATTGACAGTGTTAATTAAAGAGTTTCCAAGTGTTGCATTGGCTTGGTGTTCGTGCTTCCTTTCAATCCGCTGTGCGTCCATTAGCTGATCAGGTATTTCGGGCTTTTCAGAAGGGACAGAGCTCAGCTGGACCAGTTTCCACAGGAGGGAGGGAAGAAAAACATGTGTTTTCTGGCACTCAGGGTCACACAGACCGAGGAAGATGTGCATCTTTCAGCCAGAAATGGGATAGAAAGGGGCCTTTTAATCTCGCAGCTTCCCTCCTTTGTAGAAAATCATTGCGGGCTTTCCAGTGACATCGTCTAGCCACCTCCCATTTTGAAATGGGAGTGCTGGTGATCAAGGTACTGTGTGGATGGGGCCAGGGATATTTTGATGGGGCTTTTTCTGCATATGCAGGCAGGGGGTTGAACTAGATGGCCCATGAGCCTGGGGTGCTTTTCCACCAGAAAGCGACAAACAAGGACTCCTAGCCAATTCTGTCTAAAAGTGTATTTCCCCCCCTCCAGAAGTACCAACTGGAGGCATGACATTTTAAGAATCTGGATCCAAATTTACTTCTGTGATTGATCCGTGCCGGTGTTTGTCCCCTGAGGGGCATCCTCCAAATATATTTATTATTAAGGAATGAAAAGAAATGAGAATAAGAAGACTTGTTTTAGGGGTGGGATTCTCTGCTAAATCTTGGCCTTGAAGGAAGCAATTGATATTTTGGTGCCCCAGGAAGGTCTTTGCAAACTTTGCAGTTTTGGATACTGTTATTTACCATTTTCTTAAAATTTGAACATTGTTCAGAGCACAGAATTTTCTGTGCCCCCCACCCCCACCCCGTTCCTCCCCAGCATTTTCTGCATGGGAAACATTGTTTTCTGCATAAAACTAATATCAGGAAATGCTGTTTTCTGCACACAACTGCCTTCTGCGCCATTTATTTTTGCAGAATCAGTGCTGAAACGCATAGATTCTGATCAGGCCAAGGACCCTTTCGCATTATAGATTTTGAGCATCATGATTCCATTTTGGATGTCAGACCCAAAATAGGTCAGAATTCTACCTTCCTCCCTAAAATGCAAACCCTAAATTCTATGCGATGTTGCCGTCACAGCAACTGCTATGATTTCCTAACGTGAAAGGCAGACTGAATTTTCCTCGGAAGGATTTCCCAACACCCAAGCAACACAATTTTGACTCTGTTTGAGTAGATAAAGCAGGAAGCCTTCACTGAATGGGTCACACGTTTACACAATATTTCTTTCAAATCAACCTCAACTGGTCGCCATGAGAAGACTACACGCACACTGTAGAATTAATGCAGTTTAAGCCATACATTATGGAGATGGGGGGGGGGGGGTTCTTTCCACCTCTTTATAACAGGAAGAAAATAATGTTGGTCTTTACCTTTCTAATTTTCCTTCTGTTAAAAAGTAATTGCAATAGTTCTCACAGTCCATTATTTCAAGTACCCTTATAGCTCTTGAAAATATATTTCTGTGGATAGTAACAATGAATCTCTCACCAAATAACATTTAACGAGACCGGCCTTTTATACGTTCATCTCCTGGCAAGACCTGCAAATGTGAGGAATTCCCCAAAGGAGGAAGCTCGGCTGGTTTCGATAAGGAAACGTATTTCTGTTTGCTTCTTGCTTCTCATTAACCACACTTTCTGACTGTAGGCGCGCATAGGCATCCACTGGGGTGTTTACAGGGAATATGTTCCGTCATAAAGCATATGTTCGCCTCGGTGTTTTGGAAAGTTTTTAGAAATTGCAATAACCTTCACTCACAACCATTCCACTTCCTTTAGGAGATGTATCACTGGGTGGCTTCTCTCTCTCTCTCTCTCTCTCTCTCTCTCTCTCTCTCTCTCTCTCTCTCTCTGTGTATATATATATATATATATATATATCGGCATTACTTGAACGAAGATTCTTAGGAAGGACTCATCCCACGCTTTTTACAAGTGCGTTGATGACTAAAAAGGTCAATCTGAGATAGGCAAGTCCGGTTGCAGAAAGCACAGCAGAAAGTCTGCTTGGGTGATGTTGTTTCCAAGTTGCGGTTCTTTCTGCGTAGTCGTATCTCTTCAAGACCCGTTCGGCGTGTCTTCTCGAAAGAGGCTGCAGCATTGTGGATAGTGCATCTCAATGCCTCCCAATGTGAGGCCAGGGTTGGGAATTGTTGGTGATCAATCTGGCCGAGCCTGAGATGTTGTTTCAGGGAGTCCTTGTATCTCTTTTTGGGGGCGCCTCTCTTGCGCTGACCTGTGACGAGTTCACCATAGAGTAGTATCTTTGGGAGACGGTGGTCCTCCACCCTAGAGACCTTGTGCCCTGCCCAGCGCAGCTGTGTTCTCAATAGCATGGCCTCAATGCTGGTGATCCCTGCTTGCTCAAGGACAGCAACATTCGTCACATAGTCGGTCCAGTGCATTCATTCATTCATTCATTCATTCATTCATTCATTCATTCATTCATTCATTCATATATATATATATATATATATATATATATATATATATATATATATATGAACATGGAAATTAACAGACACACAGCCTTTAAAATAGCATGGCCTCAATGCTGGTGATCCCTGCTTGCTCAAGGACAGCAACATTCGTCACATAGTCAGTCCAGTGCATTCATTCATTCATTCATATATATATATATATATGTTATGTGGCATCTCAGAGGTGTCTTTGCGAGTTTCTCTCAGAGGAACTACGAGAGTCTAAAATTTGCAGCAGAAGACTGAGCGAGTGTTTAAAGTGCAGCATTCGGAACGGCACGTGATATAAGCCTGTGAAAACTGTGGTCGCCAAGCAGTTTGGAAGTCAGCCGGGAGGCTATTCTCCTTGGTCAATTAGAAAGCTAATTTCGGTGGCATATTTCCCCCTTTTGGCGCTTTATTGATTTCCTTTTGTAGATATAAAAACTGCCCATTTGCCAAGACATTGAATTCTGTTTCCTTTGGGCCCAGAGTCCTCTCCCCGAGGGCTTTCGGGTCAGCGGCAAGAGCCGGATTTATGCACCGAAATAGAAACGGATACAGATTAAATGTTTGATATTGGTTATGTCTCATTTTCTCTGAAATGCCTGTCGGTTCGCAGTTGAGAGATTTCTCGCAGAGATAAATCCCGTGGGGCAGAATGAATAGGTATTATTCCTGTCTCGTTCAGTCCTGTATGAGATTGCATTTCTTTTATTCACTGAGTGCCTACTTTGAAGACAACAGGACCCAACCCAGGGAGCACACAGTCCTCCGCGTGGGATTTGTAGTCCCTATATCTGATTACTCTGTTACATGTGGGCCAGCGCGGTCAAGTCAGATACGGCGATGCTCTCTCGGAGCCCTTTCTCATAACCAATGGAGTGAAACAAGGTTGTGTTCTTGCACCAACCCTATTTACAATCTTCTTCAGCATGATGCTCCAAAGGGCAATGGCAGACCTCGAAGAAGAAGAAGGCGGCATATATATACGCTATCGTACCGATGGCAGCTTGTTCAACTTAAGCCGCCTGAGGGCTCGCACTAAGACTCTAAACTACTAGGCATGCTAAAATTGAAACGGAAATCTAATTGATTCGTTAGAAATCCGTAATTAATGGGACTTTTGTTGTTTTACGGATCGCTGCCCCGAACCAGGAAGTAGACTTCCTTTTCTTCATTCAGCTTCTTCTTTTTCCCGCATTTCTATGGGGAACTGGAAGTGACGCTGCTGCTAGGTAGAGGCAATGCATTCTGGAAAGTGATTCACACACACACACACGCGCGCACGCTTCTCCTCTCTCTCAGGCTTCCCCCCCCCTTCTCTTCCCCGTTGCTCTGCTGCCATGCATGCCCCATCGCAGGGGCCTGATTCACACACACACACGCGCGCTTCTCCTCTCTCTCCCTGCGCTCTCTCAGATGCTTCTCTTCCCCGTTGCTCTGCTGCCATGCCCCATCGCAGGGACCAGCTTCAGCCCTCCAGGTACGTGTTTTGGACTTCAACTCCCACCATTCCTCACAGCCTCAGGCCTCTTCCTTTTCCTCTCAGCCTGGGCAAACTTGGGCCCTCGCTCCCTCAGGATCGGGGTGAGAGAGAGGCAGCGAGGAGCGAGGGGGGGCTCCTCCTCCTTTTCTTTTGCTGCTTCCAAGAATAGAAAACCCCCCTCCCTCGCTCCCTTCCTCCTTCCCTCCCTCCTTCCTATTTGGAGAGTCCCATCTAGAATTCAGTGTGGTTTATTCAAGTTTTGGCCTACAACTCCCAGAAATCCCAGCCAATTTACCAGCTGTTAGGATTTCTGGGAGTTGTAGGCCAAAACCATCTGGAAAGCGCATGCTCTGGCATACGAATTTCTAACGAATTTCGTTAGTACTTAAGTTACAGTTCCGAAAATTTTGGGAATTTTTTTGTAAGTCTTTGATATACTAATCAAAAAAAATCCCCCCCCCCATTTGATTTTAGAATCGCCATTTTTCGATTTGTTATCATGCCTATAAACTACCTAGTCCGTGAGCTGCTTTTTGCCGACGATGCTGCCCTTGTCGCCCATTCAGAAGCAGCCCTGCAGCACCTCACGTCCTGCTTTGCAGCAGCTGCAGAACTATTTGGGCTGGAAGTCAGCCTGAAGAAAACGGAAGTCCTCTACCAGCCCGCACCACAGGAAGAACACCACCATCCCCACGTCAGCATAGGCACATCTGTGCTTACGTCCGTTCAGCAGTTCACCTCCCTGGGAAGCATCATCTCTTCAGACGCCAAGATTGACAAAGAGAGAGATCACAGATTAGCAAAGGCATAGAGTGCATTCGGAAGGCTTCACAAAAGAGTCTGGGGCAACAAGCACCTGAGGCAAAGCACCAAAATCAGTGTGTACAGAGCTATCGTACTGTCTATTCTCCTCTATGGGTCTGAAACATGGGTCACCTATCGCCAACACCTACGACTCCTCGAACGCTTTCATCAGCGCTGTCTTCGCACAATCCTCAATATACACTGGACCGACTATGTGACGAATGTTGCTGTCCTTGAGCAAGCAGGGGTCACCAGCGTTGAGGCCATGCTATTGAGAACACAGCTGCGCTGGGCAGGGCACGTCTCTAGGATGGAGGACCAACGCCTCCCAAAGATACTACTCTATGGTGAACTCGCCACGGGTCAGCGCAAGAGAGCCCCCCCCCAAAAGAGATATAAGGACTCCCTGAAACAACATCTCAGGCTCGGCCAGATTGATCACCAACAGTGGTCCACACCCTGGCCTCACATTGGGAGGCATGGAGACGCACTATCCACAGTACTGCGGCCTCTTTTGAGAAGACACGCCGAACGGGTCTCGAAGAGAAACAACAACGCAGAAAGAACCGCAGCTTGGAAACACCATCACCCAATGAGACTTTCTGCTGTGCTTTCTGCAACCGAACTTGCCTATCTCAGATTGGCCTTTTTAGTCATCAACGCGCTTGTAAAAAGTGTGGGATGAGTCCTTCCTGAATCTTCGTTCGCGACGTAATGCCGAGAGAGAGAGAGAGAGAGAGTTCTTCCTCCGTAATCACAAGCGGGGGGGGGGGGGGGGAACAGTTCCAAACTTGAAGTGACTAATAAACCTTAAAATAGAAAAAGCTGCACCGCACATAACCATTTGTTAATGGTCAGTGCCTAGTGTTTAAACTAAATGATTAGAAAGCGAGGAAGCGGCAATGTTAAAAACGAGCACTGAAGCATTAATCTTAGAAGAAGCATAAAGCGAACCCCCCCTCCTTCCGCCTTCCTAAAAGCACACATTGAAATTGTTAAGCACCCAGGTGTCTACAAAACACAACAGAAGTTATACATTGCCACTCAGGTGACAACGCAGAAGCAGAAGGACATGCAGAGAGAATGTGGAACTTCCTTGGGTGGCGAAGTGGCCCACTAGTTCTCTTGCAGGGACGCTGCCTTCTTTAGGCAAAGCCGACCCTTTCAGACCGGGCCCAGGGGCCTTCTTCCCACAAGCCTCATTCTCCGAATGGATTGGGCCCGTTAAACTTGACCTGGAAAGAGAGGAATCTGGCGCCTCCTTCTCCTCTTGTTGCTCAAATTACATTGTCATCTTGATTTATGGCTGCAATTTGTCTATGCTCATGGAGGTTGCGTGCTTAAACCTCAGAACGCTTAATTGATGAAGACACATGGACTCATCCGCATTTTGGGTTTGAGGCAGCTGCTCCCATAGTTACAACTGAATGGGTTTTTTCACGACTTCTATGTATAATGTGAGTGAGGTGCACTCGCTATGCGCTCTGTACTAAGTCATGTGTGTTTAGGCATGTGCAATCAATGAAACAAATGTTTTCAAAATCATTACAAAACTGGAGGACGCTGGCATTTCATTTCTAAAGTGTTTCTAAAGTATCTATGTATATAATCAAAGTCAGTGTTTGCGGGGGGTGGTGCGACGGGAGGAATATGTGCCAGCGTTTCGATTGGCTGCCACTGTGGGATTATTTGCATAAAGGACACTGATTGGCCAGCCTCAGAACCCAAACATTCTGCGGCCTCAGACAGAGGGGATTGGTTGCCACTGAAATGGTATTTACATAAAGGACACTGATTGGCCAGCCCCAGAATTCCAACATTCTACAGCCCCAGACAGAGGGGATTGGTTGCCACTGAAATGGTATTTACATAAAGGACTCCAATTGGCCATCCACATTCCAACATTCTAAGGCGACTCAGAGGAAAAAGGAAAGGCCTCAGGCAGTCAGACACTGCGGCCCACAGCAGTGACGGATCAGGACCAAACTTGGCAAACAGGGGCCCAAATACAGCTATAATAGCCCTCTAGGGGCATCACAGTAATGTTCCTATTGAAACCCACCCCTTCCCCAAATTTCACGAGCCTGATCAAACCACATTCCATTTCTTTCTATTTCTCTTTAGGAAAAACTGCCAAGCTGAATTGACTCTCTGTGTGATATCTCATTGGCAACTCCAGCAAACAGAGAAGGAAGAGTAATGCGTTCAGCCACTGGCTACCCATTAAATGCCTGTTGACATGAAAATGGCTTGAGTGGATTGTCGTACAGGGCCCTTTAATTTCCAGGCTCTCCTGCATAAATCTTTTTTTACATAACAGCCCCATCTGGACCTTGCCAAATTGTGGCTCCCTTTCCAAAATAATTCCCCATGTAATTCACTTTAACGTAAACTTTATCCCATGTGAGGCCTGCTCCTTGCCTAAAAACACTTAACTGAATTAAAATGGTGCAAAAAAGCTCGTGATGAATGCCAAGAAGTGGCGCTTTGGGGGCATTCACAAGGGCAGGCAAAGCATTTAACACGGCAGGAAAGGGGGAGAAGTCAATGTGAGGAGAAAAACACACCAAACGAGGCAGCAAAACATTGAGTCATCCAAGTGTTGAACTGTAGATGGCAAGAGCTTGAAAGGAAGGAAACGCCGCGCACCGGGTCTGGGATGCATGCGTTTGAACCCACAAATACGCCAAAGTTTTTTAATAAGCAAGCGGTCTATTGATAATTTCAAAAGCAGTAGTCAAAAGGTAAAAAGCAGTCAATCTATATATATAAAGGAAGAGTCGTCATGGAACGACCGTCCCAAACAGAGAAACCTTACAACGCAGAAACACCAAACTTGCCAACAGAAATAGGCCTCAAGCAAGGTATGTTTGTAGCAAAGAAACTTTCCCACCCAAAACCTAAAAGGCCCCCAAAACAACGAGTTAAAAAACTACATTTCCCAGCATCCTCCGGGGCTGCCAACGACTCTCCCAGCCTCTACATTCTGACAACATGATTGGCTGCCAATAAGGGCGAATTTGCATAACTCCTGTACTGGCCAGCCAACATGAACATTCCGACCCATAATAAACTGTCAGAGGAGTATAAGGCAAAGGGCTGAGGCACAAACACAAACACCCAAATCACTTCCCACAGAAAATCACAGACCACACCTAAAATTGACAGTAAGGCTTCATTAACTTAATTTCCCTGACTAGGCCTCACTTAATGGAATGCTGTTTACGCTCTGAATTGACAGTAAGGCTTCATTAACTTGATTCTCCTGACTACGCCTCAGCTCATTGCAAATTGTGTATGGCCTGAATTGACAGTAAGGCTTCATTAACTTGATTCTCCTGACTACGCCTCAGCTCATTGCAAATTGTGTATGGCCTGAATTGACAGTAAGGCTTCATTAACTTGATTCTCCTGACTACGCCTCAGCTCATTGCAAATTGTGTATGGCCTGAATTGACAGTAAGGCTTCATTAACTTGCTGTTCCTGACTAGGCCTCCGCTCATGGGACATTGTGTATGGCCTGAATTTACAGTAACCAACCTTGGCACACAGAGCCCCTATGACCCACGCTACATTCTACTACAGTTTGGAGGAGGGTGGACCATGGATTATGGGACTTGAAGTACCTCCATAGATAATGGGATTTGTACTACTTCACAACCCATCATTCCCCACAGACCACTGTGGCCCAGAACCAAGACCGATAAAGACCAAACTTGGCAAATAATGCCCCCCATGACCCACACTCCATCTGACTGCAGTTCAGAGGAGGACACACCATGGATAATGGTATTTCAAGTACCTCCACTCACTTCCAACCACACAAGCATCAACCTCTACATCAACACAGCAGACGGAAATACAAAAAACACTGTATATGCACAAGCTATGCAGAACGCCAGCAACACCACACACCAACAACTCCCCAGGACTTCAACATCCCACCCACCAGAACAACCCACAACGACACAGCCATGGCCCCAACAACACCATAACTAACAACAATTCCAACCCTTACATACTCAGACTTTCTCGCATCTCCTAAATAGGGCACAGCAACGCGTGCTGGGTACAGCTAGTGGAATATAAAAGAGGTTCATGCAGCAATCCAAAAGCAGGTAGATTTAGTCCACCAAAATCCAGAAAGGAGAACCAAATTGATTCTTAAGTCCCAAGTAGAGTCCACAGGTGTTGCACCTCAGATCGCGGACAGCCCCCCCTAGATCACACACACCAGGCAGATGCAATAAATGTATGTTTGTTTAGAATAAGTAATAGTCCAAAAGTAGAAAGATGCAAGGCAACTCGAATAAATCCAAGGATAGTCCAAGAAAGTTCTGTAGCTGGCAAGTCAAGCTGACTTAAATCCCAAGGAACAAGATATGACAACAAGGCAAACCGCTCCTGCGGTCAAACGTGAACTTAGAGTCTTGAGCATGAGTCCTTCCAAGCTGAACGTAGCTTCGGGCCTGGCAAAAACCCTCCCAGCCCGGTCTAATAAAAGAATCTATTTTCTATGTGACCAACGCACCCCCTTTCTCTTTTTTTTAAAAATAGTCTTTATTGCATTTTCATTAAAAACAATGTTACAGAAAGTATGTAGAAAAGAAATGTTTCCATCGTTACAGAGAGATTTCCCTCACATAATCGATAGTCTTCTACATACTTTCTCAAACTCCACTCTCTCCGGGAGGATCGGGTGCTGGCCCTCCTGTCAAATTCCTCCTCATTAGCGGCCCCAGGTGCAGCGCTATCATGCTGGGAAACTCGGTCCTCCCTCTCCTCGGGATGCTCGCCCGGCAAGGGAGTGGAGAAGTTCTTGTGAGCATCAAGGTCACTGGGCCTCTCACTGTCTAATCCAGAACTAACTTCCATGGAGTCATCATTATCCTCATCCTCAGGCCCATATCCATGTAACCATCCATCATCCCAGGCTAAATCTTCACCTGCAATCTCGTACCCATCTGGCCACCCATCATCCCCGTTCTGACCCTGGGCAGCTGGAACGCCCGGTGTCTGTCTATGACCACTAGGCTGGAACACCACAACAGGAAAATAGTCCTTAAACCCAAGGAAGAAAGCACCCAAAGACACTTGAAAAGGCAAAAGCAAGCTTGAGCAAATCCAAAATCCATTGGCAGTAAAACAGGAGTAATAATCACCATAATCAACTTGAACAGGAGTCTTGGGCATGGAATTACATGAATCCCAGCATGAAATACATACAAGATCAGGCCTGAAGCTCAACGTTACACACACTGAGGAACAGGGCTGCAGAGACCCTATATTTATTCAGAAGAACCTACACAAAATGCATTCTGATTCCCATGAGAACTATCATTCGAATTCCTTTTCTCTCTTAGCCTAGGACAGGCCGGGTGACTCCCCGAACCAGGTGGAGGTCTTGACAGATTTGCCCTCTCCTATCAAAGGTTGCCTCTTCCGGTTTGTTTGTTTGTTTGTTTATTTATTATTTCGATTTGCATACCGTCCTTTCCGATTGGCTCAGGACGGTTTACAGTATATCAAACTACAACAAAAGCATAAAACCAGTAGAATTATAAGACAAATTTCACAGAAACATGACACAGTAAAAACTGAAGGACAGGGTCCGTCGTCAGCTGTTAAGAGTCTTGGTGTCACTCTAGAGTCTAGACTCTCCACTAACGATGGAGACACATATCTCCATCATCAGTAGAGCAGCGTTCTTTCACCTCCGCCAGGCAAGGAAGCTGGCCCCCTACCTGTCCCGCCACGACCTTGCCACAGCGGTCCAAGTCATGGTCATCTCGAGATTGGACTACTGTAACGCTCTCTACATTGGCCTTCCTCTGTCCGTGATCCGGAAACTTAAGCTTGTGCAGAACGCTGCAGCTTGGCTGTTGGCAGGAATGCCAACATGCTGCTGCATTACTCCCATCCTGCGCAAACTGCACTGGCTTCCAGTGGAATTCCGGATCACCTTCAAAGTGTTGGTGTTGACCTTCAAGGCCTGGAATGGTCTGGGGCCAGTGTACCTAAGGGACCGCCTCTCCCTTTATTGTCCCTCCAGACCACTGCATTCAGAGTCACTTAATCTCCTGGAAATCCCAGGCTGCAAGACCTTCCATCTGACTTCAACAAGGAGGGGAGCCTTCCGAATCATTGCTCCAACACTCTGGAATGCACTCCCTCCTGAAGTTCGCGCTCTGCCTAGTCTGTTGGCCTTCCGGAAGGCCTGTAAAACTCTGCTATTTAAACAGGCGTTTGGCTTGTAATCTGCAGGCACTATACCGCTGATAATGCAGATCCGTGTAACCTGCCTCCCGTGCATTGGGTTGATATATTGTTATGATCTTATTGTGTCTTATACATGTCGTGCTTTTATATACAGTATGCTGTGTTTTTATATATGCTGTTCTAACTATGCTTTTAATGCTGTGAGTCGCCCCAAGCCGGATGGGAGTGGTGGCAGATAAGTCTAAACAAACAAATAAATAAATAAATACAGACCGGGTGACTCCCCGAACCAGGTGGCGGTCTTGACAGATTTGCCCCCTCCTATCAAAGGTTGCCTCTTCCGGTTTCCTCGTTAGCACATTCCTTTCGCTTTCCCTATCTGCAGACTCAAGCTTGCTCACATCATTCTGACTCAAAATAATTCTATCTTGAGAACTAACAATCCCAGAGTCCTCCAATATATTTTGGCCTGTTGTCTCTGCTTCATTCACAAACCCCTGTGAATCTACATGGAAATCTCTGGAGGATCCCGCTTCTGCTCTGAAGGGAACTGAACAAAACCATAACCATCTTCCTGGGGCACCAAAACAGGCTGGGCTTTTGCAGGGAAATCAGCGTTGAGAGCTGGTGACTTTCCTCTTGGTGTCAATCTGCTCTGAGTTTCAATGTGAATTTCAAAGGAACTGTCCGAGGTGCTGACCTCTAACCTCGCAAATAGGTTCAGATTAAAACCTGTGGTGGGTTCATTCTTTGTACTATAACTAACCGGGAAAGGTAAGTAAATTCAATACATCAATTAATGTTACAAAAATGTATTCTATTTATAGCTCACATATAAGTATATAAACATCAATAGGTGTATCATCTATCTATCTATCTATACATGTAATAAAAGTCAGTGTTTGCGGTGGTGCGGCCGAGCGAGCGGTGGGAAGAATATGTGCCAGCTTTTCGATTGGTCACCCCTTTGGGATTATTTGCATAAATGACTCCTATTGGCCAGCCACCCAACATTCCAACACTCCTAGGCAGCACAGAGAGGAGATGAAAGGGCCTGAGGCAGACATAAATGGCTGGAGTTGAAGTCAGCCAGTTGACAGTTTTTTCTGTTGGAAATGGAATGTTCAGTACCTTCACCCAATACACTTCTAAGGTGACTCAGAGGGAAAACAAAAGGCCTCGGGCAGTCAGCCACTGTGCCCCACAGCAATGACGGATCAGAACCAAACTTGGCTAACAGGGGACCAATGGCCCACTTCACAACCTGGTGTGGTTTAGAGCAGGTAGGGCCACCAATGCTGGGATTTGCAGTACCTTCACATCATTCATTTCCCAAACTACACTGTTGCCCCTATAAATCACAGACCAGGCCCACAATTGACAGCAAGGCTTCCTTAACTTGATTTTCCTGACTACGCCCCCAACAATCACAGAACAAGACCAAACTTGGCACACAGACCCCCCCCCAAAGGTGCACCCTACATCCTGGTGCAGTTTGAGGGAGGATGGACCATGGATGATGGGACTTGCAGTACTTTAATTCCACACCAAACTTGGCACACAGAGGCCCAATGGCCCACTTTACAAACCTGCTGCGGTTTATGGCATGATAGCTCACAAATGATGGGATTTGCAGTACCTTCACCCAATTCATTTCCCACAGAACATTGCAGCCCCTACAAATCAAAGACCAGGCCCAAACTTGGCAAACAGAGTACCCATGACCCACTCTACATCCTGGTGCAGTTTTGGGTGGGACGGACCACGGATGATGGGAGTTGAAGTATCTTCACTCACTTTCTGAGATCGCTGCGACCCTCATCCAATGACTGATCAATATCACACTTGGCACTCAGAGTCCCCATGACCCCCTCTACATCCTGGTGCAGTTTGGAGAACGGGGGACCATGGATGATGGGACTTCCACTTCCTTCCCTCACTTCCAGAGACCACTGCAACCCTCATCCAGCGAATAATCAAGACCAAATGTGACACACACAGCCCCCATGACCCACTCTACATCCTGGTGCTGTTTGGACTCTGATGATATTAAAGTACCTTTTACCAGCACTCGTTTGAGTCCGTAGTGAATAATGCAGGCAATAGACTTCTGTTGGAATCAGGACCCGTGAAAATAGTGATGTTGGACGAATGCGGAAGAGGAGAAATACTCTTCTATTTGGAATATCCAGGCAAGAATCGCCTAAGGCTAAAAAATTAGCACAAATCCAAGGTGGAGGGGCGGATGATCGAAACGCCAAAGTAATAGCGGACTCTCCAAGGAAGTCAAGCTGCTCCTGGGGCTTCCGCTAGGAAGGCAGTCACAGCTGAGTCCTCACCGGGAAAGGCGCGAAGCAAACAGGACTCCCCAGCGGGAGGCTGCCAACGGCTTGTAGCGCTATGCAATGAACGGAGCCGGCTTCTCCGTGCCGTTTCGTCTCTTAAAGAAACTTCATCAGGGCCCAAAAATTAGTGTGGAGGCATCCTCTATAATATACAATCTAAACATATACTCTCTCGGCATTGTTTCGCGAACGGAGATTCTTAGGAAGGACTCATCCCACGCTTTTTACAAGCGCGTTGATGACTAAAAAGGCCAATCTGAGATAGGCAAGTCCGGTTGCAGAAAGCACAGCAGAAAGTCTCCTTGGGTGATGTTGTTTCCAAGTTGCGGTTCTTTCTGCGTTGTCGTTTCTCTTCGAGACCCTTTCGGCGTGTCTTCTCGAAAGTGGCTGCAGCATTGTATTTGAGGGACCGTCTCACCCCATATTGCCCTCCGAGATCACTTCGGTCTGAGGACTCCAATCTCCTGGAGATACCTTCAGCTAAACTCGTAAGGCTGACTGCTACCCGCCGGAGGGCGTTCTCTGTCATAGCACCTACGCCGTGGAACGCCCTCCCGGCTGGAACTCGGGCTATGAAGGACTTGCTCCCGTTTAGACGGGCCTGTAAAACATACCTGTTTAAGCAGGCCTTTGGTGAGTAAGTCCTGCCCATGCCCCACCATCTATTCGTCCTTCTGAGGATGATGTGCTGTTCATTGTGTTAACTGTGTTATTAATTACTGTACTGCTGTTGTTTTTAATTGTTTTTAACTGCTTATTGCCTGTATTTTACTGTGCCCTTCGGCTCCTGTAAGCCGCCGCGAGCCTCAGGGAGTCGGCGGCATAGAAGCCCGAATAATAAAATAAATAAAAATAAATAAATTGTGGATAGTGCGTCTCCATGCCTCCCGATGTGAGGCCAGGGTGGACCATTGTTGGTGATCAATCTGGCCGAGCCTGAGAGTCCTTATATCCCTTTTTGGGGGTGCCTCTCTTGCACTGACCCGTGGCGAGTTCACCATAGAGTAGTATCTTTGGGAGGCGGTGGTCCTCCATCCTAGAGACGTGCCCTGCCCTGCGCAGCTGTGTTCTCAATAGCATGTCCTCAACGCTGGTGATCCCTGCTTGCTCAAGGACAGCAACATTTGTCACATAGTCGGTCCAGTGTATATTTGGGATTGTGTGAAGACAGTGCTGATGAAAGCGTTCGAGGAGTCGTAGGTGTTGGTGATAGGTGACCCATGTTTCAGATCCATAGAGGAGACTAGACGGTAGGATAGCTCTGTACACACTGATTTTGGTGCTTTGCCTCAGGAGCTTGTTGCTCCAGACTCTTTTGTGAAGCCTTCCGAATGCACTCGATGCCTTTGCTAATCTCTCTCTTTGTCAATCTTGGCGCCTGAAGAGATGATGCTTCCCAGGTAAGTGAACTGCTGAATGGACTTAAGCACAGATTTGCCTATGCTGACGTGGGGATGATGGTGTTCTTCCTGTGGTGCGGGCTGGTAGAGGACTTCCCTTTTCTTCAGGCTGACTTCCAGGCCAAACAGCTCTGCAGCTGCTGCAAAGCAGGATGTTAGGCGCTGCAGAGCTGCTTCTGAATGGGCGGCAAGGGCAGCATTGTCAGCATATAAACATATACAGTGCAAAGTTAAATACAATATATATCCCAGAAAACGGATTCATTCTTTGCTCATTTCATTCTCAAAAGATGATGCAAATAATTTTACCATTTCCCCCACTTTTAGACATTCTTGCAAAGGGTGCAGTGTTTGGAGACCTATTAGCATTAAGAGTCTTACAGTGTTGAGATAAAACACTCTTTGGGGGGGGGGGGCATGGCGAGAAAGTAGGATTTCTTGCCGAGAAAATGTGCAGGAATGTTATTTCATATTAATGTTCTTTTTGTGCAGAATATATGGTTTCCTGCACAGGAAAATGCCAATATGAAAATTGTTCTTAGATAAAGATTCACTTCAATTTAGGAACTGCATTTTTAAACACTAAAAAAATGTGGTTTTCAACATTTTTTCAAGTATTTTAGAACAATAATATTGAACAAAACTTGGCATTCAGAACTCCCATGACTAACAGAAAATACCAGAGTGGTTTGGGGAAAATAGACCTCGACGTTTGGGAGTTGCTGGGATCAGGCATGTAGGGGGCTAAGGGGCTTCAGCCCCGAAATTGGGTGGTCCTTCCGGGAAGGCCTGACTGGTACATTATTTACCCCACATTAATGGGGTTATTGGGATAACAATACAAAAGATTTGCTAGGGTAGACCCTCTTCCACCCAGTCTCAGCCCCCCCCCCCGAACCAAACTCAGCCCCCTCCGAAACAAAATCCTGGCTACGGCCCTGGCTGGGATGTATACTTTACCTGAGCATTCCAGGCCTGGATCCGGTGGGGAAATTTGCGCCAGCTGAGGGAGGCTGAACCGCATGGCCTCAACTCGCTGGAAGCCCTTTGCAACACTCACTGGGCCTGAAGGTCAAGCCAAGGAGGCACCACCGCACAACAGGGCCTCGCAGGAAGCCCCTCGTCTTTCTTGTGCCACCTGCCAGTCAGGTGAGAGTGGGCTGCACAGTGCACCATGGCTTTGTGGTAAGCCCCTCGCCTGGCTCACGCCATACGCCGTGCCCGGCAAGCAGCAAAAGCCAGGGGAGGGAGGCACCACCACGCAGCCTGGCCTTGCAGTATGCCTCTCGTTCTGGTCATGCTGCCTGACGAACTCAGCAGGCAGTAAAAAACGGACAACAGCCTAGTGGA
Source organism: Anolis apletophallus (assembly GCA_030556195.1). NCBI lineage: Eukaryota > Metazoa > Chordata > Lepidosauria > Squamata > Anolidae > Anolis > Anolis apletophallus. The sequence continues at coordinate 347,398 of JARBWK010000014.1, forward strand.
GGGGGCGGTGCCAATGACCATGGCATCGTGACCCCTTCAAAATGGCCAGGCAATAATATTTCCATCCACAGAATGTGGTCAATTGGGCTTTAGAAACTGTCTACCTGGGGGTTACGGAGAAGATGAACCCAGATTTTCAATAGACTCTAATGATCTAAAAACTAAAGCAGTGTCTGTGCAAAATCAAGAGCAGAGGCTTTCCGCGGCTCAAATGCAATATGTAGGCTATTTCAAGAATGTATGTATGGTGAAGCCGCATGGCTGAGTGGGCATTCAATCTCTGTTATTTCTGCTCCGTATATAACGTTGCAGATGCAGCCGCTTCTCAAAACTCCCAAACACCTGACGGTCCCAACAGCTGTCCAGCCTAAGCTTGTGCTTTCTACACAATAAAGCCTTCATCCCTCGAGCTTGCCCGTTCTGCATGCCTGGGAGCATTTAACTGAGCTTGCGAGGTGTAGGAGATGTGGTTTAAACTTAAGGGGGAAATCACATTTGTAGTAGGTTTGCATCACACAGTGGCTGATGGTTCTGTCTACTTCCCAGAGAAGCCTAGGCTTCATTCTGCGCGTTGCCTCCCCCAAGACATATCCCATATCTGAGATGCTTGGGACGAAAAGCATTTGGGATTTTGGGTTCCTTTCCCCCAGATTGTGTGGTGAAGTTAGTTACACTTGCTTAGATGTACATACTGAATTGGAGATCAGACCCAAGTGTAAACCCAAAATTTATTTATGTTTCATAGGCGTCATTTACACATATCCGGAAGGTAATTTTATGCACAATTTTTAAAAATAAATTTGTACAAGAAACGAGGCTGGTGTCTATGAACGACCAGAAAGCAACACCTGATCACATTGAGAAACTTCCCAGTTGCAGGGCGGACGCCTTGGCCTCTTTCTGAGCCTGGAGAGGCACGGGGCTCATCGTGTGAGTTAAGCTACTTCCACCCATCACGCATAGCCCTCCGTGATTGGAAAAAAGGCAAAAGTGAGGGAGCTCCACAACCAACCACCTCACATGGAGGCATGTCCCCGTCATAGGGCCCTTCAGCCTCTTTCCAAACAGAGGGATGCACTGAGCGCATCACATGTTCAGGGTTGAAAAGAGGCAGAAATGCCCTGAAAGGCGGGAACTCTGGGCACAGGCCAGCCACCCTGTTCAGCCATCTTGTCTCTTATCGCACTTTACGCCCATGTTTACAACTGAAAAACAGGTGGGGTGGGAACCATCACAGTTTCCCATACTGTTTCATTGCTCATCTGTCAGCAGTCGATAAAGAACCATAGGATCCCATGGAAAGCAATGGTCGTAACCTTGAAGGCACCATAGGGTTCCATGGATCATAGGATCCCATGGTCTTAACCTTGATCACTTTTTTTGCATCCTATGGGGTTCCATGCAGGATCATAGGATCCCAAGGAAAGAAGTGGTTTTGACCTGGTGCCAGTCTCCTCTAATGCCAGGGGCTTTGGGCAGGGCAAGGGATCTCTTGGTTTTCAGTCGGATATTGCTGTTTGTCCTGATTAAAAACGGAAAAGTAATACTGAGCTTGAGATGAACGTAAGATGAATGTATTGCCAGCTCTCAAGTTTCCACATGTGAGTGTGAGTGTGAGTGTGATGGAGAGGCAGATCGAGAAAGGGGACTACGGATAATGTAAGAGGGGCTATTCACTACTCTTAAAGGGACGGTCACCCATGCTTTCCCCTCTCAATGTGATGAAGTCACAAGAGTGTCGTTACCTTAGCCATTGTTGCACCTCAGACCGCGATAGTTCCCTCCCTAGATCACACACACCAGGCAGATGCTATAAATGTACTTTTATTTAGAAGAAAGAATAGTCCAAAATGGAAAGATGAAAAGGTGAAAAGGTGATTCAATAGTCCCAAAAATAAATCCAAAGATAGACCCAAAAGCTGGCATGTCAAACTGACTTGCAGAAAAACAAAACAAGAGTCCTGGAGACAAGGCAAACCGCTCCTGCGGTCAACGTGAACTTAAAGTCCTGGAGACAAGGCAAACCGCTTGGGAGTTTAACCTGGATCTTGAACCTTCCAAGCTGAATGTAGCTTCAGGTCTAACAAGAATTCCCTGGGCACAATCTAATAAAGAGAACTAAGTTCTATGAGACCATCGCGCCCCCTTCCTCAAAGCCCAATCTCTCTGGGACGATCTGATACTAGCCCTCCTGTCAAATTCCTCCTCATTAGCGGCCCCAGGTGCATTATCATCATGCTGGGAAACCAGATCCTCCCTAGCCTCGAAATGCTCGCCTGGCAAGGGAGTAGAGTAGTTCTCGTGGGACTCAAGGTCGCTGGGCCTCTCACTGTCTAATTCAGAACTAAATTCCATGGAGTCGTCATTATCCTCATCTGCAGTCACATACCCATGTAGCCATCCATCATCCCAGGCTAAGTCTTCCTCTGCAGACCCATATCCATCAGGCCACCCATCATCCCCGATCTGACCCTGATCTGCTGAAGCCCCCGGTGTCTGATCAGCGGGGGCCCCCGTTGTCTGTCTATGGCCACTAGGCTGGAACACCACAGCCATTCATCTGGACATTGTTGAATTCTGGAATGTTTTGGAATGTCCACATATGGGATGCTCATGACTCCGTCTATATCGTTTCTTCAGACTTGAAAGAATGAAGTGGTTCTCAAAGTAAACCAAGGCAACGTTTTCAGTCCTTGTGCCGTGGTATTTGATTCAGTGCCACAAGCTGTTCGCTTGACATTATTTCTTAAAATGTGAAATGTGGGAGTACTGTTTGTTTACCTTTATGCAGTATGTTTTTGAGTGCTACAAGGATTCCACCTCATGGTAGCGAACGGTCCCTCTTTCCAGGCAGAAATGCCAGAGGCCATTGGGGCCTCGTTTGCGGGAACCCAGGTCTTTTGCAATAAAGCAAAACGAGAAGGGTTGGTTCTATAGGCAGTTGAGCAAAGCCTGGGTACGCAGGGAGCCTTGAACAAAGATGCCAAGATGTACTTGGCTTATTTTCCTAGTGGTAATTAAAGAGAAAATTGATGCGCTGGCGGTGGTGGAGAGGAGCTCTTCAACACTAGCTACACTAAGGACGTAGTCAGAAGGCATGTAATTAAATGGCACAATGATGTTTCTCTTCTGTTGAGGGGTTCATTCTCTGCCGAGAGATGCCATGTTGGCAAGAGAAAGTGGCACAAATAATTCCCGGAGGCAGGCAACCTCTGCCGCCTCCAAACACTCGCAACGTTGTAGGCCTTGCAGGACACAAAGGAAGCAAGGAAACATCTGCACTTTGCCCACATCTTGAATGAAAGAATGCTGAAATCCTCCGCATGGCACCTTCTGACGCTGCAAGTGCATTCTGAGTTTGGGTTATTTGTGAATTATGGCGATGTTGAGGCCCGTTTTGTCCAGAAGGGGTTTGCTTCCTGGTTGCCTCTGAGACAATGGGACTCGGCCAAGGTCGCCTAGTGGGTTTCCATGGCCAAGATCAGGATCCTGGTCTCCAGGTGGATAAAGGTTTGTTGAGATGCTGGTGCTCTTGGGCAAAATAATAATAATAATATTTATTTATATTTATAACTGTTTTACGATGTCACATTTTTATGTGTTTTAATTGGTTATGCTTTGTGTGCTGTAAACCGCCCTGAGCTTTGGATAGGGCGGTCTATCAAGCCGAAACAATAAAATAAATAAATAAATAAATAAATAAATAAATAAATATTCCACTCTTCTCACCCCGAAGGGGACTCAGTGCGGATTACATTACACATACGACAGACAGTCCCTGTCGGAAGACATACAAATTACAATGGACAGTACACAGTGCAGTTTTTAGAATGATTTCTTCTTTCCTGGCTGCGTCACAGGGTCATACAGGGTGTGCGTCACAGGATGTGGATGCTCCATTACGACATCATTGTTGTTATGTCACTGCGTCATTGCGGCTTTACGTCACAAGGGGGTGCTGTTGTTCCATCCTCATGACGGGAGCTTCTGTTTCCGCATTTCACCTTTCCCGACAGCCAAACTTTTTCAGAAGCTGTAAAGTCCTTGTACAAATCCTTCCCTGCTTTCCCTGGTCCCCATTGTTTATTCACAGCTGGGCTGTTTTAACTGCTTGGGTGGGCAGCGGATAGGACTCATAGCTGGTTGTCCAAGCCAGCTCGGGGATTCGAACTAGCAACCTTCCAATTGCAAGCACAGCTGTGCTATCTTCCCTGCTGTGCTTTCTCAAGAAGGTCTTAAGACATGGCAGGTAAATTGGTGCCAATCTGCACTAATTCTACAGTGTAGATACATCACAGGGTTGAGGCGCCTTTAAGCAGGAGCCGAAACCTAACAGAGTTTGCTCACTTAAGGCAGGCGTGGGCCAACTTGGGCCCTCCCGCCAGGTATTTTGGCCTACAACTCCCACCATTCATATATATATATATATATACATTTATTAGCTGTACCCGCCACGCGTTCCTGTGGCCAACCTTCCCTCCCTCTTTCCTTCCTTCCCTCTTTTCCTTTTCTTCTTCTTTCCCTTTTTCTTCCTTCTTTACCTGTTTCTTTCCTCCCTTTCTTTGCTCTTTGGTTCCATTCTTCCTTCTCTCTTCCCTTCCTTCCTTCCTTCCTGATGCATAAGAACACAGAGAGAGACTGACAGCTGTTGAGCAAGACCTTTGTGTGTGTCTTTCTGCCACTCCTGCCAGGATATCTATGTTGTGTTCATCAAAACAGGCCCAGGTTTCACACTGAGTGTATAAATACATTTAAAACATATTAACTATATGTATTACTGTGTTAGAATGTCATTTTGTGTCATTTTGGTTGGTGGTGTGCCCCAGGATTCTGTAAATGTAAAACGTGTGCCGCGGCTCAAAAAAGGTTGGGAAACACTGTGCTAGGGTAGACCCTCTCTCACTCAGACTCAGCCCCTCCCCCCCGAATCAAACAGCCCCTCCCGAATCAAAATCCTTGCTAAAGCCCTGTTTGTTGCTACTTTTTTGGGGGGGGGGGGATTAACAGTCACTTTGTTAATGGAAGAAGGCAAAAGGAAATTAACTCAAGGAGAAGGTATACATTATTCACCCCAATCCTGCTGTTTACCAACAAATGTATGTTTAGCGTGACGTGTTCAAATTCGGTGGGAAGACTATCAGAGAGCCATGTATAGGTGTTTTGAACCACAGTGCCACAAAGGATGCATGGACGTGATAGAAGGGAATTGAGTTCATATTCTAGGGATGGCTTAGGACGGAAAAGTATTTGAAAAGTGTTAGATGCTTAGCGTCATGCCAAACTTTACAAAAAATGCTTTGAGAAAAGCAATAATCCTGCGCAGGAAAAGAAACATTTGAAATACTCTCCGATGTCCCAAGGTGTCTTTGGGAGAAGCAACGTTCGTTCCTTTAATATGCAAAGCAGAAGTGGACATTGTGGGTGGGGGGCCTTTTATGCCGAAGGGAATGCTGGTGGCAAGAGAGGGAGAGAGATGCATGCTATGAGGTTCAGGATTCATGAGGACGCGTTTGCCAAAGTCAAGGCACAAAATACACGTTCTGGATTACAGCTTCCCCGTCTCTCTGTTTTCAATAGGAAAAAGTTGAATCAGTCTCTGAAGTTCGCTCTACATCCTCTAAGTCAGTCATTACCATGTCTTTGGGGCGTCAATGCTCAGAAGCCCCATTCTGCTTGGTCGATTATCAGGAGTAATGGGAACTGAAGTCCAAAACTCCTCGAGAACCAAAGGTTGGGAATCACTGCTCCAGGCAGGCCCGGATTGTGCCCTTTGGCGCCCTAGGCCAAAGGCTCCACCCCCGCCCCGGCTCCGCCCCCGGCTCCGCCTCTTCCTTCTCGCCGGCGCGAGGAGGAGGAGGAAAAAAAGCCCCACCCCCGGAGCCGATGCTGCGCATGCATGGCAGTGGCCCCAAGGGCGGGGCTTCCCTCCGCGGCTCCGCCCCTTCCTCCTTACGCCGGCCTGAGAAAAAAAGGGCGAGCTTCGACCGCTTTTGAGGCCGGCATGGTGGCATTAGGGGGGAGGGAGGAGCCACAGGGAGGCTCCCCACGGCTCCCCCCCTCCTAAAGCCACCACGCCGGCCCGCCTGAGAAAAAAAGGGCAATCTTTGGCCGCTTCTGTGCCCAAAGATCGAACTTTTTTTAATTTTGGGGGGTCCGGACCTGCCGCTCCCTGCCCATGGCTGCCGCCCTAGGCCATGGCCTAGGGTGGCCTTATGGATAATCCGGCCATGGCTGCAGGGGAGATTGGGGGCAACTGAGGACAGGAGGAGGGAGAAGCAGGAATGGAGATGGAAAAGGAGAAGGAAGAAGGAGAAGTGAGAGAAGGAGGGGAATGAGGAGAAGGAGAAGGAGAAGGAGAGAAGGAGAAGAAGCTGTTGTTGACACCAGATCGCAACCCTCTCCTGTGGTGCTACACATTCGACGGATGGGATTCCGCTTCTTTACTATTTGTCTTAGAGCAACTTCTTGTTTGAAGATCTGCATGGGAACTCCCTCCTAAGAGGGTACTACTCTCCCGCCGGTGCTCTTTCCTCCTTATGGGGAAGAGATGGGACTGCCTCCTTCTGTTGCCAGCCAAGCTATGCCGCCTGTCATCTTTGGGCGCAAGGAAAGCAACTTCTGGAGCTCTGACTTTAAGCCTAGACCAGACGGCCCAGAGCTCCTTGGACTCCGCTTTCTGCCGACGGAGTTGTGCTGCCTTTCGAAGCCGGGGAATGTAATGGCGTCCCTCTGTCACTTCCTTTGTCCTTTGCTGTCTTTCAGGGCGGCTTTTTGCTGCAGGGTTAACAGGAATTCCTTGCGTCTAGGTGATGAATAGGTTACTTACAGTGCAACTGTTTTGGGAGAAGCCAGTCGCCAGCGCATGAAATGTGAGCCAGGATTAGAGATGCCTGAAGGATTCGGGCTCTGGGAGCTCCAGTCAAACTGATCTAATCTGCCCTGCCTGGAACAAAGTGCCGATCCAAAGCTGGTTATCGGGACAGATAAGGGGAAGTACTTCTTCACCGTCACTGGATTGGGCAACTGCGGATTAGTGGCTTGAGAGGCGGTCTGTGAATCCAGGCCACTGGGGTCTTCGTCCCCACTTAGTCATGGAAGCCCACCGGCTGACCTTGGGCTCCTAATCCATTTTGAGCCAGACCAAAGGCACAAGAGACACTTGTTTACATACTGTGCATATTAGCTACATTTTCAAACCACTGCCAAAAGATATAGTGATGGATATCCGCTAGGACACCTTGAAAGGAGGCGAGACAAATGCATATAGGTTTATTATTTATTTATTTATTATTTCAATTTCTATACCGTTCCTCCGCACAAGCTCGGGGCGGTTTACACAATCTAAAAACACCATATAGTGATAAATATAACGTCTTTTAGCAAGCGTTTCCAAATGCAGAGTAACTGACATAGGAAAATGGAACGACTAGACCAGTGTTTCCCAACCAGTGTGCCGTGGCACACTAGTGTGCCGTGAGCGATCATCAGGTGTGCCGTGGGAAATGGGAACCCCCAATCCCCTTTCTTCCCCCTCCTGCCGAACACTTTTTCTTCTCCACCCGGGCTCCCTTCTTCTAGCCTCGCTCTGCTCGCTTTGCCTCGCTTTGCTCTGGGGCGACTCTGCGCAGTAGCGCCCGCACGGGTCGCGTCTTCCTCCCTCCCCCCTCCCCTCCTGAACACGCTCACGCTGCCCCTCAGATCAAAATGGCGGCAGTGTAGAAGAAAAAGTAAGTGTTGGGCAGGAGGGGGAAGAAAGGGCGCGAAAGGGGAGGAAGAGGACTCTGTCGAAAGCTGGCATGGGCAAACTTGGACCTTCCGGGTGCTTTGGACTCCAACTCCCACTATTCCTAGCAGCCTCAGACCCTTTTCCTCCCCCCCCCCCCTCAGCCACTTAAGCAGGAAAGGGCCTCAGGCTGTGAGGAATGGTGGGAGTTGGAGTCCAAAGCACCCAGAGGGCCAAAGTTTTCCCACGCCTGTTTTAGGGACCTTAAAGTGGTGAGCCTCCTTCCAACATTGTGATTCTGGACAGGAAAAAAAACCAACAACATAACATAACAGTGCTCTCTGGGTGTAGGTGAACTACAACTTCCAAACTCAAGGTCAATTCCCAAGCAAACCCTTTCAGTACTTTCTGTTGGTAATGGGAGTTCAATATGTCAAGTTTGGTTCAATTCCATTGTTGCAAGAGTTCAGGATGCTCTTTGATTGTGTGTTAACTATAAATCCCAGAAACTGTAACTCCCAAATGTCAAGGTCTATTTCCCAAACTCCATCTGTGTTCACATTTGGGCATATTGAGTATTCATGCCAAGTTTGGTCCTGATCCAACATTGTTTGAATCCACAGTGCTCTCTGGATGTTGGTGAACTACAACTCCAAAACCCAAGGTCAATGCCCACCAAACTCTTATAGTATTTTCTCTTGGTTTGTTTCTTTCTGCCATTCCTGCCAGGATATCTATGTTGAGTTCATCGAAACAGGCTTCACACGGAGTGTATAAATACATTTAAAAACAGATTAACTCTATGTATGACTGTGTTAGAGTGTCATTTTGTGTCATTTTGGTTGGTGGTGTGCCCCAGAATTTTGTAAATGTAAAAAAATGTGCTGCAGCTCAAAAAAGGTTGAAAAACACTGGGCTAGACAATGAGACATGACAATGTTTATAACAAGGAGACACTACGAATGTATATTTTATTGTTTAGTTTAGTTTTTATTATATGTTATGTTTTTAATTGTATTTATGATATTGTAAGCATCGAATTTTACCCTGTTAACCTCCTTGAGTCGCCTGCAGGCTGAGAAGGGCGGTATACAAATACAGTAAATAAATACAGTAAATAGATAAATTAATAAATTAATAAATATGCCCACCTTAAACATTGAAAACTCTCCCATACGGAGTAGGTAGTACTGGGCTCACTGCGCATATAAAACCCAAACTAAAAAAGAGAATAAATCTGAGTCATTTCCCAGAGTCATTGTATCCTCATCTCACACATTAATGCAAACACAATAAACCCCCCTTTTTGTCCCTAAAGCTCTGGGATGTACGGGACAGCTGGAAACACACATACATTGCAGGTGAAAGAGTCAGCAACACTAGAAAACCCAACTAATGGGTCCAAAATGTGGGGCCATAATCTGTGGTGTAGCCATAGGGCAACCCTGCAGGGCATAATTCAATGCTCATAATGAGCTTGAGTAAATGGTGGTCTTGGCACTTGGGATCGGCCCACGTCTCTTTGAATGTGATTGCAAGAGACGGCCCAGTCAAAGGGAGGCCCATGCAGCCTGCATTAATATTGCATGCCGATTGCTCTATAGGCAATGTGCTAATGAGGCCGGGCCAGCAGGATAAGCTGTATCTGGTTTACTTAAGCACAAATTGGAATTGGCCATAAGGCATTTATGCAAAATGATGGATTGCTTGTTTGGGGGGGGGGGGGTTGGATACAATTTTGGCAGCTGAGTCGGACAGATGTGTACCAATCTGAAAAGTAATGTTTCCAGAATGTAGGGCAACATCCTGCCAAGGGACATCTCCTATATATCTGCAATGGAGGACATGTTGTGGTGCTACTATGTTTGCCTATGCTTGGCACATCAGTGAAGGTGCTTCCTCAAGTTTGTCTGTTTCCATTAGATTTAAGCCAAATTTCCCCGAACTCTGTGGGGACTTTCTAATGAGGATAACTGGCAGGAGATCCAGGACTAACGAAAGAGAACCATTCATCACAACCCGTGTTTCATTAGGGCAGTGTTTTTCAACCTTTTTTGAGCCACGACACATTTTTTACACTTACCAAATCCTGGGGCACACCACCAACCAAAATGACACAAAATGACACTCGAACACAGTCATACATATAGTTAATATGTTTTCAAATGTATTTATACACTCAGTGTGAAACCTGGGCCTGTTTCGATGAACACAACATAGATATGACTTCCTCTCACATACGGTACTGAATGTACCGTATGTACAAGCCCTATGAGGAGTGGCTTCAAGAGCTGGGCAGGTTAGCCTGAAGAAGAGGAGGCTGAGAGGAGACATGGTGAGGGCCATGGATAAATATGAAGCCTTTATCCATGGCTATCGTGTCTTCTCTCAGCCTTCTCTTCTTCAGGCTAAACATGCCCAGCTCTTCAAGCCGCTCCTCATAGGGCTTGTTCTCCAGACCCTTGTGAAATTTCACCCTGAGTGAAACTTGCTTCCAGTTAACTATGGATGTCATGAAGCTGTTATAAACAGTTCCTGGGGGGGGGGCTCTCAAAAAATCCAGTAAAATAGTTTTTTAAAAAAACATTTCCAAGCGGAGAGGCTCAATTTGTTTCTTGGAAACCTGTGAATGCTTCAGCCTCCCAATGCTCCCAGGTTTGCTCACTACCCAATTCACCGATGTGAAGCTTCTGGCTTTGTTCTCGCGGGAAATCCAAGCCAACGCAAAAACGCCAACTCAATCACTTCTGCTCAGTGCTCTGCTTTTGCGGGAGGGAGGCAGCGAAGGAGGCCACACAGACCTATGAAACGTATCGGGAGGCGGAAGCAGCCCTGAGCGGGAGCGGGAGCCATGCGGAGTCGAGGCTCCTGAAGGCTTCCCTCAAGGCGGGCCTGGCCCTGGCATTCGGCGGAGCCCTTCCTTTGCCTCGGGGAGGGAAAGAGGGAGAAAGAGCTGCTAGGAGGGGGAAGAGTGCCCATTTCCCACGGCACACCTGCTGATCGCTCACGGCACACTGGTTGGGAAACACTGTGCTAGGGTATCGGCTGTTGTGGACAAACAGAGCATTTGAAAGGCATACTGTTTCCCTGACTTTTACAAAATGGGGGACTGGCTCGAGAGCAGGGCGTGTGAAAAAGATCTTGGGGTCCTCATGGACAACAAGTTAAACATGAGCCAGGAATGTGATGCGGCGGCAAAAAAGCAATTTTTTGGCCTGCATCAATAGGAGCCTAGTGTCTAGCTCCAGGGAAGTCATGCTCCCCATGCTCTATTCTGCCTTGCTCAGGCCACTTAACTTGGAATATGGTGTCCAATTCTGGGCAGAGAAGAGAGCTATTGACAAGCTGGAATGTGTCCAAAGGAGGGCGGCTGAAACGATCAAAGGTCTAGAGAACAAGCCCTATGAGGAGTGGCTTCAAGAGCTGGGCAGGTTAGCCTGAAGAAGAGGAGGCTGAGAGGAGACATGGTGAGGGCCATGGATAAATATGTGAGGGGAAGCCCTAGGGAGGAGGGAGCAAGCTTGTCTTCTGCTGCCCTGGAGACGAGGACGCAATGGAACAACGGCTTCAAACTACAAGAAAGGAGATTCCATCTGATCATGAGGAAGAACTTCCTGACTGTGAGAGCCGTTCAGCAGTGGAACTCTCTGCCCCAGAGTGTGGTGGAGGCTCCTTCTTTGGAAGCTTTTAAAGAGAGGCTGGGTGGCCATCTGTTGGTGTTACCGAACATTTTAGGACAGCCTGGCCCTTAGGGGGCAGAGGCCCAGAAGTGCCCCTCAAGCGAGGGTTTCAGCAGAACCTCTGGTGAAGTTTTTCAAAGCAACCTAGAAATCCCTTTCCCAAACGATCTCACCAAAGGAGTCCGGAAGAAGAAGGTGCCACTGAAGCCTTTATTCTCGTCAGCTGAGAAGGATGGCCACTGCAGATTCCTTGTTGCAAAGCAGTCATCCAATTACATTCAAACATAGGCCATTTTTATACACTTTACAGAACTTGTCAAATTCAAACTTTGAATGTAGGCTTCATGGTGATTGGTTGGAACCTTGGAAGCCAGCTGAGGTGGGAGCCAATAGCCCAACCGCGTCGCTTCCTCCTTGGCGAATGGGAAGCGAGGGGCAGGAATGTGGTTCAAAACATGCAGCTGGAGTTTCCTTGATTAAATTATGTCCATATGTTAATGAAGATCCGAGGCTTTGACCTTTCGGGCCAAAGGAATTCTTTTGTTCTTGGTGAAAAACAGGAATTTGTCCTTAACGACCTTGTTGACAAAGGGCCACGTGCAGATTCTATCCGTGAGAAGTTTCAGCTTTTTGGATGATAAACAAATGAAATAACTGTAGCTATGTGTTGGTTTCCGAGGCCGATAGTGACAGCCAGTTATGAAATATGAAATATAGTTATGGCATACGTTCTATAAACGCGGGAAGAGGCTAATCTCAGAGGGTTTATAAAACAAAAGGAGTCTTTCAAAATGGGGAGAAGGGAGAGAACCTTCTCCAAACCAGAAAGAGTCCTCTGTCATGCAAAATGATTGGATTAAAGGGTGCAGCCAGGAATGTGGTCACATCCTGATCTCAAAACAACAGCTGGGTCTTTCACAAACATGTAGCATTTCTTCATATTATTTTACACATGGGGAGGGGGAAAACATGCAGGAAAATTACATAGGAGGGTTTCAGGGGAATATCACCAATATCTCATAATTACTTCATATGCAAGGGGTGGAAAGAAAGTCCATATGATCTTGAAAAGCATCAAATCCATATGCTTTGGGGCATGTCCATCTGTGTCCTTGGGAAAAACTATAAGAGAAAAGTCCTTTCTGCTAATAGCCAGAGGAGAGTCCAAACACACGAAAGTCCTTGGAAAACTGTGTCTCTCAAACCGCTCAGGGCTTGCCCCTGTTGGCCTGTCCCCATGCAACTCCATGCACAAAGAGTCCATGGCTTCAGGTTAAGTCAGGCCCGGATCATTACCTTTTCTCGCCCTAGGCCACAGTTCAGAATTATGCCTCCCCCCAATTGGCTGTCGCAGTGGCGGCAGCCAATCGGGGGCGCCTGAGGCAGTGCTTAGCTGCTAAGCACCGCCCCAGGCAACCCCCATTGGCTGCCGCCGCCACGCTAGCTTATCCTGCTTCTGCTATGCTTAGCAGAAGCAGGAAAAGTTAGCGCGGCGGCAGCAGCCAATCGGGGGTGCTCGAGGCAGTGCTTAGCTGCTAAGCGCCGCCCTGGGCAACCCCCATTGGCTGCTGCTGCTGCACTAGCTTTTCCTACTTCTGCACGGTGGCGACAGCCAATCAGGGGCGCCTGAGAGGCGGTGCTCACCGCGGCTCGGCTCCTCCCACTCCCTCCCGCCTCAACTTCAAGCCCGAAGGTCGCCATTTTGAAAAATAATAATTTTTTGTTAATTTTTTTTTAATTGGGGGTCTGGATTTGCCGCCCCCCAATGACTGCCGCCCTAGGCCATGGCCTAGGGTGGCCTTATGGATGATCCAGGCCTGGGTTAAGTGAGGCAAGAAAACAGAGAGGTAGAAATGGCTGGAGGTCTTTTGATGCCTTTGGCGTTAGAGATGCCAGACCACATGTGCAGGAATGTTGGAACTTCCTGCTGCAGGTCAAACCAATTAGGATGCAGATGGGCTCTTTCTGGGGCTCGCCTTCATCGGGGGTGCTTTGAATGCAATTTTCCTGCTTCTTGGCAGAATGGGGTTGGACGGGATGGCCCACGAGGTCTCTTCCAACTCTCGGATTCTGTGATTCTTGTGTTTGTCAAATTAAATGGGGGAAAGAAGCCAACCGTACCCATTGTTTCCTGCTGTGCTTGTTCATTTCGCAAAGCCTTTGGAGCACACCCATTAGTTCTCCATAATTATTTTTTGAAACCTCATATTAACCAAGATGAGATATCTTTATAGGTTAAAACATTCCGGTGAATAATTGGCACATCACAGGCGTGCCTAAAATAATAAGTAGTGAGTGTGTGTGCATCTAAGGTGTCAATGTGTTGAACTGGAGCCTTGAGTTGCAGCAGTGCTGTACAAACACCCAAACATTGCATCCAAGGAATGTATTCCTACATTACAGTTGTCATGGAGCTATCACAGGGGCCTTCACCGCAAGCGCCAGCTCTTCATACGGTTGTGCACTTTTTCCTCTGAGAGGTGGGAGGTGGTCTGCCGCAATCTACTTGCTTTGGATCATTGTATGTTTTTTAAGACTGACCCATCAGGAAATCATAGATTTAATGTGACAGGTTGTCAGCTTTTCACCACAAGGAAAGGAAAACGCACAATTTTGAGCATGCACGTAGGATGCTGGCATTGGTGTTGTAAGTGGTTGCTCCTGCGAAGGTTTGTGTCCGACTGCATTTGTGATTCTTTTCTTCTGATTAGACTTCATTACAAGAGATGACAGCCAATGCCATGATTCCTGAAGCCACTTAGGTTGGGTTGTATGCTATGTAATTGCGACTCCTGTCATCTGTTACCTTTGGCCCGGATCCAGAGGTTGGTGGGTAATGGGAATTCAGGAGCAACTTGAGCTCCTTTGGTTCTCTTCTCCTTGTTCACGGTTTGGTAAATAACAAGGATGGGTAAAATGACATGCCGTGCGGATGCCAGCCATCATTGATCGGCTATAAGAGAATATTTGTGGGTCTAATTAAAAGTATTTTGGGGGTGGGAGGGAGAGACCGAGCACTGAATGTTACCCATTCAGTATTTCTGAATGTGAGCAGAAAAGGTCTGTGGCAGATCCTGGAACGCCTAGGATGTCCCCCCAAATTCCTCAAAAAGATTATCCTGTTACATGAGGGCCAGCGCGGTCAAGTCAGATACGGCAATGCTCTCTCGGAGCCCTTTCTCATAACTAATGGAGTGAAACAAGGTTGTGTTCTTGCACCAATCCTACTTACAATCTTCTTCAGCATGATGCTCCAAAGGGCTACGGCAGACCTGGAAGAAGAAGAAGAAGGCATACATATATATACGCTATCGCACTGATGGCAGCTTGTTCAACTTAAGCCGCCTGAGGGCTCGCACGAAGACTCTAAACTATCTAGTCCGTGACCTGCTTTTTGCTGACGATGCCGCCCTTGTCGCCCATCCAGAAGCAGCCCTGCAGCGCCTCACATCCTGCTTTGCAACAGCTGCAGAGCTGTTTGGGCTGGAAGTCAGCCTGAAGAAACGGAAGGCCCAAACCTTCATCCCCATCGCCAGCATAGGCACATCTGTGTCCTCTACCAGCCTGGCCAGCTGAGGAAGAACACCTGATCATCCTCATGCCAGCAGAACACCATCATCCTCACGTGCATTAAGTCCGTTCAGCAGTTCACCTCCCTGGGAAGCATCATCTCTTCAGACGCCAAGATTGATAAAGAGAGAGATCACAGATTAGCCTTTGCATAGAGTGCATTCGGAAGGCTTCACAAAAGGGTCTGTTACTAGGCTTCACCCATTCTCACCAAGAATCATACTCTTGAGAGATGGCCACCCAGCTTCTGTTTTAAACCTGCAGAGAAGGGGACTCTACCACATTCCCAGGTAGCTCTTACCATACGGGTGTATTTTCCCCCCAATGTTTATGTAGACTTTCTATTCCTATAGTGTGAATCCATTACTCTGTGTCGCGGTGCCTGAAGCAGCAGAAAACAAGTTCCCTCTCTCCTCAATGTGGCGTCCTTTCAAATGTTTAAACACAGCTATCATGTCCTCTCTCCATCTTTTCAGTTCCAGGCTAAGCCTACCTAGTTACCTAAGCCAGTGTTTTTCAACCTTTTTGGGCCACGGCACGTTTTTTACATTTACCAAATCCTGGGGCACACCACCAACCAAAATGACACAAAGTGACACTCTAACACAGTCATACATATAGTTAAAATATTTGTAAATGTATTGATACACTCAGTGTGAAACCTGGGCCTGTTTCGATGAACACAACATAGGCATCCTGACAGGAATGGCAGAAAGACACACACGAAGGTCTTGCTCAACAGCTGGGAGTTATAGTTCACCCGCAATCAAAGAGCATTCTGAACTCTACCAATGATGGAATGGAATCCCATAAGCAAGAGAAAATACTATAAGAGTTTGGTGGGCATTGACCTTGAGTTTTGGAGTTGTAGTTCACCTATATCCAGAGAGCACTGTGGAGGGGAGGGAGGAAGACGTGGGGTGAGTCTGCGCAGTAGCGCCTGCACGGATCACGTCTTCCTCCCTCCCCCCTCCCGCAGAAGCGGCAGCGTGAGAAAAGCGAGGCAATCGAGCAGAGCGAGGCTGGGAAGAAGGGAGTGGAGAAGGAAAAGTGTTCGGCAGGCGTGGGAAGAAAGGGTACTGGAGGTTCCGATTTCCCACGGCACACCTGATGATCACTCACGGCACACTAGTGTGCCACGGCACACTGGTTGGGAAACACTGCCCTAAGCCGTTTCTCATAGGGCTTGGCGTCCAGACCTTCCCTGTCTTGGTTGATCTTCTCTGGACACGTTCCAGGTACAGAACAACTCTTCAAAGCCACCAACTGGATCTCTTCCAGAGGCCTTATTGTTTCTTCTACCTTCCATATTAGGACAAGTCCTATCCGAATAGCAGAAAGGCAAGGTCACGGTGAGCATGTGTGTACCTTGAATAAATTCTAGCTCAGAAGGGCTTGCGGACACATTTGATTTGAGGATAGGGATGTCGATGAATTATGCATTTTTCTTCTGCAAAAAACCCAAAGCTGTCAGCAAGTCTATCCTTACTATGTAGATGTCACCATCGTGTGTATTTAGCCAGGAGCAAAGTACAACCCAAATGAGAGAAGCAAGAATACACAGAGAATCACAGTCACTTGCTAATGCCGTAAGCGGATACGGCTTTGAGGAAGTGACAAAAGCCAAGATAATGCACTGAGGGAGTAGGTGAAGAGTTCTGCTTTTATGATTCATGCTTTACAATAGGTTTATAACCATGAGCAACGACAAGCCAAGTCTGCCTGATTAGTATCTTATCTCTTTAAGCTTTCTTAGCATGAGAATAATTGGGATTGTATCCATGCGGAAGAAGAAGAAGAGGTTATTAGTCAAACAGTTGTCTCTGATAAGCAAGCTAGGACTCAAGTCTTACTCATCAGTTTGGTCAAAAAAGTAGCGTTCAAGGCCACATTCAAGATTCACAATTTGGGGAAGGCCTGGCTATGGAACAGAGACAGGTTTGGTCGCCTTGGTGGATGACCTCCTCAGAGAGGCAGACGGGGGAGTTGGTTGTCCAGGGCATCTCAGTGGCTTTTGATGCCATCAACCATTGTATCTTCCTGAGATAGGACTGGGAGGCCCTGTCTTACAGAGAGTCCATTCCTTCCTGGAGGGTCGTACCCAGAAGGCGGTACTGGAGGACTCCCGTTCGAACCCCCAGCCCTTGAACGGTGGGGTTCTCCAAGGTTCTGTTTTGTCCCCCTGGAGAATCGTTATTCGCACGCCAACTTTTACACCGTGGCAGGGTAGGCTATCCTGACCGCTACCACCAGTTTGCGAAGATGTCCCACCTCTGACACCAAATTTGCGATGACTTCTCTTTTAGGTTTACCTCAGTAAACCCATATGCGACAACACAGCTTTTAGCTGGCGTCACTATGCGAATATTTGTTTCTTCAAACTGCTGCCACCATATTGTGAGAGAGAGACCAACCGGAACAATTTTGTGAGGAATGTCAGCTACCTGTGAGGGTTCACGCCGTGAGACAGGATAAAACTTTTAAACTAAGGCTTGACTTTTGAAAGCAATGGCACTGAGAGAAGTTTTCAGATGAACTAACAATAAACAGTTTATTTTGGCACAAAAGCTTGGTTTGATACTTTATATAACACTTCCAAAGAGGCACGACTCGGAAAGGTTACAAATGTTCTAGTTGTAACTAATACACAGTTGCGATGTTTGACTATTGCTATTACTCAGCTAGATCGACGTCTAACTCTCTCAATATATAGGCACTCTGGCCTTTTACAGACACTTTGTCTATATTTAGCCCTCAGGCTTTACATAAAACCAGCTGGCTCTCAAGCTCAGCTCACTAGAACTGTATCCTCACAGCTCTAAACACCGACCACTCAGAACCTGCCCTCTCTTTGAGGTTGGAATCTGCTTCTTTAATCTTTAATAGCAGCTCCTTCTCTTTTTTTTTGTTTGGCCTTTCTGTTTACGAATTCATGTTGTATTAAGAGCCCCCTTAATACCGCCTTGCTGGCGTCCCACACTATGCTGTTTGGTAGTTCTGGTGTGCAATTAAATTCAAAGTATTCCTTTAGGGCTTTCCTATATTTCTCGATATTTTCTGGTTTCCTGATCAATTCCTCTTTTAATTTCCAAGTTATAGATGGTGTTTTGTATCCTATGTGGAATTCTAAGATTCCGTGATCTGAGAATATTTTAGGTATGATTTTAATTTCGCCCATGGATGTAAATAAATTCCTGGTTGTCCAGAGCATGTCGATCCTTGACCAGGAACTATATCTATTGGAATAATAGGTATAGTCTCTGGCACCCGGGTTCTGCTCTCTCCACCCATCTATAAGGGCTCCCTAAAAAGGAGCCAAGTAATAAGGAATTCAAACTTCAATATGATCTGTTGTTAAAGCAAAAGGAGCGCATAGACTTGGAACTATTGGGAAAAAATCTAAAGTTCCTTAAACAAAAACATTTCCAACATGCAAATAAATCGGGTAGATGGTTGGCAGCCAAGGTAAGGAAAAAAACCCAAAGAAACCACATAACACAAATAAGAAATAAGGGCACTTTTATAAATCACTATACACAAAGGAAGATATTCCTAAAGAGCAAATACAAAAATATATATGTGATCTGAAGCTAAGCAAAATCTCGGAGGAGGAGAGAGAAAACTTAAATAGGTACATTACAAAAGAAGAAGTAAGTAAGGCAATAAAGGAGCTGAAATCCAACAAAGCACCAGGACCCGATGGGTTCTCGGCAAGATATTATAAGATATTTGAGGAGGACCTAGTGCCGAACCTTACGCAAACAATGAACGACATTCTTGACAACAAACCTCCCCCCAGCTCTTGGACTACCGCTAATATTGTTTTACTACATAAAGAAGGATCAGACAAAATGGAAGTGAAAAATTATAGGCCAATCTCACTCCTCAATACAGACTACAAAATATTCACAAATATACTTGCAGATAGATTCAAAGCATTTTTAGGTACTTGGATAAAGCCAGACCAAGCAGGATTTCTCCCGGGGAGACAACAAAAGGGATAATGTCAGAATACTTCTCGATGCCATAGAATATTATAGATTACATATTCAAAAGAAGGTTGCCTTTCTGTTCATAGATGCAGAAAAGGCCTTTGACCGGGTAAACTGGGATTTTTTAAAATTACAATTAAAAGACATGGATATAGGCTACCACTTCTATAACTCAATAGAGGCTATATACTCCAAACAACAAGCAAAATTAGTAATTAATGGGGAGTACTCAGAAATGATAAAGATCTCAAAAGGCACTCGCCAGGGGTGCCCCCTCTCACCTCTACTTTTTATTTTCTGTCTGGAACCTTTACTAGAGAACATCAGGATAGATCCAGAACTTAGAGGCCTAGCACTAAAAAGAGAGTCTACAAAGATTAAAGCTTTTGCAGATGACTTGGTCTGCATAATAGAGGAGCCACTAGACAACATGGGAAAATGGCTAGATAAATTTGAGGACTTTGGTTCAGCGATGGGCTTTAAAATAAACAAGGAAAAACTAAAATACTATCAAAAATATAGGAAGAAGAGAGAAAAGAGGACTTAGAAAAGAGATTTGGTATAATAACAGCAGCTAAGATCAAATATTTAGGGATAATTATAACTATGAACAATACAGATCTAGTTAAAAATAACTATGATAGGACGTGGCTCGAACTAAAAGGAAAATTAAACAAATGGAAACACCTCAACCTATCCCTTCTGGGAAGAATTTCTTTGATAAAGATGAGCCTTCTGCCGAAAATGATTTTTCTTTTTCAAAATATCCCTATTTTATATAATAAAAAATATTTCCTGACATGGAACAAGGAAATAAGAAAGTTTATTTGGAAAGGGAAACCTTCTAGAATAAACTGGATAAATATGATTGACAAAAACAGAGAGGGGATTCAACGTCCCGGATTTAAAAACATACTACGAGGCATGCGCTCTAGAATGGGTGATGGAGTGAGTAAAATTAGAGAATACATCAATACTCAACTTAGAAGGGCACGACCGCAGGGTAGGCTGGCATTGCTATATGTGGTACGATCGAGCCAGCATAGAAAAAAAACTTCAATAATCATTATATAAGAAGAGCTCTGTTGAAGGTGTGGAACACATATAAAGGAAGACTATGCGAAAAAACTCCCCTTTGGATCTCCCCCCAAGAAGCCTTCTATAGGAGACAGCAAGATAATAAAACATGGCTACCCTATAGCATGCTGTTAAAGCAATCCCCAACAGGGCCGATCTTAAAAGATATGAGTACATTGAAAGAGCTGGACAATTCAATGAACTGGCTCCAGTACTTCCAAATAAATGAGATCTTTAAAAAAGATAAACTACAGGGCTTTGGAGAAACCAATACAACCTGGGATAAGCTAGTAAAAAAAAAAGAACAAGAGGATATCTTCCCTATACAACACACTCTTAGAATGGCAGACAGAGGAGGAGAGAGTCAAATCATGTATGATCAAATGGGCCCAGGACATAGGCCGCTCTATCCCTCTGAACCGCTGGGATAGAGTGTGGAACAAACACCTAAAATTGACATATGCCTATGACCTAAGGGAGAATATAATGAAAATGGCTCACAGATGGTACCTAACACCCACGAAAATGGCTAAATTCAATAAGAACGTTAGTAACATCTGCTGGAAATGTAAAAAAGGAATTGGGAGCTTATACCACATGTGGTGGAACTGCCATAAAGCAAGAGTGTTTTGGAAGGTGATCTATAGGAGATGAGAAAGATGTTAGAGATCGATTTTTGAGTTTAAACCCGAATACATGCTTCTGGGCTTGATTGATTTTGATTTAGAGGTTAATAAAGAAAATTGTTTATATATTGTACAATAGCAGCGAGGATGACCTATGCAAAGAGGTGGAAGGCTGAAGACACTCCCGAGTTATGGGAATGGAAATCGAAAATCTTGGACATAGCAAACATGGACTCATTAACAGCTGCACTAGCGGAAGATATCCACAGAGAAAAGACAGATTGGTCCCTCATCACTTCTTACTTCAAAAATTCTAAGATAAATTTATTGGTTGAACTTTAGAACATGGATACAAAAGTATTACCCCACTAGGACTTTGTGGAGGAAGTTCGAATATCTGACTTTTTCATTTGAGCAATTATTAAATCAACATTTACTTTTAGCCGTTTGGCTACCTCCAATATGGGAGCTAATTCTTAGGGAATTGATTGAGTCGGAAGCACTCTGTGTTTGTTATGTTCGGTCCTGCCCTGTTAGTCTCGCGTTGGGGGGGGGAAGTGGGAAATGGGAGGGGGGAAGGGGGTGGGGGTGGGAGGACACTCGTCTGTCTTGTGGTACAGCCTTGCACGGCTGTTCGTGTGTGTCTTTTTCTGTTAATTTTATCTTATATTTCAATAAAAATTATTTAGAAAAAAAAAAGAACCTGCTCTCTCCTCGAGCTGGTCTGACAGTCAACTGCTCTCTCTGAGCTCTCAGCACCGTCTTAGAGCTGGTCTGACAGTTCAACTGTCAAAATTTAAACTTCCCCAGAATTATATTCCTGGCTCTGACAGAAGGCTGTTGACTCCTCCCACTTCTGCCTCACAGTACGTTGCTATGGCAACTCTGCTCTCCCTGCAGAGACTTGCCCTTAATATCAGCCCTTTCTGCATATGACTCTGCAGAAGAGAGCCTGCAATGGGATGACACATGGCTGGAAGGATATGGAACCGCAGATGAGTTTAGTGAAGATTCTATAGAAATGGATTCTGATGAATATGAATGGCCTGGTGGCCTTGGTTCCCAAGAGAGAGTTTCTACTCCCTTTCCAGATGGGGAACTGGGAGAAAGGGAGTTTCCTGCTTCTCACCCTGATAGCGATGCAGCTGGTCCCGCTAACGAGCTGGAATTTAACAGGAAGGCCAGTATCTCGGGTTCTCGGAGAGATTGGAGGAAGGGGGTGCGTTGGACGCACAAGAGTTAGATTCCTATATCAACCCGGACTGAAGGGGCTCTCGTCAGACCTGAAGCTACATTCGGATTACAAGGATCAAGTTCAAGTCTCTAAGTTCATGTTGACCACAGGAGCGGTTTGCTTCCCAGGACTACGTTCATGTTGACTGCGGATGCAGTTTGCGTTCCAGGACTCTAAGCTCACACTAAAGACCACCGAAGCAGTGATCTTCTGTTTGGGTCTCTTGTTTTGATTTTTGGGGCAAGTTGGTTTGACATGCCAGTTCGTGGGACTATTTTGAAATCATCCTTGACTTAGAATCTTTTCTTACCTTTTACTTTTGGACTATCTTTATTCTAAATAAAAGTACAATTATTGCATCTGCCTGTGTGTGATCTGGGGGGGGGGTCGTCCGAGGTCTGAGGTACAACACCCGTGCTGTTGAACTTATTTATTTATTTATTTATTCAAATTTATTCACTCCCATTCGGCTCGGGGCGACTTACACAGAATAAAACACAGTTAAAACAGCATATGCAAATACATTAAAAGAGATCATAAAATTAACACAAGAGCCCAAATACGTATAGTATCAGGCAGGATCAATAAAATGTCACAGAAGCCTGTTGGAACAATAAGGTCTTGCAGGCCTTCCGGAAAGCCCGCGAACTCGGGAGAGCGTGGATTTCAAGAGGTAGTGCATTCCAGAGTGTTGGAGCAGTAATACGAAAAGCTCTCCTCCATGTTGTAGTCCAATGGAAGGTCTTACAACTTGGAACCACAAGGAGGCTTTGCAACTCTGAGCGCAGGGGTCTGGTGGGACAGTATGGGATGAGGCGGTCCCTTAGGTACACTGGCCCCAGACCATTCAAGGCCTTGAAGGTCAATACCAACACTTTGAAGGTAATCCGGTATAGAGGTCATCTGGAGTTTTGGAGTATGGTGGCACATGTATGCAGATGGCACCCAACTCTACTACTACTCCTTTTCACCTAAAGCCAAGGAAGCCGTCCTGGCCCTAAACCAGTGCCTATCACATGTAATGGACTCATTCACTTATCATGTCAGAAGCGAATTGAGAATAGAAAAACTTCAAAGTTAAAACCTTGGCCTTACACTAAATATCCTTTAACCAGGAGCTGGCCACTTGGAGTGCCCCTGGTGTAGGTATAAGGAGGTCCTCCACTGTGCACGTGGCAGGGCTCAGGCTGCATTGTAGTAGTAAGCGGTCTGCGTTTTATTGTTCTCCACACTCGCATGTTGCGGACTCCACTTTGTGGCCCCCATTCTCTAAGGTTGGCTCTGCATCTCGTGGTACCAGAATGCAGTCTGGTCAGCGCCTTCCAAGTTGCCCGGCCTTCTGTGTGTCCAGGGGGCACTTTTATACTTGATCCAGTTACAAAGGAAAATCTAAACTGATGGGAAAGTAGTATCTGGTCTCAGCCACTGGTTGAGGTTCTGCCACTTTTGGACTCTCGCTGGCTGAGGTGTTCCTGTGAGTATGGGAGTTGTAAGCCAATATGTCTGGGGACCCACAGGCTGAGAACCACTAGGAGAACTATCCAATTTCCCTGGGTTAACATTGGATTAGTTATGGTCACAATTTCCTCAGCAGCACACTTTGTAATAATTTACCAACATTTCTTCATATTCATTGTGGAAAGAATTTAGTTGGAAACTGTTTAGCATCCTATGCATTCTGTTAATATCGGGTACCATAGGCCAGTGTTTCTCAACCAGTGTGCCGGGGCACACTAGTGTGCCGTGAGCGATCATCAGGTGTGCCATGAGAAATTGGAACCTCGGGGGGAGTCTAGTGTGTTGAAGTATAAAAACCTAAGAAACGTACCTCGATAAAGGCACAATATTACAAACACACACACCCTCCCCACCCGTTGTCTACTTGGTCTCACCCTCTCCATGCATTGGGAAGGCCCGCCTCCCTTTCCCCAAGTAGAGACCTCCTCTTGCTTCCTGGGGGTTCTGTTTGGGAAGTTTAGTCCAGTTCTATCATTGGTGGGGTTCAGGATGCTCTTTGATTGGAGGGGAACTATAAATCCCAGCAACTACAACTCCCAAATGTCAAGGTCCATTTCCCCTGAACTCCATCTGCATTCATATTTGGGCATATTGAGTATTCATGCCAAGTTTGGTCCTGATCCAACATTGTTTGAGTCCACAGTGCTCTCTGGATATAGGTGAACTACAACTCCAAAACTCAAGGTCAATGCCCACCAAACTCTTATAGTATTTTCTCTTGGTTATGGGAGTTCTGTGTGGGAAGTTCGTGTCTTTCTGCCATTCCTGCCAGGGTATCTATGTTGAGTTCATTGAAACAGGTCCAGGTTTAATACTGAATATATAAATACATTTTAAGACATATTAACTATATGTATGACTGTGTTAGAGTGTCATTTTGTGTCACTTTGGTTGGTGGTGTGCCCCAGGATTTTGCAAATGTAAAAAGTGTGCCGCAGCTCAAAAAAGGTTGGGAAACACTGCCATAGGCCATATTCAGAGGAAGCTATGTGTAAGGACTCACCCAGTTTAGCTAGGCCTGGGTAGCAGTTTGGCATCCCTTGGTAAGATAGAATGGCTAGGAAAGGGGGAGTGGCTTGGAGCCTCTCCAGAGAGAGAGAGAGAGAGAGAGAGAGAGAGAGCTGCAGGGGAGTGGCTCAGAGTGAAGGGGAGGGGCCAGCTGACTTAGGAGGGAAAAAGTGTAGCTTTTTCAGTCAGAGGGGACTTGGCTCTTGTCAGAGCAACGTAGGAGTCTCTGTTGTGAGCAGTCAGCTGAAGACAGGGAGTGTCTTAGATAGCCGGCAGGAGAAGTCTGTGGAAAGCTGACCGGGAAAGTCAGTCAGTAGACTTAGATCTCTTAGGATAAGAGATTGGCTCACACTTGGGGACAACTAACTAGGGAGCTCTTGTAGGGAGCTAGTTAGTGTGTTCCAGAAGTCTGAGTGGATGCTCAGAGAACCAACTAAGAATAGTTAGTTGAAGAAACTCACTACTAGTTTCAAGATTAGAGCGAGGGAGTATTTTGACAAACTGTGAAAGACATTCCATCGGTCTAGTCCTGTATCAAAGTTTAAAGATACATGTTTTATGAAACCACCAAGCTATTGCACCTCTCTTGACAACCACACACACTTCTGTGCCTTTTGAAAGCTGTTAGTTCAATCAATAAACCCTTTTCATTGTTAACTTTTAAAGAAAAGCCTCTCGTGTGCCTCATTCCATCTAGCAGTTAATTAACAGCTCCAGAGTGTTGACCGTTCCAGCTTTTTGGCGGATTTTTACCTCAGTCATCCTCCCAGTCCTTGTTAGTATAAGGGCCAAGGCTGGTGCAGTGTGTGTTAACTTTACAAAATCCTAAAGGCTATTTTAGGTTGGTGGCAGCGTTACCAGAGCGGCCAGTGGTCAGGAAGGGCCAGGTCGTTACATTTTTAGTGACCAGCGGTGGGATTTCATTAAAGGCCTGCCCTGCTACTGTGGTCCGACATCCGGGTCGTTACACCATGTTGGGAAACACTGCCATAGGCTATATTCAGAGGAAGCCATGCCTGGCCAGGAATGTATTGGCGCAGGAGTCTTATTGTGCTTTACGCTGCATGTCAGGAAATGGTCTGTCCTTTTGAAAAACTACTTGTTATATTATTTTTGATTTATCTCACCTTTCTTCCAATGTGGGATCTCATACTAGGATAATATATCGGTTGTGTGTGTGTATGTGTACACACACACACACACACACACACACACAGACACCCCAATAAATGGTTAACAATGTCATTGAAACAGTAGCTAAAACCAGTGTATAAAACATTTTTGACCCTTGAGGAATGCCCCGTTTTTAAGTCAAGGTTGCAGAGCAGGATTATGCATGCAGCGCACATGGACGTGGATGTACGTGGTGCATCAGGGATACAAATGCTCAATTATTTCAGCCTTGCATGCAAACAGAAATAATTACTGTAGTTTTCTCCCCATTGTGGGGGAAATAAATATTTTCGATTCAACAACCCTTCA
Source organism: Anolis apletophallus (assembly GCA_030556195.1). Lineage (NCBI taxonomy): Eukaryota > Metazoa > Chordata > Lepidosauria > Squamata > Anolidae > Anolis > Anolis apletophallus. The sequence continues at coordinate 373,308 of JARBWK010000014.1, forward strand.
AATATTCCTATACACTATACTAAGCCATATATCTGATTTATTGTAAAGACCTTGAAGCTACCCTGGAGCAAGAAGGGAGGTTCAAAAGAGACATCTGGATACCTCTAATTTCTCTAATGTATTATAGAGAGAGAGGGAAAGAGAGGAGACGTTTAGGTCAGTCGGAAAATTGCAGGCATGAAGAAAAGACGTACCTGCCTTGCATTTGCCAGGTTGTTTTGGTTTGGTTTTTGAAATGCACATTTTTCTCACTATTTTACCCCATTTTCTACACAAACAGGAGATAAATGAGACATGCCTAAAAATAGCACGTTGTTTGCCCACTTGGTGGGTGAAAACACATTAGCACACTTGGGGAAAAAGTATAGCAATACAAACAAGCAGAGGCAAGAAGAAACGCTTGCCAATATACCTTGAAAAGAGCGAGTGGGGAAAAATTAGTTCCATTACGCTGCAAGGCCTGCTACTAGCACACGTGGGCACTACCTCGGAGCTCTGTTTTTGAACGTATTCAGGCCCGGATTAAGCCCTTTTGGCACCCTAGCCCAAAGGCTCCACCCACGTGGCTCCGCCTCTTCCTCCTCGCAGGCTCCGCCTCCGTGGCTCTGCCTCTTTCTCCTCGCAGCTCCGCCTCTTCCTCTCCGCGGCTCCGCCTCTTCCTCCTCGCCGAAAGGAAAGCCCCACCCCCGGAGCCGATGCTGTGCATGCGCGGCAGCAGCCCCGAGGGCGGGGCTTCCCTCTGCGACTCCGCCCCTTCCTCCTCCTTTCAAAAAAAAGTGCGATCTTCGGCCACTTCTGCGCCTGCGCGTGGGGCGCCATAGACTCTCAGAGGCTGTTCCACAGCCTCTGAGAGTCTATGGCACCCCGCGCGCAGGCACAAAAGCAGCCAAAGATCGACCTTTTTTTTGAAATTCTTTTTTGGGGGGTCTGGATCTGGCGCCCCTTCCATGGCTGCACCCCTAGGCCGTGGCCTAGTGTGGCCTTATGGATAATCTGGGCCTGAATGCATTGATACCTTTTCATAGAAAGCCTGTTTAGGTAAGTTAGTTCAAAGGGTGACTTTTATACTTGATTCAGTTACAAAGGAAAATCTAAACCAATGGGGAAGTAGTACATGGAGTCCCAACTGGTCCCAACCGGTCTACAATTACCAAACTGTGCAGGTCCTGAACTGGTGCTTGGCCGCTGTGCTGGCCTGGATGAGGGTGAACAGATTGAAACTCAATCCAGACAAGACAGAAGTCCTCCTGATCAGTCGCAAGGCCGAACAGGAGATACAGTTACAGCCTGTGTTAGACGGGGTTACCCTCCCCCCAAAGGCGCAGGTTCGCAGTTTGGGTGTCATCCTGGTCTCATCGCTGGAACCCCAAGTCTCGGCAGTGACCGGGAGAGCTTTTGCAGAACTAAAACTTGTGCGCCAGCTGTGCCCATTCCTTGGGAATTCTGACTTGGCCATGGTGGTCCACACTCTTGTTACATCCCAAATAGACTACTGCAACGCTCTCTACGTGGGGCTGCCTTTGAAGACTTCCCAGAAGCTCCAACTATTTATTTATTTGTTAATTTATTATTTGGTTTTGTATTCCGCTCCTCCCTGCAGGCTCGGGGCGGGTCACAACATATAAAACAGGCGGCATGCGATGGCCATGCAGCCATACAATAAAACGATAAAACATTAAAACATTACAAGTCACATCACGAGGTATTAAAAGGAACACAGGCATTTCCTTGGACCCGAGGCACAGGTATGTTAGGCAGCTGTGGAAAACAGTCACCCTAACCAGTGTGCCTAGTCAAAGGCCAGTCTGAACAGTATAGTCTTAACAGCCCTCCGAAAGGGGATGAGCTCTGGGATAGCCCGGGTGTCATCTGGGAGGGAGTTCCATAACACCGGGGCTGCCACGGAGAAGGCTCTCTGCCTGGTTGTAGACAGATGGCAGGAGCGGATTGATGGTACCAGCAACAGATTCTGTTCCTCTGAACGTAGTGATCTCGGGGGAATGTATGGGGCAAGGCGGTCCCTCAGGTACGCAGGCCCTAGGCCGTGCAAGGCCTTAAAGATTAGCACCAACACCTTGAAGGCAATTCGGTGCTCCATAGGAAGCCAGTGCAGTTGCCGGAGAATTGGCGTGATGTGCTCCCTTGCCGGCGTTCCCACCAGCAAGCGAGCAGCGGCGTTCTGCACTAGCTTGAGCTTCCGGATTGTCGCCAAGGGAAGGCCGACGTAGAGGGCGTTACAGTAGTCCAGCCTCGAGATGACCGTCGCTTGGATCACCGCAGCCAGGTCGTCCCTGGACAGGTAGGGTGCCAGTCGCCTAGCCTGACGTAGGTGAAAGAACGCCGTCCTGCTGACCACAGAGACCTGAGTCTCCATGGTCAGCAAGGGGTCCAGTTGAACACCTAAGCTCTTAACCAGGGATGACGGGCTAAGATGCTCGCCATCCAGGGTAGGCAACCGGCACTCATCCAGCCCAGGGTGACCAGGCCACAAGATCTCTGTCTTCGACGGGTTCACCTTCAGCCGGCTGGCACGCAGCCAACCAGTCACGGCTTCAAGGCAGCGATGGAAACAATCGGGTACGGTGTCTGGCCTGCCGTCCATTTTTATTGAGTAGTTTTACAGTAACATAATAAGAACACAAGCAGTCAGAAATAGCAGTGCATTCAAAAGATGGGGATTGTGAAGGGACACTAGTATCAAGAAAGGGAGGGGCAAGAGGGAATAGAAGGGTAGGGGAAGAGGAGGGGGGGTTGGTGTGGAGGAAATAAAAGAAAGAAAAGAAATGAGTTAACTTCCAGTCCAGGTGACTGGGTGGCCCTTATTTCCTTGAGCATTGCAGACTATTAGGTGGGCTAATACGCCCTGTTTCTTGTTTTTACCTCCACTGTTAACTTAGCTTACTACTTTTTAAGTAGCTAAGTACCGGTTGCCAGTCCGTGCCTTTTCCGGGGCTTTTGTTGTTTACCACACTGTTCAAAATGTCCATGTCTGAGAATTCTACTAGTTTTATAGCCCATTCAGTTAGCTCTGGTACAGCCTCTTGTTTCCATTTTCTTGCAAGCACTACCCTTGCGGCCGCAGTTATAAAATAAAATATTTTGTCTTTGTTCAAGCTAAATTTTGTATTTGTTAAGTTGAGTAGAAAAAGATCCGGTTTAAATTCTATTTCTGACTCTAAAATCCTTTGCGAATGACTATGTATTTTCTTCCAAAATTTCTTGATTTTGATACAGCTCCACCAGCAGTGTAGTAATGTGCCTGTTTGTCCTTTACACTTCCAGCAACTCTTATTAACATTTTTGTAGAACTTGGATAATTTAAGAGGGGTCAGGTGCCAACGGTAAAAAATTTTTAGCCAATTTTCCGTTATTGCTGTCGTTCCCGAATATTTGATATTCTTCCGCCAGATTACCTCCCATTCGCTTAGTAAGATAGAGTGCTCCAAATCTTGAGCCCATTTTATCATATTGTCTTTGACATTCTCTGTTTCCATCTCCCATCCGAGTAAGGTGTTGTATAATAATCGTATAGTTTTTTTTCCCCTTTTTCATCACCACGTCCCACGTCGAGTCCTGCTGGACAAAGCCTTTCCTCTTGTCCATTTTGTAATATCCTTTAATTTGTGCATACTGGAACCAGGATATCTGAAGTCCTGATCCTCTGAGTGCTTCTAGATGTTTGAGCTTCCAGTCATTGCCCTCTCTGACTAATAAATCCTTGTAGCGGAGCCATTCTTCTGATGGTAATTCTCTATAATGTTGGGCCTCAATTGGTGAAATCCACATGGGGGTTATCTGGTAGAATCTATTTTTATACTTGTTCCATGTTCTCAACAGCGCAGCACGGATATAATGATTTGTAAAACTCTTTTCTATCTTTGCCTTTTCATACCATAAGTATGAGTGCCATCCCCTTCTGGCATCATGCCCCTCTAGAATCAGAAGGCGGTTTTCCTTTAGCTTTGCCCAGTCCAACACCCACGTTAGAGCCGCCGTGTCGTAATACAACTGAAAGTTGGGCAAGGAGAAGCCTCCACGCTCTTTTTTATCTGTCAAATTCCTAAAACTTATTCTAGCTTTTTTCCCTTCCCAAATAAAATTAAGCAGGTCCTTTCGCCATATATTAAAACAATAATTTGTTCTCAAAATTGGTAACATTTGAAACAAAAATGTCATTTTTGGTAGAATGTCCATCTTGATTGCTGCCATCTTAGCTAAGAGACTTAAATGTAAGTGCTTCCAATTTTCCAATTTCTTTCTAATCTCATTCCACACCAACTCATAGTTATTTTTTAACAACTGATTGTTTTGTGCCGTGATGTTGATACCCAGGTAGCAGACCCTATTAACTACTTGGATATTTGTTGAGTCTTGTAGTTCGACTTTTTTAGCTATCGTTAAATTTTTGGTCAGTATTTTAGTTTTGTTGTAATTGATTTTTAAGCCTGCCACCTTCCCAAATTCCGTGATTTTATTCCGCGTACTGATAACACTCCAGACCAAAGTCGCGGGCCAGCTGGGCCAGGGGGCGCATATAGATGTTGAATAATAAGGGGAGGATGGCTGGGGACCCCAATTAAGTGGAGCCTCCCAGAGACCTCCCCACCCCCTCCACACGTTGTCCTGGGTCCCGGAGGAAGGGAGGCCACCCATTTAAGGGCAGTCCCCAACCCCGGACACGGCTACACGGTGGGTCAACAAGGCGTGATCACGGTATCAAACGCTGCTGTCAGGTCTAACAGAACAAGCAGGGCTGATCCACCCCGGTCCAGCTGGCGCGAAGTTGGTCTGTAATGGCGACAAGCACGGTCTCCGTCCCATGCCCAATACGGAAGCCGGACTGGAAGGGATCAAGTCCAGCTGTGTCTTCTAAGAACTGCTGTAGCTGATCCGCTGCTGCCCTCTCAATTACTTTGCCTAAGAAAGGCAAGTTGGAAACAGGCCTGTAATTGGAAGGAGCCGAAGGGTCTAGATTCGGCTTCTTCAGCAGCGGTCTTACCATGGCCTCTTTCAATCCCCCTGGGAAGACTCCTTGCTCAAGGGAGCTATTTATGATCACTCCCAGGGCTCGAGCCTTCCCGGCAAGATCTAATTAGCCAGGAGGCACGGGTCAAGGGAGCAAGTAGTTGGTCAGCTGCAGCGAGTAACTTATCGACAGCTGCTGCGTCCAGCAGTTGGAAGCGGGTGAAGGGAGGGCCCGAGTGGCGGCGGAGTCTCGAGTTCGCTAACTGTATCAAGAGTGGCAGGGATGTCCCGGCGGAGTGTCGAAATCTTGTCAGCAAAATAGTTCTATTTATTTATTTATTATTATTTATTATTGCGATTTCTGCGCCGCCGACTCCCGAGGGCTCGCGGCGGCTCACATGCTAATGGCTCAGTGCCAGAGGTACAGCATAAAACATAGAGCACAAAAGATGTAGCTCAAAATTAAAAACAAGCAATACAATTAAAACAATTAAAACAATTAGAACAGCAATTAAAACAGCAGCGGTACCCGATAGATCGGACCGGGCATGAATAAGGGCCTACTCCCCAAAGGCCTGCCTAAACAGATAGGTTTTGCAGGCCCGTCTGAAGGGAGTAGGTCCTCGAAACTCTGGCCTCAGCCGGGAGGCGTTCCATATGTAGGAGCTATCACGGAGAACGCCCTCCGGCGAGTGGATGTTAAGCGAGCTGAGCTTAGCAGATGGAACTGCCAACAGGTTGGCCTCTACAGACCGTAGTGATCTCGGTGGGCAATATAGGGCGAGACGGTCCTCAGATACGCTGGCCCCAGGCCGTGAATGGCCTTAAAGGTAAGAACCAACACTTTGAAGGCGACCCGGTGCTCAATAGGCAGCCAGTGCAGATCCGCAAGATTGGAGTTATTCGGGCAGCCTGCTGGAGCCCCAGACAGGAGCCGGGCGGCGGTGTTCTGCACCAGCTTGAGCTTCGGATCGACGACATAGGCAGGCCAACGTAGAACGCGTTACAGTAATCTAGCCTCGAGATGACCGTGGCTGGATCACCGTGGCTGGGTCGTTCAGGGAGAGATAGGGGGCCAGCCTCCTTGCCTGACGGAGGTGAAAAAAGGCAGCCTTGCTGGCCATGGAGACCTGGGCCTCCATGGTCAGCTGGGAGTCCAGATGGACGCCAAGGCTCTTCACTGACGGCGCTGGATGTAGTGCCACACCGTCCAGGGTCGGGCTTCGGGCACCCATCCCGCCCGGGCGGCCCAGCCACAAGATCTCCGTCTTCGCCGGATTCACCCTCAACCTACTGGCTCGCAGCCATCCAGTGACGGCTTCAAGGCAATGTTGGAAATTATCGGGGACGGACTCCGGCCTGCCCTCCATCCTCAGAATGAGCTGAGTGTCATCGGCATATTGGTGACAGGTCAGCCCATAACTCCGCACCAGCTGTGCAAGCGCTGCATGTAGATGTTAAATAACAGAGGGAGAGGATGGCCCCTGAGGACCCCACAAATCAGTGGGGGAACCCTCGGAGACCCCCCCACCCCTCCTCCCCCGCTGAGACCGCTGGCGGAGGAGGAAGGAGGCCAGCCATTTAAGGGCTGTCCCCCTCACTCCGGCCATGGCCAGGCGGTGGATCAAAAGATTGTGGTCGACCGTGTCAAACGCTGCCGTGAGGTCAATAACACGAGCAGCGCAGACCCGCCTTGGTCGAGCTGGCAGCGGAGTTGATCTGTGATGGAGACCAGGACCGTCTCCGTCCCGTGCCCCGAGCGGAAGCCGGACTGGAAGGGGTCAAGCCATGAAAAACCTCAGCTGTTGGAGCCAAACCCCTATCATTTGGGACAGTCGGGATTGTTGTCAAGGACCGAATTATCTTAAAAAGTTGAAAAACTAGTCCAATGGTTGGCAGCGTACAGGTAGCGTACAACTCTTCTGTTACGCCAACTCCACTGGCTGCCGATCAGCTTCTGAGCACAATTCAAAGTGCTGGTTTTAGCCTTTGAAGCCCTAAATTGTTCTGGCCCAGATTACCTGTCTGAACATATCTCCTGTTACGAACCATCACGAAGTTTAAGATCGTCAGGAGAGGCCCTGCTCTTGATCCCACCATTTTTGCAAACGCTCCCTTCTGGTGCGTTGGCGTTTTCCTGAAACCTGGTCTGAGGAGCATCAATACTCTTCAATGAAGGGAAGAAGAACGGGGCCAATCTCAACTCTGTAAAGCTCAGCAATCTCTATATACATGCGCCTCTTGGGTGAAGGCAGGCAAAATTTCAACCTAGTTTGACTGACAAAGCTTCCTTGCCTCCTTGGTGGCTCTTTTGTGGAAGACACAAAAGCTCCTCTTTGTGGGAAGGTATCAAAGGCTACGCTTGATGGGGAGAGAAGCTGGGTTGGGAACGGCGGAGAACGGCAAGATTACACGGCACAGTTTTAATGATATTGTTCTCAGCAGTTGTGCCTGTCTGATCCTAGGGTGGGAGTCAATAGTCAGACAAAAGCTATGCCATTTCGGAAGTACTACTGTGATGATGGATCCAAAGCTAGGCACCAGCCATTTAGGAAGCCGAAAGGGGTGCGGGGAGGGGATCTGTTTTGATCAGCTCGTGGAAGAATAACATTGAGCTTTCTTTAGAAAGGTTATGCTTAGTATGTCTTTCAGGCAGTGCTTATTGAACGTATCATATATTTTAGGGATGGAAAGAAATTTCACAGACTTGAGGAGGAGGAGGAGGAAACTGATGAAGGACCTTTTTAGGCCTTCCAAAACTCAATCAAGAGGAATCCTTCTTCTCTTCCCTTCTCCCCCGCAACCATTCTAAAATAAATTTGACAACTACTTCCACATCCCTAGCCCAGCTTCTCCTCAAACCCAACCAGTGGTTCATTACATCCATGTTTGGAAGAGAGACTTAAGATCATCATAAGATATATCTTATTAAGTAGGAGCAAGGGATGTGATTGCACAAGTGAAGCCGCATCTTGAGTGACAATGAAGATAGAATGCAAAACATACACACACACACACACACACACATATATATACTAGCTGTACCCGGCACACGTTGCTGTGCCCTATTTAGGAGATGCGAGAAAGTCTGAGTATGTAAGGGTTGGAATTGATGTTACTTATGTTCTTTGTGGGGTCATGGCTGTGTCGTTGTGGGTTGTTCTGGTGGGTGGGATGTTGATGTCCTGTGGAGTTGTCGGTGTGTGGTGTTCCTGGCGTTCTGCAGAGCTTGTGGATATACAATGTTTTTTGTCTTTCCGTCTGCTGTGTTGATGTAGAGGTTCTGTGGTTTCCCAACTCTGGAGCACGCTACGTAGAGTTGTCCGTGGGAGAAGCATTCTGTGTCAAGGTCTATGCCACAGATTTGTAGTGTTTGTCCTTGAGCCTTGTTTATGGTGATGGCAAAAGCTAGTGTAGTGCAGTGTCTTTCTGTTCTGGTGTTTGTTCTGCCCTTTTTGTGTGATGTATGTAGCGTTGCGAGTGTGTCATCCGATGCTGTTCTTTTAGGAGGCATGGCTTGTCTTTTGGGTCAGCTTATGCCTGTGTGGAAGGAAGGAATGGCATACAAATGGGTTGAGCAGTAGACCCAAGGTTGTGTTATGTGCGTATTGTGTTGTGTGTAGGTATTACTTTTGTGTTATTCTGGGGGTATGTGTTTGTCAGTGGTGCCTGTGTCCCTGGTGCCCTATTTGTCTCCCTCCTAGATCTTGGCCGTGGCAGTTTAACCCTCAACTGAAATCTCTCAGCATTCTAAGTGGCTTTGCCCACCATTACTATGGTAACTGATGTTGGCCAATGGGTTTCGCTGGCTGCCACAGAGGATGCTGGGAAATGTAGTTTTAGTTTTACTCGTGGTTTTGGGGGCCTTTTAGGTTTTGGGGGGGAAGTTTCTTTGCTACAAACGTACCTTGCTTGAGGCCTCTTTCTGTTGGCAAGTTTTGTGTTTCTGCGTTGTAAGGTTTCTCTGTTTGAGGTAGTCTTCACATGACGACTCTTCCTTTATATAATAGATATATCAATCAATGCATGTTATTTTCTACAGAACGGTTAAAAGATGTATTTGTCGTGGATGGGCTGGCACATTTCTGTTACGAAGGACCTCTGAATATGTTTTTCTGACCAATACATTACAGCCATCTTTTAAGTTTCAAAGGAAGGAAGGAAGGAAGGAAGGAAGGAGAGACATTGCGGGCCCAGGAGCCCTGCTTATTGCGGACTTTCATTTCGCCTTGCTGCAGGAATGATGGATCGTGTTCCATCACCAAAACAAGGAAGTGTTTTGGAAATAATGTGCTGGTATCACTTACGCCGCAGGTGCTGAGAGACAAAGACTTTTATTTGGGGTGATGAATTCCCTACCCGATGGTGGGAATTTACATTTATTGTGTGCATTTTAGTTCCGCGCTGCTATGGTTTCTGCTGCTGCTTAGAAAGCAACGTTAGCACCAGGTGCAAGAAATAGAGGAGCCATTCTTCCAAGTTCTTCTGGATCATCAATGTATTACCAATAGATATCAGAGCTGGTTGTCTATGGTGTTCTAGATCAGTGGTTCCCAACCTGTTGTGATTGAGCCTCCAGCTGCTGCTGATAGTAGTGATTCAGAAGACTCTGATGGTTCAGCATCTGGGGAGAGTATGGAACTGGGTGGGGCTGTTTGTAACAGGAGTCCTGGTGTTTGCAGAAAGAGGCTTACTCGTGAGTCAAGTGAGTCAAGTGAAGAGGATCACTTGCAACTCAAGAGAGTCAAGCAAATAATTACAGCACCTACAGACTCTGAGACATTTGAGGGATTATCTGGGAATGATGGGAGTCAGAGTACAGAGGACATTTCTACTGAAATGGATTGGACTCAAGTAAGAGAAATTCAGAGGGCTTGTGAGGAGCCCACAAGTTCAGACACCTGGGTAGGATTCACCGATGATCAGGATTGGCCCTCAGAGTCCCCAGACAATGGGTGGGATGTTCTAAGTCTGAACCACAGGTGGAAATCTTGGAGGGTCAGTCAAAGGGCAGCAGCTGCTGGGAGAGTAACACCTGAGGATGATGATGATAGGGCGTCGACCTCATCAAGTGGGTCTGACTTGTAGTGAGCTTAAAAGGTGGGCATTTGGGGACTAACCTCTGTGGCTCACAAGGAGTTGCCTTTGGATCCTAGGACTCTTGCATCTTGTACCCTGTCACCTTTCAACTTGCAGCCTTGTTTCCAGACTGATTCTGCTGCTTCCTGTGGTGGGGTTTGGACTCCACTGGATTGCTCCCCAGTTGGACTGTGGGTTGTGTCTTCGCTTCTACGCCTATCTCCTCTCCTTGACCTTGGCCTGGCTCCTGGATTACGTCTCTCCTCTGCCCCTTTGGATACCTTCTTGGACAACCCTTGGATGACTTCAATGCTGATGACCTTGGATGGATTCTGACGACGACATCTTCTCTGCTGCCCTCAGCGTGCCTTTCCCTGTTGGTTTTGCTTTGATGTTGCTAAAGTTTTGGCATTTTGAATGCAAACGTGATGAAACTTGGTGTGCTAGCAGTGGTAGATGTGTCCTCCAAGTATAGTCATTTTTCTCCCAATAGCCCTAAAAATGACAGGAAGGGGAGCCCATGAAGCCCACCCCCCATTGCCACCATTGGGCTGAATCTTGCTGCATCTTTTGGCAGCGGACCGAAAACGTCCATTCAGCCAGCCAGCCTTTTTCAGAAAATGTGCAAAAACAGATCCGTGGTTCCCCCAAATTTCAGGTAGCAGAAACGGATCGAGGTTCAGCCAAAATTCACAAGCCTAGTAAACACAACACTGATGCTCTACTACCATGAAGCAAATCCCCAGCCATGAGTCCCAGTTTTTGTATATGTGTTTGGATGGGAGAAAAAGTCACAATATCTCTCCAGGAAGTGATTCCCAAAACACTTCTAAAACTGCAAGTCACCCTCGCAGCTTGGAGTTAGTTTTTCCCAAGGCAGTGCCTCTTCCGAGAGTGCTGTGACCTGCCTGGCAGGCCATGTGTTTTCTCTCACAACCCTGTCACTGTCACCTCGACTCCTGACAGTCACACCCAAATGAATGGCTGTCAAGCACAGCTGGAAGGTGAAACCTTTATGGCAACCCATATTTTGCCCGGATCCGCTTTGACTGCCTCTGGGACAACAGTGTCGGCAATTCTCCTGCTTTTGGAAGCAAGAAACATCCGTACGACCAATGAGAAGGATGTTTCCATGGCAGTTGCATCAACAGTCCTAGATTCCCCACAGGACGCTGTCTAAAACACACTGTGACTAATGACCCACATTAATGCTCTCTGTGCATCCTAACTAGAAGTTGAGCTCCTCCTACCGGCTGAAGTCTATTGTTTATGCCAGTGTTTTTCAACCTTTTTTGAGCTGCGACACATTTTTTTTACATTTACACAATCCTGGGGCACACCACCAACCAAAATGGCACAAAATGACACTCTAACACAGTAATACATATAGTTAATATGTTTTTGAATGTATTTATACACTCACTTAGTTGCTGGGAATTATAGTTCACCCGCAATCAAAGAGCATTCTGAACTCCACCAATGATGGAATGGAATCAAACTTCCCACACAGAACTCCCATAGCCAAGAGAAAATACTATAAGAGCTTGGTGGGCATTGACTTTGAGTTTTGGAGTTGTAGTTCAACTACATCCAGAGAGCACTGTGGACTCAAACAATGTTGGATCAGGACCAGACTTGGCATGAATACTCAAGATGCCCAAATGTGAACACAGATGGAGTTTGGGGAAAATAGACCTTGACATTTGGGAGTTACAGTTTCTGGAGGGGGGGGGACCTCGAAAGACCAGCAGTCTCCCTCTCACTTGGGTTGCCCCTTCCCTCCCCGCCAGGCTTGAATTGGGGTTGTGGGGAGCAGGACCCTCACTCACCACCTGCACAGCTCCTCAGGGGTCAGCGGGGCGGCCCGGGTGGGCATCTCGGGGCTGGCGAAGCAGGCAGGAAGGAAGGCGGCGGTAGCGGGCAAAGAGCCGGAGGGAGGCCGAGAGCGAGCACTGGACTGAACCATCCGGCACACACCAAGGGAGGAGGGGAGGAGGGAGGAGGGGAGAGGAGGGAGAGGGGGGGCCAGCACTGGACTGAACCATCCGGGTTCCATTAGGCCAGGGGAGGCAAGAGGAGGTCTCTACTTGGGGAAAGGGAGATGGGCCTTCCCAATGCATGGAGATGGGCCTTCCCAATGCATGCGCTGCTGCCGCGCATTCTCCGGAAGCAGGCACGGGGTGGGGCTTCCCTCTGCCTCTTCCTCCTCTGAGGAGGGGAGGATTTATTTGTTTGTTTATTTATTTCCATTTCCCCTGTGCCTGCTGCCGTGCATGCCCGGAAGCAGCCACGGGGGCAGGGCTTCCCTCCGCCTCTTCCTCCTTTGAGGAGGAAGGGAAGCCCCACCCCCGTGGCCACGCATGTGCGGCAGGAGGGAGGTCGTGGCGCGCGCGAGCCTCCTCCGCCATGTTCCTGGGTGTCGCAGCAGCCCCGGGGCTTCCCTGCCTTCCTTCTCTTCGGAGGAGGAAGGAAGGGAAGCCCCAGGGCCGCTGCGGCACCCAGGAACATGGCGGAGGAGGCAGAGGCCACGACGCTCATGACCACGGGGGTGGGGCTTCCTTTCGTCCTCCTTCTTGACTTGAGGAAGGAGGGCGCAGCGAGGAGGAGGAAGCAGCCCCGGGGGCTTCCCTCTGCCACCTCCTCCTTGCGCCCTTCTTCCTAGACAAGGGGGCGATGGCAAGGGGGAGGGCGCCATTCCCTCCCCCACCCCTTGCAGCGCTCTCCCCACGGCCTCCCCTGTTGCGGTTTTGTCTGACAAAAAAATTTTTGGGCCTTGATCTGGCGCCCCTCCTAGGCCTACGCCCATAGGCCATGGCCTAGTGTGGCCTTATGGGTAATCCGGGCCTTCTTCAACCCCATTAAGAGGCTATTCCAACAATACACACAAATCACAGCATAAACATATCATAATGAGAACAACATAATTAAAACCATACAAAGTCAGCATTAAAACATTAAACCAGCCTCATCAGTCTGGATGCCAATCCAGTTCATCCCTTAAGGTGCTGATCACATTTATTGACCAAACGCCTGGTCCCACAGCCATGCCTTTGCTTTCTTTCGGAAAGCTTGGAGGAAAGAGATTGATCTTATCACAGTTCGGAGTGTGTTCCATAGTTGGGGAGTCACCGCCGAGAAGGCCCTGTCCCTCATCCCCGCCAGGCGCATTTGAGTTGTTGACGGGAGCGAGAGCAGGGCCTCCCCAGATGATCTTAAATTTCGAGGTGGGACATAGGGGTGGATGCGTTCGGGCCTGAACCATCTAGAGCTTTATAGGTCAACACCAGCACTTTGAATTGGGCTCAGAGATGGACCGGCAGCCAGTGGAGCTGACTCAACAGGGGGGTGGTATGCTCCCTGTATGTCGCCCCCGTTAGTAGTCTGGCTGCTGACCATTGTACTAGTTGGAGTTTCTGAACCGTTTTCAAAGGCAGCCCCATGTAGAGCACGTTGCAGTAATCTAATCGGGATGTAACCAGAGCGTGGACTACCGTGGCCAAGTTACTTTTGTTATTATTGCCATCCATTTGTTGGGCTGTATTTCAGAAACAGCCACTGATGATTGTTTTATGCTAAGGATTTTGTTTGTTTGTTTGTTTTGCAGATGGCAGAACTGAGTTGCTTCATAAGCTATTTGTTTTGAATATATTATATACATGCCTTTAAAAAAACAAAACAACAATAACCCCATCTTTGATTAGCCTGAAATTAGATTGAGATACCTCAGTTGTAATGTAACTGCATTAGTACTGCAGTTGGATTCCCTTTCTGAGAGTAGGTTCCTGTCAGGGGCGGGCCTACCGGTAGGCAAAGGACGCCGCTGCGTGGGGCGCCATCTGGGTAAAGGGTGCATTCCCCCGCCCGCCAGACAGCGTCACGTTACGAAAGGAGACCAACTAAGAGGGCCTTTCCTGCAACACAAAGCTGCCCCCTCAGTCTCATGAGGCCATAGGTCCTTGAGGGGAGAGTGACACCCCCCCACCCCGCTCCCACACGACATATGCGAGTCTGTTGCTGTGTGTTATTAAGACCCGAAAGGGAGCCATTTTGGAGGGAAAAAGGAGCGACTTCTTGAAAATAGGGTTCGGGGCGGCGGTGGGCGTAGGAGAGGAAGGGGAGGCGGGAATGCGTGGCCCGGCAGCCAATGGGAAGCTTCGGAGCGCTGGATTTGAGGAGGAGGAGGAAGCTTGACGGGGAGAAGAAAGAGGAGGCAGCATCAGGCACCTTCTCAGAGTGCGCCTGCGTTACGAGACAAGCCCTGAGTCACGGGCTCGCTCAGGTGGTCTATTTTAGGGCAGGTCGAGGTCAGGATGCTGGAGGTCAAGCAGGCTTCTGGCTGGTGACATCAGCTATCTGCCGGCGGGAGATCGCCCTCGCCGGCTTTCTTTAAGGCCTGACCTCGGCCAATGGAAACACGCGGAGGCGGCGGGATGAAAGGCTCGAGCAGGGGAGGGAGGGGGGCTCGGCCAGCTTGCTGCAGGGGGGGCACGCACCAAAATAATGTTTGGGGGGGGGCACCAAAATAATGTTCGCTTACCATTTAAAATTACCTTAGACCGCCCCTGGTTCTTGTCCCAATACTTTCAGGGCTTGAAAAAGTTATCATTTGGGCTCAAGGAATCCCCAGAGAGAATGGCAAGGGGATGCTGGGACTTTTAGTCAAAAGAGGGACTTTTTACAAACTGCCTGAACAACCTTGGTTCCAGGCACATTCCGTGAGTTGGCAGGAAATGCCCCGAAAACAGCAAGAACATGTTTACCCAAAGGCTTTTATTTGATTTGTTTCATCGCCATGTTATGGAGAAGTGGTTATCCTTGAAAAATGTTGAATCTGCTTTTCTCTTGAGTCAGTTTTGGCTCAGTTGCAAAGAGGTCATTCAATCCAGCGTGTCCTGCTTTTGACTTGCATGCAGATCAAAAGAAAATGTTACATGTCGACAGTGGAAGAGAGCGATGCGATGCGATGCTCCTTGAAGTATCTAATACCGAACGTAAGACTGGGAAAGGGATTGCAGAAGTAATGAAATATACGTTACTAGCTGAGGACCCGACAGTGCCCGGGTTATTTGAGGAAGGCATTGTGTGCCAGGGTTGGTTCCCATTAGATGTTTATGTGGCTTGCAGTGGTTTCAGGAACTTAGTGACGGTACTGCGAGTCCCATTGGCCATGGTGCATCCCCCTCCAAACAGCACCAGGGTGTAGAGTTTGAGGAGGAGGGGGCTTTGTGTGTCACATTTTGTCTTGATCATTCTCTGGATGAGGGTTGCAGTGGTGTCTGGAAGTGAGGGAAGGTACTGGAAGTCCCATCATCCATGGTCCCCCATTCTCCAAACTGCACCAGGATGTAGAGTGGGTCATGGGGGCTCCGTGTGCCAAGTGCGGTCTTGATCAGTCATTGGATGAGGGTGGCAGCGGTCTCAGAAAGTGAGTGAAGGTACTTCAAATCTCATCATCCGTGGTCTGTCCCACTCAAAACTGCACCAGGATGTAGGGTGGGTCATGGGTACTCTGTGTGCCAAGTTTGGGTCTGGTCTGTGATGTATAGGGGCTGGAGTGTTGTTTGGGAAGTGAATGAGGTGAAGGTACTGCAAATCCCATCATTCGTGGCCCATCCTGCCCTAAATCACACCAGGTTGTGTAATAATAATAATAATAATAATAATAATAATAATACCGTTTATTTCTATTCTGCTCTTCTCACCCCGAAGGGGACTCAGTGCGGATTACAATACACATATGACAGACAGTCCCTGTCGGAGATGTACAGTTTTACACATAGACAGTACAGTACAGTTTATAGAAGGGTTCTTTCTTGGCTGCGTCACAGGGTAACAGGGACATGTAGGTGTGCGTCATACAGGGTCATACAGGATGTCTCTGCTCCAATTCGACGTCATTGTTGTTATGCGTCTTTGCGTCACAAGGGGGTGCTGTTGTTCCATCCTCATTGACGGGAGCCTTCTGTTTTTCCCCACTTCCGCATTTCACCTCACCGGACAGCCGAAACTTTCAGACGTTGTAGGTCTGTAAAAAACCCTTCCCCACTATTTATATGTGGTCCCCATTGTTGTTTGAACTGCTTGGGTGGGCAGTGGACTAGGCTCATATATTGTTATTATAGCTGGTCGTCCAGGCCAGCTCGGGGATTAAACCAGCAACCTTCCGATTGCAGCACAGTTTGTTCTATGGGCCCCTTTTTGCTATGTTTGGTCCTGATCGTTCATTGCTGTGGGCCACAGTGGCTGACTGCCTGAGGCCTTTTGCTTTCCCTCTGAGTCACCTTAGAAGTGTATTGGGTGAAGGGACTGAACATTCCATTTCCAACAGAAAAAACTGTCAACTGGCTAACTTCAACTCCAGCCATTTAGGCCTGCCTCAGGCCCTTCCCTTTCCTCTCTGTGCTGCCTTGGATGTTGGAATGTGGGGAGCCTGGCCAGTCACAGCCATTTATGCAAATAATCCCACAGTGGCAGCCAATCGAAACACTGGCACATATTCCTCCCATCGCACCGTCCACCACCCACAAACACTGACTTTTATTATATACATAGATAGATAGATTGGGTTGTTGTTCTTTCATTGGGAGATGCTTGGCATGGCCTCCCTTCTCCTTCTGCTCATTTTTGGAACCCGTTCTGAGCCATACGGCGCATTAAACATAATAAAGATGTTCACTTGGCAGAGGCACCATGACGAGGAGCATCAGAAGAGCCATATAGATAGATATCAATAAATAAATAGCCTTGCCTGCACACACGCACACGCATATTAAAAATCAGTTGTATATAGTGTTGTCACCTGGGTACAGCTGCCAGGTAGTTCTGTCAAAAATGTGTTTTCATGGCAGGGACTTCATATTTGTTGCATGATGGAGCGTAATGAAAGTGAAACTGTCCCTGCCATACCTGTTGTCACTGCAGCTCAATATCTCTTGAGCATCAGTCGGCTGTTAGCAGCCAGCACATTTCTCTTCCTTACATTTTGGAAACCTGGCTCCTGTCCTTCCGTGCCCAAAAATCAAGAAAGACCTTGTTTTTCATCGGCCAAGTTCCAGATTTAGAAATCCAACGTTGTTCCTAAGAGCCACATGATTAGTGTGATAAGGAAGGGCCAAGGTCTTCTCAACTAACCGCTGGGTCCCAACTGGGTCACACAGCTTCTCTTTCCTCAAATGCATCTGGATGGCAGCCAGCAGTAATGATACATTTCTGGAGGCCTTCAAACACACCATTCTTCCCCGCCATCTATGGCCCTGCACCAGCAATGCCTCAGACATCAGGCTATGCCAAAAAACATGGTTTTCTGGGGTTCTGATAAATTGGGAGCCTGGGGAATCATATTGCCTCAAGGCTTCTTGTGAATGGGATTGCGGTTGAGGCGCAAGAGAGGTCTCACAAAGATGAGCATAAGGCAGTGTTTTTCAATCTTTTTTGAGCCGCGGCACATTTTTTACATTCACAAAATCCTGGGGCACACCACCAACCAAAACGACACAAAATGACACTCTAACACAGTAATACATATAGTTCAGATGTTTTTAAAATGTATTTATACACTCAGTGTGAAACCTGGGCCTGTTTCGATGAACACAACATAGGTATCCTGGCAGGAATGGCAGAAAGACACAAACTTCCCACACAGAACTCCCACAACCAAGAGAAAATACTATAAGAGTTTGGTGGGTATTGACCTTGAGTTTGGAAGTTGTAGTTCACCTATATCCAGAGAGCGCTGTGGACTCAAACAATGTTGGATCAGGACCAAACTTGGCATGAATACTCAATATGCCCAAATGTGAACACAGATGGAGTTTGGGGAAAATAGACCTTGACATTTGGGAGTTACAGTTTCTGGGATTTATAGTTAACGCACAATCAAAGAGCATCCTGAACTCTTGCAACAATGGAATTGAACCAAACTTGGCATATTGAACTCTCATGACCAACAGAAAGTACTGAAAGGGTCTGCTTGGGAATTGACCTTGAGTTTGGAAGTTGTAGTTCACCTACACCCAGAGAGCACTGTGGACTCAAACAATGTTATGTTATGTTGCCCCAGAGCAAAGCGAGGGAAAGCAAGCAGAGCGAGGCTGGGAAGAAAGGAGCCCGAGTGGAGAAGAAAAAGTGTTCGGCAGGAGGGAGGAGAAAGGGTATTGCAGGTTCCAATTTCCCACAGCACACCTGATGTTTGCTCACGGCACACTAGTGTGCCACGGCACTCTGGTTGGGAAACACTGGTATAAGGAATTGAGGCTACTTCTGGCCAAGATGAAGAAAGAGCTGGATGTTGTTGGTGAACGGTGTGATCCTCAATTGAAGTATTACTTGGACTTCTCTGACACTGGATTGGGATTTATGAATTAATGGCATTTGTATTCTAAATTCACATAGACCTGATTTTTCTACATATTTAAAGCTGTATGAACTACAGAGGAAACACAAAGCTGAATGCAAGCAAAAGCAAGACTTGCCCATCTTCAGTTTCTAGCATTGATGACCAGACTTAAGAGGAAACACTAACATGTCCAGCTAGATGTGGCTCCAGGATTCAGGGAAATTGTGAACACCAACTCAACTCAACTTTATTACTTACTAGCTTGGGGACCCGGCGGTGCCCAGGTTTTTGGAGAAACGTAGTCGTTGGACTTTAGCTGTTATTGATGTGGCTCACAGTGGTGTCATGGGGGCTCTGTCTGCCAAGTTTGGCCTTGATCCATCCTTATTGGGAGTTGCAGTGGTATCATGAAATTACTGAAGGTACTGCAAGTCCCATCATCTGTAGGCCACCCTCCTCCAAATTGCAGTAGGATGTTGATTGGGTCTTGGGGGCTCTGTGTGCCAAGTGTGGTCTGTATTGGTGAATGGATGAGGGTTGCATTGTTTTTAGGAAGTGAGTGAAGGTACTTGAAGTCCCATCATCCGTGGTCCCCCCCTCCCTCAAAGTGCACCAGGATGTAGAGTGAGTTGTGTGTGGGGAGGGGGCTGTTTGCAAAGTGTGGCCTTTTTATGTTTTTGTAGGGGGCGTAGTCAGGATAAATAAGTAAAGTAGGTCTTATTGTGAAATAAGGTGAGTCCTAGGTGTCGTTTGTCTAATCTGCTAAAGGAAGCCTCTTTGCCAAGTCCTCCCTGCGAGACCTCAGATATTAGGGATGGAGGAATGGCAGCCAATCAGAGGCGGTGTAGCAAATGCTAACTCTGTGGCAACCAATCATGCTGTTTGAGGCAATGGTGGCCAATCAGAGGCGGTTTAGCAATGAGGCAATGGTGGCCAATCAGAGGCGGTTTAGCAAATTCTGCCTCAGTGGCAACCAATCATGATGTTTGAATGTAGAGGGTGGGAATTTAGAGGCTGGTAGCCAATCAGAACGCTGGCACATACATACAAACCCACAAACATACAAACATTCCCTTTTATTATATATTTATTTATTTCTTCAATTTTATATTCCGCTCCTCCCTGCAGGCTCGGGGCGGGTCACAATTGCAAGCATATAATAAAACATACAGTAAAAACACATAGTAAAAACACGGTACGTGACCAGGTGGAACGGGTCTACAATTCTTTAACTGAGGCAGGACGAGCCAATCACATTTGGGTTTAGCCAAACACTAGCCTGAAAAAAGCCGTCTTACATTCCCTTCGAAAGGGAAGGAGTTCAGGGATCGCTCGAATGTGCTCAGGGAGCGAGTTCCAGAGTACTGGAGCCGCAGCAGAGAAAGCTCTCTGTCTAGTGCTGGACAGATGGCAGGAGCGGGACGATGGCACAACCAACAAATTTTGCTCTTCCGAGCGCAGTGATCTCGGGGGAACATACGGGGTAAGGCGGTCCCTCAGGTACACAGGCCCCAAACCGTACAAGGCCTTAAAGGTTAAAACCAGCACCTTGAAGGCAATCCAGTACTCGATGGGAAGCCAGTGCAGTTGCCGGAGGATGGGAGTGATGTGCTCCCTCACTGGTGCTCCCACCAGCAAGAGAGCAGCGGCGTTCTGCACCAGCTTGAGTTTCCGGAGTGTCGACAAGGGAAGGCCCACGTAGAGGGGCGTTACAGTAGTCCAGTCTCGAGATGACCGTCGCTTGGATCACCGTGGCCAGGTCATCCCTGGACAGGTAGGGGGCCAGTCGCCTAGCCTGTCGTAGGTGGAAAAACGACGTCCTGCTGACCATGGAGACCTGGGCTTAACACCTAAGCTCTTAACCAAAGGTGATGGGCTAAGTTGCTCGCCATCCAGGGTAGGCAACCGGCACTCATCCAGCCCAGGGCGACCAGGCCACAAGATCTCCGTCTTCGACGGGTTCACCTTCAGCCAGCTGGCACGCAGCCATCCAGTCACGGCTTCAAGGCATTGATGGAAACAATCGGGTACGGTATCCGGCCTGCCGTCCATTCTCAGCAGAAGCTGGGTGTCATCCACGTACTGATAACACTCCAGACCAAAGTCGCGGGCCAGCTGGGCCATGGGGCGCATGTAAATGTTGAATAATAAGGGCGAGAGGATGCCCCCCTGGGGGACCCCACAGCTTAATGGGAGCCTCCCGGAGACCTCCTCTCCCCTCTCCACACGCTGTCCCTGATCCTGAAGAAAGGAGGCCACCCATTTAAGGGCAGTCCCCCTCACCCCAGTCACGGCTAGGCGGTGGGCTAACAATGCATGGTCTACGGTATCAAACGCTGCTGTCAGATCTAACAAAACAAGCAGGGCTGATCCGCCCTGGTCCAGCTGGCGGCGAAGTTGGTCTGTAATGGCGACAAGCACGGTCTCCGTCCCATGCCCAATACGGAAGCCGGACTGGAAGGGATCGAGTCCAGCTGTGTCTTCTAAGAACCGCTGCAGCTGATCCGCTGCTGCCCTCTCAATTACCTTGCCTAAAAAAGGCAAATTATACACAGGTCGGTAATTGGAGGGAGCCGAAGGGTCTAAATTCGGCTTCTTCAGCAGCGGTCTTACCATTGCCTCTTTCAAACCCCCTGGGAACACTCCTTGCTCAAGGAGTATATATAGATATACCGCTTACCCCGGAGGCTCCAAGCGGTTTACAGAGTGGACATAATCACATATACAACAACACCAATTTAAGGTTAAACTAAGCAAGCATAAACAGTTATTAATACATATCCAGTCTAACAACATAAGAACTACCCTACAGAAAGAGGGTGTAAGGGCCAGCTATAAAACATTACACAATTTTATTTTTATTTATTTATTTATTTAGTATTCGGGTTTCTATGCCGCCGACTCCCTGAGGCTCGCGGCGGCTCACAGGAACCGAAGGTGCAACTACACACAAGCAATGCGATAAAACATCTAAGACAATTAAACAGTTAAAACAGCAAAATACAAAACCCCCAGGTACAGTTCAGAAATTAGATAGCGTGACACCCCAGGACAGCGGCTAAAGCGGAACATGGGCAGGACCTACTCACCGAAGGCCTGCTTAAACAAATAAGTTTTGCAGGCGCGTCTAAACGGGAGCAGGTCCTTTATAGCCCGTGTTCCAGCCGGGAGGGCGTTCCACAGCGTAGGAGCTATAACGGAGAACGCCCTCCGCGAGTAGATGTCAGTTTAGCCAATTTCGCCGAGGGTATCTCTAACAAATTAGTATCCTCGGAGCGTAGTGATCTCGGGGGACAGTGTGGGGTGAGTCGGTCCCTCAAGTACGCTGGCCCC
Organism: Anolis apletophallus; assembly: GCA_030556195.1. Taxonomy (NCBI): domain Eukaryota; kingdom Metazoa; phylum Chordata; class Lepidosauria; order Squamata; family Anolidae; genus Anolis; species Anolis apletophallus. The sequence goes on from JARBWK010000014.1 coordinate 395,020, forward strand.
AGGCCATGCAAGGCCTTAAAGGTAAGAACCAACACCTTGAAGGAGATCCGGTGCTCGATTGGGAGCCAGTGCCGATCCTGCAAAACAGGTGTGATGTGGCGGCCTGCTGGGGTTCCAGACAGGAGCCGGGCGGCAGTGTTCTGCACCAGCTTGAGCTTCCGGGTCGCCGACAAAGGAAGGCCAACGTAAAGCGCGTTACAGTAATCCAGCCTTGAGATGACCGTAGCTTGGATCACCGTGGCCAGGTCATTCCGGGAGATATAGGGGGCCAGCCTCCGAGCCTGTCACAGATGAAAAAAAAAAGCAACCTAGCTGACCATGGAGACCTGGGCCTCCATGGTCAGCTGGGAGTCCAGATGGACCCCAGGCTCTTAACGGAAGGCGATGGGCATAGCGCCACACCGTCCAGGGTCGGAAGCTGGACATCTACACCACCCGAGCGGCCCGACCACAAGATCTCCGTCTTCGCCGGATTCACCCTCAACCTACTGGCACGCAGCCATCCAGTAACGGCCTCGAGGCAGTGTTGGAAATTATCGGGGATGGATCCCGGCCTGTCCTCCATCCTCAGAATGAGCTGGGTGTCGTCAGCGTACTGGTGGCACTCCAGCCCATAACTTCGCACCAGCTGTGCAAGCGGCTGCATGTAGATGTTGAATAACAGAGGGGAGAGAATGGCCCCCTGCGGAACTCCGCAAACTAATGGGGAGCCCTCGGAGACCACCTCGCCCCTCCTCACACGCTGAGACCGCTGGCGGAGGAAGGAGGTCAGCCATTTAAGGGCAGTCCCCCTCTCTCCAGCCATGGCCAGGCGGTGGATCAATAGATTGTGGTCGACCGTGTCAAACGCTGCCGTGAGGTCCAATAATACACGAGCAGCGCAGACCTGCCTTGGTCGAGCTGGCAGCGGAGTTGATCTGTGATGGAGACCAGGACCGTCTCCGTCCCGTGCCCCGAACGGAAGCCGGACTGGAAGGGGTCTAGCCACGTTGCATTATCTAAGAAGGACTGCAACTGCTCCATTACTGCCCTCTCCACTACCTTGCCCAGGTACGAGAGGTTCGACACTGGTCGGTAGTTGGAGGGAACCGCAGGATCTAGTGACGGTTTCTTCAGTAATGGAGCTACCACCGCCTCTTTAAAGCACTCTGGGAAGACTCCTTGCTCAAGGGAGCTATTTACGATGTTCAACAGAGGCCCACGTAACCCCTCCAGGCAGGATCTAACAAGCCAGGAGGGGCAACAAGCATGTTTTGCGGAGAAGAGTTCCCCATTGAACATAAGCTACTTTGAGCCCCCTTTGTGGAGATAAAGTGGGGTATAAATAAATATAATAATAATAACAGCAACATGGGGAATTTGGGAACCCAGAAGGTGGTGTGAGGTTATTGGAGACAAAACATCAACCCAAATACTTAGGCTGCCTTGCCCTACTCAGGCATAATCCCTGAAGCGGGCTCCCATGCCTCACGTCTTAGGCTAATTCGATCTTATTTTCACCAGTTTGTATTTTCATTTTACAAAAAGGACTTAAAATTGATGTAGACCTCCAAGCATCTCTATGGGCAGAAGTTGCATCTTGTAAGCCCTTCCCCTTCATCTGATCCATACTTACCTTTCCACTCCCTCCTCCTCTTCCTCCTATATGGACACTTTACAAAATGTACACATTTCAGTTTGAAATTTTGTGATCAAGGATCGGTCGAGCACATTTTAGAGAAGCGTGAATATTGGAAAGTAACAGTATCTCAATTTGTAGACCAAATTAAGCAGCGTGCATTAAAATTATCTGGGAATGAATTCCACCTGGAAATGTTTAAATGAATAGGTTGGAATTGTTTGATTAGCTTAGTCTTGTATTTGGGGATATGCTCACCAGTCCTTGTCAAATCTTCACCAGAGATCTTTCCTTGGGTTTAAAAATGTGATTTATCACTGTTTAGGGATAGGAGATGCTTTTCCTCAATAATAATAATAATAATCACCATCATCTTTCTTTGTAACCCACCCTCTCCCCAATGGGGACTCAGGGCGGTTAACACGAGGCCAAGCCCAAACAACAACAAATTACAATAAAAAAATCAAACATCAACAGTAAATGCTAGGGTGGTTGATCCACAAAAAAATTGGTTCTAAACTACTAATGGGGGGGGGATTTTTTATTATTAGTAATTGAAATACTTACAAAAAAATTTCCAAAAAGTTCGTGATTAAAACGTTATTGATAACAAATATTCGTTATTATTCATGACCTCAGCTGGGAGGGAAGAATGGAGGGCAAGTCTGGGTCAGTCCTAAACATCACTAACAACATCATAGAAGCAAGGTATATCAACAAATAATAAATTGATGCAATTGAAATGCACAGATAAAGTATGAGCTTCTTCTAACAGGGATATTTATCTCCTCCTAAATTGCTTTTCAGGGTCACTTACAGACATCGGAGTCTTGTCCCTGCCTTCTGCCTTCTCCCAGGAAAGAGTAAAGCGTGCGAAAGCTTTGCCCAAAATCGCAGACCAGAGCAATGGATTGCCAGAGCAATGGATCTGATCCATTCTCTCTGGCAATCGATTGCTTGGGTCTGCAGTTTTCGGCAAAGTTTCGTGCGCTTTCCCTTTTTCCTGGGAGAAGGCAGGGACAGGGCTCTGATGTCTGTAAGTGACCCTGAAAAGCAATTTAGGAGGAGATAAATATTCCTGTTAGAAGAATCTCTGAGCTGGCGAGAGGAGAAGGGGGAAATACGATCTATTACAAAAATTAAAGAAAAACTGCCATCCCAGGTTCGGTAAAGAAATTATACTTCCGGGTTAGGGCCTGAGGGTCGGTAAAGTAAGGAAATAATTTTAAATAAGAAAAAAAACGTATTTCAAATAAATTTAAATAGGAGATAACCAGGCCTAGTAAATGCAATAGAAATACATACATATAAATAAAAAAACACAATATACAAATTAATATCTAAAATTCTCAATGCTTCTGCAACGTGTCTAGTAGGCATGGTTTCGAACCCAAAAATAGGGAATCAAAAATCTAATGGGGGGGGAGATTTTTTTTTGATTAGTAATAGAAAGACTTACAAAAACATTTCCAAAAATTTCTAAAATGTAACATAATTACTAACGAAATTCGTTAGTAGTTCTAAAGTAGGCAAAGCAGGGAAACAGGACTGATACTGTTTTAAGCACAGGCAAATCAAGGGGCAACATTTCCCTTGGTTTCCTTGCAGGGAGATATAATGCATTAATATATTATTATTAATATTATTAAATACCTCTGGTGCAGGCCTTGCTAATCTGTAGAGTTCTCCTCACTCCAGCTTTTTCCCATTCAGTTTTACAATAGCAGTCTAGGACCTCCGTTTGAACTCTATGGCTTTTCTTGATTCTGAACTCTTCCTTCTCCTCTCCGTGCTCTTTTCACTCCTGCTGCCCTTCTCTCAGCAGTTCTTATGTCCTTCTACTCTGTCCTTCTATCTAAACCCCCTTCCTGGGTGTTTAAATCGCTTTTTTCGTCAGTCCTCCAGCCCCTCTAGGAGTCTCGATCTGGATCTCTCTATGGTTTCCGGCTCCTTTTTCACTTCCTGGAAGAGGCCTTTCACTCTAATTAGGCTTCAATCATGGACAGGCCCCGATTTGACTGTGAGTTATGTCTGCAAAGCTATTTTGGAGGGGGAAATTTTCCTGTTGGGTGGGCATCCGAAATATTTAATAATCTAACGAAATTTTGGGCCCAGGGAGTGCGAAAAAGAAAGTCCACTTCCGGGATTGGCCTTGCGATCCGTATAAACTTGAAAGTCCCATACATACGAATCCCTTCCGATTTCTTTTCATTTTCATAACTTTTTTCTCATGCCTAGTGTCTAGCTCTGCACTCGCATCTCCATCTGCCAAAAGAGATTGGCAGCACAGCCGTGATGGATCTCAAACCCGTAAACATGACAAGCTTTGTGTAAGAAGAAAAAAGCCAGTGCTGAACATAATTACAGTGGCCTACCCAATAACAATTATGGCCCCATTGAAGTGTGGAATTTCATACATTCGGGGAGGTGCCGTGATAGTGAAACCAATCATCCTGAGGTAATTTCCATCAGACGGACAGAATTGGTTCTTAATATGAAACAAAATTATTACCCAGAACTGTTTTGTTAGCCTTAAGGATTTTAGATGTCCAAGCCAAGCCTGTGATGATTATTCCATAATTATTAACTAAAAACATTTTGTTCTTGCCTGCTGTTTCACATTGCAAACCCGGGGCAAGGGCTCCCCGGAGGAGGGAACGTATCTAAAGGGTGTGCAGCCCAGCCTCGGCCATCCTCTCAGTGAATAAATTTCAATCTGGACACAGGCTGGAAGGTATTATTTATTCGGATCTCACCATGTGGGGAAACAAAAAGTGTCTAGATTTGTATTACAACGGTCCTCTCTAACAGCTTAGTTACCTCTAGACGTGTTGGATGCAATGCGCATCCAGATGTGTTGGGCTGCAATAAGAACCCTGGTTATGTTGGAGTGCGTTAGAGCAGTGTTTCCCAACCTTTTTTGAGCTGTGGCACACTTTTAACATTAAAAAAATCCGGGGGCACACCACCAACCAAAATGACACAAAATGACACTCTAACACAGTAATACATATAGTTAATTGACCTTGAGTTTTGGAGTTGCAGTTCACCTATATCCAGAGAACACTGTGGACTCAAACAATGATGGATCTGGACCAAACTTGGCAAGCGGGCCCCTCAGGCAGTAGAGCAGGCCGAGGGCCACCACCAAACCCAGGCGGGAAAGAGGGAGAAGGCGGCAATTCCCCAGCACTGCTCTCCACCATGACTCTGGCCCCTCGCTCCGGCCCCACCCACTGAAGCCCGTCCACCGCTCATGCTTTTCCTCCGTGCGGCCTCAGCGAGCGAGGGGCCGGAGTCATGGCAGAGAGCAACACCGGAGACGGGGGCCGCTCTCCGCCATGACTCCTGCCATGACTCCTGCCCCTCACTCGCTGAAGTCGCGCGGAGGAGGAGCATGAGCGGTGGACGGCTTCAGCCCCGCCCACTGAAGCCTGTCCACCGCTCATGCTCCTCCTCTGTGCGGCCTCAGCGAGCGAGGGGGCCAGAGTCATGGCAGAGAGTGGCGCCGGAGATGGGGAAGGGGGCGGGCCAGAGCAACGTCACCCTTCCCTCCTCCCTCCCTCAATTGGAGGCTGGCTGGGGAAATGGCCGAAGGAGGCGGTGCCCCGCCCCTTCTTCTTTTTCTTTGCCACCGCCCGGCTCTTCCTCCTCCTCCCCCAAGCAGCAGGAGTTCGGCAGGAGGAGGGGGGAAGGAAGGGGGCAGAGAACTTTTCTCGCAGCACAGCAGGAGGTCCGTCACAGCACACCAGCGGTTGGGAAACACTGCATTAGAGCATGGATGGGAAAACTCTTTCAGACCAAGTGCAGAATTCAGCTTCTGAGTTCTCCAGGGCTCCATTTCAGTGTTGGGCAGGGCCAAAAGTAAAGTGCTGCCTCCCTGCACACAGCCCTCCAAGGAGGCCTCCCACTTCCCAGGGAAGACAGAGAGATCGACCTGAAGCTCGTATCCTCGGGGCTTCCTTTGACAAGCCCTCTTTTTGCGCTCCTGCAGGCCCTGACCGGAAAGGGCAAGCGTCAGTCTCCAGGTTTAATGCTTCCTTAAAGCCGTTTCTTTCTACTCTAAAGGAGAGGTAACTCCGTGGTAGTCGTTTTGAGAGAATGAAGGTTTTCGGTTTGTTTTCTGGGATTTATTATTATCACTAGCTTGGGGACCCGGCCCTGCCCGGGTTAGTTGAGAAAGGCATTGTGTGCCAAGGTTGGTCCTTATCAGTTGTTTATTTGGCTCACAGTGGTCTCAGGAAGTGAGCGAAGGTACTTCAAGTCCCATCATCTGTGGTCCAATGTCTTCCAAACTGAAGCAGGATGCGGTGTGGGTCACGGGGGCTCTGTGTGCCAGTTTGGTCTTGATCAGTCAGTGGATGAGGGTTGCAGCGGTCTAGGGAACTGATTGGAGGCACTTCAAGTCCCATCATCCATGGTCTGCCCTCCTCCAAACTGCAGTAGGATGTAGAGTGAGTCATGGGAGCTCTGTGTGGTAAGTTTGGTCTTTATCAGTCTTTGTTGGGGCCACAGAGGTCTGTGGGAACCGAAGGGTGTGAAAGTACTACAAATCTCCTAATCCGTTGTCTGTCCTCCCCCAAACCTCACCAGGACAGAAAGGGGGTCATAGTGGTTATGTGTGCCAAGTTTAGTCTGGATCAGTCATTAGATGAGGGTTGGAGTGGTCTAGGGAAGTGAGTGGAGGTGCTTCAAAGCCCATCATCCATGGTTCATCCTATTCGAAACTGCACCAAGATGTAGAATGGGTCATGTGGGCTCTGTGTGCCTAGTTTGTTCTTTTCTGGTAATTGGATGAGGGTCGCAGTGGTCTCAGAAAGTGAGTGAAGGTACTTCAAGTCCCATCATCCATGGTCCTTCCCACTCAAAACTGCACCAGGATGTAGAGTGGGTCATGGGTACTCTGTGTGCCAAGTTTGGCCCTGGTCTGTGCTTTGTAGGGGCTTCAATGTTCTGTGGGAAATGAATTGGGTGAAGGTACTGCAAATCCCATCATTTGTGGCCCATGCTGCCCTAAACCGCACCAGGTTGTAAAATGGGCCATTGGGCATCTGTGTGCCAAGTGTGGTCCTGATCCTTCTATGGTGTGGGCCACAGTGCTCTAAGCAAGTGAGTTAAAGTACTGCAAGTCCTGTCATCCATGGTCCATCCTCCCTCAAACTGCACCAGGATGTAGAGTGGGTCTTGAGGGTTCTGTGTGCCAAGTTTGGTCTTTGACCACATTGTTTGGGGTCGCAAAGTGTTTTGGTCTTAAACTCCCACCATGCCTGACTGCCTCAGGCCTTTTTCTTACCCCCCCCCCTGCCACTTTAGAGTGTCGGAATGTTCGTATTGGCTGGCCAATCAGAGTCCTTTATGCAAATAATCCCACAGTGGGAGCCAATCCGAAAGCTGCCACATATCCTTCCGCCCTTACGCCCTCCGGACACATACAGTACATACATACAAACATTGACTTTTATTATATACTAGCTTGGGGACCCGGCCCTGCCCTGGTTATTTGAGAAAGGCATTGTGTGCCAAGGTTGGTCCTTATCAGATGTTTACGTGGCTTGCAGTGGTCTCAGGAAGTTAGTGAAGGTACTGCAAGTCCCATCAGCCATGGTCCATCCCCCTCCCAACAGCACCAGGATGTAGAGTGGGTCATGTGGGCTCTGTGTGCCACGTTTGGTCTTGATCATTCATTGGATGAGGGTCGCAGGGTCATGAGGGCTCTGTGTGTCAGGTTTGGTCTTGATCAGTCATTGGATTAGGTTTGCAGCAGTCTTGGAAAGTGAGTGAAGGTACTTCAAGTCCCATCATGCATGTTCTGCCCTCCTCCAAACTGCACCAGGATGTAAAGTGGGTCATGAAGGCTCTGTGTGCCAAGTTTGGTCTTGCTCAGTCAGTGGATGAGGGTAGCAGCGATCTGGGGAAGTGATTGAAGGTACTTAAAGTCCCATCATCCATGGTTTGCCCTCCTCCAAACTGCACCAGGATGTAGAGTGGGTCTTGGGGGTTTTGTGTGCCATGTTTGGTCTTGTTCTGTCATTGTTGGGAGCCGCAAAGTGTTTTGGTGTGAAACTCCCACCATGCCTGACTGCCTCAGGCCTTTGCCTTATCCCCCTCTGGCACTTTGGAGTGTCGGAATGTTCGTGTTGGCTGGCCAATTAGAGGCGTTACGCAAATACTCCCTCACTGGCAACCAATCATGTTGTCAGAATGTAGAGGCCGGGAGCCAATCAGAACGCTGCCACATACATACAAACAAACATTCTCTTTTATTATATATATATACAGTATATATATAGAGAGATATAGATATAGATAGATAGATAGATACAGATCATCATCATCTTTTAGAAGTATTTGGAGGAGAGGAAGGGAAGGAGAATAAGAAGCCTCCCACCCATCCCTCCCCGCATGACCCCATTAATCCCACTAAATATAAAGAATCAAGAAAATCAAGGAAAATCAAAGAGATTGAACTGTGATGCCAAATAGGGGAGGAGGAGCCGGGATGGGCTCCGGCTTGGCTCCATTCCGGGTGGGGAACGGCCCTTACCAATGCGGGCTCCTGAAAGAGCCGAGGGAGCCAAAGGAAGTGGCTCCAAACAGGTCTGCGCTTGAGTCTAGTGGGCTTTCCTGCGATTTATATTTTGAAAGTTACTGACAAGCACATAATATATTGGAGATAAAAATAATGGGCACATTTCGCCCCCGCAGAGTAAATCAACTTTAGAGTGGCTACTATATAAATATGTAAAGGGCAAGATTGTGCCTCGGTTCCTTCTCGGATAATGTCCAAAAAAGGGAGAAAAGGCTGAAGTTTTGTTACCTGTGCTTTAGCCAAGGGGGGAAATATAGTACAGCTGGAAAGGAGAGGCTCGTTGTCGAATCCTGGCCATCTTGATTCTGCTCAGCCTGACATCCACACACTGTTATTTTTTAAGAAATGGCAAGCTTCATTACGGCCCTTGACCATCCCAGGCTGTCTAGACTTATTCAATACCCAATTTATTTGGATTTCACATAGAAACCCTTGTCTCAGCCAAAAATAGACTCATGGGAACACGTCCACTCTCATATACTAAATGCAGAATCCCTTCTGATAGGGCGCTCTGTTGCCGACACATGCCCCCTTTTAATGAGCATGCTAGTTATGTTGCTTTTAACGCCACTGGCTTTCCTGATACAGTTTAAGTTGTGCATGTTTTTACCGATGTGCGTTTTAACCTGTAGCTCTTGCAATTTTTGGAAGTGGAATCCTGGCATTGAGGAGAAATCAGAGAGTTATTCACGCTCCGGTTCCAAAAAAAGGATCAAAACACAAACAGCAACTGGGAATAAGTTTCTGACGCCTGAAACATTACTTCTCGTTGTCACCAGTCGCATAGCTGTAACCTATCAGGAGAATGGCAAAGCTCCCTATTCCTCACTACCCTGAGAGAGTAGCAGGGGCGGTCCTACCGGCACGCAAAGGACGCCGCTGCGTGGGGCGCCATCTGGGTAAAGGGCGCATTTCCCCGCCCGCCAGACAGCGTCCGGCCGATGTTCCGCTTTTGGGCCTTGTGCACTCCGATGCTGCTCCGTAGCAAACCTCCCTGCGTGCCGAATAGGAAGTGCTGTGTTTACAGGCTTCTGCGTCTGCGCACAGGAGCTTCTGGGTATGCACGGGGGGGGGGCATGCCGAATAGGGAGTGCTGTGTTTACAGGCTTCTGCGTCTGCGCACAGGAGCTTCTGGGTATGCGCAGGGGGGGGCGTGCCGAATAGGAAGTGCTGTGTTTACAGGCTTCTGCGTCTGCGCACAGGAGCTTCTGGGTATGCGCAGGGGGGGGGCACGCCTAATAGGGAGTGCTGTGTTTACAGGCTTCTGCGTCTGCGCACAGGAGCTTCTGGGTATGCGCAGGGGGGGGGGGGGCGGGCCGAATAGTCACGGCTGGGTTTACCGGGGTCTGCGTCTGCGCACAGGAGCTTCTGGGCATGCGCAGGGGGGCATGCCGAATAGGGAGTGCTGTGTTTACAGGCTTCTGCGTCTGCGCACAGGAGCTTCTGGGTATGCGCAGGGGGGCGTGCCGAATAGGAAGTGCTGTGTTTACAGGCTTCTGCGTCTGCGCACAGGAGGTTCTGGGTATGCGCCGGGGCATGCCGAATAGGAAGTGCTGTGTTTACAGGCTTCTGCGTCTGCGCACAGGAGCTTCTGGGTATGCGCGGGGGCATGCCGAATAGGAAGTGCTGTGTTTACAGGCTTCTGCTTCTGCGCACAGGAGCTTCTGGGTATGCGCGGGGGCATGCCGAATAGGGAGTGCTGTCTTTACAGGCTTCTGCGCCTGTGCACAGGAGCTTCAGGGGTTCTGCGCAGGGGGGGCGTGCCGAATAGGAAGTGCTGTGTTTACAGGCTTCTGCGTCTGCGCACAGGAGCTTCTGGGTATGCGCAGGGGGGGCGTGCCGAATAGGAAGTGCTGTGTTTACAGGCTTCTGTGTCTGCCCACAGGAGCTTCTGGGTATGTGCAGGGGGCGTGCCGAATAGGAACTGCTGTGTTTACAGGCTTCTGCGTCTGCGCACAGGAGCTTCTGGGTATGCGCAGGGGGGCGTGCGAATAGGAACTGCTGTGTTTACAGGCTTCTGCGTCTGCGCACAGGAGCTTCTGGGTATGCGCAGGGGGGGGGGGGCGTGCCGAATAGGAAGTGCTGTGTTTACAGGCTTCTGCGTCTGCGCACAGGAGCTTCTGGGTATGCGCAGGGGGGGGGGGCGTGCCGAATAGGGAGTGCTTCTGCGTCTGCGCACAGGAGCTTCTGGGCATGCACGGAGGGGGGCCAAAATAAAAGTTCGGGGCAAAATAGTGTTCGCTTCCCATTTAAAATGACCTTAGACCACCCCTGGAGAGTAGCCAGCTTGGAGTAAATACGTCATCTTGTCATCTCTCTCTGTCTCCTGCTGTTAGTGTTGTTGTTGTTGAATTGCAGTCTTAATTTACAACAGTTGGAAATATGGTCCAAATGACTCATGTTCATGTAAAGGTCCCTGCGTTGAGGAAGATGTCAATAGCTGTGTTGCCTTCGAGTCATGGGGTTTTCTGTGGCTGAGAGCGACTTAGCCAGGGACTTTCACTGGGCTCCCATGTCCATGGACCCTGGTTTTCAGAATCAGACTCCAATACTCAAACCATGGCACCTAACTGGCTCATTTCTCTGCTTTCCACAGTATCATTGAGCGTTGAGCATGTAAAGGTCTGGCCATCTTTCATACTGGATTTGGCAATGGTAAAGACTTTAACCTCACATGACCATTATCCTTTGGATCAGGGGTGCCCACACTTTTTCAGCATGGGAGCTACTGTTAGAACAAACAAGTTGAGAGGAGCTACCTGGTGCGCAGTCCCGCCGCCATCTTCTGCCCGCACCACGCTTTTTCTGCCACACTTATTCCGCAGGAAGGAGGGAGCGCGAGGCGGAGCTTCCAACGGCGCCCAGACCCTCTCTCGCTGGCAGCTGCTTCTCGCCGGCGAGAGAGGGACTGGGCGCCGCACTTCTTCCGCAGGAAGGAGGAGCGGGAGGCGGTGCTTCTGACGGCACCCTGCCTCTCTCTCGCTGGCAGCTGCTTCTCGCCAGCGAGCGAGGGGCAGGGCGCCATCGGAAGCACCGCCTCCCGCTCCCTCCTTCCCACGGAAGAAGCCCCGCGCGGACGGAAGGTGGCGATGGGAGCGCATGCGTGCACAGCAAAGGAGCATGCGCATGGCAGGAGGCTGGTGAGGCCCGAAGATTGACTTAAGGAGGCCTGAAGATCGAACAGTCGATCGCGAGCCACCTAATGAGCACCCCTGCTTTGGGTGATTCTTACTAATGTTGTGAACCAAGACCGCAGTTCGTTTTGAAAACTCGCCTTATCCTCGAGCCCTTTGCATGCCTCCCCTTAAGAGACAGGATGATACTGAATGAAAACTCATTGTTGCTGTTTTCCCCTCCATTTCCCCCCCCCCCACCTCCAGTGATATTTGATGACTGCCAAGGAAATCGCAGATTGAACTTCAAAGTGTCCAGCCCAGACTTCAAAGTGGAACCTGACGGGGCTTTAGTTGCGCTGAGAAATTTATCAGAAGCCAGCACAACCTTGTTTATCCACGCCCGGTCAGCACACGCCGAAGATACGGCGGAGGCATTGATTGTCAGCAGAAAAGAGAAGCACGCGTCTCTAAAGGTAAGCTGGAGACAACTGGGGATCAAACGTTCCTGGAGAGGATACGGGGCCATTGGGCATGTCTCTTCGGTAGCGTTTCGGCTTAGCCATTTCACACTGAAACGAGATCCATTTCATGTATCTGAAGAACTGACATGGTTGCCTCTTGACAGCTAGAAGAGCGTTTGAACCCCATAAGTCTCATGCTTCAATGGTACCCACATACTATGTGCACGATGCACCTTTTTAAAGGGTGAACAAATTGAAACTGAATCCAGACAAGTCAGAGGCACTCCTGGTCAGTCGAAAGGCCGAACAGGGCAGAGGGTCACAGCCTGTGTTAGACGGGGTGACACTCCCCCTGAAGACGCAGGTTCGCAACTTGGGTGTGATCCTGGACTCATCGCTGAGTCTGGAACCCCAGGTTTCGGCGGTGACCAGGGGAGCATTTGCACAGTTAAAACATGTGCGCCAAGTGCGCCCATACCTTGGGAAGTCTGACTTGGCCATGGTGATCCACGGTCTGGTTACATCCCGTATAGATTACTGCAATGCCCTCTACGTGGGACTGCCTTTGAAGACTGTTCAGAAGCTTCAACTGGTCCAACGGACAGCAGCCAGGTTGATAACAGGAGTGGCACTCACTGAGCACACAACACCTCTGTTGCGCCAGCTCCACTGGCTACCACTTTGCTACCGGGCACAATTCAAAGTGCTGGCTTTAGCCTTTAAAGCCCTTAATGGTTCTGGTCCAACTTACATGTCCGAACACATCCCCCTCTATGAACCTTCAAGATGCTTAAGATCATCCGGAGAGGCCCTGCTCTCGGTCCCGCCTTCTTCGCAGGCGCGATTGGTGGGGACAAGAGACAGGGCCTTTTCAGTGGTGGCTCCTCGGCTTTGGAACGACTTTCCTTATGACATCAGATTGGCCCCCTCCCTCCTGACATTTCGCAAGAAAGTCAAGACTTGGCTGTTTGACCGGGCATTTGCAGATGTAGTACGATTACCAAATAGAGGCCTACGGAATGACGACGATGCAATTGGAAACCGATTTAATAATGAGACGCTGATATTGTGTTTTTAACATTGAGTGCTAATTTGCATATGATGGAATTGTGTTGAGAGTTGTTGATGTGTTTGTCTTGGGCAGTCCTTGCCGTTTGTACACCGCCTCGAGTCGCCTTCGGGCTGAGAGGGGCGGTCTAGAAGCAAAGTAAATAAATAAATAAATTTTCTGAGATCCATTTAAGTATGAGTTGAAAACCACTGACCTGGACCTGCACCCTTCAGCACCTTCTCCAAAGCAACCCTACCGTGTCCCGCAACATGCCTTTGGGAATGCTTCCGAGCAGACGTGCTTTTGTGATTTTGCTGCTTCCACACTAAACTTCTTTTTATTCCCATCTTTGCCATTTCAGTAGAAATTTGTTTGGCACACAAAGGAGGGGGAGGGGGCCGAGGGGGGGGGAGAACCAGGGTGCTTTTCCAAACTGATTGAAATGTTTGCTGCTCATGCAAGGGAGTAACAAAGGAACCGCGGAGCCAGCCTTCCTTCCTGCGCCGTTTGCGACATTTCACAAAGAGGCAGGCCCGACAGTGACTTACACGACAATTAAGCCAGGTACCTTTACAGGCCTATAATTTAGAACTACAAAGGAGCCGTAATGAGGAGGTTACAAAGGATGAGTGATCCCTCATCCCGCTCTCCTATTTAGTTCCTCAGGCGGGCGGCACTTCCATCGCATTTCCAGCAGCCCTGGTCGTTTGTCTAAAATCTCCCATTTAAGGGTAATTTGGCTTTAAAGGGAAGTTTGAGCAAACTTCCAAAGCTCCATCTCTGTCTTGTCTGTTTTGGTTCAACCTTTAAGCTCCAGGGCGATTGCGTAAACGGAAAAGCCATATAATGAGTTACGATGTTTCAAGGTCCGGGTCTTCGAGAGGGATTTGTTGCTGTGGGCTTTGTTCGCAATATGTCTTCAGAAGCTGAGAGCATGTGACTTGCCTAAGGTCATTCAGTGGGTTTCCCAATACATCCTCTATTCTACTCCATGTTTTGCTCAATACTTTAAGGTATCTGTCCAGGGTGCTGCACTTGTTGTGAGGAGTGCACTCAGCAGCTCCCCCAAGCCCTTTAACTTAACCATGAAAGGGATATATTATAGACCAGTGTTTCCCAACCAGTGTGCCGTGAGCGATCATCAGGTGTGCCGTGGGAAATTGGAACCTCCAGGAGGGGAGGGGGGAGAGGCTGGTGTGTTGAAGTATAAAAACCCTAAGACACCTACCTCGATAAAGGCACAAAATGACAACCACCCCCCTCCCCACCCGTTGTCTACTTAGTCTCTCCCTCTCCATGCATCGGGAAAGCCCGCCTCCCAAGTAGAGACCCCCTCTTGCCTCCTGGGGGTTCTGTGTGGGAAGTTTGGCCCAGTTCTATCATTGGTGGGGTTCAGAATGCTCTTTCATTGTAGGGGAACTATAAGTCCCAGCAACTACAACTCCCAAATGCCAAGGTCTATTTCCCCTGAACTCCATCTGCGTTCATACTTGGGTATATTGAGTATTCATGCCAAGTTTGGCCCTGATCCAACATTGTTAACAAGATACAAACAGTAAATACACAGCACGAAAAGTAAAAAGATGCAAACAATGAATGCAAGCAGGGTGGGTGGGATGGACAAAAACAGGAACAGGCCCAGTGCCTGTTGAGGAGCCTTGGGCAGCCTTGAGTAGACTGCCCAGGCGAAAGGGGAGGGCTGGCTGCCAGCCCCACCTTTGGCCAGCTGGCACTGGTGGCGCGAGACTCTCCCGCCACTCAAGGGGGCTTCTGGGGAGAAGAAGCCCCTTCCCTTGGGCCAAGATGGTGGTGAGGACACCCTGCACCGCAACACACTTGGCACGGTAAATCTGGTCAAGCCATTTGTCTGTTGTCTGTTGTCTGTTGAAGGATGTGCAGTTGGCCCTCTGTATCCAGGGAGTATGCCTCCATGGCTTCCATCACCCACAGTTTGAAATATGTATTTTTCTATTTAAAAAATCCTTGATTTTGTCATTTTATAGACGGAACGCCATTTTGTTATGCTACTGTGTCTAATTGAACTGGAGCACCCATAGGTTTTGGTATCCACGTGTATTTCAGTGTCCTGGAATACATAGTCTCATGCTTTGGCATCTCTCTCAGTTTTTCTCCACGTGTGGCACTTTTGTGTGCCTTGATCAGCTATGTCCCCAAAGCAGCCCTGGTGTGCTTCCGCGTATGGTTGCATCAAGGGCGAGCTGGGCATTTTCCATTCTTCCCACCCTCCTGGAGGGATTCCCCACAGGTGACGCTTGGAGCACCTTGGCTGATGGGGAGCTGCCTACGAAGCGGGAATCACACGCTTCGATTTTTTGTTATCTGAAGTTGCTTCTGCAGCACTCTTCAAAAAGTGCATATCTGGTGCTAGAGATGAAAACAAATTTCTCACAGCGTGAGTTTCAAAGAGAATTATCCCATTCCTGCTGAAGTTGTATTTGATAAACCTCCGGGCTTGGCTGTCTCTCTGGGATTGCGCATCAATGGGGGCTGGAGAGCCCCAGCCGGCGCAAAAGCCCATGGCTGCTGGTGGGGCTGAGTTTGAATAACTCGGCTGTTTATATTTCTGAATTCTATGGCTAAGCAAGGTGTGTGTATAAAGTCTGAATGGCAAACATGGAGTGTTTGGTGGTGTGAAGTTGTATTCAGATGGCAATAGGTGGAAAGAACAAGAGGAAGGAATTGCTTTTGGATTGACAAGATGAGAGTGCGAGCACCCAGCAAAATAAATCCAGCAAAAACAGAAACCTTGTGGCCTGGCCACCCATTAGAATTGGTCAGTCTATCACCATCTTGTGAAGGGGAGCCGTTGGCCCCACCCCCCACTGGGAAGAGTCTCATTGGTGTGACCCTGGATTCCCAAATGACGACGGAAGCCCAGGTTGCCTCCACTAGTAGTCAAAGGGCCTTCTTTCACCTACGCCCAGCGAGGCAGTTGGCGCCTTATTTACCAACAGAGGCGCTGGCTACGGTAATCCATGCCACGGTTACGTCGAGGCTGGATTACTGCAATGCTTTGTATGTGGGTTTACCTCGAGCAGCAATTCTCAAGATCCAAATTGTGCAAAATGCAGCCGCTAGACTCCTCACAAAAAAATCAATGAGGTGCCATGTAACGCCGTCTCTGCAGCGCTTTTATTGGCTGCCGGTTGAACACAGAGTACTCTACAAGACCCTGGTCCTGGCATTCAAGGCCTTTCGAGGTCAGGGTCCCCCATATCCAAGAGACCGTTTAACGCCACTCCACCGCCAGAGACTGCCACGGTCAGCTCATGAGAATCTCCTCTATGTCCCTGGCCCTAGAGAGGTGCCTTTGGAGCCCACAAGGCAGAGATCCCTCTCAATCGCAGCCCCAATCTTGTGGCACTCCCTCCCTCCCGCCAGACCAAAGAGCCACTCCTGAACCACATACATTTTCAGGGGAAATTAAGACATGGCTCTTCAGAAGAGCCTATGGTTGTTAAGTAACAACCTGTGACTATGTAGCCTGTTTAGATATGGGGGGCCCTGACCTCAGAGGGCCTTGAATGCTAGGACCAGGGTCTTGTAGCGGACTCTGTGTTCAACTGGCAGCCAATGCAAGCGCTGCAGGGACGGCGTTATATGGCACCTCATTGATGTTCTTGTGAGGAGTCTAGCAGCTGCATTTTGCACAATTCAGATCTTGCGAATAGCTGCTCGAGGTAAGCCCACATACAAAGCATTACAGTAATCCAGCCTCGACGTAACCGTGGCATGGATTACCATAGCCAGAGCCTCTGTGGGTAAATAAGGCGCCAACTGCCTCGCTTGGCGTGGATGAAAGAAGGCCTTTGACTCGTGGAGGCAACCTGGGCTTCCATCCTCATTTGGGAGTCCAGGATCACACCAATGAGACTCTTCACAGTGGGGGGTGGGGCTAACGGCTCCCCTTCTAAAGATGGTAATGGACCGACCAATTCTGAAACTATGTGTGTGGGGAAGTTTCAGTTTAAAAAAGTAACTTAGCTTAGCACGGAGCAGCTCAAAGTCCAGGAGGAACTTGCAAGCTCTGGGGAAATCCAAAGCCTGAGTGATGAGATATAAATGAGTCATCGCGTGCCTTCATTTGCTGCTCACACACAAAGGATTCCCACAAACAATACAAATGGAGATCAACCCTCTCATTTGAAGCAACAGAGCCGATCATTCTGGCGCGGGTCGGAGGTCACGGTTTCTATTAGAAAACAAAAGGATGGCTCGCTTTTCCCCCCACAAGAAAGTTGCTTTCATTCTCTCCCAAAGAGGTTTTTCAGAGGCATCTGTCTTCTCTTTCTACCTGTCGATACCTCTCTAGAAGGTAAATGAAAACGGAGAAGCATCTATCCATCTTGAGATCCCTTTTTCCCTGTAAGTCACTTTGAAACAATAAAGGGTTTGATGCACTTGACTTTCTTCTGCAGAGCTTCGAAATTTGAGTTTCTGCATACGGGGGATTACAAGCCTCTCTCGGAAAGAAGGCGACGCATTCCCAATGGCTTTGAGGAATCAAGGTGTGCCCAAAATGCGTTCTGAACTGCACCTGAAAGGTGAAATGAGCCCTTTTAAAAAAAACATGCAAATAATTTCTTTAAGAGCCTGAAGCATGATGGTAGCAAGCAGGTGAACGCCAACATTGTGTTTAAAAATAGGTGTTTAGGTACGTAGATACATAATATTATTTTGTATTATGTATATAATCTTTTTTCCTTTTTTTCCTTTCTTCTTCTTCTTTTTTCCTTCTGTTTTAGACGCATTTGTTATTGTGTTCTTGTTAGATGTATTCATTTTACTGAGTTTACTGATTTTATTGTGTTTATTGTTTTTTGATGTCTGATATTTTGTGATTTGTGGTTTGGGCATGGCCCCACGTAAGCCGCTCCGAGTCCCCTTTGGGGAGAGGGAAGCAGCTTATAAATAAAGATTATTATTATTACTATTATTATTATAACTAACAATCACATTATTCTTTCTTGTTAATATATGGCTCTCTAATGCCATCCATATACTAAATACATGGCCGGTTGCAATTATCTCCAGTCATGTAGATATTATTCAATATCTATATGCATCCGCTGGCCCAGCTGGTTCGCGACTTTGGTCTGGAGTGTTATCAGTACGCAGATGACACCCAGCTTGTGCTGAGAATGGACAGCAGGCCGGACACCGTACCCGATTGTTTCCAGCAATGCCTAGAAGCCGTGGCTGGATGGCTGCATTCCAACCGGCTGAAGGTGAATCCATCGAAGACGGAGATCCTATGGCCCGGCCGCCCTGAGACTGGATGAGTGTCGGTTGCCTACCCTGGATGGCGAGCAGTTAAGCCCGTCATCACTGGTAAAAAGCCTAGGGGTCCAGTTAGACCCATTGCTGTCCATGGAGGCCCAGGTCTCCATGGTCAGCAAAACATGGTTTTTCCATCTTCGACAGGCTAGGCAACTGGCCCCCTACCTATCCAGGGATGACCTGGCTACGGTGATCCAAGCGACGGTCATCTCGAGATTAGACTACTATAACACCCTCTACATAGGCCTTCCCCTGTCGACAATCCGGAAACTCAAGCTAGTGCAGAATGCTGCGGCTCGACTACTGGTGGGAGCACCGGTAAGAGAGCATATCACTCCCATATTGCAGCATCTGCACTGGCTACCAATTGAGTACCGAATTGTCTTCAAGGTGCTGGTTTTGACCTTTAAGGCCTTGAATGGTCTAGGGTCAGTGTACCTGAGGGACCGCCTTACCCCATATGTTCCCCCGAGATCACGGCGCTCGGAAGAGCGAAATCTTTTGACCATACCATCACTCTGTTCCTGTCACCGTTCCTCAACGAGACAACATGCCTTTTCAGTTGCAGCCCCAGCACTATGGAACACACTGCCGGATGATGTTCGGGTCATCACAGAACTCATCCCATTCCGGAGGGCATGTAAAACCATCTTATTTAGGCATGCCTTCAATTGAGGCCCAGATGCGGAACTGTCTATTGCCTTCCAATCGTTGATGTCTCATGTACTACCTGTGATTTTATTGCTTTTATGTAACCGTTGCATTTTATGCAATTTTAATCTTGCCGAATGACTGTTATTTCGGCTGTATGTAAACCGCCCCGAGCCTGCTGGAAGGAGCGGTATACAAGATCGGGGAAATGTTGGTAGCGATCTCCAGCCATGTGCCCACATTGTCCTTCAATGCCTTGGATATTATAAACTCTGGTATGTTTGTATGAGTTTCCATGACCTGGATCCCAAATAAATGTGTATCAAAGTGCTCCCAAATTGCCTCTTGAACCCTCTTGGGTCCAACAATGAAGTCTCTAAGCGGAGCTACTCAAAGTGGAGGCCCAAGGATTGGTGCCAGACCATGAACCATCAGGCACTGGTTCCTGCAGAGTTTAGTCTCGCCATTCGCACCCGCTTGAGCATGAAACCAATCCTCCTCCTCCTTCATCTTCTTCGTAGCACAGAGACCAAGGAAGCCAAGCCCAGATAAAAAAAGGGAAACAAGAAGTTTATTGAACAATCAAATGGAAAGGGGATGAACAAAAAAGTAGCCAACTTGGCTAAAAACCCTCAAAAATCCCAGGAAGCCTAACAAAAACCCTGAAGCACGATGCAAAAACAAACTCAGGATGTCCGTCTGCGACGGTCGATGTGGGATGATACAGAACAGTAGTTGAAAGCCATTCCAAAAGGTCAAGGGCAGGAGAATGACGGATGAAAGGAGGAGACAGTCCAAGGTAATCAGGAGCGGAGTATACAGGAATAACACAAATTATAGTCCCCATAAAGCACAGTGTCAGCCTCCCTCCATTTCATACAATACCAAACTCTGTAGCAGGAACTCACGTAGACTCAGCGGAGAACAAGCCCCGCCACAGGGATACACGGCAGCAACTAAACAGAAAAGCAGATATTGAATCCCAAACCCCCCACCTTTTCCCTAACATCAGCTAGAGCTGCCACAGCAGCTCACCCCAAGAGCAAAGTGGAGAAATAGCCCATAACTCACGAGTAACTAGAACCAGGAACAAGGCGCACGATATCAGGATCACAGGAATGCCAGAGACAAGAACCAGACATCAACTCTTTGACCGCCGCAAATGCAGCCCCATAAACCCAATCCTTATATAGCACTTAAACATCACTGTCGTCCGAAGACTCTCCTTGATCATGAGCACCAGCTGCTTCATCTCCTGCAGCTGCTGTGCTCTGTGCAGACCTCCAATGTTGCCAATGCTCTTGGAAACTTAAAGTATCCCAATCTGTCCCTGTAGCCTCAGAAGGCCAGTCTAAATCACTGTCGAAGCCAAGGAAGGTATCAGAATTAGACTCTTCATTACACACATCCCTTACTTCCTGAACCAATGTTGATTCTAGATCATTATCACTTTCCTCTGACCACATTTCTTCTTCCCCCGGAAAACCTTCAAAGGTTTCTGAATCAGAAGGAGCTCTAAGTATCTGCTGGATCTTTTTTCTCTGTTCCAACCCTTCAAGACTAGAATCACTAGCAGCCCTTTTTCTCCCAGCTGCAGAGTCTTTATTTATTTATTTATTTATTTATTATTCGGTTTTATATTCCGCTCCTCCCTGCAGGCTCGGGGCGGATTACAACATAGGCATACAATAAAACATACAGTAAAACATACAATAAAAACAAGCAATAAAACCACGATACATGACCATAATGATGACAGGATTACGGTTCTTTGGCTCAGACGAAGCACACCGATATCACTCGGATTTAGCCAGTGTCACGATGCACGGACTTGACCGGCCCCTTAATCACACACACAGAGACGGACAGAAGGCTAACTACTTTATTGAATATAAAGAAACAGTTCAAAAGGAATATTGTCCATAAAAATAGCAAAAGCAACCCAAAGGCCGTAAGCAATCAATTGTCCAAAAACAGCTTGGTGAATAATCCAAAAGGCTTGGCAAAGCTCCGCACAGCAATGCGGATTCAGGAACAAAGCAAGGTACAAGATACAAGGCAAGACTTGGTGGCCACTAGCCAACTTAGCTCCGTGGACCCACTTCGCTACACGTCTACTCAGAAGAGACGTGGCCGAAGCACTGGGGATTAGTTCCCACGGATCCTATACTTAATCTTTCAGCCGAGGTCCCCGACGCTCTAGGCTTCGTCATCTCCAATCTCTGCTGACGGACCTCGGCCTGTCTAGGCTGTGGTACCATCCCCTCCTGCTGGACTCGATACTACGTCTCCTATCAAAGGTTCGGCCTTGTCTCCCAGCACCTGGGTCTCTATCTCCATGAGAGCTCTCCTCCCTAGAATCTTCCCAGCCGCTTTCTTCCATGTTTTCACTCACAAGGTCCTGTGAGCCTCTCCCACCCGGCCGTTCATAACTTTCGCTATCACTGCTTTCCATTTGCACCTGGTTATCTATGTCTTCATAGGGGTCAGGCCAACCTTCATCCCAAGCCAAGCTTTCAGTGGGAGAAAGGGGCCCGGTGATGGGAAACTCTCCTTCAGCTAAACCTTCCAAATCCTCTTCAGAATCTATCTCTGCCGGTGCAGGCCCTAATGCTAATGGAACCCCCGGTCCTGTTCCCTGGCCCCCAGGCACAAACGAGAACTGCTGTGCTACAGCCAGTCTTGAGTACAGAGTCTTGATTACACAGAGCCTCACCCCATTCCATACTATTGCTTGATCACTACTAGCAGTAGAAGCCGAAGGCTCAATTACAACATAGTCTGCTGATCTCAGGAGGTCTTGATCCATCTGAAGGTCATTGAGGCCCTTCAGATGCCGATGGACCTCCATATATGTCTCAAGATTGGATATAATGACTAAACGTGATGGAATCTGGGATCCAAAAACATCTGAGGAGCCACAAGAATCTATAAGGGCCAAGTTCAAGATATCGCTCCCCATAATGATTTTTTGTTTTACATATATTTTTAAAAGAATGTATAGTGCTTTCTATATTCCTGCAGCTGGAATCATCTAATCTGGAGTAAACTTTGGTAGAAACCTTAATCTGTTTCCTAATTTTCCTCCCTTTGCGTTATCTGGAATGAGCCAATCAATCAATCAATCAATCAATCAATGATTTATTACGGTCTATGACCAGCACATAGAATGGGGCACACTCACGGACTCAGTGTGCGTAGCATCCAAAGCAAAGAAAACCCGACAAATGCTAATTCTTTTTAACTAGTCCTGGATCTTGCCTGCAGAGTGTTTTGTTTCCTTGAGGACGGATAGTATAAGATCCCAGCATGACCTCACTTTTCTTGTAGGTGTTTAAAAGGGGTTGTGTTGTTGCCTTGCCAATCACACTGGGTGGAAACGCTTAACTCGGTAGCAGCAGAAGTGTTTTAAACAATAGCTCCTAATCACAGCGGAGGGCTGTTGAATATTCATGAATGCAAATCCTTGCACAATGAGTGGCTGATTGGTTACCTGGTTGTGGCATGACCTGAGAATCAGGAGAGTGGGAGATCCTCTCCCTGGGTGTAATCCTGAAAATGCCGATACCAAATTATGTATGCAGCCATCTAAATGGCCAAGTTTGGTTCACTAGATACTTCAAAACTTGCCATACTGTAGGGCCTCTTATTTCAAAGATAAGAAATAGGATATTTTTCACCAGCTGGATTATGCATTTTGTATGCGCCCCTGCTGTTTGTTTGCAGGCTCAAACACTCCGCTCCCGTTCTGAGAGGAAAGTCTTTGTAACATTCTTCGGAAAAATCTGGTGTGCACGCCCTTAAAAAAGAGGGTTGTTGTTCTTTCAAAGGATTGTTCTGCCGCCTGGCACAGAAACAATCTGTTGACACCGTAGAGAAGTTATCTCAGAGCTCTTTTGTGATGTTTGTCACATGTATGGCCAAGAGCTACACATTTGCAAGACCCACAGAGAAGGAAATGCAGGATGAACAGCTGGCATTGAGCCTTGGCACAGTAGGACAAGCCCGCTTGACATCAAGTCCTGGCTCCATATGGCTCCATAGAGCAAATGGCATCCCACACCCTCCGTCCCATTCGCAGGTGACCAAAACAAGTGGCGGACAGGGGCGGTCTAAGGTAATTTTAAATGGTAAGCTAACATTATTTTGCCCCCCCCCAACATTATTCCCCCCTCCACGCATGCCCAGAAGCGCTGTGCGCAGGCGCAGAGGCCTGTAAACACATCACTCCCTATTCGGCATGCACCCCCCCCTCCGCGCATGCCCAGAAGCTTCTGTGCACAGGCGCAGAAGCCTGTAAACACAGCACTCCCTATTCGGCATGCAGGGAGGTTTGCTACGGCGCGGCGTCGGAGCGCACAAGGCCCAAAAGCGGAACATCGGCCAGACGCTGTCTGGCGGGCGGGGGAATGCGCCCTTTACCCAGATGGCGCCCCATGCAGTGGCGTCCTTTGCCTACCAGTAGGACCACCCCTGGTGGCAGAGCATTTTGTGGCAGGTTTTCTTATTGGAAATTCCTGAACATTTTGGGGAAACCCAGCCTCCAAAAGATATAAATTTGAAAATCTTGGAAATTCAAGTTCCCAGCCATTTGTTACAATGCAGCCAACAATTTGCATTTTTGATGTTGCAAGCCTAAAGTCTCTGAGTGCTGTACTAGGGCCCTGAAGCCTCTTTTCATCACAACCATACACTGTCCGGGCAATCCAATAAGTAAAAGTTTATTAAAAGTAGAGTATATAAAAAGCAAAATCAAAGGAGAGAATTAAAGTTCCATGAATGCTGAGGGTCCAAAAATCCTTTCAAAGAAAGTCCCCAACAGCAATTTCCAAGATTTCCGAAGGCAAGGTAACATGAATCCAAGGCAGGCAAATTATGTCACACACAAACTGAAAGCAAGAACAGCTTGAAACTTGAAGACATGAATTCCAGGAACATAGACATCCCAAAAACCAAGAGCAGAATCAGTGTTGCTCTTAATTAACCAGCATGAACCACTTTTTAAAAGCCAGAAAAACTCCCATGACATCATTCCTCCTGCACCTGCCTTCCTGCTCCTTATCTCTAACCGGTTGTGAGAAGTGAGTCTGTTTTAATTGCATGCCCTGTCTCCACAACTCCAATGGCCTTGCCCTACACACTGAAGGCCTCTGGAAAGCTAAGCTACACAGGGTCAACTCTGGTTAGTACATGGATGGGAGAACTCCATTAAATGCCCGGTTCTGGAAGCTACGTTTTAGAAGAAGGAGCGGGCAAATAGGGCTGTGCATGAATCCAATTTTCAAAATGGGCTCCGGCTGTTTTGGCCAGCCGTAATGGCATGGGTGCCGTGCCAGTTTTTGACAGCAACAGACTACATGGCTGCCTAAAATGGCTGCCTTCAGTTTATTTTGGCTACATGTGGCGTGCGGAGAGGGGGGCAGCCGCTCACACACAGCTTCCCCTGTGAGGCCGTGAGCCCTGATGCCTGTTGGAAGAAGAAAGCGCATCATGTACTAGCTAGCCCTGAGTTCTATCTCAGCGCCTTTGCTGCTCTTAGGATCGCTTCACTTGCTTATGGACTCAATTCAATTTCATTTATTTTCCTGGCCCCACCCCCTTGTAACAGTTCCAAGCTGAACTCAAATGCTCTCTCTTCGGGGGGGGGGGGGGAGGCAAAGGGCGTGGAAAGGTTCTTACAATCTCACTCAGAGAGAGAACTTTTGAAACTATTCTTTCTTGCACGCAACAATGAAACAAGTGGAGATTTTACATCCCTAATTGGCTGCCATCTGGTTCTGGCTCACTCTCTCACTTAAATGGGCCTCTAAGGTATAGGTCAGAGATGTTCTGGGAGAAGTTCAGCAGGTTACGACTCCTCTGCTGAATATCTGTTGAGGGCCTTAGGCTCTTGAGAAGGAAAGTGGCAGCAGGTCGATGCCACTTAATTTCCACTTCCTTGGGTTTTTTCTGCTGCCTCTTCCTCCCCGCGGTCCTCCATTTGCAGCCTCTCCAATCTCCTCAAGTTTCCTACTCGGTTTCTAACTCACTACATACGCTCATGCTTTACAAATCACTATGTATCTTTGCTCCAGTGATACACTGGCTATGTGATGCCTGCCTTCTTTCCAAGCGTTGTCTAACCCCCCAAGGCTCTAATTAATTCTTGTAATTAATCTAGTCGACAATGGCACTAAATTAAAAGTGTAACAGAGGCATTTGGGCTTTTAGATCAGGCCTTGTTTTCTGTCTTGTCTTTTCTGTTCCCCCCCCCTGCCCCCCCTTCTGCAACAATTTGCAAGAAAATATTTATTCATTCATTCATCCATCCATTCATTCATTCATCCATTCGACTTGTACACGGCCACTCCCAGAGGCTCGGGGCAGTTTACAAAGCTCAATAAAACAGTAGAACAATAAAACAAAACATGTTAAAAGTGTAACATTAGGATTCAAAGGCTTGCTTGAACAGAAAGGTTTTGCAAGCTTTGCGAAAGGTCATCAGGTTTCGCATAGCCCGGGTCTCGGGTGGTAGCTTGTTCCAGAGAACTGGGGCAGTGATAGAAAAGGCCCTCTGTCGGGTTGCCGTTAGATGATAAGATTTCATGCTTGGAATGACCAAAACTTCTGCTCTTCGGACCGTAGCGATCTCAAGGGACTATATGGGAACAGGCGATCCTTCAAGTACACTGGCCCCAGACCATGTAAGGCCTTGAAAGTTAAGACTAACACTTTGAATGTAATCCAGTGCTGTTGCACCTTAGACCGTAGTTAGCTCTCCCAAGCACACACACCAGGCCAATGCAGTAAATGTACTTTTATTTAGAATAAAGGATAGTCCAAAGATAGAAAGATAAATGCAAAGCAGTTCAAACAAAGTCCAAAAGCAATTCACTATAGTTCCAAAAGGATGGCAAAGAACGCTGGCAATAGTCCCATGGAAAGCAATGTTGCAAAGTCAAAACAGACCGCTCCTGCGGTTAACATGAACTGGAGATCCTGGACCCATGTCCTCTCCAAACTGAACGTAGCTTCAGGTCTGACGAAGCCCCCTCAGACCAGTCTAATAAAGGAATCGAACTCTTGTGCGTCCACCGCACCCCCTTCCTCCAATCTCTCCTCGAAGATCTGATACTGTCCCTCCTATTGAATTCCCGCTCGTTAGCAGGCCCAGATGCCTCACTATCAGAGTGAGAAGCAGGAAACTCCCTTTCTCCGGAATGCCCATCTGGGAAGGGAGTAGAAACTCTCTCTTGGGAACCAAGGCCGCCGGGCCTCTCAGAGTCTGATCTGGAATCATCTTCCATGAAATCCTGACTGTACACATCTGCAGTCCCATATCCCTCCAGCCATTCATTGTCCCATTGCCAACTCTCGTTTGGAGACCCATACCCATCTGGCCAATCTTCCTCATCACTCTGCCCCTGGTCAGCTAGCACATCCTCACTTTGCCCCTGGTCAGCTGGCACCTGCCTTGGCACCCCTGGGGTCTGTTGATGCCCACTAGGCTGGAACACCCAAAGTACTCGATTGGTAGCCAGTGCAGTCCCTGCAGGACCGGGGTGATGCGGCAACTCACAGGCTCCCCCGCGAGAAACTGGGCTGCAGCATTCTGCACTAGCTTGAGTTTCCTAATCACAGTTAAAGGCAGGCCAATGTAGAGAGCGTTACAGTACTCAAGTGTTGAGATGACCGTAGCCTGGATCACTGTGACCACTGTGATCATTCCGAGACAAATAGGGGGCCAGCTGCCTAGCCTGTCACAGATGGAAGAATGCTGTTCTGCTGACCATGGACATTTGAGCCTCCATGGACAGCAGAGGGTCCAAAAGGACTCCCGGGCTTTTTACTGATGATGACGGGCATAATGCCACACCACCCAGGGTCGGTAGCTTGACATCCCTATCGCCTGGACGGCCCAGCCAAAGGATTTCCATCTTCGCTGGATTCACCTTCAATAATAATCTTTCTTTGTACCACCATCTCCCCAAGGGAACTCAGGGCGGCTCACACAAGCACTCCAAGTGCCACACGCAGACAAGAATACATAAGTATAAATACAATGGCATTCGTATAATATGTCATAAATGTGCATAAAAATCTCATTACTAAAATTATAGAAATTTGAAAATTATAAAATTCTGGAAATGCAGTAGAACCTGCCGGCCGGCTATCTGTCATAACTATCAATCAAAGTGTGGGCCAGTACGATCAGTGATTCATCACATTGGCCATGGATTACTCAGGATCAAAGGCCTGCCCGAAGAGCCATGATTTTAGGAAACATTCGGTGGTCCTCAACTTGGCACTCGTCTGGTAGTCGTTGTCATTTCTGGTTGGCTT
Source organism: Anolis apletophallus (assembly GCA_030556195.1). Taxonomy (NCBI): domain Eukaryota; kingdom Metazoa; phylum Chordata; class Lepidosauria; order Squamata; family Anolidae; genus Anolis; species Anolis apletophallus. The sequence goes on from JARBWK010000014.1 coordinate 422,129, forward strand.
AACGAAGGCAACACCCTAATACAGATTTTGGATTCCGTTTCGTGGACCACACGGCCGGCTCCTCGTGTTGTGGGCTATAAATATCTCCCCCTTGGCTTAGAAATGAGGGCCTGCCAAGAAGAGGTCATCAGTCAAAAGGCGCAGCCTCGAAAGAGCCAAATATGGCCAAGCTGTGCTGCTGGAGGCCACCCCATGCCTGGTGTCTTCCATAAATTGTCAGGCAAAGAGTTTGAGCCTTTCCAAAAAGTTAGCCCTGTCCAAAAGTTAAAAGGCCAGATAGCGTGATCATAAAATTTAAATGTCCAAACACGGATTTGAGAGAAGTTTGCAGGATTTCATTTGTGCATGCTGAGACAGGAGATAAACTGCTCTGAAGGGCCTGTTTAAGCTCCAAAATGCCCACGGAAACAGCGGAGGTGTTTTCTGGGAGGTGGATGTAATACTAATCCCATCATTCGAGCCTCCTGGTCTTTGGCACCTCAGCTGCAGAAACCATTCCCCTTAAAGGTCCGGTGGGTGCCAACACTAGTACCTTTCCTTCGGCATAGAAAAGGATAGGGTGAGTTTTTTCATTATTCAAATCTTCAGGGCCTGAGTGGGTTTTATCCAAATCTGCACATGTGTCCCACTAGACCAGTGTTTCCCAACCAGTGCGCCGTGGCACACTAGTGTGCCGTGAGCAATCATCAGGTGTGCCGTGGGAAATTGGGACCTCCGATACCCTTTCTTCCCCCTCCTGCCGAACACTTTCTCTTCTCCACTCGGGCTCCCTTCTTCCCAGCCTCGCTCTGCTCGCTTTGCCTCGCTTTGCTCTGGGCCGAGTCTGCGCAGTAGCGCCCGCACGGGTCACGCCTTCCCCCCTCCCCCCTCCTGAACACGCTCACGCTGTCCCCTCGTATCAAAATGGCGGCAGAAGCGGCAGCGTAGAAGAAAAAGTAAGTGTTGGGCAGGAGGGGGAAGAAAGGGCGCGAAGGGGGAGGGGGAGGAAGAGGTCTCTGTCGAAAGCTGGCATGGGCAAACTTGGACCTTCCAGGTGTTTTGGACTCCAACTCCCACCATTCCTAGCAGCCTCAGGCCCTTTTCCTTTCCCCCCTCAGCCAATTATGCAGGAAAGGACCTCAGGCTGTTAGGAATGGTGGGAGTTGGAGTCCAAAGCACCCAGAGGGCCAAAGTTTTCCCATGCCTGTTTGAGGGACCTTAAAGTGGTGAGCCTCCTTCCAACATTGTGATTCTGGATAGAAAACAAACAACAACATAACATAACATTGTTTGAGTCCACAGTGCTCTCTGGGTGTAGGTGAACTACAACTTCCAAACTCAAGGTCAATTCCCAAGCAAACCCTTTCAGTACTTTCTGTTGGTAATGAGAGTTCAATATGCCAAGTTTGGTTCAATTCCATTGTTGCAAGAGTTCAGGATGCTCTTTGATTGTGTGTTAACTATAAATCCCAGAAACTGTAACCCCCAAATGTCAAGGTCTATTTTCCCCAAACTATTTTCACATTTGGGCATATTGAGTATTCATGCCAAGTTTGGTCCTGATCCAACATTGTTTGAGCCCACAGTGCTTTCTGGATATAGGTGAACTACAACTCCAAAACTCAAGGTCAATGCCCACCAAACTCTTATAGCATTTTCTCTTGGTTATGGGAGTTCTGTGTGGGAAGTTTGTGTCTTTCTGCCATTCCTGCCAGGATATCTATGTTGTGTTCATTGAAACAGGCCCAGGTTTCACACTGAGTGTATAAATACATTCAAAAACATATTAACTCTATGTATGACTGTGTTAGAGTGTCATTTTGTGTCATTTTGGTTGGTGGTCTGCCCCAGGAGTTTGTAAATGTAAAAAATGTGCCAGCTCAAAAAATGTTGAAAAACACTGGCTTAACCAATTTTTTTTTAATTTTGGGGGGTCCGGACCTTCCGCCCCCTTCCATGGCTGCCGCCCGAGGCCATGGCCTTGGGTGGCCTTATGGGTAATCCGGGCCTGGCTGGGCCCTCAATCTGCTGCACCACAGTGGCATCATCCATCGTCCTCCCTATAAAGTGCTATTCAAGTGAAAACACACACACCTACTACAAGTACAGAAACTCGTTTTGTTTCCCAGGGATTTAGAAAGGGTCTGTGCTGAGTGTTGCAGCCGACCAAGATTAATATTCCTGAGCTAGGAAATAGATGATCTGCAACGACATCAGTAGCCGAGAAAACTTAGGATCCCTTTTCAGCCATGGCGATGCCGAGTGCCAAGGGGAGAACCGAAGGAAAAGGCAAGGGAATCCGGCTCGGCTTAATGAAAGCCTGCCAACATTGTCCCAAGTTAGAGGAGTCCTCAAGTCCTGCTTCAGCCTTAAATCACCAAGAAAGATTACTCCAGGTAACTCTTCCGCAGCACCCATCCGTCATGCCTTGCCAAGCTCTGTCCTTTGGAGACTTGAAATTTACAGTGAGCCTAACACGCTTTTTGTGGCCACATAATTATTTTTATTATGCTTTGTGGCGGTGTGGGCTGCCAAAAGAGATTGTCCTAAAATCCCAATGTGACAAAAATCAATTTCCGGATGCAAATCAGGGTGCCATAGGTGACATTTTTCATACCCAATAAATTGCTTGTCTGTGGCTTTGAACTAATGGCCGCATAAACAAGAGGGATTGGCGGCGAGGCCTGGCACTGCAATCTCGCCCGGGTCCTGCAGACGTGACTTGTCCTCACCCACCTCCGCGTGAGGCTCCAAAGGAAGGCAGGCTTCGTTTCCAGTTGCGCCCTCTGATCCCAGCCCATTCGTCTCTCCGTCCAGAAGAGGACAGGTCCCTGCCGCTTCCAGCCTTTCCCAATCAATCCCGATGGCCTTTGTGTTTCTGTCCACTCCGGACTGCACGTCTCTGAGGACTCTTGTCTCCCCCCAGGCTCTAGGCCGGGCATGGGCAAACTCGGGCCCTCCCTCCAGGTGTTTTGGACTCCAACTCCCACAATTCCTAATAGCCTCAGGCCCCTTCCATTTCCTTTTCCGCTTATTTATTTATTTATTCACACTTATTTGCTGCCCTTCCCCAGGGCCGTAGTCAGGATTTTGGTTCGGGGTGAGTTTGGCTCGGGGGGCTGAGACTGGGTGGAAGAGGGTTTACCCTAGCAAACCTTTTGTATTGTTATCCCAATAACCCCATGAAGGTGGGATATAATGAGCATGGTGATCAGATCATGATATGAATAAACATCACAGTTTAAATAATGTACCAGTAAGGCCTTCTCGCGGACCACCCTGAGAATTTTCGGGGGCTGAAGCCCCTAGCCCCCCCCGGCTACATGCCTGCCCTTCCCCGAAGGCTTAGGGCGGCTAACAGCATATTCATAAAAACAATCATACATAAAAAGCATTAAAACACAATTAAAACACATCAAAAAAATACAGTAAAATGACACAAGAGCCACACAGGCCAGGATTACCCATAAGGCCAACCTAGGTCATGGCACTAGGGGTGCAAACCGAGGGGGGGGGCACAGATCACAGACCAAAAAAAATGTTGAAACAAATAAAAACGCAACGCGCATGGAGATGAGGAAGGAAGGATACCGGAGGTCCTCCTTTTCGGCGGCGCCCCTGCCCCTTCCTAAATACCAGCTCCTGCCTCTGCTATTGTTGCGCAAACGGCGTATGCGCAGGGGCTCTCGACACTGGCGTCGGCGTCGACAGGAGGAACAATTAACTCCCTCGATGCTGACAGTATCCACTTGCTGGCTCCTTCAGTGCAAGTACAGGAAATTCCATCGCGCAGTCTGCGCATGCCCTAACACCATGAAAGCTGGTATTCCTCCTCCAACACAAGGAGGAGACTCCTCCTTACTGGAGAGAGAAGCGCAACTGCCGGGTACGGCATATCATAAACCCCCAGTACAGGAGAGAAGCCCAACGCTACAGGCTCCGGTATCGGAGAGAAGCACGACATCAGTACAGCTGCTGACTACAACACATGCGCAATCCCCGATACCGGGTAGGAGCCAAGCGCCTCAAGCCCCGGCATCAGGGAGGAGGCTCCGCCCCCCATGCCTGCATCCATAGCGCCTGCCGAGAGGGAAACTCCTGTGGCGGACCCAGTGGGGCCACACCGGAAGAGCTGGATGCGGGGCCCTCAGGGGGACGTGTGGCTGAAAGGATGTGGGGGGTTTGCAGTAGAGGTTGGCTTAAAGAGGGCGTAATTCCAAAGTGTGGCCTAGGGCGCAAAAAGGTGTTAATCCGGGCCTGGAGCCACAGCTGGGCGAAGTGTGGCACAGGATAAAACAGATAAACAAATATGGCGGCGAGTAACAAGGGCTGCAGCTCATCCGGCTCCAAACGCCTGCTGGAAGAGCAAGGTCTTCAGTGCTCAAATGGAAGGATGTTCTGCATGGCGCGACGTCAGCAGGCAACAGGTTCCAGAGTGTTGGAGCCACTATTGAAAGCCCGCCCGACGGGTTGCCGTCAAGCGATACATTTTGGGGGAGGGAATGACCAAAAGGTTCTGTTCCTCAGAACGCAACGATCTGGTGGGATGATACGGGATGAGGCGGTCCCACAGGTCCACTGGCCCCAGAACATGTAAGGCCTTAACAGTCAAGACGAACACTTTGAAGGTGATCCGGCATTCTACCGGCAGCCAGTGCAGTTCGCGCAGGATTGGTGTGATGTGAACGCTCCCCGCACTCCCCGTGAGGAGCCAGGGTGCAGCGTTCTGCACCAGCTTGAGTTTCCAGATCACCGACAGAGGAAGGCCAATGTACAGAGCGTTACAGGGACCTGAAAGTGGTGAGCATTATTTGAGTCCACAGTGCTCTCTGGGTGTAGGTGAACTGCAACTTCCAAACTCAAGGTCAAAGCCCCGCAAACCCTTCTAGTGTTTTCTATTGGTCATGGAGTCCTGTGTGTGCCACGTTTGGTTTAGTTCCATAATTGGTGGAGTTGAGAATGCTCTTTGATTGCAGGTGAACTATAACTCCCAGCAACTACAACTCCCAAATGACAAAATCAATTTTTTGAGTGATGGTCACTCCTTGGGTTAGTAGGTGTCTTGTGGCAGCAAATTGTCCAGTGGTTTTTGAGTTATGTTAATCTCACAAATGAACATTACATTCATATAATGTATTCATTGTTCTCAAGAGTCTGGAGAACAAGCCCTATGAGGAGTGGCTTAAAGAGCTGGGCTTCAAGAAGAGAAGGCTGAGAGGAGGCATGATGAGGGCCATGGATAAATACGGGAGAGGACGTCATAGGGAGGAGGGAGCAGGCTTGTTTCCTGCTTCCCTGGAGACTAGGTTGCGGAGCAATGGCTTCGAACTACAAGAAAGGAGATTCCACCTGAACATGAGGAAGAACTTCAGCAGTGGAACTCTCTGCTGTGGTGTGGTGGAGGTTTCTTCTTTGGGGGCTTTTAAACAGAGGCTGGATGGCCATCTGTCAGGGGTGCTTTGAATGTGATTTTCCTCCTTCTTGGCAGAATGGGGTTGAACTGGATGGCCCATGAGGTCTCTTCCAACTATGATGATGATGATGGCTGGATGTCCATGGCCTTGAGAGCTCTCTTCCACTTCTATTATTATTATTATTATTATTATTATTATTATTATTATTATTATTATGGTGGCTGGATGGCCATCTGCTAGGGGTGCTTTGACTGTGCTTTCCCTGCATGAAGGCATATATATAGTGATTGGGGTTTTTTTTGGGGGGGCCAATATAGTGTTCACTTACCATTCAAAATTACCTTAGTCCGGCCCTGTGTGCAACTCATAAAAAGAGAAAGATGGAAGGTCTAAAACGTAAACAGATTCTTTTTACTTCATTACCTTTACCTGTGCGGGGGGGGGTGGGGGTGGGGTGGGGCAGAACGATGGGATGCTGCGAACTAATCTGAGCCTTTGGTGCCTTCATGATCTGCCCACCGGAGAGAGGCCTTCCTCCAAACGCGTGCCTCCTCCTCTTCCTCTTTAAACCTCTTTCTAATCAAGAGGCTGTAATAAGCACGGAGGGATAACTCTTGATTAGTTACCACAGCTGTGTTCCCCTGAATTGCGAGCGCAACAGCTTGGCTAGTAGGCTACAGGGGGAAATGGCTGCTTTTGTCAGGCCGTCACAATGTGATGCCTCCTCCCTGTTCTTGGCCCAGGAAGCGGATTCAACAGCATGGGGAGATCGCCAAGAGAGCGCTCACCCAGGCTGCGGGGTGGAAACAAGGAGCACGGTGGAAAACCCTCCGGCAAGAGCAAAGCAAAAGGAATGTTCCAGAAATTCATTCCACAATGGAAGGGAAAAGGCATGTGGGCGCACCTTCTGAGCCAGCATTACCAAGAGGTTAGGCATTGGATTGGATTCTGGAAAAATTCAAATCTTTGCTCAGTCACTGTGGGGCCTTTCTAAGTTGTAGTAGTAGTAGTAGTAGTAGTAGTAGTAGTAATACCTCCAATATCCCAGGCCCTTAGGAAGAACCTGACAAGTCCCAGGCACTTGGACCTCATGTACATGTGTGCTGCTGTGTTGTTATGTACATGTAAATAAAATAATGATAATATAATATAATCTCTCGGCATTACTTCGCAAACGAAGATTCTTAGGAAGGACCCATCCCACACTTTTTACAAGCGCGTTGATGACTAAAAAGGCCAATCTGAGGTAGGCAAGTTCAGTTGCAGAAAGCACAGCAGAAAGTCTCCTTGGGTGATGTTGTTTCCAAGTTGCGGTTCTTTCTGCGTTGTCGTTTCTCTTCGAGACCCGTTCGGCGTGTCTTCTCGAAAGAGGCCGCAGCATTGTGGAGAGTGCGTCTCCATGCCTCCCGATGTGCGGCCAGGGTGGAGCATTGTTGGTGATCAATCTGGCCGAGCCTGAGATGTTGTTTCAGGGAGTCCTTGTATCTCTTTTTGGGGGCGCCTCTCTTGCGCTGACCCGTGGCAAGTTCACCATAGAGTAGTATCTTTGGGAGGCGGTGGTCCTCCATCCTATGGACATGCCCTGCCCAGTGCAGCTGTGTTCTCAATAGCATGGCCTCAATGCTGGGGATCCCTGCTTGCTCAAGGACAGCAACATTCGTCACATAGTCGGTCCAGTGTATATTTAGGATTGAGCTAAGACAGCGCTGATGAAAGCGTTCAAGGAGTCGTAGGTGTTGGCGATAGGTGACCCATGTTTCAGACCCATAGAGGAGTCTGAATCAATCTTGCCAAGAGAACCCTATAACAGAGCCACCATTGCTAAGAGTTGACAACAACATTATGCAGAGCTATCCATGATAGACACCCCGAATGTTTTTGTTGGTGGTGGCTTTTACCAGTCATAGCAGGATCCCTGCATCCACAGGGAACGCATTCCTGAACTTAGTGTGGAAATGAAAAACCTATGGAAACAGCAGTCCCCCTTTGAAATGCACGGCTTCCCCTGGAAGTTAGCGTACAGTCACCTTGGAGGACCTAGGAAAGAGGGCGCTTCTCCCAAGGAGTTGGCTAAATTCAGCATGCAGCAAAACGCAGTCCACACAACGGTGTGATTTATGATTGGTCCGTAAATACGTTAGACTTACTTAGTGCATTTTGGGTTTGCCAATGAAAGCTCCTCTGCTTTGTGAATTAGGGATGTGTTATCGAACAACCGCCAATCCCCCAGGCCTGTTGTCTGACAACCGGGCAAGCCCCGTGGACCGACCACGGGGCAGAGACCGCGAGGGTTCAGTTAACCTGGCGAGCCCGGAGCGACTAGGTCCTCGTAGCCTACCCGCCTCCCGTAGATCCAATTATGCTCACCAATGCTGCAAGGTAGATGCCACGAAATTGTTTATTCTGCTCAGCTGAGAGGATGCGAACCACAATACCCTGATTCCCGCAAAGAACGCATGCATATACAATCAAAACATTGGTTTTTAAAGGTTACAGAACTGTCAAAACAATTGAATTTCCCGCCTGCCCCCTTCTGGGCCGGTTCCGTCGGTGATTGGTCGGAACGTTGAGATCAGCTGATGGGCGGGATGTTGACCGGCTCTGGGGAGCCTATCGGCGCTTACTCCCATTCGCCATCCTAGCCAATCAGGAGTCTGTGGCCATATATGGAGTTCCAGGAAGGGAAGCTTAGACGGAAATCACTGTCAATATGGCATATGAATAAAACAAAAGAATCCTGGCCAGGTAAACGACCTGGAGTGACACCTGGGAGTGATAGGATTAATGAGATGGTGCGTCATTCTTGAGAATGAAAAAAGGAAAAGGGGAAGAGGCCTGATTATAGTAATTCACTCAAACCTTTGGGTGACAAAAGGGCCTATTTTGGGACACAGCCTGGTTTCCGAGGCCAGGTGTGGCTCCGTTGTGAAAATAGATATTCAATGTCCAATTTCCAAAGGCAAGTTATGCTTGACGACTCAGACCGGGCGAAACTGCCTCCGGATCCGGACAGACGTGGAGTTGAAACAAGAGTTCAATTTCCATAACAAGACTCTGACCGGACAGCGCATGCAATGAGAAGGGTGATGGTCCATAAAGCTTTGGGATGGGATTTTGGTTACATTTCCTCTTACCAAATACAACAAAACACTTTCAAGGCAGTCTTTTCTCAACAAGGGCAAAGGGGGGAAGGGAAGAGGTTACAGGGGGTCAAGGGAGACATGGGAACAATATTATACAGATGCACAGATACAGGGATGAACCTTTATTATGATTTCTGCTTTCCTGATGTCAGCCCAAACACAACAGATGTGGCCCCCTGCTTCATAGGCCAATTCCTTTCTCAAAACTTTTCTTTCTGAGCCCAGAGACGTCCCAAGAGTGAGGGGAGAGGGGAATAAAGATAAAGGATGTAAAGCAAAAACAAGTTCCTTTCCTCCCTTTGGGGGTCCCGAACCCGGGATTCCCGTCCCAACCGGCCTTGGCCCTGCCGTTTGAGCTACCGCGTCTTTCCCTTGGACGCAGCTCTCCTCGCAGTCTTAAGGCGCCCGGGAAGCGGGAGGAGAGAAAAATATATATAAAAATTCAGGAAAAATAGGGAGAAAGTCAGAAAGAGAAAGAACCCTTTTGGACAGACTCCAGCGGGGCTTAGGGGAAGGATGTGTGGGTTTCCACCCGGGGACAGGCGTGCGTGCTGAAGTTGGGACTTGTTCACTCGCGGAACGACCTGCGGCTTGAGAACTGTTGGCCTCGACAACAGATGTTGTCCTAATTGTGGCGTGGAGGCACAAAACCTCGTTCCACAGATTCCTACTCCAATACTCAAACCACTGCACTGCGATGTCTCTCAACCACTTGCTTCCTCAGTCCTCATTTGTGTTCGGAGAGGAGACACATCACCCTCTGCCGTTCAATTCCCTTTGTATTGTTCTGCACTACGTAACCCAAGAGATCCAGACTCTGGGAGCCTCACCCCAAAAAGTCCATGCAACAAGGCAGTTGTGGTTTGAGCATCCCGGACGATTGTACAAAAAAGTAATCTCAGAAATGAGAGCAGAACAATACCTCGCTACCTTGCGAGAACGCATAACCAGGGGATATCCAGCTCAACACATACATAATTGATGGGAGAAAAATGCACTCTTGCCTACACAACCAGTACAAAAATGTGCACATTTCACAATGTTAAACAACAGAGTCCTGTATTTGTCTAGCCGTCCTTCTCGTGGCATCCCGGCCTCTGGGCCTGCCTCATCTGTCTTCGAGTCTTCTTGATCATGAAGGATGGCGTCCTGTGGCAATTCCGACTTCTTTTTTGTAGGCCCGTCCATGATGCACGTTTTTCTATATCGAGGCAGTTTGCTGCTTCTGATCCATCGGTGCCTGCTTTGAAAACGCATCCCACTGACAGCTCTTGTTCTTTCCCCTTTGTCGCTGCTGCAAGAATGAAACAGAACAGGTGCCCGACATTGCACCAACCGAGCGCTCCAGCTTTACATCTGTGCCAGTCGGCCAGCCAGCGTTCATTGGCCTTCCACAGAGATATAGCCAGGCTTCATTCCCTATTTTCCACAGCAGACCCTTGATGGAATTTAAGGTCTTGAGCTCTTGACTGTCCCGCCCAGGACCAAGCTTCTGCAAACCAAGTGCTTCTGTGTTCTCACTAAGGGCCCTTCCAGGCAGGCCCTATATCCCAGGATCTGATCCCAGGTTTTCTGCTTTAAACTGGATTATATGAGTCTACACTGCCAGATAATCCCACACAGCCCTATATCCCAGAATATCCAGCGGTCCCTTCCAACTACCGCCCGGTGTCGAATTTACCGTACCTGGGCAAGGTGGTTGAGAGGGCAGCAATGGAGCAGTTGCAGGCTTTCCTAGATGATGCAACTTGTCTAGACCCCTTCCAGTCCGGCTTCTGTTCGGGGCATGAGGCGGAGACAGTTCTGGTCTCCATCACAGACCAGATGCGCTGCCACCTGGACTAAGGCGGGTCAGTGCTGCTTGTGTTATTGGACCTCACAGCAGCGTTTGATACTGTTGATTACAATCTTTCCTGGGGCCTGGGTGAGGGGAACAGCCTTGAGCTGGCTGTCCTCCTTCCTCCGAAACCAGACACAGCGAGTGAGGAGGGGCGAGCTTCCCCACTAGTTTATGGGGTTCCCCAGGGGGCCATTCTTTCCCCTCTGTTATTTAACATCTACATGCGACCACTTGCCCAGCTGGTGCGCAGCTTTGGGCTTGAGTGTCACCAGTATGCTGATGACACTCAGCTCATTCTGAGGATGGAGGGCCGACCTGGCTCTGTACCTGATTGTTTCCATCTTTGCCTTGAAGCCGTTACTGGATGGCTGTGAGCCAGTAGGTTGAAGGTGAATCCAGTGAAGGCGGAAATCCTTCGGCTACGTTGCCTGGGCAGTGGGGAGCTCCAGCTTCCAACCCTGGATGGCGTGGCTTTATGCCCGTCGTCTTCTGTAAAAAGACTTGGAGTCCATTTGGACACTCGACTTTCAGCCAAGTTGCGTTCTTCCATCTTTGCCAGGCTCAGAGGCTGGCCCCCTACCTGTCCCGCCGTGATCTGGCCACAGTGATCTGGCCACAGTGATCCAAGCGACGGTCATCTCAAGATTGGACTACTGTAACGCTCTCTACATTGGCCTGCCTCTGTCGGTGACCCAGAAACTTAAGCTAGTGCAGAACGCTGCAGCCCGTGTGCTCACAGGCACACCTGTGGGACACCATATTACACCTGTGTTGCAGGAACTGCACTGGCTGCCTATTGAATTCCGGATCACTTTCAAAGTGCTAGTCTTGACTTTCAAGGCCTTGCATGGTCTGGGGCCAGTGTACCTGAGGGACCGCCTCACCCCATACTGTCCCATGAGATCACTGAGATCCGAGGATCAAGATCTTCTCCTTATCTCGAGTGCCAAAGGCTATTGCCTCACATCAACAAGGAGAAGGGCATTCTCCATCATTGCCCCCACGCTTTGGAATTCCCTGCCACCGGAGGTCAGGTCACTTCGCGACCTTCTGACTTTCCGAAAAGCCTGTAAGACCTGGCTATTTCGGCAGGCCTTTAATGTTGTGTCAGTCTAGTCACATACGTTAGTTTAGCTAATTCTGTTGTTTTTAACGTAATATCTTAATGTTTATTGCTATTGTGTTTTAGTGCTATTGTTTTACTGTTGTTTGCTTCTCTTGGATTGTGAGCCACCCCGAGCCACCCGGGAGTGGAGGCTAAGAAGTCAAACAAATAAAACAAATAAATAAATAAATGGACTCATACACACACACAAATAGGTATGGATTGACATTTTGCTATATTGGGGAAAAGGTGGGATAAGAATAAAAGGGACGAAAAAACAGAATGGTGGTCTTCGAAAAAGACACCGTTGCACAAACTTTTGCAAAATAATGTTTTTCAAACAAAGGAAGGAAGGAAGGAAGGAAGGAAGGAAGGAAGGAAGGAAGGAAGGAAGGAAGGAGGGGTCAAGGAAGCTCCAAGGTTTTGGCAATTTCATCCCCAATTGTCGGTCACGCCTGAACCTAAGAGGCTTAAGTGAGCCAGGATGAATGTCCTTGCAGCGCTCAACGTGAGCCCGAAGGCAGCGGCCTTCTCTCCAGAGGGGAGCCTGCCCTGCGTCCCTTTCTTTCTTCCCTCTCCTCCTGCCCCTCCGTGACCAAGAAACGTTCGCCTAAGCAAGACCTCGGGCGATTAGGACGCGGCAGGTGCTAAACCCAATGCCTGGGCTTATCTGTGTGTCTGGAGCCGGAGTTCATTAACTTGTCAGCACCGATTCCTTTTGAACAGCATGGCGAAATGAAAGGAGTGGGCGAGCGGAGGGGAAGGTGATGAACAAATCGATACTACCAGCTTTTCAGCAAGGCCAAAGCAAGGCAGGCGTTCTCTGGAAGCGGACCTCGCTTGAACAGTCTCATTGGGCCATTGCGGTTTTGCTCAAGTTCCTCGTTTTTAAAGTCCCGGGAAGCCTGGGATCCATTCCCGGAGAATTCCTTCAGGAGAAGATGGCTTCTCGGTTTGGCATTCTCTGGCTAGATCTGGAATCCAGGTACTCAGAAAGGATAAGGACGGCGCCTTCTACCAAATTCCGAGGCCCCTTCCACACAGCAGAATGAAATCCCACATTATCTGCTTTGGGCTGGGATATATGGCAGTGTGGACACAGGTAATCCAGTTCAAAGCAGGTATTGTGGGATTTTCTGCCTTGATATTCTGGGCTATATGGCTGTGCAAAAAGACACTGATTTTGCAGAAGGACAGTTAATCTTTAGTGGGACGTCAATTTGACAGAAGGTCATTGGTCAGTATTGTTCACGGATGAACAAACCCAGCCACTGGGCCCAAAATTTGACCCCCTAGACTTGCTCAAATGGCCACAACATCTCTTCCACCATGTCATTTCACAACTTCCCTGCTGACCGAAAAGTTGGCAGTTCGAATCCAGGGAGCGGGGTGAGCTTCCATCTGTTAGCCCCAGCTTCCCATGTGGGGACATGAGAGAAGCCTTCCATAGGATAGTAACACATCCGGGCGTCCCATGGGCAGCATCCTTGCAGATGGCCAATCCTCTCACACCAGAAGAGACTTGCCAGTTTCTCAAGTCGCTCCTGACATGAAAAAAAATTACATAAAAAACGACCGCATTTGGCCAAGACGAATGTTCTTTTGCACCAACAATGCAAGGGTGCACACATGTGCAGTTGCCATGGCAACAATCCATGAATTGGGATACAAATTGCTCCCTCATCCTCCCTATTCTCCGTATTTATCCCCAAGTGACTATTTCTTGTTTCCAAACCTGAAGAAACGGCTCAGCGGAAAGAGATTTGGCTCCAACAATGAAATCACCTCACAAACAAATACCTATTTTTGATGACCTCGACACATCTTATTTTTTGGAAGGAATAAAAAATTTGGAGAAACGTTGGACAAAGTGCATAGAGCCCAAAGGAGACGGCCTTGGAAAATAAAATGATTTTTAAAATCCAAAAACCTGTGTTTCATTCACAAAGTCACTGACTTATTGACCCGCCCTCGTAGCATTGAACCTAATCTGCTTGGCAGTGTTCACCCTTCCTTGCGCCCTCGAGCACTGGAATTATTATGCGCGTAGTGCCAAACAGCTAGTGTCTGTTAATTAGTTTAGATGGAGGAGCCAATGTGAAACCCAAGCTGTGAAGTGGATTAATGTACTGACATTCCCGAGCTCTTTGGAACCCGTTTCAGAGTTTACCCTGTTTGGAAACGAGTGGTTTGGCCCCAGCCTTCTCCTCCGTGGCCATTTCGTCTTCATCACAGACCGCCACTTCATTTGTCAGACTGAGCAGATTCGCCTTAAAGTGCAAAGCACAATGATCGGTGGGGGTCTGCTTTGCCCAGAAGAGCACCCCCCCATTTCTGCCAGGCCAGCTCTCTCTCTCTCTTTCTGCAGGCACCACTGGCTGTGGAGAAGTTCAGGGTCATCCCTGAATCACCAGGCCTCTTGACCATCGCTTGGCAAGCACGTTGTAGCGCAGAGTGAGAGCCTTGATGGACTTTGTGAAGAAGAGCCCGCAATCTCACCCAGCTGGAGAAATGTGTCCTTCTGGGAGGAATTTGGCACTAGCATGTCTGGCAGCGTGCATGGAAGAAAGGATGCCTTTTGCTGCTGCAATCACACCCACCTCCCTGCACGATGAGGTCGGTCCACTTCAGCCAGGCTACCTCCCTCCAACAGCTAGCAGGAGGGGTGTTGGATTAGCGGTGTGGAAGGCCAGGATTTCTATCTCTATTCAGCTACCAAAACCAAGACAACACATCCCTTCATTCAGCTCAGCTTGACCTGCCCAGAGAAGGCCACGCCTCCGTCGCAGTAAAGTTCCGCCCAGAACCTCCCTTTCATTCCGTCGTGGGAGGGAGGCAAATCTCCTTCCTCCCAGCATGCACTGGGGGAAGGTGTCAGTGTGTCAGCATCCTGGAGGTTGTGCTCAATTCTGGCCACAGGGAGGTGCTGTTGCTCCATCTCTATGATGAAGAGCCCTTGATCACAGACTTCCTCCTCTTTAATCGCTGGCATTTTCTGGTATTTCCTTTTTATGGTGCCATAAAATACCTCCCCGCTTTAAGCCATGACTAATTTCTCTTATTTATTTATTTATTTATTTATTTATTTACCCTATATATACCTTGCCTTTCTCTCGCCTGATGGGGCCTTAAGGTGGCTTACATAGAGCCAATTATTCAGTGCCTTAAAACACAGCCCCACATACTGTGCATTACAGTAGTCTATGCAGGATGCAACAAGTGTGTGGACCACTGTGGCCAAGTTTGACTTCCCAAGGTATGGGTGCAGCTGGCGCACAAGTTTTAATTCTGTGAAAGCTCCCCTGACCACCACCAAAACCTGGGGCTCCAGGCTCAACGATGAGTCCAGGAGAACTCCCAAGCCGAGCAACCCCATCCAGCAGAAGCGGTGACCCTATGCCCTGTTTGGCCTTGCGACTAACCAGAAGGACCTCTGTCTTGTCTGGATTCAGTTTCAATTCGTTCACTTATCCAGACCGCCACAGCTGCCAAGCACTGGTTGAGGACCTGAACACCCTCCTTAGCAGCAGGTGGGAAGGACTGACAGCGTTGGACGTCATCCGCCTACTGACGGCAACAAATTCCCAAACTCAGAAACTCCAAAGTATAATTTGCCCTTTTCCTACAATATCCCATTGTTGGATCATGTTCAATTACTGGTCAACAGTAACTTCAAGATCCTTTTCACGTGTCCTATTACAAAGCAAAGTATCCCCTATCTGATTCTTATGGCCCTATAACTGGCTTCATCAGCTCCTAACAGATCTGGTGCTTTAAGAAGGATGTAATGACTACATAGGTGGGTGCTATAGGGTACATGGCAATGTAGTGGTTTAAGCATCGGACTATTTATTATTTATTTATTATTTGGTTTTGTATTCCGCTCCTCCCTGCAGGCTCGGGCGTGCCGGGCAAGGCCTTAAAGGTTAACACCAGCACCTTGAAGGCGATTCGGTGCTCCATAGGAAGCCAGTGCAGTTGCCGGAGAATGGGCATGATGTGCTCCCTTGCCGGCGTTCCCGCTAGCAAGCGAGCAGCGGCGTTCTGCACTAGCTTGAGCTTCCGGATTGTCGCCAAGGGAAGGCCGACGTAGAGGGCGTTACAGTAGTCCAGCCTCAAGATGACCGTCGCTTGGATCACCGCGGCCAGGTCGTCCCTGGACAGGTAGGGCGCCAGTCACCTAGCCTGACGTAGGTGAAAGAACGCCGTCCTGCTGACCACAGAGGCCTGAGTCTCCATGGTCAGCAAGGGGTCCAGTTGAACACCTAAGCTCTTAACCAGGGATGACGGGCTAAGACGCTTGCCATCCAGGGTAGGCAACCGGCACTCATCCAGCCCAGGGCGACCGGGCCACAAGATCTCCGTCTTCGACGGGTTCACCTTCAGCCGGCTGGCCCGCAGCCAACCACTATGACTCTAGAGCAGTGTTTCTCAACCAGTGTGCCATGGCACACTAGTGTGCCGTGAATGATCATCAGGTGTGGGAAATTGGAACCTCCAATACCCTTTCTTCCCCCTCCTGCCCACAGTGCTCTCTGGGTGTAGGTGAACTACAACTTCCAAACTCAAGGTCAATTCCCAAGCAAACCCTTTCAGTACTTTCTGTTTGTAATGAGAGTTCAATATGCCAAGGTTGGTTCAATTCCATTGTTGCAAGAGTTCAGGATGCTCTTTGATTGTGTGTTAACTATAAATCCCAGAAACTGTAACTCCCAAATGTCAAGGTCTATTTTCCCCAAACTATTTTCACATTTGGGCATATTGAGTATTCATGCCAAGTTTGGTCCTGATCCAACATTGTTTGAGTCCACAGTGCTCTCTGGATATAGGTGAACTACAATTCCAAAACCCAAAGTCAATGGCCACCAAACTCTTATTTTATTTTCTCTTGGTTATGGGAGTTCTGTGTGGGAAGTTTGTGTCTTTCTGCCATTCAGGCCAGGATATCTATGTTGTGTTCATCGAAACAGGCCCAGGTTTCACACTGAATGTATAAATACATTTAAAAACATATTAACTATATGCATTACTGTGATAGAGTGTCATTTTGTGTCATTTTGGTTGGAGGTGTGCCCCAGGATTTGGTCAATGTAAAAAATGTGCCACGGCTCAAAAAAGGTTGAAAAACACTGCTCTAGAGAACAGGATTCAATTTCCCAATTGAGCAATGAGCATGGAAACACACTGGTTGATCTTCGATGAGTCACACATGCTCGGTCCCAGAAAATCACATGATAGGTTTGTGTTAGGGTAACCACAAGTTAGGAATGACTTGAAGTTGTACAACAGCAGCAGCTGTAGTTAGAACGTGTGCCCTCCAGGCACTTGAAGGCGGTCGATAGACACAGAGTAACTCGTAGAGAGATGACCATGGTGTCATTCAGTGCTTTGCTGCCATCTCGCAGCACTTGCCCCCTGAGGTGACCCCCACTGCCTTCCTCATAAACCAGCCAGCTCTACCTGGTTTCCACCTTCATTGGGCATTTTGAGCAGCTTCATGCCAAATAACTCTCACCGCGTTCTAGCTATCATCATCGCCGCCACCTAGTGCAATTAAAAAAATAGTAAATATCCAAGTGAGTGCATGTGTATCGAATACACCAATGCGCACAGTCAGCTAGAGATGGATGCTGGGTGCTTGTCCAATATGGATCCCATTCCATTATGAGAATGAAACACAAAAGCAATTTCACGTTTCCCTAAAGCAATTGTGCGGCATGTAAAATTACTTTTAGGTATTTTATTGGCTCCAGCACACATAGCCCTGGTAGTGGAGGTCTGTGCTGAAATAAAAAATTATCCATACGGGTCTATTGATGCATCGCTGGCATGCGCGCAGGGAAGCCACTTTAAACAAATATAATGAGAAGAGAAGTTCATGCTCACAGCGGGCACATTTTGCAAACTCCTTGTGGTGCCGGGTAGATGACTCGCAACCAAAATATTCCCCTCCCCAGGCACACAGTGAGACGTAACCAGTGGTTCCAACTTCCAAGGCAGATTAATGGGCCGAGGTGAAAGAGCAGCTCCCTAAAATCTCAGCGGTGCGCCCAACCCCCTGCTTCCACCGGGAAGAAACTCAGCGCCGGTTCCCTCGAATGTCGAACTTAGAAAAGGAGTAAGGGAGAAACTTGTTCGTCTTTCTCTCGTTCTCTTTATTATAACTCCATCAGGCTTTATCTAATTTTTCACGACATCATGAAACGACAAAAGGATGGGACACACACCCCTTTTCTCCCTACTTGCCATCATATAAGTTGCATGGGCACAAGGCTGGGATCAGGCCCGGATTAACCACTTTTGGTGCCCTAGGCCACACTTTGGAATTACGCCCCCAAACCAACCTCTACCGCACCCCCCCCCAACTCCTCCTCCTCCTCGCAGCCCCGCGCACCCTTCTTTCTTGAGTCGAGGAAGGAGGGCCAAGGGCGCAAAGAGGAGGAGGACGGAAGGGAAGCCCTGCCCCCGTGCCGGCATCGGCCCCAGGGGCGGGGCTTCCCTCCACCTCCTCCTCTTCGTGGCATGCCTCGTGCCCTCCTTCCTTGACAAAGGGTCGGGGCAATGGCGAGGGGGGGGGTGCCATTCCCTCCTCCCCCGTCCCCTTGCAGCTTTCCCCATTAATCACTGGGCAAATCACTGGTCTACATTAATCACTGGGCAAATTGGAGTGGGGACAGAGAAGGAAGAGCAAAAAGTATTTTGGAGATCCAGATCTATGAGTGGAAGGAGCTCCTTGATGGTAAGAGCAACTTGGCAGTGGGACCCATCACCTGCTGTTTGTTTCTCCAAAAAGAAGCCAGAGAGCTTCTCATTGGATTTCATATCCTGCCTTTTGGAAAAGGGCAGGGTATAAATCCAACCAATCATGCTTTTTCCTGGAGATCCAACATTCAGTTGGTGTTGTGATTGAGCCTCCAGCTGCTACTGATAGTAGTGATTCAGAAGACTCTGATGGCTCAGCATCTGGGGAGAGTATGGAACGGGGGGGGGGGCTGTTTGTAGCAGGAGTACTGGTGTTTGCAGAAAGAGGCTTACTCATGAGTCAAGTGAGTCAAGTGAAGAGGATCACTTGCAGCTCAAGAGAGTCAAGCAAATAATTACAGCACCTACAGACTCTGAGGCATTTGAGGGATTCTCTGGGAATGATGGGAGTCAGAGTACAGAGGACACTTCTACTGAAATGGATTGGACTCAAGTAAGAGAAATCCAGAGGGCTTGTGAGGAGCCCACAAGTTCAGGCACCTGGGTAGGATTCACTGATGATCAGGATTGGCCCTCAGAGTCCCCAGACAATTGGGGGAGGGATGTTCTAAGTCTTAACCACAGGAGGAAATCTTGGAGGGTCAGTCAAAGGGCGGCAGCTGCTGGGAGAGTAACACCTGAGGATGAGGATGAGAGGGCGTCGACCTCATCAAGTGGATCTGACTTGTAGTGAGCTTAAAAGGTGGGCATTTTGGGACTAACCTCTCTGGCCAGCAAGGAGTTGCCTTTGGATCCTAGGACTCTTGCATCATGTCACCTTGCACCTTGAAGCCTTGTTTCCAGACTGATTCTGCTGCTTCCTGTGGTGGGTTTGAACTCCACTGGATTGCCCCCCAGTTGGACCGTGGGTTGTGTCTTCACTTCTACGTCTATCTCCTCTCCTTGACCTTGGCCTGGCTCCTGGGTTACGTCTCTCCTACGCCCCTTTGGAGACCTCCTTGGACAACCCTTTGATGACTTCAATGCTGATGACCTTGGATTGATTCTGACGGCGACATCTCCTCTGCTGCCCTCAGCGTGCCTTTCTCTGTTTGTTTTGCTTTGATTTTGCTAAAGAGTTTTGGCGTTTTGAATGCAGGCTTTTTCTACCGGTTTGTTTTCATGCCGGTCAAGGCTTCCTTTTGTGAGTGTTTTCACTGACCATTAAGTGCTTTTGTTTTGCAAATACTTACCTCCAGAGACTCTGTGAATATCAAAACAAACTATTTACACTTCAATTGGGTTTGGCCCTCTCAACTGGCGTCTGCTGCGACAGTAGGGGTTTGGACTCGATGGACTACGAGGAAATGTTGAACTCTGTGATGCTGTGATGGTGCTCACACTGATTGAGGGCTCCATGTTTCCCAGTTTTGCCAGGGAAGAAGCCAAGGCCGGTTCTTTTAGGCGCCGTCCACCTCTGCAGAATACAAAGACGCCTTCGCCGAGAGCCACAGGGAGGTTTTCAGGGAGGAAATTAATTGCTGCGGTATATTTTTCAGAGGAGCAAGCGATACCTACCTCTTAGGCGAGTAATAGGAGAGCAAGAGGAGGTGTGAAACTGATTAACAGACCGCAGTCCCTTATCTACAGCATCAGACAATGGATTCACTGCTTGGGAGCTAATGCATTCCGGCTGAAACTGTGTCCCATTGAGATGTATGAGGTGATGACATCCTGACTAATGGCACGGGGCTGACAAGATGTAAATCACTTACTGTGCTGTGGAGAGGTATTCCTCAAGGCACGTGCAGCTTGCCTCGCAGATGTGAATCATTTTTTAACTAGACGGGAAAGTACCCAAAAGATATGGATGACGCAAAGAACGATCTGGTAGGTTGACCCACCTTTGTTACCAGAGACACCAATGCCCGTAAAACTCCAGGTTAAACTGAAACATTTGCGAGACACATGGCAAGATCTTGGGAGAGGTCGGCCGGGCTGCTTTCCGTGCGAGATTCACTGCCCAGGTCAGTGTTTCCCAACCTTTTTTGCACCGCGGCACATTTTTTACATTTACAAAATCCTGGGGCACACCACCAACCAAAATGACACAAAATGACACTCTAACACAGTCATACGTATAGTTAGTATGTTTTTAAATGTATTTATACACTCGGTGTTATGAACACAACATCGATATCCTGGCAGGAATGGCAGAAAGACACAAACTTCCCACACAGAACTCCCATAACCAAGAGAAAATACTATAAGAGTTTGGTGGGCATTGACCTTGAGTTTTGGAGTTGTAGTTCACCTATATCCAGAGAGCACTGTGGACTCAAACAATGTTGGATCAGGACCAAACTTGGCATGAATACTCAATGTGCCCAAATCTGAACACAGATGGAGTTTGGGGAAAATAGACCTTGACATTTGGGAGTTATAGTTTCTGGGATTTATAGTTAACACACAATCAAAGAGCATCCCGAACTCTTGCAACAATGGAATTGAATCAAACTTGGCATATTGAACTCTCATTACCAGCAGAAAGTACTGAAAGGGTTTGCTTGGGAATTGACCTTGAGTTTGAAGTTGTAGTTCACCTACACCCAGAGAGCACTGTGGACTCAAACAATGTTGTGTTATGTTGTTGTTTATTTTCTATCCAGAATCACAATGTTGGGAGGAGGCTCACCACTTTAAGGCCCCTCAAACAGGCACGGGAAAACTCTGGCCCTCTGGGTGCTTTGGACTCCAACTCCCACCATTCCTAACAGCCTGAGGCCCTTTCCTGCTTAAGTGGCTGAGGGGGAGAAAGTAAAAGGGCCTGAGGCTGCTAGGAATGGTGGGAGTTGGAGTCCAAAACATCTGGAAGGTCCAAGTATGCCCAAGTTTGGGGGAAGAAAGGGTAATGGAGGTTCCCACGGCACACCTGATGATCTCCCACAGCACACCTGATGATCGCTCATGGCACACTAGTGTGCCCCGGCACACTGGCTGGGAAACACTGGCCTAGGTGACTGAACTTGAGCTCATTCTGGAAAGTGGGAAAGATACAGTCTCCACATAAGTGAGCCAGATAACAGGATCCTATTAAATTGAAATGAGTGTTGTTGAAGACTTTCATGACCAGAATCACAGGGTTGATAATGAGTTTTTAGGCTGTTTGGCCATGTTCCAGTATCATTTTCTCCTGATGTTTTGCCTGTATCTGTGGGAATGAGGCAAGTGGAATGTATGTACACCTGTGGAATAATGTCCAGGGTAAAATAAAGAACCCTTGTCTGTTTGAGGCAAGTGTAAATGTTGCAATTAGCAAGCTTGATTAGCAATTGAGCAGCCTTGCAGCTGCAAAGGCTGGCTGGAGGCACCCTCTGTTTGGGAGGTGTTCACTGGCACTTGATTGTTTGCTGTCTGGAGCTCTCCTGTGTCCTAGGGCTGCTCTTTATTTACTGTCTTGATTCTGGTGCCTTTTAGTGACCAGATTTTGTTTCTTTCCATGGCTTCCTCCTTTCTGTTCAGATCGTCCACATTCCTCTTGTGGGTTTCAGTGGCTTCTCTGTGTCATCTGACATGATGGTTGTGAGAGTGGCCCAGCATCCTTGTGTTTCCAAATAGTTTTCTGCGTCCAGGTTGGTTCGTCAGGTGCTCTGCTATGGCTGGCTTCTCTGGTAGAATCAGTCTGCCGTGCCTTTCATGCTCTTTGATCTGCTGCTGCGTTTGGGGGTCCCTGTGCAGACCCCTTGTCCACCGCTGCACAGTATGCAATGGACTCTGGCAGAGGTGAGAGGATCCTTCTTATCCTTTGCAGAACATAAGATGTGATGAATTTTCTTGGTGGGTTTGTAGCAGGCCCGGATTAGCCATAAGGCCACACTAGGCCACGGCCTAGGGGCACAGCCATGGGGGGGGGGGCAGATCCAGACCCCTCCCTCAAATTTTTCCCAAAAAAGGTCGATTTTCGGACACTTCTGCTGCCTCTGAGAGTCTATGGCACCCCGCGCGCAGGTGCAGAAGTGGCCGAAGATTGCCCTTTTTTTCTCAGGCGTGGTGGCTTTAGGAAGGATGGAGGATCGGCTCCTCCCTCCCTCCTAAAGCCACCATGCCAGCCTGATAAGCAGCCGAAGATCGCCCTTTTTTTCTCAGGCTAGCGCGAGGAGGAAGGGGTGGAGCAGTGGAGGGAAGCCCCGCCCTTGGGGCCACTGCCGCACATGCGCGGCATCGGCTCCGAGGGTGGGGTTTTCCTTCCTCCTCCTCCTCGCGCCGGCAAGGAGGAAGAGGTGGAGCCGCAGGCGGGGGCGGAGCCGGGGGCAGAGGCCTCAGCCGGGGGTGGGGCGGAGCCACGGGCAGAGGTGGAGCCTTTGGCCTAGGGCGCCAAAAGGGCTTAATCCGGGCCTGGTTTGTAGCTTGTTTGGAGATTGTGTTTCTTCATCAAATTGACAGGAATCTGGCACTTTCCCCTTGACGCCACAAGAAAGGGGCCATTCCGCCTTTCCCTCTTTTGTTACAGTGGTGGCACATCAATTGGTCAGAAGTTGAATTATGTTTGGTGAGAATTCAGGTTCTTCCAAAGTGATCCAAGATATTCACCAATATATGAAACGATATCATTATGTCTACCTATCTTATCTACTTGTACTACCTCATTGCATATGTCCTTGAATCTATATGGGAAACAGTAAGCCTTTTGATTACAACGTCCAGAATGGCTTATCTAATAGGCTCGATGGGGAACTCTTGGGGACTGCAGCCCAAACGATACTTGTAGCCAGAACACTAAGTGCCTGCGCGTTGCGGCATATACAATCGCCCCAATTCAGTCCGTTGTTTGCATACAATTATATAATCATTATATTTAATGAGCAGCATGCTGCTGTCCCTGCCAGGGAGATGATTTACAGCTGGCTTTAAGGAAAATAAGCTCGCTAATATAAATAATGATGGAAGGAGTCGTTTGGCTGGTGAATTGGTAAACAACCGCGCCATCCAAAGTGCCGTTCTCTCCGCCTGCAATATTTTCCCCTTCTGCCCAAAGTTCTGCAGAATAATCTCTTCTTGAAGGAGAAGGTTTGGGCTGTTATTTGGCTCAGCTGGAGGAGATCAATTGGATCAATGGAAGTTACACATGTCTCGATTTACCATGTACTAATTGATTCAATGGTTTTATCCAATTGGAAGTAAGGACTTTATTGCACGAGGCAAGAAAACCGGCCTTGCAGCTGGTCCATTGCTTTTGGTGACAGTTGACATCACACAATCCTGCGCGCATTCCTCCGGCACGAAACCTCATTCCCCTTTTCATTTCATTTTATATTTATATTTGTTTTTATGGTGCTTTTTAAAAGCTGGAATTGCACAATTGCACGCAAAATAAAGGACAGCCATTGTGCAGGAAGGCAGGGCAACCGGTGTGGGGGAAGTATGCTTCCTGGGCGAGATCAAAAATGGACAAATTTCTGTCCCTGTGCTAATGGAGAGTGGTGCCATGTCAATGGTGCTCAGCATAGCATGTGGCATCTTATCCACTGTTTAACAGGAAAGTCGTGGAATAGCTGTTTCGAGCAATAACATTCTAGCAGGAAAATCCAAGTCTTGATCTGCGTTGAACTGTCACCTTCAAGGAAGGTCATTTGAGTCCGAGGCAGTAACAAAAGGAATAATTTTTAGTTTTAAAAAATGCAGTGTTTTCATTCCTAGAAATGCCAGATTTCTATACACGGTATATTTTATTTATTTATTTATTATTTCAATTTGTTAGTCGCCTCTTCCGACAGGCTTGTGGCAACTTACATGTGCTTAAAACCATGAAAACACTATAAAACAACGGACCAATGTCCACGCATTAAAATTAAAATTAAAATTGTACAGACAGATACACACTAAAAAATAACTCTTGGGCCTACATTACACAGTGAGCGGCCTAGAGTTGTCTACAGACCGAACACCTGCCCGAACAGGAGGATTTTACAAGGCTAAAAGATCGGACTGTGCGCGGATTGTGGAGGGAAGGGCGTTCCATAAAGCTGGCGTGATGGCACTGAAAGCCCTCCTCCGCGTTGAAGACAGGTGGATGGATTGGCAGCTGGGTACCACCAGGAGGTTCAGGGACTCAGATCGCAGTGGTCGTGAGGGACTGTATTGGGAGAGGCGGTCCCTGAGGTACACTGGCCCCAGACCATTCAAGGCCTTAAAGGTCAAAACCAGCACCTTGAAGGTGATCCGGTGCTCTATTGGAAGCCAGTGCAGTTGACGCAGAACAGGCGTGATGTGGCAGCGAGATGGAAGGCCTGCCAACAGCCGAGCTGCAGCATTCTGCACCAGCTTAAGCCTCCGGATCACCGACAGAGGAAGGCCGATGTAGAGGGCATTACAGTAGTCCTATCTTGAGATGACCGTGGCTTGGACCACTGTGGCTAGGTCATGACGGGACAGGTAGGGGGCCAGCTTCCTCGCCTACCGGAGGTGGTGAAAGGCCACTTCGCTGACGCTGGAGATGTGTTTCTCCATCGTCAGATGGGAGTCAAGCGTGACTCCTAAGCTTTTAAGCGATGGTACTGTTAAAATTATTGCAGAAGCACATAACTTTGAACATTATGATCGCTGTGCAATTTCAGACCTCACTTAGAACAGTGGTTTCAATTTACAAGATGTACCAGAATCCTATCTATTTAAAGCTTTGATCCAATAAATCTATATGATATGGCCGTGGCAGTTCTGCTAGAGGTGTTAGGAGTAGGCTTGTGCAATCCACGTAAACCTTGACTCATTTTGTGTCCTGGCTTTCGGTGGGGCCCGTGATCCATTTTTGCGAGCCTCCCGAGCCTTTTCCTGAGCAGAGGAAAGGTGGCATTTCAATAAAAGAACAGCATTAATTTAAATCATTGATTTACAATTTGTTTAAATTGCTCTTCTTGCGCTCAGGTGCAAAGTGCTATTGGCACACTGTTGACTCTTCGAGCTCTTTGCAAAGGCAAAGGCTTCTTCTTTTTTTTTGTAATGGTTTGACAAACAGTTTGGAAGTATTCACTGTCAACCTACAGACTGTGGTGACAATCAAATGGTGTTTTTGGTGATAACATGTACCTGGCACGGTTGATCGATATCCATCTGTATCACAGGAAACTCTTTTTAGCCAGGAAATACTTTGCAGAGAGAATCGTTTTCTCGGCACTCCAGTTGCTGCTCCTGCCCATCGGAAGCCGACGTGGGATCCTGTGGTCTGTGAACAGGCCCGGATCAACCCTTTTTGGGGCCCTAGGCCACACATTGGAAGCCATGCCCCCGGGCCAATGCTGAGCATGCACGGCAGCAGCCCTAGGGGTGGGGCTTCCCTCCGCCTCTTCCTCCTCGCTCACGCCGGGCGCCCCTCCTTCCTTCCTTGAGTGAAGGCCTAGGGGCCTCTGGCGCTTCGCACGCAGGCGCAGATGTGCTCGAAGATCGACTTTTTTACAAAATGGGGGGGGTCTGGATCTGGCGCCCCGGCTGTGCCCCTAGGCCTTGGCCTAGGGTGGCCTTATGGATAATCTGGGCCTGTCTGTGAAACTGCCTTTTTGAAACTCGGCCTCTTGACTGGTGAGGTGGGAAAATCATTGCTTTCAAGAGTGTTGATAAAGCCAGCCTCCTCTCAGTCCCCAAAGTCGTTGAGGGGGGGGGGGGGGTTGGATTGGCTACATCTAGATGTATCTTCCACCCATAGATTATCTTCCAACTCCATGATTCTGTGATTTATCACCATGTTCCCCTTGAAACCTCAAAACCCGGGATTCTGTTTCCAGCCAACTCAAAAACTGATTTTCATTAATTTTGGGCAGGCAACACCTTTCTGCTTCGATTCAGCATGCCATCAAACCTAATTTTATGTGCATCCCTGCACCAGAAGCTAAACAACTAGCAACACAACAGGTTTATTGGTTGGCTGTAATGGGTTGCCAATTTGCACGCCAACGGCAATTGTGACAAATGGACACCAGTCCGGCCTTCTGACTCATTCCCATGACAACTTCTAATGAAGTTTTTTGTTGTGAAGACTAATGGCGCCTGTTATTGGCAAGCGGCAAAGCCATTCATTCACATTTTTCAAGAAGGGGCGAGCATCCCAAAGAGACCTTTCCAGCGAAAAGAGATAAACAGAACTGCGGCTTCTATAGCGAGGGCGGAACATCCCGCCTATCCGTAATCCCAGGTAAGAGAGATATTGAATTGGTCCAGTTGGGACCAGAGCAGCAATTTTCCCATCTCGGTTAAGGTGAGCCTTGATGTTGTTTTGCAATAGATTACTCGGCTTCACTGGGAAATCAAACACCTTGACATAGGAAAGCGTTGGCACTGGGATGGGTTTGGGGACATTAAGGAGATCGCTGTTGAGGATGCGCATTCAGAGAAAGCATTCCTATGTGTTGAGGGGAGAATGCAGAGTAAAAAATTGACTATACAAAGGTGGATATGAGATTGGCCAGGGATTGCCACACGACCATTCCTCACCTTCGCTTCCTTTCATCCGCTTGTCCCCCTTAGGGTCCCGCATCCAGCTCTCCCGGTGTGGCCCCACTAGGTCCGCAACAGGAGTTTCCCTCTCGGCAGGCACTATGGATGCAGGCATGGGGGGAGGAGTCTCCTTCCCGATGCCAGGGCTTGAGGCACTTGGCTCCTACCTGGTAGTGGGGATTGTGCATGCGTTGTAGTCAGCAGCTGTACCGATGCCACGCTTCTCCTCGATACCGGGGTTTGTCGCGTTGGGCTACCCTCCTGTTCTGGGGTTTGCGCATGTGCCGTAGCCGGCAGTTGCACTTCTCTCTCCAGTAAGGAAGAGTCTCCTCCTTGTGTTGGAGGAGGAATACCAGTTTTCATGGTGTTAGGGCATGCGCAGACTGCGCAATGGAGTTTCCTGTACTTGCACTGAAGGAGCACCGAGGGAGTTAATTGTTCCTCCTGTCGACGTCAACGCCAGTGTCGAGAGCCCCTGCACAAACACCGTTTGCACAATAGCAGAGGCAGGAGCTGGTATTCAGGAAGGGGCAGGGGCGCCGCCATAAAGGAGGACCTCCGGTATCCTTCCTTCCTCATCTCCATGCGCGTTGCGTTTTTATTTGATTCAACATTTTTTGGGGGGTCCGTGATCTGCGCCCCCCCCCTAGGCCATGTCCTAGGTTGGCCTTATGGGTAATCCTGGCCTGCATATACAGCTTATACACGTGACCAAAAGAAAATGTTTTCAGCAAAATTAACTCCATCAGGACAACAAAATCTGGATGTTTTTCCAAGTTGCAAAGAAGTTGTGTTTGCTGATGTAGAAATTTATATCTTGCAGGAGGGAACACCTGAAGGCACAGCGATATTCTGTATCTAAAAGGGAAAAAAACACATTAATTAACAAGATCACAATCTATAGATATGGCACATGAAATCACCAAAGTGTAAGTGATTAACTTTGGCACTTATCTCCCATCTGAGATAATGAGGGCTGAGATGCAATCTTGGACACAAGCTGAGCGAATGCTCCTGGGTAATGAAACCCTCCCGTGCTTTCAGGGATTATTCGCAAGGGCAGGAAACTAAGCAAAAAACAACAAACCAACTATTTAGAGTAAGGACAGGAAGCTCTCCTCTGGTTTGTTTATTTATTTATTTATTTATATTTCAAATTTAATAGACCGCATCTCCCGAAGCTCGTAGCGGTTTCCAAAGGTAAAAACACACAATCACACAACGTCCCAATATCTTTAAAAACATCCTAGCAAACATTAAAATATTCCTAACAATAAAATACATCATGAGGCATCAAAAGGGGGCGCCAATTCGCGGCTCGGCAAGCAATCAGAGGCGGACTTGTTCTTGCAGAGCGTTAATCAGTTGCTGAACACCTGCCAGGAATAGCCAGGTCTTGCAGGCCCTGCGGAAGGCCATCAGATCGTGCAGGGCCCGCGTTTCTGCTGGCAGGGCATTCCACAATGTTGGCGCGGCCGCTAAAAACGCCCTCTGCTGAGTGCTAGCCAACCTACATAATTTCACATCAGGGATCTCAAGAAGGTTGTGGTCCTCTGAACGCAGTGATCTACTGGGTACATATGGGGTAAGCCGCTCCCTCAAGTACACTGGCCCCAAACCATGTAAGCTCTTGAAAGTCAAGACTAACACTTTGAAGGAGATCCGGAACTCAATCGGTAACCAGTGCAGTTCACGTAGGGGAGGTGTTATGCGCGCTGTTCTGGCAGCTCCCAGCAGGAGGCGTGCAGCCGCGTTCTGCACCAGTTTAAGTTTCCGGATCACCGTCAGAGATAGGCCAATGTATAGCGCATTACAGTAATTGAGCCTCGAGATGACCGTGGCTTGGATCACCGTGGCTAGGTCGCAGCGGGAAAGGTAGGGAGCCAGGCGTCTTGCTTGCCGAAGATGGAAGAAGGCTGTCTTGCAGGCACAAGCAATTTGTGCCTCCATAGACAGCTGGGGGTCCAGCCGAACCCCAAGGCTCTTAACTGAAGACTGCGGGCATAATGCCACGCCATCAAATGTTGGCAGCTGGATCTTCTCCCTGCCTGTGTGACCCAACCACAAGATCTCCGTCTTCACCGGGTTCACTTTCAACTTACTGGCTCGCAGCCATCCAGTTACGGCTTCTAGGCAAAGTTGGAAATTATCGGGTACAGATTCCGCCCCAGCATCCAGCCCGAAACTCCGCACCAGTTGGGCGAGTGGTCTCATATAGATGTTAAATAACAGCAGGGAGAGGATGGCCCCCTGGGGGACCCCACAATGTAAGGGGGTGCCCCCAGAGACCTTCCCTCCCCACTTCACTCGCTGCAGGCGGTTTTGGAGGAAGGAGGACAGCCAGCTGAGAGCTGTCCCCCTCACCCCCGCCACCGCCAGGCGGTGTGTCAAAAGTTGGTAATCGACAGTATCAAACGCTGCCGTGAGGTCCAATAACACGAGCAGCGCCGATCCGCCTCGATCCAAGTGGCAACGGAGTAGGTCTGTGATGGAGACCAGGACGGTCTCCGTCCCGTGCCCAGAACGGAAGCCGGACTGAAGGGGTCCAGCCAGGATGCATCCTCCAGGAATGCCTGCAGCTGCTCCATTGCTGCCCTCATCACTGCATGATTACTCCATGATGAAGTCTAAATTCATCCGTCTTGTACTTGTGATACATCTGAGTGTTCTTAGTTCTATGGATCTAGATGCTGAAATCCACTATGTAGCTTCTATGCCATTGGGTGTCGTGCAATTGGACTTTAAAAGTGCTCGCCAATGTGTACACCTTATTCTGAGGAACTGGTTCAGGACAGCGGACAGTTCCTTTACAAACTGAAAAATGGTCTGGATTCTCCAACCCATTGAGGTGGCAACTATTGGACTTTTTATCATTATGTGCCTTCAAGTCACTTACAATTAGTGGGGAGCTAAGGTGAAGCCGTTGTGGGGATATCTTGGCAAGACTTTTCAGAGGAGGGTTGCCATCGGGAATGGAACGTACCCATGGTCTTCCCAGTAGATTCCCACAACTGATTATTAACTCTTCTCCCTACAATCCTAGACCAACACTCAAAAAAACGACACCTAGTTGGCTATCATCATGCATCCCAAGGTCCTCCTAGTAGGCTGCCACAACTGGGCAGAGGCTCGGTCCCTCTTCTCCCCAAATCCTAAACCAACACTCAACTACATCTAATTGGCTGTCAGCCATTCTCTGGACAACATTATTGAAGTCACAGTGTAAGATGAATAAACCGAGGAAGGTCTAACATTGCTATACCAAAGATGCAGAAAATGAGAAGCATGTCTCGATCTGGTCTCCATCTCAGATCAGCTACGTTGCCAGCTAGATCAAGGCGGATCGGCGCTGCTTGGGCTATTGGACCTCACGGCACTGTTTGATACAGTCGATTACGATCTTTTCACTCACCGCCTTGCTGGGCCCAGGGTGAGGGGGACTGTATTCCTTCCTCCGTAACCGGCTACAACGAGTGAGGAGGGGAGAGTTGGTCTCCGAGGGTTCCCTCTTAGTTTGTGGGGTTCCCCGGGGGGCCATTCTCTCTCCTCTGTTATTCAACATCTATATGTGACCACTTGTTAAGCTGGTACGTTGCTTTGGGCTTGAGTGTCACCAGTACGCTGATGACACTCAGCTCATTCTGAAGATGGAAGTCCGGCCCGACTCCGTACCCGATAATTTCCACCTTTGCCTTGAAGCCGTTACTGGATGGCTGAGAGCCAGTAGGTTGAAGGTGAATCCAGCGAAGATGGAGATCCTTTGGCTGGGTCGCCCGGGTGGTAGGGATGTCCAGCTTCCAACATTGGATGGCGTGGCACTATGCCCGCCATCATCAGTAAAAAGCCTTGGAGTCCTTCTGGACCTTCTGCTGTCAATGGAGGCCCAGGTCTCCGCTGTCATCAGAGTGACGTTTTTCCATCTTCGACAGGCTAGGAGGCTGGCCCCGTACTTGTCCGGCACGATCTGGCCACGGTGATCCAAGCTACGGTCATCTGAAGTCTAGACAACTGTAATGGCCTGCCTCTGATGGTGACCCGGAAACTCAAGTTGCCGCAGGCTGGCTACTCGCAGGAATTCCTGTGAGCTGCCATATTACACCGATCTTGCGGGAACTGCACTGGCTCCCAATTGAGCACCGGATCACTTTCAAAGTGCTAGTCTTGACTTTCAAGGCCTTGTATGGTCTGGGGCCGGTGTACCTGAGGGAGCGCTTCATCCCATATCATCCCACGAGATCACTGCGATCTGAAGAGCAGAACCTCCTAGTCGTGCCCAGTGTGAAATCGTACCACCTGACAGCAACTCGGAGAATCGCGTTCTCCACTATTGCCCCAGTTCTCTGGAATGCGTTACCCCCTGAGACTCGAGCTTTACGAAATTTGCCAGCTTTTGGTAAAGCCCGTAAGACCGCTCTGTTCAAGCAAGCTTTCGAGTCCTAATACACAGGTTACATTGTATTTTATTGTAACTGTTTTTATTGCTTTTACTAGCTGAGGACCCGGCGGTGCCCGCGTTATTTGAGGAAGACATTGTGTGCCAAGGTTGGTTCCTATTAGATGTTTATGTGGCTTGCAGTGGTCTCAAGAACTTAGTGAAGGTACTGCAAGTCCCGGGGGCCTAGTCAGGAAAATCAAGTTGAGGGAGCCTTGCTGTCAATTTTGGGCCTGGTCTGTGATGTATAGGAGCTACAGTGTTGTTTGGGAAGTGAATGAAGTGAAGGTACTGCAAATCCCATCATTCGTGGCCCATCCTGCCCTAAACCACACCAGGTTGTGAAGTGGGCCTGTGGGCCCCTCTTTGCCAAGTTTGGTCCTGATCAGTCATTGCTGTGGGCTGCTGTGGCTGAGTGCCTGAGGCCTTTCCCTTTCCCTCTGAGTCACCTTAGAATGTTGGAATGTTGTTGACCAATCAGAGCCCTTTATGCAAATACCATTTTAGTGGTAACCAATCCCCTCTGTCTGGGGTCATAGAATTTTGGAGTTTTGAGGCTGGCCAGTCATAGCCATTTATACACATAATCCCAGAGTGGCAGCCAATCGAAACGCTGGCACATATTCCTCCCGTCGCTCGACCGCAAACACTGACTTTTATTATATGTAATAGATTGTATTGCTTTGTTCTGAGTGTGAACCGCCCTGAGCCATTTGGGAGTGGCGGGTCGATAAATCAAATAAATCAAATAAATAAGTAGATTAAAAAGCGCTCATTTCAATTGTGTGGCTTGATTTTGCAGCTTAAATGTTGAGACCACATAGATTTCTTTTTTTCCTGTTGCTTGCATATGGTGTTATTTAGATAATTAGTTGCGTGTGCATGCAAGCTGTCCTGGATCCACTCCCAGGAATTCACAAAGAGTGGATGTTGTTGCTGCTGCTGCTGCGGCTGCTGCTCCTCCGTTGGCCAATAATGCTTTGGTTGATGTTAGAGGGAGGAAAACAACGCGGAAGTTGGATTCCTGTCACTCTTCTAACCTCTGCCACAGACACAGGGCAGCTGGGCCTTTCTGTCCATGTCTGTTGCTGCAAATGGATTTGAAAGCTGGCTTCTGCTGTATTGTGCATTTTGGGTTTTGGACAGAATTCAGTTTTTGTTATGTTCTTTCTTGACACTTCAAATCGCCTTTTGTGTAAGTGTGTCATGCTCGCTCTTGAATTTTGATCAAGTCCAGATCCTTAGAGGGAAGAAATTCAAAGACAAAGGGGAACAAGAGCCAAAAATGTGATTGCCATGTTGACCAGAAGATCACAAGAGCAGGGCAATGGCAGGAGGGTAAGATCCACCGTTGGGTCAATGATTCAGATGTAAAGATGACAAAAGGCATCACTTTTGCCATCTCAGCTTCTAGAGCTCCCCATCCTGGAAAAAAGGAGATAGGCCAATCAGAGGCGGTCTAAGGTAACTTTAAAGGGTAAGCGAACATTATTTTGGCACCCCCCAAACATTATTTTGGTAGGCAGGCGCACGCTCTCCCTCTCTCCTCCCTTGACCTGTTTTGAATGACAAGCGCGAGCCGGCTGTGGCTCCGCCCCCACCTTTTGGAGTCGCCACCAGCCAAGCGGGCGGAGGGAGGCTGAAGCTTTCCTTACTGCTGGGCTGACCAAAGTGGGTGGAGCCTAAGCTGCCGCTACCTGTCCATTCAGTCACCTAGGTGGTGACTGAAGTGGAGGAGGTGAGGCCGAGCAGAGCAGAGCGGAGAGGAGAGCATGCACGCGAGAGCGAGCCAGTCCCCTGGCAGAGCAAGGCGGCGCGCTTGCTTCATGGCGTGAGAGACAAGAAGGGTCCGTGCACTGCCTGAGATGCCCTTTCTCGCCTCGCCCTCCAGATGGCGCCGCACGCAGCAGCATACTTTTCCTTCCGGTAGGACCGCCCCTGAGGCCAATTTTGACCAATCCTTCCGAAATTTCCTCCAGCCCGCACTGTTTAAAATAAACGTATTCAGGGACTTCCATTACAGAGAGAAACATGTCATACCCGCCTCCCATTAAAGTCAAGGAAGTTGCCGTAAAAGAGGTTGCGACCAAATTTCAGCATCACTAATATGACTGAAATCGTACACACAATCTTTTCCAGATGGGTCTAAAGAAGTCTTGTGTTCTCATGATGTAGTTCCTCAGCTCTCACAGCTTTCGCTGCCTCCAGGCCCACAAGCTCCTTTCTGTTTTAGCAATTTCATGGCTCTTCTCTTCCAAGAAAAGGAGACCCCCCCCCCCCCATCAACTCGGGTGTCGTTCACTGGGATTGAGTTAAGGGTTGAAGGGCAAATTTCCTACTCTCCGGTTTTTGTAATAAGAAAAGGCTTTTTCATCAATACTCCTTGGACTATAGGTGGGAAAAATGGAAATAAATGAAGAGCAAAGAAGGAAGCATATTGTTGAGATGTGTCTCTGATTTAACAAGAAAGCCACTGGAATACTGCAGTTGGGTTGAAGCACTGACAGAAAATAGTCAACGTTGTAGTTGTCGTCATTATCATCATCATAGTTTTTGAACTGATGCATATTCAAGGAAAGTGCTGTCTTGGCTGCATTGCTTTAGGTTCCCTTCTAATTTTTAAAATCATTTTACAGTTTGTAAATGATGATGATGATGATGGGATGGGGTGCCTCAGGGGGCAATCCTCTCCCCTTTATTGTTTAACATCTACGTCCGACCACTTGCTCAGTTGGTACGCAGCTTCAAGCTGGAGTGTCACCAATACGCAGATGACACCCAGCTCGTTCTGGGGGTGGAGGGCCAACCCGACTCCGTTCCCAATAATTTTCATCGTTATTTATTTATTTATTTTATTTATTTATTCAATTCTATATACCACTCCTCCCCGCAGGCCTTGAAGCCGTCACTGGATGGCTGCGAGCCAGTAGGTTAAAGGTGAATCTGGCTAAGACGGAGATCCTGTAGCTGGGCCGTCCGGGCGCAGGTAGGGTTCAGCTTCCAACCCTGGACGGCGTGGCATTATTCCAGTCGTCAGCTGTTAAGAGCCTCAGTGTTACTCTGGACTCTCAACTGATGATGGAAATGCATATTTCCATCGTCAGTAGAGCAGCAGTTTTCCATCTCCGCCGGGCGAAGAAGCTGGCCCCCTACCTGTCCCGCCACGACCTAGCCACAGTGGTCCAAGCCACGGTCATCTCGAGACTGGACTACTGTAATGCTCTGTACATTGGCCTTCCTCTGTCTGTGATCCAGAAACTTAAGCTGGTGCAGAACGCTGCAGCGCGCTTGTTGGCAGGCTCTCCAACACGCTGCCACATCACGCCCGTCCTGCGCGAACTGCACTGGCTTCCTATAGAATTCTGGATCACCTTCAAAGTGCTGGTGTTGACCTTTAAGGCCTTAAATGGTTTGAGGCCAGTGTACCTAAGGGACCGCCTTTCCCTATATTATCCCCCCAGACAACTGTGTTCAGAGACACAAAACCTCTTAGAGATCCCGAGTTGCCAAAGTTTCTACCTGACTGCAACGAGGAGAGCATTCCGCGTTATTGCGCCAACTCTGTGGAACGCTCTCCCGCCCGAGGTTCGCGCTGTGCCCAGTCTGCTGGCCTTCAGAAAGGCCTGCAAGAGGCTGCTATTCAAGCAGGCATTCGACTGTTAACCCCACGGGCACTCCACTGCAATCTATGCAGACTTACGCGACCTGCCTGGTCTGATATTGTGAATGTGATGCGTTTTAGATATGTATTGTTTTATATTCTATTTTACTGGTATTTTAGGTCATAGGCGTGTTTTTAATCTGCATTTACTTGTTTTCTAGTGTTGTAAGTTGCCCCGAGCCGCACGGGAGTGGCAACAGACAAGTTGAAACAAACAAACAAACAAACAAACAAACAAATAAATAATGATGATGATTTTGGGTGTGTTTCTGCCTTTCTAATTCTTGTTAATGTTGAGTCTTATTCTCAGGGAAAAGACAGGCTGTGATGGAAGCCCATAAGAACAAGAGCGCTCGCAAGAGCATTTCCCATGTTTCCCCCCACTTCAATTTCCCTTTGTCTCACCTTGAGGATAGAAATCAGTACATTTCGGGGCCTTCTTATCAAAAAAAGAAGAACCTCGGACAGAATGGGCTCCTTTCCGTATCTCTGGGGAAACGCAGGCAGATCCGCAACCTTTGGCTCCCAAAGATACCTGCTCTAATACGATGGTGGGAATGCAGGCTGAGGCATGGCTATCAATCACTATTGGCACCGCTATAAGTCGAATGATCCTGACAATTCCACTTGGAGGACCTTAATGACGATCTTCATTAATCACTCGCTCGCTCGCTCACACCCACCTCTTGAACTAACAATACTTCTCCGGTTAATGAAGGTGGAGAGAAAGTCTATTAGTGGGGCTCCGGCTCAGGGACACTTTTATTCAGAAGCGAAAATGTGCTCAGGACGGATAATGAATTGCACTGTCCCAGGAAGCCTCGCGCTAATTAATCTCGTTATTCCTCCTTCCTTCCTTTCTCTAGGAAATCTTTAAGGGGGAAGGCAGCCTCGGGATTGTAAGGCAAAGAAGGTCCATTGTGGCAACTCCCATCCTAATCCCTGAAAATCAAAGACCTCCGTTTCCAAGAACTGTGGGCAGGGTAAGTGGCCGAACTTGTGTGCGTGTGTGCCTTCAAGCCAACGGTTTGCTTATTGTGACCCCATGAATTTCATAGGGTTAGTTGATGTGGTTTTGCCGGTTCCTGCCTACGGGACAGTTCATTAATAATCCATTGGCTACATCTCCCATCCAAATTCTAATCGGTGTTGTTTCTGCTTCTATTTCCTAGATTGGATGGGATCTGGTGCCTCTAAGATATTGAGTCTTAAGTGGAGAACTATGGTAGCCGTACATTGAAAGGATTGTTATATCTTGCTTTGTGTGGCCATTTGCATTGTTTGTTCAATATGTCTCCACAAACACAGTAGATCAGATGCATTTCCTAGGCATTCAAAATACGAACGCTCCTGAAAGTCTCTCCCTAGAGCAGGCATGGCCCAACTTCAGGCCGGGACATGGGACTGAAACAGCCTTGGTCGCCTTGGTAGATGATCTTGGCTGCTGTGACGGACTGGATGAGGGCTAGCAAATTGAAACTGAATCCAGACAAGACAGAGGTCCTCCTGGTCAGATCTGTCCTTCCCACCTGTCAAAGGCTGTCGACAGGGCATAGGGTTACAGCCTGTGTTGGATGGGGCCTGTTGGACACTCCCCTGAAGACGCAGGTCCGCAGCTTGGGAGTGATCCTGGATTCATCGCTGAGCCTGGAGCCCCAGGTCTCAGCAGTGGCCAGGGGAGCTTTTGCACAGTTAAGACTCGTGCGCCAGCTGCGCCCGTACCTTGGGAAGTCTGATCTGGCTACGGTGGTCCACGCTCTGGTCACATCCCGAATAGATTACTGCAACGCACTCTACGTGGGGCTGCCTTTGAAGACAGTTTGAAAACTGCAATTAGTCCAACGGGCAGCAGCCAGATTACTAACGGGAGCCACATACAGGGAGCATACCACCCCCTGTTGTGCCAGCTCCACTGGCTGCCTGTCCAATTCCGGGCTCAATTCAAAGTGCTGGTTTTGACCTTTAAAGCTCTATACGGTTCTGGCCCAGCTTATTTGTCCGAACGCATCAGCCGCTATGTCCCACCTTGTAACTTAAGATCATCCGGGGAGGCCCTGCTCTCGCTCCTGCCTACTTCTCAAACACGGTTGGTGGGGACGAGAGATAGGGCCTTCTCGGTGGTGGCTCCCCGTCTGTGGAACTCACTCCCTATTGATATACAATAAGCTCCATCCCTCCTGGCATTCAGAAAAAAAGTGAAGTCCTGGTTATGGGACCAAGCGTTTGCACATTAGCACGATACAGCACTTTAGATTGGATTGAAAGGGCAAACTGGTGGACATGGCCCAATGCTTCTATTATGGACGGAATACTGTTTTTAACTTATGTGAATGTTTATGATGTATTTTAATGCTAATTGTATTTTAATGTATTTTAATTTTAACTATTTTTGGTTTTATTATATGTATACTGTGTTCTTGGCATCGAATTGTTGCCGTTGTTAGGCCGCTCTGAGTCCCCCCTCCCTCGGGGGTTGAGAAGAGCGGGGTAGAAATGGTGGAAATAAATAAATAATTTGGACTCCAAGAATTTGGAATTGTGGGAGTTGAAGTCCAAAACACCTGGGGGGGGGGGAGGGGGCAAAGTTGGCCCATGCCTGCCCTAGAGGTTCAGAATGGCTGGCAATTCTCCAATATGTATGGTGGGATTCTTTTATGATCCATGAAAGTTCTGGTATGGAGATGGTGGCTTTCGCTGGCACAAGGATCCTGCCTGAATCTCCACGGTGCACCGGTGGAAATGAATCTAATAACACAGGACAAGCAGGAACCATGTCCATTGATGACAAATTGTTGTGCTATAACTCGTATATACTGTGAAATGGCCCCTACGATTTGAGCGTGGATTATCCAGAATATAATTTGTAAGGCATTCACTCAACCAGATGGGTCTCTGATGTGACTTCTTCAGTCAATCTATTCAACCCATCATACGAGCATAAAGATTCATACATTCTGCAACTTATAAGGACAAGTGTAGAGTGACCCCATTGGCTTGTGTCCAGCCCTGAGAGAATGAAGAAGACTCATGAGGACGAGAGAGAGAGAGAGAGAGAGAGAGAAAGAGAGAGAGAGAGAGAGAGAGAGTTCCCCTTCCTTCCTTTGCTAAAAGAACAGAAAGTATGCCAACAGCCAGGAAAGTACAGGAGAGATCTGTTCTTATAACCAGGCAAGAGTTAGGGGAGCAACTTGCGAAACTGATTTAACTGTGTGTTTCGTCTTGTATTTAGTGATCTGGTGTTTGTGTATTTACTAGCTTGGGGAACCGGCCCCGCCTGGGTTATTTGTGAAAGGCATTGTGTGCCAAAGTTGGTCCTTATCAGATGTTTACATGGCTTGCAGTGGTCTCAGGAAGTTAGTGACAGTACTGCAAGTCCCATCAGCCATGGTCCATCCCCCTCCCAACAGCACCAGGATGTAGAGTGAGTCATGTGGGCTCCGTGTGCCATGTTTGGTCTTGATCAGTCATTGGATGAGGGTCACAGTGCTCTCAGGAAGTGAGTGAAGGTACTTCAAGTCCCATCATCCGTGGTCCGTCCCACACAAAGCTGCACCAGGATGTAGAGTGGGTCATGAGGGCTCTGTGTGTCAGGTTTGGTCTTGATCAGTCATTGGATTAGGTTTGCAGCAGACTTGGAAAGTGAGTGAAGGTACTTCAAGTCCCATCATGCATGGTCTGCCCTCCTCCAAACTGCACCAGGATGTAAAGTGGGTCATGAAGGCTCTGTGTGCCAAGTTTGGTCTTGATCAGTCAGTGGATGAGAGTAGCAGCAGTCTGGGGAAGTGATTGGAGGTACTTAAAGTCCCATCATCCATGGTCTGTCCTCCTTCAACCTGCACCAGGATGTAGAGTGGGTCTTGGGGGTTTTGTGTGCCAAGTTTGGTCTTGTTCTGTCTTTGTTGGGAGCCGCAAAGTGTTTTGGTCTTAAACTCTCACCATGGCTGACTGCCTCAGGCCTTTGCCTTATCCCCCTCTAGCAGTTTAGAGTGTCGGAATGTTTGTGTTGGCGACTGCCTCAGGCCTTTGTGTATCCCCCCTGGCAGTTTAGAGTCACCGTTCAACCAATCATGTTGTCAGAATGTAGAGGCTGGGAGCCAATCAGAACCCTGCCACATACATACATACATACAAAAAACCATATATACAAACATTCCGCTTTATTATATATATAGATATAGATAGATATGTTTGTCCTAAATGTGAAAGACCCATGGTCTAAGCACTGAATAAACTACATTTGGGACCCTTGATGGGAATACTCAGTGGGTGCTGGATATGTGACTTGCCCCCTTTTCCGTTTACCCATCATTCAGTATGTATATGCAAATACAGTTATTCCAAAATATGGGGGATCAAAATTTGACAAAATTCTGGTTCCAAGCATGTTGGGTGAGACACATGCAACCTGTGTAGAAAACAAAGGAAGGTTATTGGATGCATTGATGTGTTGTATACATCACGTGAGATCAGGAACACCCTTTTGCGTGCTTGGCTTTGCTCCCCGTCCCCATTGTTCCACACTTTGGTTCCAATCGCCAAGGGAAGCCAAAGAACAGAAATTTGCTGGCACGCCGAGTGGCTTGGGTGTAATAAAAATGTAATATTGAGTGTTATTGAACTTGCTCCCTATAAGGAGGAACACAGCTGAGCTGATCAATAAAATGCTGTAATGAATTACAGCCATCAGATCCGAGCGAGAAAAATGAATTAGGCTAGCTCTCACTCTGTATGGTCATTTTCAGAAATGCTAACGTGCCTCGGAAAGCTTCTTGCTGGCAATCTGTGCTTCTGTTGTACTGATGTGTTGTTACAAAGCACGTCTGTGTCAACAAGGAAGAAAGGCTGAGGTTCTTTTGGCAGCGTACTGTATACAGATACAGCAGAACACTGTGGTTTGAGTACGTACTTAGTGGAAAAGACGGGTGAAGAGGGAGACGCGGAGGTCCAATATAGGGTAGAAAATAATATTTATCTAATACGGTTGTTTTCCAAAATAAAGGCAGTATTCTGCATTCTTCGTTGTGAAACACACATATATTTCAATATTAATGGTCTATATTAGACTTAGTATCTGAAGCAAAATGAAAGTCTTGAGAAGCCACGATATGAAATAATAATAAGAATATCCACCATGGGTAAGATAATTATGGTGTGGTTCTCAGAAGGGTCGCCAGTCATGGTCCAAGCCGTTTCGCCAATCCTGGCTTCATCGGGACCCCAGACTCAATTGCTATTCATAAGTTTCACAGGTCCGGATTTCTGTTAATATATACAGGAAGTAAATCAATACATAACATCCAATATAATACAATGCCCGTACATGGAACTACAATTTGGCTGAAAATATAGAATAAAGGTACATACCAATCTAATTATTCTTAAGCATTTTGGTGTGGGCGCAGCCACCGATGCGATGTAACCGAACACTGGTGGATGGGAAAGCGCATCAATATAACTCTCTTTGGCAACACAGGTGTAATTAGACTAACAGCTCGCTGATTGATAAATGGTCATTGAGGCCTCCCGGATACTCTAAATTTAGATTGATTATCCAGAATTTTTCCCTTTTAAGTAGATGCATTTTAATATCACTGTGCGGTTTGGGGTCAACTCTTTCCAATATTACTACTTTAAAGTCCTCGCATTGGTGGAATTCCTTAAAGTGATTGTATAAAATAGAGGAATCGTTTTTGGTTCTGAAACGCGATTTGTGTTCCTGGACGCGCACTTTAAGTTCACGCCCAGTTTCACCTATATAGTATAAAGAACAACTACAGATTAAACAATAAATGACGCGTTTCGATCCACAGGTACTCCACGTTTTAAAGTGGAAGGTGCGGGTATGATCACTAGACTCAATAGATGTCTGTTGACTGATATGTTTGCATATCGAGCAACGGCCACACGGGTGGGTATAACAACGGGAGGGGTCAATGGGAGCTGACTTAGGGGTGTCGGCATGCACTAAGATTTGTTTGATATTTTGGGTTTTACGGTAGGTTTAGGAGGTTTTTCCAGACCGGGAATCACATTGACTTGAGGCCAAAATTTTCGAACAATACTTTGAATGTTTTTAGATCTTGGATCTAAGACCACCACCTAAGAATCCCCCGACAGCCTTTTTAATGGAAATTGTAGACATTGTGTTTGATTATAATTATTTTGTATTCAATGGGGATTTCTTCATCCAACAAGGTGGCATTTCAATGGGACTATCCTTCGCTCCGAGCGTAGCTAATATCTTTATGAGTGAACTTGAATCTCAATTTTTATTTATGGAAAATGACATTACTGCTCCCATTAAGCAATACTACCGTTTTATAGATGATGTTTTCTTTATTCTAGGGCATGAGGGCAACTTAGATGAAATCAAAGCATATTTCAATTCTTGGAATGAACACATAGAATTTACCTTTCAAGCTAGTTATGCTGATGTTAATTTTTTGGATGTTTGTGTATTTAAATGTAATAATCGGATCCATGTGAAAAACTATGTAAAACCCACAAGTCACAATTCGCTGTTGCACTACAGTTCCTTTCATGATCATTCCCTACGTAATAACTTACCTTATTCACAGTTAATTAGGTTAAGACGGAACTCCTCCCGTGAGCAGGATTTCCAGGCATCTGCCAAACTCCTGAAAGACCAATTACTTCTACGAGGGTACCCCTCACGTATCATAGATAAGGCTTATCAGAAAGCGAACAAAGTACCTAGATCCCGTTTACTGCAACCCAGAGAACGTACACCCCCGGATAGACTAATCTGGCCCCTTACCCTCACTCCGCATTCTAAAAACATTCAAAGTATTGTTCGAAAATTTTGGCCTCTAGTCAATGTGATTCCCGGTCTGGAAAAACCTCCTATGATTGCCTACCGTAAAACCCAAAATATCAAACAAATCTTAGTGCATGCCGACACCCCTAAGTCGGCTCCCATTGACCCCTCCCGTTGTTATACCCACCCGTGTGGCCGTTGCTCGATATGCAAACATATCAGTCAACAGACATCTATTGAGTCTAGTCATCATACCCGCACCTTCCACTTTAAAACGTGGAGTACCTGCGGATCGAAACGCGTCATTTATTGTTTAATCTGTAGTTGTTCTTTATACTATATAGGTGAAACTGGGCGTGAACTTAAAGTGCGCGTCCAGGAACACAAATCGCGCGTTCAGAACCAAAAACGATTCCTCTATTTTATACAATCACTTTAAGGAATTCCACCAATGCGAGGACTTTAAAGTAGTAATATTGGAAAGAGTTGACCCCAAACCACACAGTGATATTAAAATGCATCTACTTAAAAGGGAAAAATTCTGGATAATCAATCTAAATTCAGAGTATCCGGGAGGCCTCAATGACCACTTATCAATCAGCGAGCTGTTAGTCTAATTACACCTGTGTTGCCAAAGAGAGTTATATTGATGCGCTTTCCCATCCACCAGTGTTCGGTTACATCGCATCGGTGGCTGCGCCCACACCAAAATGCTTAAGAATAATTAGATTGGTATGTACCTTTATTCTATATTTTCAGCCAAATTGTAGTTCCATGTACGGGCATTGTATTATATTGGATGTTATGTATTGATTTACTTCCTGTATATATTAACAGAAATCCGGACCTGTGAAACTTATGAATAGCAATTGAGTCTGGGGTCCCGATGAAGCCAGGATTGGCGAAACGGCTTGGACCATGACTGTCGACCCTTCTGAGAACCATGCCATAATTATCTTACCCATGGTGGATATTCTTATTATTATTTCATATCGTGGCTTCTCAAGACTTTCATTTTGCTTCAGATACTAAGTCTAATATAGACCATTAATATTGAAATATATGTGTGTTTCACAACGACGAATGCAGAATACTGCCTTTATTTTGGAAAACAACCGTATTAGATAAATATTATTTTCTACCCTATATTGGACCTCCGCGTCTCCCTCTTCACCCGTCTTTTCCACTTCGTTTATCCTGGAACTACTTACCTCTTACCCTGTGT
Source organism: Anolis apletophallus (assembly GCA_030556195.1). NCBI lineage: Eukaryota > Metazoa > Chordata > Lepidosauria > Squamata > Anolidae > Anolis > Anolis apletophallus. The sequence goes on from JARBWK010000014.1 coordinate 464,871, forward strand.
ATTGAGTACGTACTTAGGCAACCGAGGATTAGTGTGAAGTTTTAGAGACCAAAAGTTGGTTCTTCTGGGGAGTCATTCACATTAAGGAGTATCTATTGTTGTTGACAGGCTTTGGAGAAATATGGACGCAACTGGTACAAAAATATGCTTTTTGTTGCAAGTCTAAGAACATGTTTATCCCGAAAAGGCTGACTAAAGAAGTCTGAGATTTGGTTGAAAAATAAGGTTGGCATCCTCTTCATACAAAACAGTGTTGTTGTTTTTTTGTGGTGAGCTGCCTTCAAGCCTACTTCAATTCATGGCGCTCCCAATGAATGGGAGACCTCCACGTCACCCTCTCCTCAACAGCTCAGGTCTTGGAGACTCAGGGACATGGAGGCTTTTCTGGAATGTGGTTTTCCTTTTCCCCCTATGGTCCTCCACATGATCAAGTATTATCATCTTTTCTAATGAATCGCTTCATCTCTTGATGTGGCCAAAGTCTGACGGTCCCCATTTAGTCATCTTGGCTTCTGGGGAGAGTTCAGACCTTATCTGTGCTAAGTTCCATTTATAAATCCAATGTACGGCAGCCATAATTCTGAAAGATCAGAATGATGTGCCAACCATGGAGCAACCTGTGTTTGAACTGTTAGGAAGGCAGTTGGGTTTAAGGACAAACAGTTAGTGTAAAGACTGCTGAGCTATTGGTTCTGGGAGTGCAGCTATACAGTATCAAGTTGTATCTCCATAGTTAGTGTATTGTAACCTTAAGATACATGCCTCTAAGAAGATACTGTAACCACCTAAGCTTTGAACTCTGAAACCTCCATGCTTAGAACACTGTTTGAATAAACTTTACAGTTCTTTAACAAAGATATCTCCCTGCGCAGTTCCTTCACCCACAAGCCTCGAAAATAACTTATTCCTAGTGGGTAGCCAAGTATATTGAATGGTGGCAGCGAAAGTTAACAAATAGTGTCAGTGGGAGTTTGGGTTAAAGTAATTCCCTGCCCTGACACAGTAATCGAAAGGTCAGTGGGAAAGCTGACATGTGCAAATACTTATTACATTATATAGTGTCAGCAAGAGGGATTAAAAGAAGTCTTTATATAAACTGGTGGCAGGGGTGGAATAAGAAAACTACCCGGCCACAGTTGAAAGTGTAATATAGAAAGTCCTTACACCTAGTATCTAGGGATCATATCAAAATCCATAATTTTGGCTCCCAAATTTGCCCCTGATGGTCGACTTATGCACGAGGACATATTGTGAGTGCCCTAGTGAATTCCAGCCAGCAGTCAGATGGATCTGCCCCTAGTTTTGGAAAGGTTGACTTCCATAGAGACTTCCAACACTAACTGTGTGTATGGATACGGATGTCTCACGCGAGCACTTTCGCCAAAGACTCACAAGCAGTGACGGGGAAGCTGATATGCTTGAGTGCTCTGCTAGATGAGGCTCTAGCGTGCGACACATTGCATGACTGAATCTTACATGAGTACAACTTGATCCAGACTCTCAATTTCCTCACTAATAAATATACAACATTTCCTAACTTAGCCAGAACTAATTCGTGACAGCCTTGATGTACAGAGACAGTTGCAAAAAACAAACAAAAAATTAAATCTAGGGACCTTGTTGACTGTTACTGTGTTTGGATCCATAGTAACCGTCTGAAATGAAGAGAGCAAAACAGATCTATTGTGTGCATTTTATCAAGATTTGGAAAGTTCATTTATGATTATTGGACTCTGGTCACACTTCCCGGGTTTTTTTAGATGTCAATCAAAAAAAACCTTCCCAAAGGTATGAACTTTATAGTCAAGGGACTTTATGGGAATAGGATCCATTGACCTCACCAGCTCCACCCGTTCCTCAAGAAGGCATGGGCTTGGCCATTTCGGCATGGTTAGTTTCATTCACGGTTTTCATACCCAAGCGTGCTTACTGTCTAATTCAAGTCTTAATACGACAATTGCAAAAAAATTGACAACATTGATTAACACTGAATAGCCTTGCAGCTTCAAAGCCTGGCTGCAAGGCCATTCGGTTTTAATCAAGCTGGCCAATTGCAACCTCCACACTTGCCTCAGACAGGCAAGACTTCTTTCTCCCACCCTGGACATCACCCCACAGATATATAAACCTCACTTGCCCACTTGCAAACAGACCTCACAACCTCTGGGGATGCCTGCCATAGATGTGGGCAGAACGTCAGGAGAGAATGCTTCTGGAACATGGCCAGGCAGCCTGAAAAGCTCACAGCAACCCAATGCTGATGCTGATCCTCAATACACCACTCTAGATGGTGCTCACAGCACCATCTTTTCTGACACTTGTAGGCATGCGCCCCGCTTCACATGCTGATGTTTCTCTGATGTCTCCTACGTAGTTTTGGGCAGTGAAGTCTCAGAGAGCTTGCCCTCCCTTGGCTCTCCTCCAGCTGTGCCATTCTATAAGTCCAGGTCTCAAAAGGCGGGCAAGAGTCCAAGCGCCAAGTTGGGAGTGCTCAAAAACATGCACCCGCTTGTGTTTTCCCCTGCAAATAGCCGACTCCCACACAGGGCTTCAGGGGCAGTCCTACTGGTAGGCCAAGGAAGACGCCGCGTGGGGCGCCACCTGGTAATGGGTGCATTCCCCCCCCCCCCCGCCAGACAGCATCCGGCCGATGTTCCGCTTTTGGGCCCACCTGCCTCCATTGGTGCCTCCACCTCCTTCACCGCCCACTTCCCGGCCAGTCTCACAAGGCGGGAAACATGGCAGTGGCAGGGGGGGGGGCACAAAAGAGCGCTGCTCGGTGGGAAGCCGAGTCAGCCCGCGTTTCCAGCCTGGGGGGGCTCCTCGGGCCCCGGCCAGCCTTCTCCCCTCCTCCCCCCCCCCAGGACCAGGCTCTCCTTGGGCAGGCACGGGCCGGCTTGGGCCCACCCTCCCTCCCTGACTGCGATCCCCGCCATCCCTCGGGGCTTCAGGGCCCTCCCTTCCCCCCCTCAGCCGATTCAGCAGGAAAGGGAAGGGAAGGGAAGGGGCCTGTGTCATGGAATGCAATATAACACTACTACTGCTACTACTAATAAGATATGATAAGGATATATTTTATATTACATGTCATATTACTAATAATATTACAGTATAATGTTATAATACAATGTTAATATATAATATCGTGCTCTGGCAATAATATAAAGTACTGTATTCACCAAGATTACTGGTAAAAGTAGGGCAGCTGGGACCCTACGCAGGAGCTTCTGGGCATGCGCGGAGGGGGGGGGCGCCAAAATAATGGTTTTTGGCGGGGCGCCAAAATAATGTTCGCTTACCATTTAAAATTACCTTAGACCGCCCCTGCAGGGCGTGCACATTGTTTCTTTCTTCTTCTCCACCTGAAGCTCTCCTCTGTTTGGACAGCTATTTATGGTGCGGCACATGGGGTCAAACTACGAGAGTTCAACCAAAAGCAAGAATACCTCCCATTTTGTTGGTTGGACGGTAGGAAATAGCTGTGTGTGGTCCCTGGGATCCAGTCCAGTGTGTTTGTGTATTCCGAATCCCTTGTTGTTGATTCCTTGATGCTCTATTGCCTACGGAAAGCTATTTCGCAGCAACGGGCAATGCTAAACAATGAGTGATTGCGTTGACATTTCCCTTTCCAAAGAGGGATAAGTATGTGATGTCCTTCACATCATTAAGCGGACCAGTTTATTTAGTGGTAATGGGTGCTTTCACATTTCCGTCCTGTCAGAAATATTGATTGGCTGCATAAACAACCCGGGGATTTTTTTTTTGAAGGGAAAACTCTGTGTTTCCAACCACCTCGGCCTTGATGAAATGTTCTTGTCAAAACTGTTGCATTTTGCATAAGACACCTTCCAAGGTCTTCCCGGGGACCCACCTAGAGACCTTGGACACGCTGATTAGAAATCACACACATTTAGGGTTCAATAAGGAGCAGAAAGGCACACGGAAACATCGGCAAGAGGGAGGAATGCCCTTATCCAGTTGCTATAGCAACAAGTGAGCGCCAAGTTGCTTTACCTCTATAGCAACTGCCGAATTAAATTTTCTGCCCAGGATTGAAATATCCCGTACCTAATTTCCTGTATCTTCCTAATAAATCAGGCTAATGACCTTGGAGGCAAAGCCAAAGAGATATAATCCGGTACACACTCGAGATCTTGTTTAGCTAAGAATAACACAAACCAAGGCTTAAGTCTGGCGCTGTCACGTGTTGACCTCAGCCTGGCCATTTGAGGACATCTTCAGAACCGAAAGAGAACCGTAGCCAAGGCATGCCTGTGGATTAGCTTATGGCACTATCTATTCAAATCCATATTGCTCCTGCAAACAACTATTAGCTTATTACGGATGACCAGTCGAAATTAAACTGCTTTTTGAGGAGGCTGTGTATCCATTTTCCAAAGTTCTTGGGACCAAAAGTGTTTTGGAGTTGGGATATTTTGCTCAGATTTTGGAATACCTGCATTTGCATGTATGTGAATTCCCTTCTCTTCATTTTCTAGGCCCTCCAAGGCAATTCTCTACTAACTCCCAGCAGAAGCCATTCATTTCAATAGGCTTTGCTATTATCAAGGGTTTTCTGTTTCCAATCAAAGTTCAGGAATGCACATGGATCGTCGTCTATCTCTTTTCTAATGGATGTGCCTATGCTGACATGGGGATTATGGTGTTCTTCCTGTGGTGCGGGCTGGTAGAGGACTTCCGTTTTCTTCAGGCTGACTTCCAGCCCAAACAGCTCTGCAGCTGTTGCAAAGCAGGATGTGAGGCGCTGCAGGGCTGCTTCTGAATGGGCGACAAGGGCAGCATCGTCATCAAAAAGCAGCTCACGGACTAGATAGTTTAGAGTCTTAGCGCAAGCCCTCGGGCGGGTGAAGTTGAACAGGCTGCCATCAGTACGATAGCGTATATTTATTTATTTATTTATTGTTCAATCTTGTATGCCACCAATCTCCAAGGGCTCGGAGTGGCTCACAGCACAATATAAAACACCATGAAAGCAAAGATTAACATTAATTAATACCAAGTTAAAATTCAAAGTTTACAATTTAAATGCCAAACAAAACAGATGAGTCGTACAAGCCTGGCTGACAGGAAGGCTGACAGGTCTCGCTGGGCACGAACTTCAGTTGGCAAGACATTCCAAAGAGTTGGCGCCACAATAGAGAAAGCTGTGTGCCGCGTAGATGTTAGGCAAACGGCTTTAAAGCTGGGTACTTCCAGTAGGTTTAGATCTTCAGAGCCAAGTGATCTCTGGGGTTGGTAGGGGGTGAGACGGTCCTTCAGATAGACTGACCCTGGGCCATACAAGGCCTTATATATATATATGCTGTCTTCTTCTTTGAGATCTGCCATAGCCCTTTGGAGCATCGTGCTGAAGAAGATTGTAAATAGGGTTATCAACGGCAAAAGGCATGTAGGCAAAGACACAACAAACACAAATCCCCATCGCAACATTCTTGCAATAGTTTGCTGAAATACATTTAAGCACTTAAAATTTGATTAAATAATAAATTTGGCATGAAATGTAAACACAGTATTAATTTCTGCCCATCCATCTGTCCATGTTGCCATAGTGACTGTGTCATAATAAAAGGAGTCGTTCACATTGAGGCTCTGCCTGGTTTTTCAAAGGATTTTCCCATTGGGGAAAGTGGCACTGAGTTCTCTTCTGCAAAAACCACGCGGGTGATCAGGCGAGGCCGAAGCAATGAATGACTGCTTGGGCTGAGGCTGAAACAGGCCCGTCCTCCTGAGCAGTCGCTCCCCTCATCATACAGGCTGAGGAGTTGAACGCTTACTTGGGTGACAGTTTCTATTAAGGCAATGGGAGGCTGCGGTCGAACGGAGCTGCGCTGGCCATAAATTATGAAAAAAGTTATTAAGGGAATATGACAGACAGATTATTCCCAAAGACAGTGGCGGGTGCTTCATTCGGGTGTCACAACACAACGGTGTGTAAATAGCTGGGGCTCAGCAGGGCGGAAGTGGCCGTACACTCCCCTCTCCCAGTTGTGTTCTTCCAGCTTCCTTTCGTCAAATGTGATTAATGGTGAGGTTTAGATAACATGAAATTACAGAGGGGAAAGTGCTCTCATCAGTTGAGCAACGCTGAATATGTGTGTGTGTGTATGTGAGAGAGCCTGACAGGCCAAGCAAGCCCTGTATCAGCTTACTTTTAGAAGATATGTAATACAGATCCATTCCACAGGATGTGTGACATTGTAATTGTATTGCTCACCCAAGGCACAGTCCGTGAGAGTTGAGAGAAGGAGCTTCTTAAAGACCTGTGTGCTGCCGTCGGGGTGTCTCCCACTGGGCGATGCTTCGGATCGGCCCGATTTTCGTGACACTACGACGAAATTGGACATCTCAGAGATCCTGTCCTCCCGGGATCAGTGCCCCCGCCACCATGGCATCACCGCGGGGGGGGGGGGGGAGACGAATGGGCGAGGGTCGGTCAAAAATGGTGACCGACCTTGAAGACGCCAAGCCAGGCTGGATGTCTTTGCCCACAGAGGACTGGAGACCCGGAAATGACCTACAGCGGAAGTCCCCGTCCCCAGAGGATTGGAGACCTGGAAATGACCTACAGCAAAGGTTGCGCGGTCGCCCGAGAAAGCGGAAGCGGCACCGGAGGATGGAGAGTCGCCAGTACTTCGCTTCCGACCCCCTCTTGGAGCACCGGAACGGGCCAGCGTCCCGCCACGACCATGGAGCCCCTGAGACTACCAAGCCTTCTGCCGGCCCATCAGAGGGGAAGAGGTCCAGAACATTTAAGTCTAGGACTCGGAGGATATTCCAGCCCAGGACCTTCTGGAGCATGAGCCTCGGGTGGCAGGAGCTCTCCTGGACGTGCTCCAAACCCAGGAGGGAGGGTGTCCCAACAGGCCGGAGTTCCTCCATTGGACCATTGCTAGAGGGAGAGGTGTTTTTCCCCCGCCAGCAAACAGTTTCGAGATATTCTTCTAGGAACTCCCAAACTGCTTTCCTTTGGCTGCAGGATTGAGTCTATCACAAGACTACCTCCTGGCAACGCAGAAATACATCTGTTGGGCCCTGAGCTGCTGCCCATCCTCTGCCCTCCTCCCTCTCTTCGCATGTCCCCTCCCTCCCTTTCCAACCCTTCTTTGTTGCGGTTACTCTTTCTGTTGTTGTCTGTTTTATGTCAAACTTTGTAAACTGCTCCGAGCCCTCGGGGGGTGGCGGGATAGAAGTTTGAAGAAATAAATAAATAAAATAAAATAAATAATAAAGATGGTGGGAATGCTGACCGGGATGCGATGACCACGAATCCTCTTTCTGGTGTAGACGTTCAATGAGTTTGAAGTTGGGCGAGTGTAAGGGAACCTGGTGGGGCAGGCCCTATCGTTCGGCTAAGCAAGATGAAGTTTGGCTATCATGGAGATTCCAAATGCTGTGTCTTCATCATTGTGCTACGTATAATAGTACGGAAGGATATGGTCCAAGACCTGTCAGGTATTTCTTCAATCTGAAGCCGGGTTTGTCACCTCAGCCCTCCCAGCAATATTGAAGTACTGCCTATAGCAGTGGTCCTCCACCTGTGGGTCCCCAGATGTTTAGGCCAGTGTTTCTCAACCAGTGTGCCGTGGCACACTAGTGTGCCGTGAGCGATCATCAGGTGTGCCGCGAGAAAAGCTCTCTGCCCCCCTTCCTTCCCCCTCCTCCTGCCGAACTCCTGCTGCTTGGGGAGGAGGAGGAAGGGACAATGAAGCAATTAGCGGCACTGAATCATGAGGAAAAGAAGAAGGGGACTACCACTGGACTTGCCACCTCCTTCGATGCCGTTTCCAACCAGCCTCCAATCTGCCATGACTCCCGCCATGACTTGCTTGTTGAAGCCACGTGGAGGAGGAGCCCCGCCTACTGAAGCCCGTCCATCGCTCATGCTCCTCCTCTGTGAGAGAGCTGAAGCCGGGGGGAGGGGGGCATGATGCAGCCTGGCTCCGCCCCCTCCCCCAGCTTCAGCACTCCCACAGCTTCACCAGCCTTGAGGGGGCGGGGCAGCAGTGCCAAGCCAGCGAGCGGTGGCAGAGCCAGCACAATACTGGCTTGCCCCTCAAAGCTGGCAAAGCTGTGGGAGAACTGAAGCCTGGGGGAGGGGGGCGTGGCCTGGCTCCGCCCCTCCCCAGCTTCAGCGCTCCCACAGCTTCGCCAGCCTTGAGGGGCAGTGCCAAGCCAGCAGTGGCAGAGCCAGCACAATGCTGGCTTGGCACTGCCCCCTCAAGGCTGGAGAAGCTGTGGGAGAGCTGAAGCCAGGGGGAGGGGCGGGGCATGGTGTGGCCTGGCTCCTCCCCCAGCTTCGGCACTCCCAGCAGCTGCTCCCAGCAGGCCACCATCCCCCAGCCGTTCTTTACTGTGTTACAGTGTCATTTTGTGTCAATTTGGTTGGTGGTGTGCCCCCAGAGTGTTTTTAATGTTAAAAGTGTGCCGCGGCTCAAAAAAGGTTGGGAAACGCTGGTTTAGGCCTTCAGTTCCCAGAAGTCCTAACAGCTGATAAACTGGCTGGGATTTCTGGGAGTTGTAGGCCAAAACACCTGGGGATCCACAGGGTGAGATTGGTCCAAGTAAGTAAGGCATTTGTTGTTGCTGTGTGCATTCATTTGCAACATATGTGGCCCTGAGGTGAGCTTATCGCGAAGGTTTATTGGCAAGGTTTGCTCCGAGGGGGCTTTGCCTTTGTGGCCAAGAGAGTGCGGTTTTCCCATGATGTTTCCATGGCCAATGGAAACCCAGATCTCCAGAGTCATAGCCCAACACTCAAAACACTACGCAACACTGGCTCTCAAGCAGATGTTACCTTGGGTGGATGCGGGGAATGAAAAAGGTTTCCAGTGATATCTATAGCTACAACTTTCCAGAGTTTCAAGGAAACTCTTCTCTCCAAACTGTCAACACATATTGCGTGGGCATAGCGAGGGGCACCCACCCCTTTGCCCTCAATCACATTATCCCAGGATCCAGATTATCATCTTTCCCTACGATACAGTGGAAACCAGATCAAAACAGTGCTTTCTCCCTGACAGAGCGCTCCTGACCCGCAGGCTAGCTTTTGTGTTCTCGCTTTTGCAAGTATCTTAAAGACTCCCCCCCCCCCCGCGCTCTGCCCCGGCACATCTTCCTCGGCACTCTTCCATCTTCCCAGGTGAGGTTATTGTAGGCGGCTTCCTCCTCTCCCCCATTAATCATTTGCGCCACACAACTGGCGACCTCGCCTGGATGAAGCCCTCTGAAGCATCCCACCCGGGCTCCCCTCGATGGGAGAGGAGCCTTGGTCGGGCCAAGTTCAGCCAGGGATCTGAGGCTGGGAGCGAGCAGGCATGGTCCTTGCTCTGGATGGGGCCTGTGATCTCGCCGCGGTCTTTCTTTTTCCCTTCGCTTCTTGAGAACGGCGCATCGCATAGCCATAGCCAGAAGTCTGCCGTTGCATCATGTGTTATGGGCAAGGCATACCAGACATTTGCAATGAACATTTGCTTTAGAGGAGGAGGAGGAGGAGAAAGGGAAGGGGAAAGGGAAGCAGAAGGAGAAGGAGAAGGGGAGATGGAGAGGAGCAGGCGAGGAGGAGATGGAAGAGGAGAAAGAGGAAATTAGTGGACCAGGAAATTAGTGGGTAGGAGACGGAGAAAAAGAAGAGGAAGGGGAAGAAGAAGAGTAGGAGATGGAGATGGAGAGAAGGAGAGAAGGAGATGGAGAAGAGGAGAAAGAGGAAATTAGTGGGTAGGAGAAAAAGGAGGGGAAGGGGGAAGTAGAGAAGGAGAAGAAGGTGAAGAGGAGTGGGAGGAGGAGATGATGAAGAGCAGGGGAGGAAATTAGTGAACCAAGAAATTAGTGGGAAGAAGAAGGAGAAAAAGAAAAGAAAAGGAACGGGGAAGGAAGACAAGGAGTTGGTAGAGGAGAAGGAGAGAAGGAGGTGGAGAAGAGGAGACGGAGGAGATGAGGAGGAGATGGAGGAGGAGGAGGATGGAATTAGTGAACCAGGAAATTGCTGGTTAGGAGAAAAATAAGGGGAAGAAGAAGGAGAAGAGGGGACGGAGGAGACGGGGGAGGAGATGGAGAAGAGGAGGAGGATGAAATTAGTGGGTATGAGAGAATAATAATAATAATAATACTCTTTATTTATATTCCACTCTTCTCACCCTGGAGGAGACTCAGAGCGGATTACAGAACATATACGAGCAGACAATCCCTGCCGTTGGTATTGACATACAAGACAGACAACAACACATGAGGGAATCTTCCTGGTTGCACACGGCCTTCCCGCAATGGGCCAGGTAGGGTGTCCCCTTAGTCCTGTTGCTGACACTCGGGCTCCCTTGAAGGGAAGAAAGGAAGAAGCTCCCAGGAACAGGAAGGGGGGGGGGGCTCCTAAGTTCTCCGCTGATGCTAATGAGCCAGATCTAGCTGCATGTTTTGGCCCCAGACAGAAAAGGGCTCTCCGGCTACCCGCTCATTTCCAGGAGGGGCATGAAAGTGGGAACAGGGGTCTACGGGCATCTGGCCAGCAGAAGCAGATTGAGGTTCAGCCGCAATGGCCAAGCCTAATTTGGTCCTTGACCCCTTCTGTTTCCATATCACGTTTTAAGCAGAAGAGCTTCAGTCCCTTTTCTGTCTAATATTTATGTTCTGTGTATATCTTTAAAGACTGTTTAAACACGCCGAAGTGGCTTGTGATGAGGGGAAAATGGCAAGGGGCCTGGCTATCCATTTCCTCACGCATCATATACGACTCCTTATAATATCCGCTTTTCCTAATTAGTTTGCTTTGCGTCGTGCGCATGATATAAAACCAAACAAACATCCCTTTGGCAAATTTGATCTAGATCCCAATACAAGGCAGTTAATCACCAAAAAACAATCTATATCTGTTTTAGTGATTAACAAACAGAAGTTAACAGTTCAATTAATGAGTGAAACAATTGGGCTCCCACAGTCCTCATTGGCTTAAGATAAAAGTCTCTAGAGCCAAGGTGGCGATGCATTGCTGTCGCGTGCCACTCACGTCATTTCTGACTGACGGCAATCTTAAAGTGAGCCTGTCATAATCATTTCAAGGGTTGGGAATCTGTCCAAGATCAGCCAGATTTCCCTGGCCAAGATATCCAGAGTCCTAGTGCAAGGGTCGATCCCTGCTACATTACTACCTCTAATTAATTTATTACTCTCTATAGCAGGCGTTCGCAAACTTTTTCGGCTGCAGAGCCCTTTCTGAAGGAAATGTTTCCCATGAAGCCCCAAGAAATGTTTATATATTATACTAGCTGAGGACCCGGCGGTGCCCAAGTTATTTGAGGAAGGCATTGTGTGCCAAGGTTGGTTCCGATTAGATGTTCACGTGGCTTGCAGTGGTCTCAGGAACTTAGTGAAGGTACTGCGAGTCCCATTGGCCATGGCCCATCCCCCTCCAAACAGCACCAGGGTGTAGAGTGGGTCATGGGGACTCTGTGTGTCACATTTGGTCTTGATCATTCTCTGGTTGAGGGTTGCAGTAGTCTCTGGAAGTGAGTGAAGGTACTGAAAGTCCCATCCTCCATGGTCCCCCTTCTCCAAACTGCACCAGGATGTAGAGTGGGTCACGGGGGCTCTGTGTGCCAAGTGTGGTCTTGATCAGTAATTGGACGAGGGTCACAGCGATCTCAGAAAGTGAGTGAAGGTACTTCAACTCCCATCATCCGTGGTCCGTCCCACTCAAAACTGAATCCAGGATGTAGAGTGGGTCATGGGTACTCTGTGTGCCACGATTGGGCCTGGTCTCTGGTTTGTAGGGGTTGCAATGTTCTGTGGGAAATGAATTGGGTGAAGGTACTGCAAATCCCATCATTTGTGAGCCATCCTGCTGTAAACCGCAGCAGGTTTGTAAAGTGGGCCATTGGGCCTCTGTGTGCCAAGTTTGGTCCTGATTCATCATTGGTGTGGGCCACAGTGCTCTAAGGAAGTGAATTAAAGTACTGCAAGTCCCATCATCCATGGTCCATCCTCCCTCAAACTGCATCAGGATGTAGGGTGCACCTTGGGGGGGTCTGTGTGCCAAGTTTGGTCTTGTTCTGTCATTGTTCAAAAAATCAAGGGGGCATAGTCAGGGAAAATCAAGTTGAGGAAGCCTTGCTGTCAATTTTGGGCCTGGTCTGTGATTTATAGGGGCTACAGTGTTGTTTGGGAAGTGAATGATGTGAAGGTGCTGCGAATCCCATAATTCATGGCCCATCCTGCCCTAAACCACACCAGGTTGTGAAGTGGGCCATTGGGCCCCTGTTTGCCAAGTGTGTTCCTGATCCATCATTGCTGTGGGCTGCAGTGGCTGACTGCCTGAGGCCTTTCCTTTTCCCTCTGAGTCACTTTAGAATGTTGGAATGTGGTTGGCCAATCGGAGTCCATTATGCAAATACCATTTCACTGGCAACCAATCCCCTCTGTCTGGGGCTGTAGAATGTTGGAGTTCTGAGGCTGGCCAATCAGAGCCCTTTATGCAAATAATCCCACAGTAGTAGCCAATCGAAACACTGGCACATATTCCTCCTGTTGCACCACCACACCACCGCCTGCAAACACTGAGTTTTATTATATACCTAGATAGAGAGATAGATAGATAGATAGATAGATAGAGCAACTTTGTAGGGATGTTTGAGCCACTCACTTCTCTCTGATTCTCATTTGAATGGACCTGATCCATACCTCCCAATTAACCCAACACGGTTCTTGGCCTCCCAAGAATACCACAAATATACTGTCAAGTCAATGAGGGGAAATTTAAGAGCAGTTAATGGAAGAAATGTTGGTGATCGGCTATTTCAAGGCACAAACACGCCCGCTTTCTTCCCACAACTGCTGCTTGTCATCATGCCAGAAGGATCTGAGCCCAGTCACACCCAGCACAGCAGAGAGGTCTCCGGAACCGACGTCCCAAACGACTCCTGGCCTCGCAGAAGGAGGCTGCCAGAACCACCGAAGCGCATCTTGACTTCTGGAGTCAAGCACTCCATCATTCCGCCGCGATGCTCATTTGGGGAACTCATTAATGGCTCATCCGCTGCCATGGCTGAAAGGCTTGAAAAGTAAACAGATTCTTATTTCTGGATCCCTTTTTTGTATTTAATTTTTAATGAGACAGGTTGCATTAAGCGGAGACGGGGGGGGGGGGGAGGGGGGGGGTTGGTCCGCCAGGCAGTCAGGAGCAGCGAAGATTACGTGAGGAAACGCCTTGGCCCCTGGGCAGTTGCAAAGGGAAGTTGATTGGCTTTGAACGAGCTCTTGCACCCGTTACAGGAGACAAGTTATCTATCAAGGAGCAAAAATGGTGGGAATATTTCAAATTGGGGGAGATGGAGTTCTGGGGTGCAGGCCCGGATTAACACCTTTTTGCGCCCTAGGCCACACTTTGGAATTACGCCCCCAAGCTAACCTTGACCGCACCCCCCCCACACACACACACACATCACTCAGACTCCCAGTATCCTTGAGCCAAGGGGAGGAGTGGAGAGGGGCAAGGAAGGAGGGCGCGAGGAGGAGGAGGCAGAGGGAAGCCCCCGGGGCCGCTGCTGGGCATGCGCAGCAGGAAGGCTTGAGCGCCTCTGCCTCCTCCGCCATGTTCCTGGGGGGGGGGGGGTGGGGGGCGCCATTTCCCCCTCCCCGCCCCCTTGCAACGTTCTCCCTCCCGCCCTCCCCCAAGAGAGAGAGAGAGAGAGAGTCATCTCCATGAGCGCAGGCAGCGCGTTGCGTTTTTGTTTCAACTTCCTTTGGTCCGTGAACGGCACCCCCCTCGGCTTACGCCCCTAGGCCATGGCCTCGGTTGGCCTTATGGGTAATCCGGGCCTGCTGGGGTGCATGCGCGCAAGAAATATCTCCCTCTTGGAACTCATTTGAGCCTTGATATTCCTCTGACCTTTATTTGCTGTTGATTGAAATCCACAAGAAGCACGTGGACAATTTCAACAGAAAGGAGGGGCCCGTGAAAACGAACACAGTCTGGCTCTCCGTATTTCAAAGAATCAGGACAGTAAATTAAGAGCAATACGGGGATTCTAGGCACGAAGCCAGGCCATTCCGTGACAATCAAGATGGCCAATGGCAACATTCACACTTGCCTCAAGCAGCCAAGAGTTCTTTCTCCCACCCAGGACATCATTCCACGGGTATCTACCTATCTACGTATGTATGTATATTATAACTAGCTAACCCGGCCACGCTTTGCTGTGGCTTTGTTATTTTCTGTGGCCCAGTCTGTATATATGTGTTTTGTGTGTGTATGTATGTATATATATATATGGATGTGTGTCTATGTGTACATATGTGTGTGTGTGCATATGTGTGTTGTTATGTATATGTGTATATGACTATGCGTGTATGTGTGTAGTTATGTATATGTGTTTGTATATGTATATGCGTGTATATGTGTTTGTATATGTATATGCGTGTATATGTGTGTATGTATGTGTTTTTTTGTATATTTCTGTGCATGTGTGTATGTGTTCCTTTCTTCTCCACTCCTTCCTTTCCTCCATATTTTTTTTCCTTTTCCCTGCTCATCCTTCCTGCGTGCCTTCCTATTTTATTGCTGTTTTCTCCCCTCCTTCCTTCCTCCCATCCATCCTTCCTATGTTTTCCTTTCCCCCCCCCCTCCTTCCTTCCATCCAGTCATGTTTTATATCCTTTTGTTTTCCTTCTTTTTCTCTCCTCCTTCCTTCCTTTTTTTCTTCCTTAGTTCTCCCCTTCCATTCTTTTTTTCTTTCATTTATCGCTCACCTTTTTCTTCTCTGCCTTCTCCTCATCGCCGCCGCCGTCCAGGGCTTCATCATCGGGCGTGTTGAGCAGGGAGGAGGTGAGCGAGGAGGCGGGCCGGCTGCCTCTCCCTCAGGGCGTCTCCTCACCCGGCGGCCTTGTTCCTTTCCCGAAGGCCCAGCCTTTCCTAAGAGGAGGCCCTGGTCGGGCCCTGGTCTTAGGAAAGGCCGGGGCTTCAGGAAAGGAGCAAGGCCACCGGCTGAGGAGACGCTGTGGGGGAGAGGAACCCGGGCCGCCTCCTGTCCCGCCCCCCCGCCAGGCTTTGTAACCGGGCGGGGAGGGGGGAGCCCGGGAGGAGGTGGGAGGGGCTTGGGAGGGGGGAGGCGTGTCCCGCCTCCTGGCCCCGCCCCGCCAGGCTTTGTAACCGGGCGGGAGGGGGAGCCCGGGAGGAGGTGGGAGGGGCTTGGGAGGGGGGAGTGTCCCGCCTCCTGGCCCCGCCCCCGCCAGGCTTTGTAACCGGGCGGGAGGGGGAGCCCGAGAGGAGGTGGGAGGGGCTTGGGAGGGGAGGCGTGTCCCGCCTCCTGGCCCCGCCCCCCCGCCAGGCTTTGTAACCGGGCGGGAGGGGAGCCCAGGAGGAGGTGGGAGGGGCGTGGGAGGGGAGGCGTGTCCCACCTGCTGGCCCCGCCCCCCCGCCAGGCTTTGTAACCGGGCGGGGGGGGGGAGCTCGGGAGGAGGTGGGAGGGGCTAGAGAGGGGGAGGCGTGTCGCGGTGGCAGGGGGCGCGGAAGGAGGGGGGAGGGGCTGGGGAGGAGGGGAGGGGTTTCCCCTCCTCCTTCCAGGTCCCCCCCCCGCCGCTCTTCCTGAGGAGGCGGAGGAGGCGCTCTGGCTGCCATGTGCGAACGTTCTAAACGTTCGCGCTGGCAGCGAAGTGGCCGGGGTTGGGAGTTCCGTTGGCAATTTTTTGGGGATCGTTTTTTGGGGTGCTGGGAGGTATGTAGGTCCGGTTTTTTTGCTGTTGTCTGTAGCGAGTGTAATGGTCCAGTAGGCTGCCAAGTTTGGTGCTTCTGCGACTTATAGTTTCGTTGTCTATATCCATCTTTGCACGACCGTGTCTCCTTTATATATATAGATAATAATAATAATAAAAGTCAGTGTTTGTGGCGGTGCGGAGGACAGGAGGTGCAGAGGAATATGTGCCAGCATTTTGATTGGTTGCCACTGTGGGATTATTTGCATAAAGGACACTGATTGGCCAGCCTCAGAATTCTGACACTCTAAGGCACCAGACAGAGGGCATTGGTTGCCACTGAGGAACTATTTACATAAAGGACTTTGATTGGCCAGCAAACCAGAATGCAACTGAATGCTTGAGTTAGCCAAATGACAGGGTTTTTTTTCTGTTGGAAATGGAGTGTTGATTTTCTGGGAGATACAGAGGTGTCAAGGAATATGTGACAGCATTTCGATAGGCTGCCACCATGGGATTATTTGCATAAAGGACTCTGATTGCCCAGCCTCAGAACTCCAACATTCTACAGCCCCAGACAGAGGGGATTGGTTACCACTGAAATGGTATTTGCATAAAGGACTCCGATTGGCCATCCACATTCCAACATTCTAAGGTGACTCAGAGGGAAAAGGAAAGGCCTCAGGCAGTCAGACACTGCGGCCCACAGCAGTGACGGATCAGGACTAAACTTGGCACACAGGGGCCCAATGGCCCACTTCACAACGCGACCCTAACCCAATGACCAATACAGACCAAAATTAGCACACAGAGGCCCCTTGAACCACTCAACACCCTGGTGCTGTTTCAAGGAAGACGGAGCACAGATGATGGGACTTGAAATACCTTCACTCACCTTCCAAGACTGCTGCAACCCTCATCCAGAGAATGATCAAGACCAAATGTGAGACACAGAGCCCCCATGACCCACTCTACACCCTGGTGCTGTTTGGAGGGGGATGGACCATGGCCAATGGGACTTGCAGTACCTTCACTAAGTTCCTGAGACCACTGCAAGCCACATCAACATCTAATAGGAACCAACCTTGGCACACAATGCCTTCCTCAAATAAGCCGGGCACCGCTGGGTCCCCAAGCTAGTGTGTATGTGTGTGTATACACACACTCACTTGCCTAGTTTCCAACAGTCTCCACAACCTCTGAGGATGCCTGACATAGATGTGGGCGAAATGTCAGGAGAGAATGCTTCTGGAACATGGCCAGACAACCCAGAAAACTCACAGCAACGCAGTAATTTCCCTCTGAATTTGCCATTGTCCCTTTGTATAGCAATTCAGGGAAGTGTAAACCAGGCCTGGGCAAACTTTGGCCCTCCAGGTATTTTGGACTGCAATTCCCACAATTCCTCGCAGCCGGTAGAGGTGTGCCCAGGCCTGGTGTAAAGCCATACCTTGCTCAGAAAGAAGAGAGGAGGGAACAGGCATTGGGACTAAACTACTGCTCGAAGGCAGCAAAGAAGGATAAAATGAAACTCTTATGGTCTCCTTCACCTATTGCAGGTCGTCCGTGCTCTTTAAATTTCAAAGAGGGAAGGCAGATCAGAAGGAGATTACCCAAAGTCTTTTGTTCCAGCGTTTTACTTCTCTCTCTTTTTCCAGATTGATGGCTTCTTTTATGTGTGGCCTTTTACAGCCTTTAAACCACGTATTTATTGTTATCATATCTTACTATAAATAATATAACTTTGCCGGCTCCTGGGTGTCATCAGAGTCTGCCGGAATGTTTCATATTTCATTTAACCAAGTGACAAAGTGACAGGGCCGTGAATGGCGGGCGAGCCCTCAAAGTGAATGTCGGCCTCCGTTCTCACTGCCCTGTGTGTTTTGCGCCCAGGCTTTGGCATTTGCTGCCACTTCCAATGATGCTAATGACCAAGGCCTGTGAGATAAATTTGAAGAGACCTGTAGCCAATGGGTTCAAGTGAAAAGAGAGAGCATGGTCCAATAGTCAGGGGCGGTCCAACCGTTAGGCAAAGGACGCCGCTGCCTGGGGCGCCAGCCACGCCATCTGGGTAAAGAGCGCATTCCCCCGCCCGCCAGACAGCGTCACGTTAGGAAAGGAGCCCAACTAAGAGGGCCTTTCCTGCAACACAAAGCTGCCCCCTCAGTCTCGTGAGGCCATAGGTCCTTGAGGGGACAGTGACACCCCCACCCCGCTCCCACGCGACATATGCGAGTCTGTTGTTGTGTGTTATTAAGACCCGAAAGGGAGGGGGGAGAGAAAAAAAGAGTGACTTCTTGAAAATAGGGTTTGGGGCAGCGGTGGGCATAAGAGAGGAGGGGGAGGTGGGAATGCATGGCGCGTCCTTGGTGCGTGTGCCCGGCAGCCAATGGGAATCTTCGGAGCGCTGGGTTTGAGGAGGAGGAGGAGGAAGCTTGACGGGGAGAAGAAAGAGGAAGCAGCATCAGGCGCCTTCTCAGAGCGCGCCTGCATCGCAAGACAAGCCCTGAGTCACGGGCTCGCTCAGGTGGTCTATTTTGGGGCAGGTCGAGGTCAGGATGCTGGAGGTCGAGGAGGCTTCTGGCTGATGACGTCAGCTATCTGCCGGCGGGAGATTGCCCTCGCCGGCTTTCTCTAAGGCCTGACCTCGGCCAATGGAAACACGCGGAGGCGGCGGGATGAAAGGCTCGAGCGGGGGAGGGAGGGGGGCTCGGCCGGCTTGCTGCAGGGGGGGGCGCCAAAATAATGTTTTTTGGGGGCGCTAAAATAATGTTTGCCTACCATTTAAAATTACCTTAGACCGCCCCTGCCAATAGTTACAATATTGGAATAGTGGCTGCTGGTGGCTTTTGTTGCCACCGGCGCAATGAATCTGCTCTGGGTTGTGCAGGTGCTATCCAAGGTAAGCACCTGCACAACCATTAAGTCCAGTCGTGTCTGACCCTGGGACCCTGGTGCTCATCTCCGTTTGTAAGCCAAAGAGACAGCGTTGTCCGTAGACTCCTCCAAGGTCTTGTGGCCACTGCATGGAGCACTGTGACCTTCCTGCCGGAGCGGGACCTATTGATCTACTCTTATTTGCATGTTTTCAAACTGCTAGGTTGGCAGAAACTGGGGCTAACAGCGAGAGCGCAGCCCGCTCCCTCGATTTGAACCGGCGACCTTTTGGTCAGCAGGTTCAGCAGCTCAGCTCTTTGACCCACTGCGCCACCAGGGCCTCCGCTATCCAAGGTGCTGAACTTTGAAAAAGAAATATCAAGAAAGAGAACACCAAAGGAGCTGTCCAAGGGGATGCGATGAATAATGGAGCTCTCCACGGTGCTGAATTCAAAAGGGTATTTCCAATATGTTGAACCTGTTTTCGAGATGGGATGTTTAATAGGGCTGTGCCATAGATTAAAACATGTTTCACAACTTATTACAAAATTCGTGGCATTTTGTTCCTAAAGTGTTCCTAAAGTATCATTAGTGAAAATTTCATTACTATGAGAGTAATGAAGTTTCGTTACTTTTTGCTTCCTGATGCTGAGCAGGATTCTGGGAAACGTAGTTCAGGGCAGGGCCGTTTGCATTCTCTGCCTTCCCAAACTCCATTTCCCAGAATCCTGTGCTTCCCCAGTCTCTTCCCGCCCTGCTGCTTCCCTCTCCTCGTGGCGAGCGGCCATTAATTTAAAGAGAAAGGCATCCTTTTTGGCTTGGCTTGGCTTCCTGGCACCGAACATGAAACTGACTTTGGGAAGCTTCCAAGGTTTACAAAATTCAAACAAAAAAGTATTAGGTGAGTTTTGATGCTTATGTTTTGGTGCGGGCCACACCCATGCATCAGATATCATAAGTACAAATTTAACAAATTGGATCCTACTTATGAGGACTAACAATAATTTTGCACAGTCCTAATATTAAAACTGCAGTTAAAATATTGGAGCACATGACTATGGAAGCCACCAAGGGTCAGTATGAAGGAGAGAACTTGCTGGGCTGAGGCATGCAGAGTGTCATGTATGGTTTTATATGGATTTTATGATGTGTTTTATTGCCTTTAACTGATATATGTAACTATATGGGGCATATGGGGTATATGTAAGACGGAGATCCTCTGGCTGGGTCGTCCGGGTGGTGGGGACGGCCAGCTTCCGACCCTGGACGGCGTGGCGTTATGCCCGTCATCTTCAGTAAAGAGCCTCGGAGTTCTTCTGGACCCTCTGCTGTCGATGGAGGCCCAGGTCTCCGCCGCCAGCAGAGTGGCCTTTTCCCAACTTTGCCAGGCTCGGAGGCTGGCCCCTTACCTATCCCGGCACAACTTGGCCACGGTGATCCAAGCTACGGTCATCTCAAGGTTAAACTACTGTAACGCTCTCTACATTGGCCTGCCTCTGTCGGTGACCTGGAAACTCAAGCTAGTGCAGAACGCCGCAGCTCGGTTGTTCGCAGGAGTTCCTCCGAGCAGCCACATTATACCAATTCTGCGAGAACTGCACTGGCTTCCTATCGAGTACCGGATCACCTTCAAAGTGCTAGTTCTAACTTTCAAGGCCTTGTATGGTCTGGGGTCAGTGCACCTGCGGGACCGCTTAACCCCATCCTGTCCCACGAGATCACTTAGGTCTGAAGAGAGTAATCTTTGACTTGTGCCAAATGTTAAACAGTACCATCTGACATCTACGCGGAGGAGGGCGTTTTCCACCATTGCCCCAGTCTTATGGAACACACTTCCTCCGCAGGTTAGGGCTTTGCGCAACTTGCTAGCTTTTCGGAAGGCCTGCAAGTCTGTCTTATTCCGGCAGGCCTTCGAATCGTGAATAATTCTGTATGCCGCCCTGGGCTGAAAAGGGCAGCGTAAAAGTGACGTAAATAAATATATTAATCAAATCATATTCATGGTTGGCAGGATGTCTTCATGATGAACTATGATGTCCCTTTTGCTTCGCCAACCTTGATTCGGATTCTAATCCCACCCGTAACATCTTATCTTTAAAGAAACGGGCATTGTGGGTTTGGACGTTTGCCTCAGTTGCCCAAAACACCACAGCATTACTATTGGGGAGTGGGAACGCTGAAAGATTATATCCTTCAAAAAAAGTGTGAATTCAAAAAGGGAACAATAAAGAACAGCTTTTTAGAAAGACGAATAATTCTGAGATTTGCTGCCATTGTTGGGCCGCTCTCCCTGGCGAAGCCGGGAAGGCGGGATTAAGGACTACGACAAAGCTGTTTATTGTGGTGAGTAATTACTCCGTTCTCAAGGCACTTGAAATATTGTCATTAATGCAAAACAAGGATAAGTAAGAGATAGGTTTCAAGCAAGGTGGAGAAAAACATACGGAGAGAACAAAAGAGACAGACAGGTGGACATTTTATTTATTTATTTCTTCGATATTATATACCGCTCCTTCCTGCAGGCTTGGGGCGGTTCACATACAACCACATTAAAACAGATAATACAACAGTAGACATAGAAATTGCATTAAAATGCAATACAGTTACATAAAAGGCAATAAAATGCAGATAGTACATAAAGTGCAATAAAAACGGAGAGCGGTAGAGAGATTGCAACATCCGAGGGCTTCAATTGAAGGCAAGCCCGAATAAGGGGATTTTGCATGCCCTCCGAAATGGAATGAGCTCTGTGATGGCCCGGACATCATCCGGCAGTGTGTTCCATAATGCCGGGGCCGCAACTGAGAAGGCGCGTTGCCTTGTTGTGGAGAGATGACAGGAGCGAATTGATGGCACAGTTAGAAATCCAATCCAGTGCAATTGCTGCAAGATGGGGGTAATCTGCTCTCTTACCAGTGCTCCCACCAGTAGTCGAGCGCAGCGTTTTGCACTAGCTTGAGTTTCCGGATTGTCGGCAGGGGAAGGCCTATGTAGAGGGCGTTACAGTAGTCTAGCCTCGAGATGACCGTCGCTTGGATTACCGCAGCCAGGTCGTCCCTGGATAGGTAGGGGGCCAGTCGCCTAGCCAGTCGCAGATGGAAAAATGATGATTTGCTAACAATGGAGACCTGGACCCCCAGGCTTTTTACCAAAGATGACGGGCTTAGCTGCTCGCCATCCAGGGTAGGCAACCGGCACTCATCCAACCCAGGGCGACCGG
This sequence comes from Anolis apletophallus, assembly GCA_030556195.1. NCBI lineage: Eukaryota > Metazoa > Chordata > Lepidosauria > Squamata > Anolidae > Anolis > Anolis apletophallus. The sequence continues at coordinate 486,664 of JARBWK010000014.1, forward strand.
GCCATAGGATCTCCGTCTTCGGTGGATTCACCTTCAGCCGGCTGGAGCACAGCCAACCAGTCACGGCTTCAAGGCATTGATGGAAACAATCGGGTACGGTGTCCGGCCTGCCGTCCATTCTCAGCACATTTAAATATGTATTGTGTGTTCTTCACTCTCAAAGTAGAAGAGTATGTTGCGAGGGAAGCCTCTTGCAGCTGAGACCAGAATAATGAGGCTAGAACAAAATATGGGGTTAACTTGGGATGGCTTTATTGAGTCACATGTCTCCACCGTCAGCAGAGTAGCGTTCTTCTATCTTCGACAGGCAAGGAAGTTGGTTCCCTAGCCACAGTGGTCCAAGCCACGGTCATCCCAAGACTAGACTACTGTAATGCTCTGTACGTTGGTCTTCCTTTGCTGGTGGTCCGGAAACTGAAACTGGTCCAAAATACAGCAGCCCGATTGCTGGCCAGCGCCCCGCGGATTAGCCACATAACACCTATTCTCCGTGGGCTGCACTGGTTGCTAGTGGAATGCTGGATCACTTTCAAGGTGTTGGTCTTGACCTTTAAGGCCTTAAACGGTCTGAGGCCAGCGTACCTCCAGGACCGCCTCATCCCATAGTGTCCCACTGGACTGCCACGCTCAGAATCCTCTTTGCTCTTGGAAGTCCCCAGTTTTAAAAGGTACCACCTGACCACTACCAGACGGAGGGCCTTCTCGGTAATTGCCCCCACTTTGTGGAACGCACTACCTCCCGAAGTCAGGGCTCTCCCTGACTTGATGGCATTCCGGAAGGCGTGCAGAACTATTCTGTCCCACCAGGCCTTTGGGGAATGAAACTGCTGACATCCAGTTTTACAGACCAATCCTGTACTTGGCTCCGCTGAGATGCTCAACTGTTTTTTATCTTTGTTTCTATTGTGTTTTAATATGTTTATTATGTTTTTTTGTGTTTTTATTATGTGATTTTACCATGTGATCTTGCTGCTATAAGTCGCCCCGTGCCGCTTGGGAGTGGCGACGCAGAAATGTGAATAATAAATAAATAAATAAATAAACACATATAATGCACTCTGCAAAGGGTCAAGTGGGGAGGGAGATGGCCCTCATCCATGGCTGTCGTGGGCTTGTATGCGGAATTTGTTCCTTCCGTTTCCTCCATTTCTTCCTCTACCCTGGGAGCGCGTAATGGTGAGGGCACTCCTGGTACAAAAACCCGCCTGACGCATAAGCAAGCGGGAGCCGATCTCGGCTCCTCCTCTGCTTTTCGGCATCACAGTCTAATCTTTCTTATTAATCCCCCAGGAAACAAAAAGAAACCCCCCCATTCCCTGAAAACCACTCTCCTCTTCCAGAAGGCCATTGCTCTTTCTTACCCAGAAGTGGTAAGCCTCCTTAAAATGCCTTGGGAAAAGTGTGTGGCTGCTGGCTGGCATGGTGCAGCCGAGAGAGGAAGCATGCGCCTGCTTGCAGTCGAGCAAGCGCCTCTCCTCTAGAGTGGAAACAGGCAAACCTTTTGAAGTGCATGCCTGCCTGCAGAGCCTCTCCAGTCTCCTCTAGAGTAGAAACAGCTTAAATATCTAAATTGATGGGAAGGGGAGCCTAGGAAGGCCCCCCTCCATAACGGGCTGATGGAAAACGGCTCCCCAGAGTGAAAACAGATATTTGTCCTTCTGATTTTAGGAGGCTACCAAATATGAATTGGGCCCCCCACCGAAAGCTGGGACACTAAACGGGCCAGCTTGCACAAGCCTGCTTCAAAGGCAGACGTAGAAATGAATTACATTGTGGTGCTGGTCTCCATCTCGGATGAGCTGCGTTGCCAGCTGGATCGAGGCGGATCGGCGCTGCTCGTGTTATTGGATTTCACAGCAGCGTTTGATACTGTCGGTTATGATCTATTGACCCACCGCCTGGCCAGGGCCGCGGTGAGGGGGGCAGTCCTTAATTGGGTGTCCTCCTTCCTCCGGAACCGGCTGCAGCGAATGAGGAGGGGCGAAGTTGTCTCCGGGGGTTCCCCGCTTCATTGTGGGGTCCCTCAGGGGGGCAATTCTCTCCCCTCTGTTATTTAACATCTACATGTGACACTTGCCCAGCTGGTGCGTAGCTTTGGGCTTGGGTGCCATCAGTATGCTGATGACACTCAGCTTATCCTGAGGATGGATGGCCGGCCCGACTCCGTACCCGATAATTTCCATCACTGCCTTGAAGCCGTTACTGGATGGCTGCGAGCCAGTAGGTTGAAGGTGAATCCGACTAAGACGGAGATCCTGTGGCTGGGTTGCCCGGGCGGTGGGGATGTTCAGCTTCTGACCCTGGACGGCGTGGCACTATGTCCATCATCATCCGTTAAGAGCCTCGGGGTAACCCTGGGCCCTCTGCTGTCGATGGAGGCCCATGTCTCCACCGTCAGCAGAGTGGCGTTTTTCCACCTTCGCCAGGCAAGGAAGCTGGCCCCCTACTTGTCCCGTCGCGACCTGGCCACAGTGGTCCAAGCCACGGTCATCTCGAGGCTAGACTACTGTAACGCTCTGTACATTGGCCTTCCTCTGTCGGTGATCTGGAAACTCAAGCTGGTGCAGAACGCTGCAGCCCGACTCCTTGCGGGGACCTCGGCGAGCTGTCACATCACGCCAATCCTGCGTGAACTGCACTGGCTCCCCGTAGAATGCCGGACCACCTTCAAAGTGTTAGTCTTGACTCTTAAGGCCTTACATGGTCTGGGGCCAGTGGACCTGCGGGACCGCCTCATCCCATATTATCCCACCAGATCTCTGCGTCCTGAAGAACATAACCTCCTGGTTGTTCCTAGTCCAAAGACATTTCGCCTGACTGCGACCTGATTGTTTTTTCAATCGTGGCTTTTTTCACTCTGGAACTCATTGCCTGCCAACGCGCGTGCCATCCAGAACATCCTCCCATTTAGGAACGCCTGCAAGACTCTGTGGTTTCAGCAGGCTTTTGGGGTTGGAAGCAATGCAGTCTCCCTCTGCATACCGCCATCTTGCATTACCTTCTGTTGTCGTAGTGCTTAATGTGCGAGCTAGTGTGCCTTTTTATCTGTGGTTTTATTGTGGTTTTAACTTCGATGTATTTGGCTGTTTTCATAACATGTTGTGAGTCGCCCCGAACCATTGGGAAGGGCGGCAGGCAAATACGAATAAATAAATAAATAAATAAAAATATAAATATAAGTCTACATTCAAATTGCATTATATTGCAGTGTCGATGGGTGCTCCTTGATATGCTTAATGGTCCAAATTATTTCCCCTGCATATGATACAAAACTTGGTTCTCTTTTGGCATTTTCTTCTTTTTTTCCAAACAGTTTCTAATATAAATAAATGCTCCCTTTTGCAGCTTCAAAATCTTATTTAATTCACACCCCAGAGAAGCCCTAAATAAACATTAGCTAGCTTTCTTTTTTTAAAAAAAAACCCCAGCAACAACCCCAAAACACATTAAATCAGCAAACTCATTCACATTAAATGGGCTTTAGTGAATATTAAAAGGCACTTTATGTTGATATTATGTGGGAAATATGCTGCCTGGTTTTTAATGCCATTATTTACCGCCAGTAATGGGAACGGCTGTAATGCCGAATATTAAGTGGCACTGGATAGCATAACTTTTTTGGTCAAGGAAAGGTGGCATTTCTTCTTAGATCCAAAAAGAAAGCTGCTTTCCGAATTCCAGCGAGATCGGAGATTAATACACGCACGCTGGGCCACAAATACTGCGGCTTTTCGCCATCCTGCTTTCAACCACTTTGGGTTTTGCAGTTTCATGTGGTTATAAAGAAGCCACTTTTCTCTTTTTCAAGGAAGCTTGGCACCAAACATGGCTGGAAAGAGTAAATACAAATATTCATAAAATGGTCAAAGCCATATTTTTGTGCATTGAGAAATCCCGATGGAACGAATCCTGGGCTGATAAGAATCTTAACGGGTCAGGGCCTGGGTTGTGTTTGCACCAGGGCTGCCCAGGAAGTCGATCGCGATTGACTGGTTGCAGGGGCAGTCCTACCGGTAGGCAAAGGACACGGGTGTGTGGGGCGCCATCTGGGTAAGGGCGCATTCCCCCGCCCGCCAGACAGCGTCCTGTCTCCTCCTCAGCTGCCTCGAAGGCTGAGCCTCCGGGCCCGGGCACCGCCTCCGCCTCCAGAGGGACGCTCTCACCGCCGCTCGCCATTGCCTCAGCCAGCGCTTGGGAAAGGGACGGGGCGCGGAGGGAGGGAGGGAAGCAGGGAGCCCTCCTGACAGCCACCACCGGAAGTAGCCGCCACGCGCTGAGGCGAACTCCCTCGCCAGGCCCAATCACGTGAACCCTACCATAACCGCCCACCTCCCCTTTATTTTGTGTTATTTGAGTTTTATAGGAGTAATGAAAATATTTAGTAGAGGATAATTTTATTTAAATAAATAATTTTATCTATTATTTTATAATAATAATAATATAATAGAATGTTATATTATATTATAATGTCATATTATAATATCATTATATTGTAATGTAGTATAATATCATTATGATATATAGTATGAGTATGTACTATAATATATTGTATATACATTAATACAATATAATACTACTAATGGTATTGTGATATTATAATTGTATATTTGTTTTACATGGGGGGCGCGCGCCAAAATAATGTTTTTTTGGGGGGGGCAAAATAATGTTCGCTTACCATTTAAAATTATCTTAGACCGCCCCTGACTGGTCGATCCCAGGACCTTAGGAGGTCGATCCCAGCTGGAAGGGGCGCCTCTGAGGGGGCGGAGCCAGGCCGCGCCAGGCCCCACCCTGGCTCCGCCCTGCTTCTCTCTCAGTAGATCTTTCTGACTTGGTTTTATTATAAGTAGCTCGCATGCTGAAAAAGCGTGGGCACCCCTGGTCTACACTATAGAATGCAGTTGGGGACCATTTTAACATACAAAGCTCAATAGTATCAGATCATGGAAGTTTTAGTTTCTCAAGGTCTTTAGCCTTCTCTGCTGAATAGTACTGCTGCTGCGTCAAGCTACAGCCCCCATGACCCCATTGCTTTGAAACATGACCGTTCTAGGGGTGCTGGGCTGTATTATTGTTACACCTTAGTGCATAGCCATTGCATATGACATATTGAAGACCCGATCAACATTCAGTTCTGGGTCCTTTGCACAATACATGATAATTATAGCATGATGATTCCACTTTAAAACCTATGGTTCCACCCAGTGGAATCATGGGATTTGCAGTTTGCAAAGGAATGGTCAGAACTCCTAGCCAGAGAGTTCTGGTGCCTCCCCAAACTACACATTCCATAGGATGGGACCATGGTAGTTTAAGCAAGATCATGTCAGTCTCCCATCGATCAACGTATTTATTATGTCTAGCTTCCATGTCATCTGCTTCGTTCTTTCATTTTTCGTTCTTCCTTCTATCTCGTCTTTCCCCGTCGGCATGTTTCAGCTACCCATTGGTTAATTTCCATATATCCTTCGATGCCTTAGATGCACTCACCTTAAGAGCATTGCTGAATAAATTCCATGTCGTACACCTGTTTTTCTATTCTCGGAAGGCAGTCACACAAAGCCTTTCCATTCAATTGTTTTTAGGGCTGTTTGTGCGCAGGTGCCTTATGCCGAAGTTAAGAGACAGTTTCTGAATAGAGATTACACGAAAGGCTGTCGTGCGTGCTCTCTCCACCTGTTTTGCCTCTCTTGCTGCTCCTCATTGTCTATACCAATGGAAATGCCTCCTTTGGAAGTCCTGGGACTCTTTCTGCTGCCTAAACAAGGAGGTGTTCAATTGGTAATTGAAGTATTACAGGCTTGCCAAATTACAATGTTGAAAGTGTCAAACGGCAGCAGTGAATTAGCTGTCTGCTGGTGACAAGGAGGGTCATCCTGCTGCCGAGGTGGCGACCTGTGACCTCGAGATAAGTTCCTTATGCAAAACAAAATAAATGAGAGCTTCCTGGTAGACCTTTCTGTACATCAGCCATGGTTTTGTTTCCTAGGGAACTAGTGGATATACAGTGTGCATGAGTTCATGTGTGTGTGTGGTGTGTGAGAGAGAGAGTGTCGCGACCAGATGCCACTCAAAAAAGCCAAGCCAGATAAAAGCAACAAACAAAGTTTATTTACAATTCTTCTGTGCCTTCAGGGCACAAAAGGAGAACAAAAATAATGCTTAAAGGCAGCATAAACACACAAAAGTCCCAATCCTGGAGAAAACAAACCCAAATCTTTGTCAATTGACACCGAAAACCCACTAACTATCTAACTAAAGAAGAGAATGCTTGCCAAAGCTCCAAATGCAGCAGCAGCCGAAAGGTAGTCAAAGAGGCAGTCCGAAGGTCGTTAACCAGATGTCAATCAAGGGAGGCAGCAGAGCAGGAATGTGGAAACTGGAATCCCAGGGACAAGAGGGAGGAGGTCCACACAGGAAACGTTCAGGAGCTAATGCAGGAGACAGTTATGGAAACTGGCCGATAGTTGACGAATTGAGTGGGGTCCAGTGATGCTTTTTTCAACAGCGGTTTTATCACAGCTTGCTTTAAGCTGGCTGGAATTTTGCCCTCCTGTAAGGAGGCATTGCCCACCACCTTCACCCACTCTGCCAAACCCACCTCTGGCTTCCTTGATCAGCCAGGATGGGCAGGGGTCTAGGATGCACGTGGTAGGCCTCGCTTCCCCAAGGATCTTGTCCACATCCTCGAGCTGAACCAATTGAAACGAATCAATTTAAACCAGACAAGCAGATGCTCATGTCACATCCTCAGAGACTGCCATTAAAGTGGTATCAAAATTGGAACGGATCAGCACCACTTTATCCGCAAAGAACCGAGAAAATTCATCACAGCGTACCGCCGAGCTGTTGGGGATTTCACACTGTGGTGGATTTAATAGTCCTCTAACAACTCGGAACAGTTCCGCTGGACAGTTCTTAGCAGCAGCCACCTTGGCCGCAATGGATATATTCTGTGCGGCCTTTGTTGCTGCATCATAGGTCCTCAGATAAGAGACCAGGCGCGCATGGGCTGACCTGCTCCGCTTCCGATGCCACACGACTTGTACACCGCCACTCCCAGCGGCTCGGAGCGGTTTACAACATAATTCAATAAAACAAACAATGAGCAAAACATACATATAATAGTAGGTAAAAGAGCAAATAAAAGCACAGCTAAAATCACAAGCTTTCGAAGGCCTGTCTGAACAGGTGTGTCTTGCAGGCCCTCCGGAAGGTGACCAAATTTCAGAGAGCCCGCGTTTCCAGTGGCAACGTATTCCAAAGAACCGGGCGATGATTGAAAATGCCCTTTGCCTTGTCGAAGTCAGGTGGAAAGACTTCACACTAGGGATGTCTAGAAGATTCTGGTCTTCTGAACGAAGTGATCTCGGAGAGTTATATGGAATCAGGCGATCCCGTAGGTACACTGGCCCCAGACCATACAAGGCCTTGAAAGTAAGAACTAACACCTTGAAAGTGATCTGGTATTCAATTGGTACGCAGTGCAGGTTTTACAGTATAGGTGTTATACGGCGGCTCGTGGGTCCCCTCGCAAGCAGCCGGGCTGCAGCATTCTGCATTAGCTTGAGTTTCCGGATCACATTCAAGGGAAGGCCAATGTAAAGAGCATTACAGTAGTCAAGTCTTGAGATGACCGGGGCTTGGATTACCGTGGCCAGATCGTTCCATGAGAAAAAGGGAGCCAGACGCATCGCCTGTCGCAGGTGGAAGAATGCGATTCTATTGACATTGGAGATTTAAGTCTCCATTGACAGCAGAGGGCCCAAATGGACACCAAAGCTTTTAACTGATGATGATGGTCATAATACCTCGCCACCCAGGGTTGGCAGTTGGATTTCCCTATCGCCCGGACGACCCAGCCAAAGGATCTCCGTCTTTGCCGGATTCACCTTCAACCTACTGGCTCGCAGCCATCCAGTTACGGCTTCGAGGCAAAGATGGAAATTATTGGGTACGGATTCTGGTCGGCCCTCCATCCTCAGAATGAGCTGAGTGTCGTCAGTGTACTGCTGAAACTCAAGCCCAAAGCTACCAGTTGAGCAAGCAGTCGCATATAGATGTTAAATAACAAAGGGGGAAAGGATGGCTCCCTGAGGGACCCCACAAGACAAGGGGGATCCCTCAGAAACTAGCCCACCCCTCTGCACTCGCTGCTTCTGATTGTGGAGAAATGAGGGCAGCCAATCTAGAGCTGTCCCCTTCTCTCCAACCATGGCAAGGCGGTGCGTCAAAAGATCATAATCGACTGTATCAAAAGCTTTGTCCGGGAGCAAAATGGAGATCACGCGGTGTCACACCCCAAGGGCTTCAGTGGGCATATTTCCTAGGGGCTGCATTTTGCCCACTTGACTCCAAGGAACTTTCCAGCACAGCTGGGTTAACTCCCAGCTCCTGTAATGGGCCTCTTTGCTGCTCTATTGCGCCTCCCATGAAAGATGCTATGGGAAAGGTATGTCAAGGCCAAACGGCCCACCAGACTGATAGCAGGAGCGGGTACTCGGAGCGCTGAGCGCTACTCCCCAGCCCAGATGGTCCGTGCTAACGAGGTGCAGCATTCTTCAAGACCGAGGTTCTCAAAACAACCCGAGGCTCATCCATCATTGGATTTGATGTTCGACGCACTGGGCCCTACGGTCAGGAATCCTATAAAGGCTGTGAGATCCTGCAAGCCAGCATCTCGTACCAACGACCGCTATTGCCATGATGTCAATGTGAACCGGGCCTTTCGGCCAGCTACTAAGATCCAGCCAGCCAGCCTTCCTCGGCTGCCTCGTTCCATCATCTAGCCTTGTTCCTGTTCATCGTCGAGCCCTGCGGGGAAGCTGTGTTACTTTTGCATTTGACTTTGCCGGCAGTACCTAAAGCCGCCAACCTTCTTGCGCCGGTTGGGGGCTCAGAGACTATCTATCGCATCCCGCATTTGTTCCTGAAAATCCTCCGCTTGAGATCCTGCCGTTGCGGATACTCAAGCCTTGCTGAATCCAATATTTGCTGCTATCCAGAGGCTACATATTAAAGGCTTCCTGGACTATATACTTACCTTGCTACCTTATAATCAATAAAGGTTGTTGTACCTCAGCTGCCTTGTTTGTTGTCCGGGGAGGTCAAGTGCCAAGGGGCCCAAGGGGGCGACACGCGGCCTGATATTTTCTGGCATCGCCAGCCCGTTGGCCCCTGGCTAGCACTAAAAACATTTGGAGTAATTCTTCTCCTTTTTGTCCTGTCAACACTTGGATCTTGCCTACCAGGATTGAGGACTTGTGTATTACGACACTTTATTTTGAACACTTTGGGACCCTTTGCAGGCGTGTACCACGTGACTTTTGTATTCCTTTCCATTTGCACCGGATTATCTGGGAACTGGAGGACTATGGACTGAGCCCGTCACGCGGTCATATTTCGTCTATTGCAGACACAGTATGTGCTTTTGGTCCTAGATGTGAATTGTGTTGTTCTCAAATACCTGAATATTGAATGAATATATATTTTTGATACTGTCATATTGCCTTTGTGCATAAGTTTAGCGTTTCCGTAACCCTTGCTCTCTATTGTGTTTGTTAATCCAACACCAAGCCAGGCAGGAATCCACAACACATGTGTTACAAGGGGCAATGCCTGCTTCAAGACTTTTAAAGAAGGGTTGCTCACCATGCGACAATCTGTTCCTCTGTTGACTAGCTCTTAGGTGGGATCTCTCTGAATGTTTGCTTATGGGAGGTACACTATAAAGAAAAGCCAATGGACAATTATTTTGGATTTATTGCCATGGGGAGAATGGGATTTTCTGCTTGAGGCCCTGTTGTGTCTTAGCCAGTCTCTGCTGGATATAGATTTCAAAGCCTTGAAGGAAACCATGGCTGAGCTTTCAGGAGCTGCGTTGCCCAGCAGCAGTTATTCCATATTTTCCCCATTATTCTGCATTTAACAGAGTAAAAATATAACAGTTTCTCTCGTCCCATGTGCCTCCCAATTAAAAGTGACCCTTGGGGATGTGACATTGAATAGAGGCGGGGGGGGGGGGGGGCAAAACTAATTAAACCTACGAAAGGATTTATTGCAAAAAGTTAACTGCCAGAAGTATAGTTTTGTTTGCTGAGTTCAATTGCCTCTGTTTACTTGATATTTGTGCAACTTTTCTGCCTGTCAGTGAAAAAAACAATTATTATGTTGAAGGACAAAAAATATATGTGGGATGAAATATTTGTTCTGAGTTCAAAGAAAGAGAAAAGAAGATGATCAACAATGCGCTTTCCCCGCGTTCTCCTTGGACTGGAGTTCCGAGAACTTTGCACGACTTGAGACAGGTGTTGCGCCACCAATGCCAAGAGGGCAATAAATGCCGTCCACATGTTAGTCTGGCTTCGGTGGCTTTGATGATAATGGTGATGATGACTACTATGATAGCTCTTTAAAGTTCAGAGTAAAACCCAGAATGGATCTGCCAGCTATTGGCCTAGCACTGTTTTAATACACTAGGTTTTCCCTCTTTCCTGGCTATTTCTTCTCTTACCAGCAGAATGACCAGCCAATAATATAATGGAACCGATTGACGAAACTCAATTTTAACGATACCAGTTCTATTGGAAGTCAATGGGGTCTCCATATCCGTGGTTTTTACTGGAGCATTTCTCCCGCCCCCAGAACCAAAATGGCATCCGGGGCAAGCAGGCAGAGGCTCTGCTGCTTGGAGAAGGTTTATTTCATGGGTTTTGAGCAAATGTGAAAGAGAGGGATGCAAGTGTGTTGCTACAGGAAAAGGGTGCTTTCTGATGTTGCAGTGGCTACCATGTGTCAGGAGAAATTGGGGCATAGGCAGAGGGAAGGAGGAGAGGAAAAGGCTATTTCACTGGTCCTTGTTCTTATGCAACCTGGCCCATGTGGCAGCAGGGGACTGTGGAACTCCTTGCTGCAGGATTCTCAATTGGCCTCTGTTTGGGTCGACTCCAACATGATCAGATATGGCATCCCAAGCACTTATAGCTATTAAGCAGTACCACGTTCATGGGGCAAAGTTGTAATAATGTTGTGGAAAGAGGAATCGGGGTGGATGTAAAACTCCAAACATATAGTTTCTTTGCTAAGAAGAGGGAGGTTTCCCCTTCTCGGCTCTCTCCGCTTACCTGTTACCTTCTGATTTAGTTCTGTGATCAGATCAGAGCAGCTGAAGGATCGCCGTGTTGCAATGCGCTTAGCCAGAAGGGACACGGTGAATGCCGGGTGAGAAATGGCATTGGTGGAGTTGTTCAAGGCAGAGAATACCGTGACCGAGAGGGACTAGTCGTAATTCAACCGGCCCGTTTGTAGGAGTTGATCAGTCTTCCATTTCCATTTGGCCTCAGCTTGAATTCCTCTTACAATAAAACATGCCAATTCCCTTTACAGTGAACCAGAAAGGAAACAAAGGTTTCTCATTTAGCAGGATTTAATTGCTGCTTAAACAAATGAGAACCTTTGTCTCATTTAGCTTGGTGGCGCATAGCACGCTCTTCCTTTGGCTCTCCGCCATGCTTCAATAAGTCTTACTTTGGGCTGCCTGTTGAAGGTGTATCTGTTTTTGCACCGCAGTCCAACTTACCATCGACCTCATGAATGGCATAAATGCCGTATTTATATTCTTTTTGTGCATTGTTCTATTTTTTCCACTGCTTTGAAATCTTCTCATCTCAGCATTTTGGCATTATTCACAAATGAGGAAATAATTCTATCCAATTAACGAATGTGGTTGCAATGAGAAGTGGGAAAGAATATATAAGTGATTGGACGACCTTGGCGAAATTGCCCATTTATTTATTTATTTATTTGAACTTGTCTGTTGCCACTCCCGTGCGGCTCGGGCTGACTCACAACACTAAAAACACATTTAAAATAATGATATAAAATAGAGCATATATGCATAAAACACATTTAAAATAGAATATAGAAACACAACCTATACGCATAATAATACTTATTACATTTACAGCCACTACACGAAAAGCAGGTTACACAGACCTGCGATTATCGGCTATGTAGTGCCTGCAATTTAACAGCTGAATGCCTGTTTAAATAGCAGGGTCTTGCAAGCTTTCCTGAAGGCCATCAAACCAGGCAAGGCGCAGATCTTGGGAGGGAGGGCATTCCATAAAGTTGGAGCATGACGCGGAACGCTCTCCTCCTTGTTGCTGTCAGGCGGAAGTTCTTACAGCTTGGGATCTCCAGGAGATTATGCGACTCTGAATGCAGTGGTCTGGGGGGACAATATGGGGAGAGGCGGTCCCTTAGGTACACTGGCCCCAGACCATTCAAGGCCTTGAAGGTCAACACCAACACTTTGAAGGTGGTCCAGAATTCCACCGGAAGCCAGTCCAGTTCGCACAGGATGGGAGTGATGTGACAGCGTGTTGGTAAGCCTGCCAACAGCCGGGCTGCAGCGTTCTGCACCAGCTTAAGTTTCCGGATCACAGACAGAGGAAGGCCAATGTAAAGAGCATTACGGTAGTCTAGTCTCGAGATGACCGTGGCTTGGACCACTGTAGCTAGGTCGTGACGGGACAGGTAGGGGGCCAGCTTCCTGGCCTGGCGGAGATGGAAAAACGCTGCTCTACTGACGATGGAAATATGTGTTTCCATCGTCAGTTGAGAGTCCAGAGTGACAACGAGGCTCTTAACAGCTGACGATGGACATAGTGTCGCTCCATCCAGGGTTGGAAGCTGGACCCCGCCCGTACCCAGACGACCCAGCCACAGGATCTCCATCTTAGCCTTCAACCTACTGGCTCGCAGCCATCCAGTGACGGCTTCAAGGCAACGATGGAAATTATCGGGTATGGTTCCAGGCTGGCCTTCCATCCCCAGAACGAGCTGGGTGTCATCCGCATATTGGTGGCACTCCAGCCCAAAGCTACGTACCAGCCGCGCAAGTGGTCGTACATAGATGTTAAATGATAGAGGGGAGAGGATTGCCCCCTGAGGCACCCCACAGAGTAGGGGGGTGCCCCCAGAGACAACCTTGCCCCTCCTCACTCGCTGTAGCTGGTTCTGGAGGAAGGAGGACCCATTTAAGACCGTTCCCCTCACTCCAGCCCCGGCAAGGCGGTGGGTCAATAGATTGTAATCCACAGTGTCAAACGCTGCTGTGAGGTCCAATAGCACAAGCAGCGCTGACCCGCCCTGGTCGAGCTGACAACTTGGCTTGCCTGTAATGGCTACCAGGACCGTCTCCATCCCATGCCCTGAACGAAAGCCGGACTTTCATACTTCACAAAGCTCACATTTTGTAAGCATATTTGGGAATGTGACCAGCAAACTCCTCTTGTTTATTTATTTGTTTATTTATTTGCTATATTTCTATATTGCCCTTCTCAGCCCGAGGGCGACTCGGGGCAATTTACAAAACAGCACAATTCGATGTCACAATAATATAAAAACAGTTAAAAGCATATAAGGAGTGTTCCCAGGGGGTTTGAAAGAGGCCATGGTAAGACGGCTGCTGAAAAAAACCAAATTTAGACCCTTCGGTTCCCTCCAGTTACCGTCCGGTTTCCAACTTGCCGTTCCTGGGGAAGGTGATTGAGAGGGCAGTAGCGGATCAGGTGCAGTGGTTCTTAAATGACACGGTTGGACTTGATCCCTTCCAGCCTGGTTTCCGTATTGGGCATGGGACGGAGACCGTGCTCGTCTCCATTACAGACCAACTTTGCTGCCAGTTGGGCCGTGGTGGGTCAGCCCTGCTTGTGTTGTTAGATATCACAGCAGCGTTTGACACAGTAGACCATGTATTGCTGACCCACCGTGTAGCCGTGACAGGAGTTAGGGGGACTGCCCTTAAATGGGTGGCCTCCTTCCTCCAAGATCGGGGACAACGTGTGGAGGGGGAGGAGGTGGCCTCGCGGAGACTCCCATTAAGTTGTGGGGTCCCCCAGGGAGCTATCCTTTCTGCCTTATTGTCCAACATCTATATGCGTCTGCTGGCCCAGCTGGTTCGTGAGTTTGGTCTGGATTGTCACCAGTACGCTGATGACACCCAGCTGGTGCTGAGCATGGAGGGCAGGCCGGACACCGTACCCGATTGTTTCCATCAATGCCTTGAGGCCGTGACTGGATGGCTGCGCTCCAGCCGGCTGAAGGTGAATCCATCGAAGACGGAGATCCTGTGGTTGGGTGGCCCTGGGGTGGGCCGGTTGCCTACCCTGGATGGCGAGCAACTAAGCCCGTCACCCTTGGTAAAAAGCCTAGGGGTTCAATTGGACCCACTGCTTTCGATGGAGACCCAGATCTCCACAGTTAGCAAAATAGCATTTTTCCATCTTCGACAGGCTAGGCGACTGGCTCCTTACCTATCCAGGGATGACCTGGCCACGGTAATCCAGGCGACGGTCATCTCGAAGCTAGATTACTGTAACGCCCTCTACATTGGCCTTCCCTTGTTGACAATCCGGAAACTCAAGCTGGTGCAAAATGCTGCCGCTCGATTACTTGTGGGAGCACCGGTAAGAGAGCATATCACTCCCATCTTGCAGCAATTGCACTGGCTACCAGTCGAGTACCGTATTGTTTTCAAGGATGCTGGTTCTGACCTTTAAGGCCTTGCATGGTCTAGGGCCAGTGTACCTGAGGGACCGTCTCACCCCGTACGTTCCCCGAGATCACTACGTTCAGAAGAACGGAATCTCCTGACAGTTCCATCAGTCCGCTCCTGTCACCTCTCTGTGACAAGACAACGAGCTTTCTCCGCGGTGGCCCCGGCACCATGGAATGCATTGCCGGACGAGGCTCGTGCCATCACGGAGCTAGTTCTTTTCTGGAGGGCATGTAAAACAACTCTGTTTAAGCTTGCCTTCAACTAAGTTCTCCGGATACTATGATTATGTCCTTATTTGATCAAATGTTTTATATGCATTTTATGTATTTTTGTGTACTTTTATGTGTTTTTATGTGTATTTTAACTAGCTTTTGTGTAAACCGCCCTGAGCCTGCAGGGAGGAGCGGTATACAAAATTGAATAAATAAATAAATGAATGTAACCAGAGCGTGGACTACCGTGGCCAAAGTACGGGCGCAGCTGGCGCACAAGTTTTAACTGTGTGCAAATGCTCCCTTGGTCCCCGCCGAGACCTGGGGTTCCAAACTCAGCGATGAGTCCAGGATCACACCCAGGCTGCAAATTAAGCTACAACGTCCATGATTATGTAGCACCGAGCCACAGCAGATAAAGTGGCGTCAAACTGCCTTAATTATACAGTGTAGATGCACCCTTGGACTCACTTTCCTCCATAGGTTTGAACATTTGGGAACTTGGGGATAGAAGTGAACCTGACCCTGAACCCATTCTCTATTCCGATTCTATGAATGAAAGGAAAAATGGAAAGGCTGGGCTTTTGAGAACCATGGAAGGGTCTCAAACCAATCAACATCTGTTGAATGGGTGCACCTCATTGGCGAACCATGAAGACAGACAGCTTACAGCCACATGCTAAATAAATAATCAGTTACAGAAAATACATTATAGGTATATGTATAGTTTTCTATGCGAGAAGGGAAAAATGCAACACTTAACAAATAGATATCAGCAAAGGATGGGAAAGAAGTCCAGTGGGAACTCGAGAACTGCGACAAACCTCAACCTGACATTGAATCCTGCCTTTGCCTGGCGCATTAATGCTCAGAGGTGCAGAATTAGAGGGTGTTGCTGTTTAGGAGGAAGTGATTGGCGTCTCAAGAGCCTTAATCTTGCTTATTCTATCCATGCCAAAGATGTGTCCACAGAGATCTTTCCGGTGCCCGACAAGACACAAGGAAAGCATATCAATGAGGTACAAGTCTTATCAGAATGGGCAGCGCATGCGTCCGCTCCTGCCTTTCCTACCAGTCCAGGGAACCTGCTGCAGGAAATGACCGGCATGATTCCTCCCCATTACTCATAGTTTAGTATGGGCAAAGCAACACACTTTATTTCATTACAGTCGCATCTTAATTAGAAGGTTTCCTGTCCGTATTTGTGCCTTGTTTCTGGGAACATATAGCTCCCTCTAGCGGCACATGATCCAAAATATCACACATATATTTATTTATTTATTTAAAATATTTATATCCCGTCCTTCTCAACTCCTTCTTCCTTCCCTCCTTCCTTCTTTCCCTTCCTCCTTCTCTCTTTCCTCCCCCCCTTTCCTTCCTTCATTCCTTCCTTTTTCCCCTCCCTCCTTTCTTCTCTCCTTCTTCTCTCCTTCCTTCCTGTGTGTTCTCTCCCAATACCATGGTAGAGTCCCTTCTCATTCTATTCTATGAGTCTATTTAATATAGTAATATATAATAGTAACATTATAACATATAGTAATACGTATATAACACACACACACATATATATGTATTATATAGCAGTATATACTTTTACACTGTAGATTTAATAAAGGAGGATGAGGCTGGAGGCAAGGAGAACAAGGAAGGAAAGAAAGGGAAGGAAGGAATGAAAGGGAAGGAAGGAAAGAAAGGTCATATGGATTGGAGGGAGGGAGGAGAGAGGGAGGGAGAGCGAGAGAGAGAGCTCTGATTAAAACTTGCGACAATCGGTTGTGTGAGATGTAGAGTAAGTTAGAGTAGTCTAAAGGGGAAAATGAAGGAATATGCTGAATTATTTGGATGGGTGTGCTAATGCAATTGAGGGTATACACACAACGGGGGAGGTTGTGAACAACTGGTAAACACACAAGAGAACCAAATTGGATATTCAATATAGTTCAATTATTGTTATTGTAAGGCATGAAATAATAGTAGAACCACCAAATAGATCAAAGAAATCATATAAACTGCCCAAAATGGGCTCTTGCCCTTTGTAGGTACACATAATCTGGGATATACACGAATAATCCAGTAATCCAATGGTTTTCACGGAGGTTCAATAAAGTTTGGCCGCACTGTATGGCAAATCAGTAAAGACCACAGAGGTATAGAGGCGCATGAGTCCCAAGAAGAGTTCCAAATAAGATCATATCCAAACGGAAGTCCAAAATAGGAAAGTCTCCAGGGAATAGATGCGGCAAAGCAGGTCTTGTCAATCAAGACGTAGGCTTCTATCCAAGTGGATAGGGCAAATGCATCTATGTAACAGGGATTACAGCCACGAGGACCTTCCCACTGTGGTGGCCTTGAAAAAGACCTTTTGCAGGTCCAAACGAGGAAGGAGACTTCCCTGCAGTGACTATCTCGTCGGCCCTCCGTAACACACACCATTTGGTGTTTCTTCTATGTATTACTTGTGGAGTGCGCTACCCGGACGATTCCTTGGAGACTTTCCTATTTTGGACTTCCGTTTGGATATGATCTTACTTGGAACTCTTCTCGGGACTCATGCGCCTCTATACCTCTGTGGTCTTTACTTATTTGCCATACAGTGCAGCTAAACTCTATTGAACCTCCGTGAAAACCATTGGATTACTCGTGTATATCCCAGATTATGTGTACCTACAAAGGGTAGGAGCCCATTTTGGGCAGTTTATATGATTTCTTTGATCTATTTGGTGGTTCTACTATTATTTCATGCCTTACAATAACAATAATTGAACTATATTGAATATCCAATTTGGTTCTCTTGTGTGTTTTACCAAATGTAATTGAGGGTGACATACTAACACATTCATTGTTAACTGTTAAGATGTCTTCTTTGTCTACTTAGTACACAGAAAAAAACCCAGCTCTGTATATCCCCCCCCCCTTTTCAGTCTGGGATATTCAATGCTTAAATTGGCCCACTGTGCTCAGGCTTGGGAAAACCACATATATGAACTTTGATTTATATTGGGAAGGATCAATTGTTTTAAGCCTTGGTGGGATGCATTTGGCGATACAATGCTCATGGCTGGGTAAGGCGACATTCCGATGGCGTGGAGGCCAGGATGACCGCACAATGCAGACATTTCCCAAAAAGATCACTCTCCTGACCTCACCCAAGTGAAGGAACCAAAAGAAATGTCAAATACCGTGTTTGTGTGCGGCCTTATGTTTGGGCTTCATTTCAATAGCAGTCGAAAAAGAGCCCCTCCTTCATTGGTAAACCAATATAATGTCGCTATCTGCGGCTTCTTCCAAATATCCTGAGAGACATCTGACAAGAACGATGAGAAGGTTCTGTCCAGGGTAGACGCGTGGAAGTGCGTCATATACATTCATTTCGTTTCGTTCTTCATTGTGTGAATGAAAACACCCCATGTTGTTTTTTCCCCCTATGAGTTGGCTGAGAAAACAAACAGTGTTTGGACATTTCAAAAGTTTTTTGTTGTTGTTTGGAATATGAGGCCATTTGCATGAAAGAACTGGGTGCAGATTTTTTTGTATTTGCAAAGTGGGGGTGTGCTGCTGCCCCCCCCCCCCCAACCCCAAATGATTTGTGCCTGTCATCGTGTATAAGCAGCATGCCTTACGTGCTTGCTGTCTATGGCAATCCTAGTGATGATCCCAACTGGTGTATATCCATTGGATCAATTCTGAATTGGCAGATCATTGCCAATCAATGGATCACTGTCTTCTTGTTGGCTCTGTCAATAAGATTTAGACCAGGCATTGTCCAGGTGTTTTGGACTTCCTTTTCCCTTTCCTTTTCCCTTTCAGGAAAGGTCTTGAGGCTCTTAGGAAGTGTGGGAGGTGAAGTCCAAAACATCCGGAGGGAGGGCCCAAGTTGGCCATGCCGGATTTAGACTCTTGCGTGTCATACTTAACAACAAGGAGGAGACTGCTTGGACATCCTTTTTGCTCAAGACCACGAACATAGGAAAAAGATCCTTGAGATCACTCATCGCTCGCAGGCGCTAGACTTCACCGAGAAAAGGAGAGTTCGAGCATTTGAAACATAACATGGATGATCCCATGACAGTTTCGAAGCATGACTTTTAAACTTACATCCTTTGTTTAATCTTTGTTTTGTGCATTTTAATATGTATCTTATAGAAATATATTTTGATATATCTCCTTTGTAAAATACATTTGAACATGTGTAACTGGGGTGGCCATGTGATATTGTAAGATCTTTTTGGAAAATGATAGATAGAGTTACGCAAGAAATCATACAAACTAAAATTGAATTAAAACCTGAACTATACCTCCTAAATGTTACAGAGACTTTTAAAAAAAACGGAAAAGAAGTGGAAAAATTACTTCCCTTCATCCCAACAGCTGCCAGAATTACACTGGCCAGATATTGGAAGAAAAAAGAAATCCCAGGAGGAAATTAATGGATTTATAGGATCCTAGAGATCGCAGAAATGGACAAATTAACCAATTCATTAAGAAATAGTGCATCTACACAATTTAAGGAAACATGGAAACTGTTTGTATCTTATGTAAAGAATAAGAAAAATATTCATTTAAAAGGACTGAGAATTATTTATTTATTTATTTGTTTAAACTTGTTAGTCGCCACTCCCGTGCGGCTCGGGGCGACTTACAAAGGTCACTGGGAAGGACCAGTGGACATAACAATGCATACAAGAAGTACTCTAAAATACAAAGAGACACGCTATGACAAGAGCCATAGAAAGATCAGCACAATAGTGGAAGTATTATCTAGAGGTCAGGGTTGTGGGAATGCCTAAGTAACTCCAACTAGAAGTCTTCTAAAAGGTTTCTTAAGAGAGTCGTCCTCAGCAAGAGGAGGGTTAACGGGCATAGAACTAGGGACAGTTCTTAAGTCCACGGCCCTCGCTGAGAGGCCGGGTTTAGGCTTACTGAAGTCAGGGGCGGTCCTACTGGTAGGCAAAGGACGCCGCTGCGTGGGGCGCCATCTGGGTAAAGGGCGTATTCCCCGTTCGGCCGATGTTCCGCTTTTGGGCCTTGTGCGCTTTGACGCCATGCCGTAGCAAACCTCCCTGCGTGCCGAATAGGGAGTTCTGTGTTTATAGGCTTCGGCGTCTGCACACAGGAGCTTCTGGGCATGCGCGGGGGATAATGTTCGCTTACCATTTTAAATTACCTTAGACTGCCCCTGACTGAAGTACGATCTGGACCAGCAGTCAGAGGTCAGTCTCCAGAACGTCCTTGTTCTAAAGGCTCTGGCTTTCTTTTTATTAGGTGGATTTGCTGTGGTCTCTAGGGTTTTGGTTGTTCCCCGAGGCCACAAAAACACTGGGAGTGGAAAACACAAGTCCAAAAACACAAAGAACAATGCTAAATATACACAATAATGTATTACAGTGGATATAGTAGCACAGTATATATAAATACACACTCTGGTAGGCAATATACAAGTCATATAATAATGAGTATCTCTGACATAGAGTATATAACAGGGCTGTCAACTGGCGGCCCGGGGCCGGATCCGGCCCGTAGCCTGTTGAACACGGCCCACCTATGCCCTCAGCCGCCATTTTTAAATTTTTTTAAAAATCGATTTTTTTAAATGACGGCCGGGGGAGGGGGAGGTGGGGCAGGGAGGAGGAAGAGAGCTAGCTCCTCCTTTTTCGGCGCCCCCCCTCCCTACCTAGGGTGGGGGAGCCGCCGAAAAAGGGCAGACGGCGGCACCAAGAGCAGCGCGTCACAGGCCTGGTGTGACGTGCTGCTCTTGGCGCCGCCTACTCCTCCTTTTCGGCGGCTCCCCGGCCTAGGAAGGAGGGGCGCCGAAGGAGTAGGCGGGTGCCAAGAGCAGTGCGTCACGCCAGGCCTGTGACGCGCTGCTCTTGGCACCGCCTACTCCTCCTTTTTTGGCGGCTTTAGGAGGGGGCGGGGCCTGGGCTGGGGCTGGGGGCCTGGGGGCGGGGCCGAGTGGCCCCGCAGGTCATCAGTGACCTCTTATCCGGCCCTGGACCCGCCAGAAGTTGGACAGCCCTGGTATATAACATCAATGCGCATAGTACACCATGCGGAATACAGCACACTATGATGGAACTTATACCGCTATAAAGTACAGTACCTCCATGAAACAGCTACGGAGTTCGAATGGGTGGTGAAGGACAACAGTTCCAGGGAAGGGAAAGTTCAAAGGAGATGAAGGAAGAAATGAAAGGAGGCGCAGACCGCTGGGTTCGCTGGGAATATCAACCGGCCGCGCAAAGGCGCTAAGAACCGGCGAGGGCTCCTGAAAGAACGACAGGAGTTGAGGGGCCGCAGCGGAAAGACGCCCGGCTCCTCCCAAAGCGAGTCCGGCGGTGCAAATAATTACTGGGCCGTGCTCCGTTCGCCAATGAATAAACCCGGCCGCGCAAATGCGCTCAAAGCCGGCGGGGGCTCCTGGAAAACCAGGAACTGTAGGGCCACAGCGGGAATATGCTGGGCTCCTCCCAGGCGAACTCGGCAATCGGAGATGCAAGGCTGCGTCCACCCTACAGTTCCTGGTCCTTCACCACCCATTCGAACTCCGTAGCTGTTTCTCCTGACAGTTCCGTCAGTCTGCTCCTGTCACCTCTCTGTGACGAGACAACGGGCTTTCTCCGCGGTGGCCCCGGCACTATGGAATGCATTGCCGGATGATGCTCGTGCCATCACGGAGTTAGTTCCTTTCCAGAGGGCATGTAAAACAACTCTGTTTAAGCTTGCCTTCAATTAAGTTCTCCTAATACCATGATCATATCCTTATTTGATCAAATGTTTTATATGCTTTTATGTATTCTGTGTATTTTTATGTGTTTTTATGTGTATTTTAACTAGTTGTTGTGTAAACTGCCCCGAGTCTGCAGGGAGGAGCGGTATACAAAATCGAATAAATAAATAAACAAACAAACAAACAAATAAACAAACAAACATTCTTCAAGTGACGATGGCTTTCCTTGGGTGCAACAACCTTCTTTGGCCAGAAATATCAGTGATGACTCTTTCTTTTAGCCTCAGATCCATGGTTCTGGTCAGTCAGTCTGAAAAAGAGCAAGGTGGCCTCTATCCTGTCACGCAGAGATCGTCCAGTAGCTGGGAAAGAAATTAAAGCAATGAGAGCAATGGAGGCATTACTTTTTGACCTTCCCTCGTGTATTAAAAATATGTTGGGTTCTCTTGCATTCATTTCTCACCATTTTCCTTCCCTTCTATAGGTTGTGGACAATGACAAACCAGAAGGTTCAAAATTCAGGATTTTCGGGAAAGGAGTGGAACAAGACCCAAAGGGACTTTTCAAAATTGCTGAGAGCACCGGAGAAGTCCTCGTGACGCGATCCCTCGACAGGGAAGCCATTGCCACCTACCAGGTCAGTTGTTGTTGCATCTTGCTTTACTTTCAACGAACTTTATGAAAGCATTATTCTGTGTCTTAGTGTTGTTGTGATGCACTGCCTATGGTCTTGGCTGCAGTGCACTCACAGTGATTGAATATTCTTGGCGGCATATTGGAGGATATTGAAGAGTTTAAATAACATTGTTTCACAAGGAGTAATTCAATGACTGTGGATGAGTTTCTTCATTATTACAAGCCGTAGTTGCGGGAAAGGAAACGCGTGTGTTTTGTGTCTTGAAATAGTCTATCGCCAACATCTCTTCCATCAACCACTCTCAAATTCCACCCAATGGACTTTGCAATGTATTTGCGGTATCCTTGTGTGGCCAAGAATCATGTTGGATTGCTTGGCAGTATTTCTGGTCAGGTAGGTGTGGATCAAGTCCATCCAAATGAGAACCAGAGAACAGTAAATAGACTAAACATCACTATAGAGAAGGCATGGGTAAACTTTGGCCTTCCAGGTGTTTTGGACTTCAACTCCCACAATTCCTAGCAGCCTACCAGTCCAAAACACTTGGAGGGCTGAGGTTTGCCCATGCCTGCTACAGAGGGTAATGCATAGTTAATGTTGTAATGTAGAAGGGATCTCCCATTGGACTATGAGTCTGGATATCTGGGTTCGATTCCCTGCTTGTGTTGGAGGGGCCATATGCCATTTCCTATCCAGCCACACTTACAGATGGTGAGATCAATTTAATTGCTTACCTGGATTTCTGCTACAGTGACCCTATTTCTCTTTCTTGAGCTGATATGGCTCTGCACACCTTTTCTCCATCTCCAGGTAGTAAATACAACGACCCTCTGTGTTGTGATTGAGCCTTCAGCTACTACTACTAGTAGTATTGGGGAAGATGCTGGGTCAATAGCATCAAGCAATAGTATGGAATGGGGTGAGGCTCTGGGTGATCAAGAGTTTGCAGCTGGAAGGAAAAGGGCTGCTAGTGATTCTAGTGTGGAAGGATTGGAACAGAGAAAAAGGATCCGGCAGATACTTGGAGCACCTTCTTATTCAGACATTTTCCAAGATTTTCCTGGGGAAGAAGGGATGGGGTCAGAGGAAAGTGATACGGATTTAGACTCAACATTGGTTCAGGAAGTAAGGGATGTGTGTAACGAAGAGTCTAATTCTGACACCTTCTGTGGCTTTGACAGTGACTTAGACTGGCCTTCTGGGGGTTCAGAAACAGAGTGGGACAATCTAAGTTTTCAACAGCGTTGGCAAGATTGGAGGCAAGCACAGAGCACAGCAGCTGTAAGAGATGCAGCAGCTGGTGCTCATGATCAAGGAGAGTCTTCAGAAGACAGTGATGTTTAAGTGCTATATAAGAAATGGGTTTTTGGGCTGCCTTTGCGGCGGTCAAGGAGTTGATGTCTGGTTCTTGTCTCTGACTCTCCTGTGTTCCTGATATAAAGTACCTTGTTCCAGTTTCCTGATACTCGTGAGTTATGGGCTATTTCTCCTCCTTTGTTCCTGGGGTGAGCTGCTGTGGCAGCTCTAGGTGATGTTTGGGCAAAGGTGGGGGTTTGGAACCAATGTATGCTTTTCTGTTTAGTTACCTGCCGTGTGTCCCTGAGGCGGGGCTTGGTCTCCGCTGAGTTTCTGTGTTCCTGCTACAAGAACCTGGTATTGTATGAAATGGAGGGAGGCTGGCATCGTGTTTTATGGGGATTATGATTTGTGCTATTCATGTATACTCCGCTCCTGATTGCCTTGGATGGTCTCCTCCTTTTCACCTGCCTTTCTCCTGCTTTGGATTTCTGGACCGGATTTGTGACTACTCTTCTAGATTCTCCCTTCGGACTTTGCAGATGGACGTCTGGTGTTTGTTTTGGGCTGTTTGCTGTTTTATTTTGTGGGACTCTTTCCTGGGATTTTTGTGGGTTTTGAGCCAAGTTGGCTATTTTTTTGTTCGTCCTTTTTCCAGTTATTGTTCAATATACCTTTTGTTATCCCCTTTTACTCCTGGGTCTGGCTTCCTCGGTCTCTGCACTACAACACTCTGGCTTTGGCAGGTGAGCTGCATTGAGCTACATGTATAGAACATTATACTCTGCATGCTCCGTTCTAGGATTTGGAGCACCAAAATGACTGAAATAAATACTTGATCGAGAAGATGTACCTTGTGTGAAGTGATAATGGCCCAGCCGAGTATGTTGTGTTTCCATCATGTCTTATTTGTTGTTAGATGATCAGTAAGGAACACATGCAGTCCAGGGGGCAAGTGAGCATTGGTTTTATTAAACTTCTGGCTGAGTGAATTTGCCATTCTTCTTATAGTAATGGAGCAGACCCAACACAAGAAGGATGTGCAAAGAAACAGACAAAGAAGGACTAACACAAGATGATCATTTCTAGGAAGTATTGTGTGGCAATGAGGCAGAATTCTTCGGAGCATGTAAGGTTGGAGCATTCTGGTTCTGGCTGCAGTGGCTTCCCATTTGTTTCTGGGTACTGGGTGTTATCTGTACGACTCTGAGTGGCTTTGTTCCAAGTGCATCTGCAGAGTTGTGTCCTCTTTCATGTATGCCCATGTCCACCATGGTCAAAGGTGGAGGTTCTGCTCCATGTTTAGCAACCAGGTGTAATGTGGACTAGAGTTTTCTTGCTGTTACTACTACATTTCTGAACACCCCCCCCCCCCTTCCATCAAACTCTGCCTTGGCTCCATCCGAGTGCATCTGCAGAGTTGTGTCCTCCTTCATGTATGCCCATGTCCACCATGGTCAAAGGTGGAGGTTCTGCTCCATGTTTAGCAAGCAGGTGTAACGTGGACTAGAGTTTTCTTGCTGTTACTACTACATTTCTGAACAACCCCCCACCCCTTCCATCAAACTCAGCCTTGGCTCCATCCGAGTGCATCTGCAGAGTTGTGTCCTCCTTCATGTATGCCCATGTCCACCATGGTCAAAGGTGGAGGTTCTGCTCCATGTTTAGCAAGCAGGTGTAACGTGGACTAGAGTTTTCTTGCTGTTACTACTACATTTCTGAACAACCCCCCACCCCTTCCATCAAACTCTGCCTTGGCTCCATCCGAGTGCATCTGCAGAGTTGTGTCCTCCTTCATGTATGCCCATGTCCACCATGGTCAAAGGTGGAGGCAGGGGCGGTCCAAGGTAATTTTAAATGGTAAGCGAACATTATTTTGGCAACCCGCCCCAAAACATTATTTTGGCGCCGCCGCCCCCCTCCGCGCATGCCCAGAAGTTCCTGTGCGGCACCTTGGGCAGCAGCTGGTTGACCACCTCGCGTGTGATGTTGGGCGCCTCCTTCAGCCGCAGATTGCTCAGGTTCTGGGATTTGATGCTCTCCAGCTGGAGCTCCTTGCTGTGCTGCTGTGCTGTGCTGCCCGAGCCGAACTCCCTCTCCGTGCCCACAGAAGAGAGGGCTGGGACCGAGGAGGAGGAGGCCGCCTTTGCCTTCTCGCCGGTGCCCACCTCCAAGGCCAGCAGCACCAGCAGACACAGCAGGGAGCGGGGTGCGGCGTCGGAGCGCACAAGGCCCAAAAGCGGAACATCGGCGGGACGCTGTCTGGCGGGTGGGGGAATGCGCCCTTTACCCAGATGGCCCCCCACGCAGCGGCGTCCTTTGCCTACCAGTAGGACCGCCCCTGGGTGGAGGTTCTGCTTCATGTTTTGCAACCAGGTGTAACGTGGACTAGAGTTTTCTTGCTGTTACTACCTGAACAACCCCCATAGTTCCATCAAACTCTGCCTTGGCTCCATCTGAGTGCATCTGCAGAGTTGTGTCCTCCCTTCATGTATCCCATGTCCACCATGGTCAAAGGTGGAGGCAGGGGCAGTCAAGGTAATTTTAAATGGTGTAGCCGCATTATTTTGGCACCTCGCCCCAAACCTCCTCCTCGCGCCGCCCTCCCTGCGGCCCAGAAGTTCCTGTGCGGACCTTGGGCAGCAGCTGGTTGACCACCTCACATCTGATGTTGGGCGCCCTTCATCCAAGAAGAGGTGGCTCAGGTTCTGGGATTTGATGCTCTGCAGCTGGAGCTCTTGCTGTGCTGCTGTGCTGTGCTGCTCCTCAGAACTCCCTCTCCTTTCCCACAGAAGAGGGGGCTGGGACCGAGGAGGAGGAGGCCGCCTTTCCTTCTCGCAGCCCCACCTTCAAGGCCAGCAGCACCAGCAGACACAGCAGGGAGCGGGGTGCTCTCGGAACAGCAAGGCCCCGATCCGGAACATCGGCGGGACGCTGTCTGGCGGGTGGGGGAGAAGACCCTTTACCCAGATGGCCCCCACGCAGCGGCGTCCTTTGCCTACCAGTAGGACCGCCCTGGGTGGAGGTTCTGCTTCATGTTTTGCAACCAGGTGTAACGTGGACTAGGACTTTTCTTGCTGTTACTACTACATTTCTGGACACCCCCTTCCATCAAACTCTTCCTTGGCCCCATCCGAGTGCATCTGCAAATCTGACTCCCTGTCTTTCTTTATTCTGGCCAGACATCTCCGGGGCTGTGACTATGTTTTAACTTTGCTGATGGTTTGTTTTATTTGGATCGTCCTTAAGAGTTTTCCTCTTCTCTCCAAGTTGTATTTCAGTTGTTCTGATCCACTTTGGAGGGGCACTATGGGATCAAAACCGTTAAGTATACATACTCTTGTAAATCAGGGACAGAAGTTTGAGAATTCCTCAGAAAACATCGTAAATGTCCGCCAGTTTAGAAATTATAGCACTTTTGTTAGGCCTTTGGGATACACAGAGAGAGTGGTTTGGCACGGAGGAGAAAGTTATCCTTTTACAAAAGAGACTCCCATCATATAAGACAGCCGAGAGGCGATGGAAACAGTGATTTATTGGAAGAAATAAGGCCTCTCTTTATCTCGTTGGCTAATGGGAATCCCTCCTTTTGTAGTCCACATGCAGTCTGTTGATACCGCCCCCTTCCCAAATTGCAATGCGTTTTGGTGACTTTTCATCTTGATATACATAGGATTCGTTCTTTGAAATGCAAAGAGACAGAATGGGGTGCGCATGGCTCGAGAGCTGTTCATGTGAAAAAGATCTTGGGGTCCTCGTGGACAACAAGTTACACATGAGCCAACAATGTGATGCGGTGGCAAAAAAAGCCAATGGGATTTTGACCTGCATCAATAGGAGCCTAGTGCCTAGACAGGCCCGGATTACCCAGAAGGCCAACCTAGGCCATTGTCACACCCCAACCTGGTCCCCAACCTGCTTCCTTGGTCAAGCCAGACCGAATCCATGTTAATTCAGCCAGGCCTGCCACTTTAGAAAGCAAGTCTCTGCCAGGCAGCCTTTGCAATGCTAACCAGGTCATCCATCGTTCAAGGACACATTCGGCTCCATCTCGGGCCGATACGGGGGATGCATTCACTCCCCACCCAGGTGCCGGTGCTAATTGGAGCCGCATTCCAATCCCATGTGAAAGGCCGGAGTAGGCCCAGCTGTGGAGATGTTTTGAGAACCAGGTTACGACGCGTAGGACGTCGATACTTCAAAGGTGCTGGGACCTATTTAAGTTAGGCCCCAGAGATGGAGTCCATCCTTCGTCAACGTTCAGCATCCAAGCAAGCCTCCGCGGACCCCTGCCTGGGCCCCGGGCCTTCCAGCTTCTAAGACTCTGTTTGCCAAGCCTTGTGCCAAGACCCTTCCTTGGATTTAGCCCGTTTGGGGCAAGAAGACTCTTTTTTTACTTCTGTTCCTGTTTGCCAAAGGACTATAGCCTTGTTCCTGCTTCCTTTTGGACAATTTGCTGCTATCTGTTGCTGTTTGAAGAGCATCAATAGACTATATTTCCTAGCCTCTTTCCTTTAACCATATATTCTAAATAAAGCATTTAACCGTTTACTGAGGGGCTTCCAGGTTTACGGTGCAACAGCCGTGGCCTAGGGGCGCAAGGCGAGGGGGGCGCAGATCACGGACCAAAAAAATATGTTGAAACAAAAACGCAACGCGCAAGGACTCAGGAGATGACTCTCTCTCTCGGAGGGCGGGGGAGAGCGTTGCGAGGGGGCGGGGAGGAGGGAATGGTGCCCCCTCCCTCACCCTCGCCCCCACCCCCTTGTCAAGGAAGGAGGGCGCGAGGAGGAGGAGGAAGGAATGGAAGCCCCCGGGGCCGCTGCCGGACATGCGCAGCACGCAGGAACATGGCGGAAGAGGCAGAGGGGCTCGCGCCCTCCTGTTGCGCATGTCCGGCAGCGGTCCCGGGGCTTCCCTCCCTTCCTCCTCCTCCTCCTCGCGCCCTCCTTCCTTGTCAAGGGTGCTCTGCATGCGCAGCAGTGGCCCCAAGGGCGGGGCCTCCCCACGGCTCCTCCCTCCCTCCTAAAGCCACCATGCCGGCCTCAGAAGCAGCCAAAATCGCCCTTTTCAGGCCGGTATGATGGGTTTGGGAGGGAGGGAGGAGCCGTGCGGAGCCTCCTCGCGGCTCCTCCCTCCCTCCTAAAGCCGTCATGCAGGCCTGAAAAGGGCGATTTTGGCTGCTTCTGAGGCCGGCATGATGGCTCCCCACGGTATAGGCTCTGAGGGTGGGGCTTTCCTTCCTCCTCCTCGCGCCGTTGAGGAGGCGGGGGCGGAGCCGGGGGCGGGGCAGAGCCAGGGGTGGGGGCAGAGCCTTTGGAGCCAAGGGGAGCAGAGCAAAGGGGGGGCGAGGCAGCCGTGAATGGCGATTCCGCCGCCGTGCGCATGCACACTTTTTTTGGGAATTCTTTTTGAATTTTTTTAAAATGTACTGGGGGGGGGGGTCTGGACCAACTGCCCCCCCATGGCCTTATGGGTAATCCGGGCCTGATCTCAACCCAGCAGAAAGAAAACTTTTGAAATGATGCTTTGAACGAATCCGACACCCCCACATTATCCACATTGTCCTGAGCACAAGCTATTCTCAATTATAACCTTTCAGAACACCCTCCTCTTACCTCTCCAGCGCTTGCGAAGCACAGAGGAAATACTTCAGACCAGCCAGAAAGGAAATGCAAATTTATATTTTAATAGCTCCAGGTCTTTCTGCGTGACCCTTTCCGTTTCTGTGATGCTCAGCAGGCCGGTTGGCGTCCTATTGAGCAACCTTCTGCCGAGAAGTTCTGCGGAAGGAGAATGCTCAACTTGATTTCTTTGGAAAAACAATGCGTTGGAATCAATGAAGATGTATTGTGAAGCCAGCCAGGGGTCCCTCGCCCCCCCCCCTCACTTGATATTTTTCTTGATGTATGAAAGTATTGCAGCGGCTTCAAAATACCTCTGGTCTCTGGGATCTTTACCAAAATACCCGGCCTCCTTTTCTTCGATCAGCGCTTATGAATTATTTCAAAAGCAGAAAATGCAGATGAAAAAGGAGAGGCGATGATTCTCGGCGGAGAGGTATAAATATTTCCTGAGACGTCAAGAGTTGTCTAAGGAAAGCCAGGCATTCTGGGAAACCGGAAGTGATTAAGTGGGCCATCAAGTTCGCCCCACAAGCTTCAGAGGCAGGATGGTCTCTTTTTACATCACACTTGCAACGCAGAAAGTTATGGGGCACAACCTTTCTCTCCTGCTTGGCGGGAGTTGGGACGACGTCGGCTATCTTGTCAATTCCACCGCTGTACCACCAATTTGCGATGATGCCTCTTCACCGTTCAACTTTTTCTTTTTACGTGGCAGGCAGGCAGGCTATTTCCCCGCTGCCACACCAATTTGCGAAGAGACCGAAATGCTGCCACCAATTATGATTTCTTGACCATTAGACTTGTAAAGAGTGATGAGGAGGCTTTACTTTTAGACAGCCACTATTTCACGAGAGAGGTGTGTCTGAAACCCTGTCGTGAGGGAAGCTCTTTATGAGGTAATAATGACCTCTTGCTTGTGGCAGGAATACACCTTTAAAACGAGGCTTGACTTCAAATCACTGGCACAGAGAGGTTTTTTGGTAAAATAACAATTAATAATTTATTCTTGTACAAAGCTTGGTTTAGTATAACTCTTCCGAGGAGGCACAACTTAATAAGGTTACTAATACTAGTTATAGTACAGCCAAAGTCACAATAGCTTCACTATTGTCTTCAACCAGCTAAATTAGCTGTTCACTTCAAATCTATAGGCACACTAGCCTTCTTTAGGTACTTTGTCTAAACCCTGCTCTCTCTCCCTAGAGCTGGTGAGTCTTAAACTCTCTCTTTGAGCTTTTCTCTCCCTAAACTCTTTCTCTGAGCTCTTCGCACACTGAGCTCTTATCCCTGACTCTGACTCTAGCTCCTCGCACACTGAGCTGACTCACTTTCCCTCCTTGGTCTTGTCAGGAGCCTTCTGACTCCTCCCACTGCAGCTTCAGAGCTATGTTGCCATGGCAACTCTGCTCTCCCTGTAGCAATGGCTCCTAACATCAGCTCTTTCCTCTTGCTTACTCTCTCCCAATATTATCATACATATTCATCTATACAATACAATTAATCACATCAACACAGGAGTGTTGCTGCTTTTCTGGTGGAGAGCAGGCCCGGATTACCCATAGGGCCCACAAGGCCATGGCCTAGGGGCGTAAGCTGAGGGGGGCGCAGATCACGCCCCCCCCCCCCCAAATGTTATAAAATAATTTTTAAAATCGTGCCGCGATTGGCTCCTGCTGCCTGGTACCCAAAAGGAAGGAAGGCAGGAGGGAGGAAGGGAGGGAGGGAGGGAGGGGGGCGCTCCCTCCTCGGTGCCCTGCAGGCAGTACAGCCGGGAGCCAGCCTCCACGTGACCCGGCAGAGGGCGCACCACGTGACCAGGGCTCCACATGAGGCAGCAGCAGCAGCATGAGGAGGAAGAGGAGGAGCATGCCCCACGGCTGAGAGGCTGGCGCCGCCGCCGCATCCTGGCAGCCCCCGAGGCCTCGAAGGGAGCTCTGCGGCCTCACGCTGGGTGAGCGGAGGGCAGCGGCTGCAGAGATTCGGGGCCTTTCTCCGCCTGCTGCTGCTGCCCCATGGGGAGGAAGAAGAGGAGCATCGCGACCAGCATGGGCTGAAGGAAGAGGCCTCCTCCGAGGAAAGGCCTCTTCCTTCAGCCCATGCCGGTCGCGATTGGCTCCTGAGGCGGAGGAAGGCCCCGACTCTCTGTAGCCACTGCCCTCCGCGCACCCAATGTAAGGCCGCAGAGCCGTCTTCGAGGGTGCAGGGGCTGCCGGGATGCGGCGGCGCCAGCCTCTCAGCCGCGGGGCATGCTGGGGCCCGTAGTTCTTTGGGATGGCTGGGTGTGCGTTCCCGGCACACGTAGGAGCCTCAGCGGTGAGTGAATGCATGTTGGGGGAAAAGAGGAGGAAGGGCTGAGGGGGAGCGGGGGAGGAATGGGGATAGCGAGCGAGGAAGAGGCAGAATTCCAAACTGTGCATTTATTCAGGCCCGGATCAGAGGCCCTAGGGGCAAGAGTTTTCTCCGCCTCTTCATTGCGAGTCAGAGGCCCTCAGGCGCCCCTCCTTCCTTCACTGAAGGAAGGAGGGGCCCCTGACGCCTGATGAGTGAGGAAGAGGCGGAGGGGAGGTGGCGCTCTGCGCGCAGGGACGGGACAGAAGCGCCAAGATCAACCTTTTTTCATTAAAAAGGGGCGCCCGACGTGAGTGAGTTGGGGGGTCCAGATCTGGCGCCCCCCCCCATGGCTACGCCCCTAGGCCGTGGCCTAGGGTGGCCTTATGGATAACCCGAGCCTGCATTTATTGTGTTTTAATGCTGTTTTGTGATTATGTTTTATGTGAACCACCCTGAGCCTATTGGGATGGGTGGTATACAAGTTGAAATAATAAATAAATAAATTCTGCTGTGTAGATGCTCCCTAGGATTCCTCTCACCAAGGTTTTCCAAACCTCCAGAAACTTAATATTTTTTCCCAAATATTCAAAATATTCTTTCTCTGGATGGAGCCCAGAACGTAGTTGTCACTTGACATCATTCCCCTTCCCCTCCTTTCCAAAACCCTCTTTGATACCCCATTTAATCTTCACCTGAGAGGCAGCGTGGCGTCCCCTTTCCAAAGATCTGTCAGCGTAATTGGCTTGAAACTTCCCTGTTTTCTGTCATTATGAAAAGCCCGGCATCCCGGCCTGGAGAGGCAGCCAGTCGCTGGGTGGAGAGAGAAAAGAGTAGAGAACGAAAAGGAAGAATGAAAGCTCTTGACAATTGACTCCACACCTGCCATAAGTACAACATTTAGGGAGGCAATTTAAAAAGACAGAAACAACACTTACAGTGGAAAAATTAAAAATCCCCATTTTTACTCCTCAATGAAAAGAATTGCCTGGGTAAATGTTGTCAGCCCTCCAGGTTTCGTGACATTGCCTGAGTGACATGATTACAC
The DNA here is from genome assembly GCA_030556195.1 of Anolis apletophallus. Classification (NCBI taxonomy): domain Eukaryota; kingdom Metazoa; phylum Chordata; class Lepidosauria; order Squamata; family Anolidae; genus Anolis; species Anolis apletophallus. The sequence continues at coordinate 519,102 of JARBWK010000014.1, forward strand.
TTTTCTTTCTCCTTCTCCCCCCGGGCATCTGATGCCTGCAGAACACTACTTTCCAATCCTGCCTTGCTTCCCAGTGTTTGTACCCTGGAAGCAGTGGCATAAAAGGCCTGCGACTGATTGCTATTATCTTCTGAAAGGTTGGCGTGCGCCTGGGGTTTGGCCCTGCAGCCTCACTTCATCTATGAAGTCTTCAGGTGACAAGCTGGGAACTCCTGATCGGGATATTTTGTAGATACAGGAGGGACTTCACTTTTATTTATTTATGATGTAGAGTGGGTCATGGGGGCTCTGTGTGCCAAGTTTGGTCTTGATCAGTCATTGGATGAGGTTGACAGGTGTCTTGTGAAGTGAGTGGAGGTACTTCAAGTCCCATCATCCATGTTCCATCCTCCTCCAAACTGCACCAGGATGTAAAGTGGGTCATGGGGGCTTCTGTAGCTAAGTGTGGTCTAGATCAGTCAGTGGATGAGGGTTGCAGCAGTCTTGGGAGGTGAGTGGAGGTACTGCAAGTCTCGTCATCCATGTTACATCCTCCTCCAAACTGCACCAGGATGTAGAGTGGGTCTTGGGTGTGCTGTGTGCCAAGGTCTTGTTCTCTCTTTGTTGGGGGCCGCAAAGTGTTTTGGCCTTAAACTCCCATCATGCCTGACTGCCTCAGGCCTTTCTCTTTCCCCCTCTGCCACGTTAGAGTGTTGGAATGTTGGTGGTGCTGGCCAATCAGCGTCTTTTATGCAAATAGTCCCACAGTGGGAGCCAATAAGAAAGCTGACCCATATCCTTCTGCCCTCCGCACACATACACACATACAAACATTGACTTTTATTATATATACAGAATTATTTATTATTTTGGCTTATTAGTCGCCACTCTTGTCAGGCTCGAGGCGACTTACATATGCTAAAAACACTATAAAAACACGATAAAATATCAAGATAAATATCATAATTAAAACTATACAGTCGCACACACACACCAAGATTACTCCTGCGGCCTGCAGCTATGGGTAGGAGGCCCGGAGTTACAGCTGACCAAATGCCTGTACAAACAGAAAGGTCTTACAAGCTAGTAAGCTAGGCAACGCGCAGATTTCTAAGGGAAGAGCGTTCCAAAGTACTGGAGCGATGGCGCTAAAGGCTCTCCTCCGCGTTGACGTCAGGCGAAGGGTTTTACAGCTCGGCACCGCAAGAAGGTTCAGGGACTCAGATTGCAGTCATCTTGCGGGATAATATAGGGAGAGGCGGTCCCTTAGGTACACTGGCCCCAGACCATTCAAGGCCTTGAAGGTCAGAACCAGCACCTTGAAGGAGATCCGGTGCTCTATTGGAAGCCAGTGCAGTTCACGCAGAACAGGCGTAATGTGGCAGCAAGATGGTGAGCCTACCAACAGCCGAGCTGCAGTGTTCTGCACCAGCTTAAGCTTCCGGATCACCGACAGAGGAAGGCCAATGTAGAGAGCATTACAGTAGTCCAGTCTTGAGATGGCCGTGGCTTGGACCACTGTGGCTACGGCTAGGTCATGACGGGACAGGTAGGGCGCCAGCTTCCTCGCCTGCCGGAGGTGGTACAAAGCTACTCCGCTGACGATGGAGATATGCTTCTCCATCGACAGTTGGGAGTCAAGTGTGACTCCCAGGCTTTTAACAGATGGCGACGGGCGAAGCATCGCACCGTCCAGGGCTGGGAGCTGGATCTCTCCCCTACCCGGACGACCCAGCTACAGGATCTCCGTCTTAGCCGGATTCACCTTCAACCTACTGGCTCGCAGCCATCCAGTGACGGCTTCAAGGCAGCGGTGGGAATTATCGGGTACGGAGTCGGGCCGGCCCTCCATCCCGAGAACGAGCTGGGTGTCATCCGCGTACTGGTGACACTCCAGCCCGATGCTGCATACCAACTGAGCAAGTGGTTGGACATAGATGTTAAATAATAAACCTCTCTAGGGAGAGGATTGCCCCACTGAGGCACTAACCAGTAAAGAACGGCTGGGGTTGGTGGCCTGCTGGGACAAAGGAGGGGGGCAACCTGAGACCACCTGCGCCTTGAGGGCAGTGCCAAGCCAGCGGTCTCACACAATGCTTTGTCCCCTTAAGGCTGGAAGCTGCTGGGAGGGGTACAGAGCCCTCACAAAAAAAGAAAAAATCATACATCAAGGTATTTCTAACCTCTCTAGGTATTTCTGGGTTCTTTAGTGCAACCTCATGGTTGTCGTGGCTTGTGCTGAGGATGTAGATGAACCATAAAAATGAAGCACAATATAAAATACAATAATATGAAACACATACACATATAAACATCAACTCAGACTCAGTAAAACTGGGGGCATCAACCAATGCTGGCAAGCTTCTGTAGCCATGACCAAGCTGTAGACAATAGGAATGGAATAAGTGCCGGCTGCAACAATGGAGAGAGGGCATGGTACAAGGGTGTGCGACTACTGTGTCGCACAACTAGGAACTAAGCATTATTGAAAGGGTTGTGACTCAGCCTATGACTGTGTTCCAGGATCATGCTGTTTCTGATGTGGAAAATGAGGCTGTTTCTGATGTGGAAAATGATGGTGTTGCTGATGTGCAAAATGAAGGTGGTTTGTTCGATGTTTCCCCTACTGGCCCTGAAAGCGAGGCATCGTTGCAAAGAGTTGGTTCTCATGAGAATGCTCCTGTTAGGCAAGGGGATGATGGTTCACTCCCTCAAGACTTCGGTTGGGGTAACAACCTGACACCTGGGAATGTTAAGGAGCAGCTAGACAAGGAGTTGGAGATTGATAGGCACCTGGATTTTAGCCAGGAGCGGCAGATAGCCCAAGGTTTACGCCGCAGTGAGAGAATTCGGCAACTAAGACCGAAAGCGAAACCAATTCATGTCTGTATTTAAGATTTGATTTCGTGGGCATTTCTCAGACGCGGCTACATTTCGAATCAAGCTTCATGTGCCTAGGTTTCTTGTTCCTGTGGGTTTCGAGTTTCTTCAAGGGGTCTTGTTTCTGTGGATTTCTAGTCTTGTGGACATCGCCTGCCGTTGCCTGGACTGCCTTGTAACCTGTGGATTCTTGCCTTGGATTCATTTTGCCTGGGAATGCTTTTATCCTTTGTGGACATTGCTTCATGATTTTAGATTTTTTACTGACTTTATATTATTGGAATGTTTTCACTTTTCTATATCAACTATTTTAATTGCAACTTTGATTTGTTTCAATAAATGAGATTTTGGATTTTACTCTCATTGTGTTTAAGTCAGAGGGCTTTTTCCAGCTCTGGAGTGCAACAGAAAGCTTATTTGAAAAGCCACATCTTCAAATCCCTACGAAAGGAGGACAGTGTGTGTGTGTGTGGGGGGGGGGGACTGTCTAATCTAGTTACACACAAGCAAGGGTGATATAACACCAAAGAAAAGCACTGAGCTCAAAGTACAAAAATAAGTGATATATATTGTGTCACATGCACGTAAAGAGCACGGAACAAGGCATGCATCACAGACCTTCCCGAAGTCTAAGTAGAGAACCAAGATCCCAAAAAAGGTATTGATACCATAAGATGCAACGAAAGTTCTCCGGGATCTCCCCAGGATATAGGGTGTGGGTTCAAGTTCACATTGCGATCAATAATAATCCATATGTGTTGAAGACGTCGAAAATACGAGAAGGAAAGGGCTGGTGAAGTTCTCCGAAAGGGTAAGCAATATAAAGTCCGTGCAAAAGGCCAGATGAGGCAAAAGAGTCAATCCACGGGTAAATATCCCAGACAAGACCACAAGCCAGAACTTCACCAGCCCTTTCTTTCTCGTATTTTCGACGTCTTCAGCACATATGGATTATTATTGATCGCAATGTGAACTTGACGCGCTTTAGTTCTTAGCAGGGAAGGAGGTGCAGATGGCATCCTCTCGCCTCCTCCTTCCCTGCTGAGAACTAACAGGAAATAATAACGAATTTTCGTTAATAATTACGTTTCAATAACATAATTTTACAGAAATTTTTCGGAACAATTTCTATATCGAACCACCGATGACAATTCTCCCCCACGCGAGTTTAGAAACAAATTTTTGATGGATCAACCACCCCTACTGGACACCACTGATTGAAATCGCATTTTGGTACATTCAGGGAAAGGCGATATTGCCATTTTCACAACGAATGTGTTGCTGAGGCGGAGTGTTTAGATACTAATAAATCATACAGCTTTGCATTTCTTAAGAAAGAGTAGAGTAGGGGGAAGGAAGGGGGCAGGAAGTCAGGAAGGAAGGAAGACTCGGAGGAAATTGAAAAATTCAAGGACATGCCTCAGGGCCTCATTGTTTTTCTTGAGTGGTAGCTGGTTATTTATTTCCAACCTTTCTACCCCACCCGTCTCAACCTCCAAGGCAAGGGGGACTCAGAGCTATTGATCAATAGTGTGCTTGCTTACTATGTGTAGAACATGCTTTGAACTTCAAGATGCAGCTGTATATTCAATTTCCCCAGTCCCTTCCTCGTCCAGCTACCTGAGGTGAAACCTAACAGGCACCTTAACTCCTAAATCCATGTTGTCAGGCTGAGCAAATTGATCCGTTGCATTCTGAAGTAGACGGAAAAATTACCATTATCACGGGTGGGTGGGAGGGAGGGAGGGAGGGGGGGAATTATTTGCTGGGAAAGCTGCGGTGTATGTCCCCAGGGGGCTGGAGTTGGGCTTCGGAAGGAACCGTTCGTTCAGCGAGCAGCCCAGTTTGCAAACAACTTTCTTTCCTTTGATGGCAACGTTATGCATTTATAGCAAAGTTGTGTGTGTTTGGGGACGGGGGTTAATGAAAATAAGTGTTCTTTTTTTCCTAATTTCATTTTCTATATACAGAGAAAATTTAATTTATTTGAGAAAGATAGGAGTTGCAGGATGGGAACGAGCGGATTACTAACACCGCCATTGGCATTATTTTTAACTTAGTCAGTGTGTTTCAATGGAAATGGCATTAATTGTGTTGATCCGCTGAGGAAGGAAATATGGATAGAATGAACACAGTGCAAAGAAACACCTCTATTGCCAACTTGTACAACTTGTATTACAAACCAATCCAAAATAGATGCCCGCAACAAAGGGTGCATCTGCACTGCAGGGACTCGGAGCGGATTACAGTACACTCATAAGGCAAACGTTCATTTCCTTTTTACACAATGAAAATACAATACACAGAACAAAACTTTTCATCTCTGCCGTTTGGAGGAGATGCTCAACACTGGCCATGGGGAGGGGCCCTTGCTCCATTTCTCATGCTGAGGAACCTGTTGCCCATAGACATCTCTGATTGGTGGCCGACATGTCTGCATGGGGTGCCCTTTTACCTTCCTGCCAAGGTGGTACTGACTGATCTATTTGCATTGCATGCTTTTGAGCTGCTAGGTTGGCAGAAGCTAAGGCCAACAGTTGTTAGGGGGGAGCTAACAGTTGTGGGGGCATGGTCACGCAGCAGGTTACACCACTAGCGACAGGAAATCTGGTGAACGGATGTTTGGCAGTTCAAACCTGCGAGTCAGGGTGAGTTCTTATTGGTGGCTTACCTGTAACCGTAGTTCCCTGAGTGGTCACCTGTGAATTCGTACATGTGGTATTGTGCGCCAGCACAAAGCAATGTTGGAAGGGTACATCTGCACTGCAGGGACTCAGAGCGGATTACAGTACACACATAAGGCAAACATTCATTTCCTTTTTACACAGTGAACACAATGACATACAATACACAGAACAAAACTGAAGGCCTCCCCCCTTTTCATCTCTGCTGTCTGGAGGCGATGCTCAACACTGGCCATGGGGAGGGGCCCTTGTTCCATTTCTCATGCTGAGGAACCTGTTACCCATAGACATCTCTGATTGGTGGCCGGCATATCTGCATAGGGTGCTCTTTTACCTTCCTGCCAAGGTGGTACCGATTGATCTATTTGCATTGCATGCTTTTGAACTGCTAGGTTGGCAGAAGCTAAGGCTAACAGTTGGTTCCCTATCGTGGTCACTGTGAATCGTACATGTGGTATTGTGCGCCAGCGCAAAGCAATGTCGGAATCTTCTAGAAATACAAATGTCAATCATTAGTGAAGCCCCGCCCACCTCCCCTATATGCGGCGGAAGAGAACTGAGGTGGCAGCCCCGCAGTGGGCTATTTATAGGGGAGGTGGGCGGGGCTTCACTAATGATTGACATTTGTATTTCTAGAAGGTTCTAGAGGGGCTCCTCCCCCTCCCCCAGCTTTGGCACTCCCAGCAGCTGCTCCCAGCAGGCCACCATCCCCCAGCTGTTCTGTGTCATTTTGTGTCATTTTGGTTGGTGGTGTGCCCCCGGATTTTTTTTAATGTTAAAAGTGTGCCGCGGCTCATAAAAGGTTGGGAAACACCGGTCTATGCTGACTGGATCTTCTGAGAGTTGTAGTCCAACTAGAGAGACACGTGATATTGAACATTAGTCCTCCACAAAATCAAAACAATGCCAACCCCGGGTGCTTTTCCCACTCATTGACTGCTCTTCCTGCTCACAGGGGCAAAAAGTATGTGTGGCTCCCTATTACCTCAACCAATTCTCAGCTCTCCAAAACCCACTTTTCAAAATGCAAGCTCCCTTGGAGCCTTAAAACAGACTGTTATAGCTTTTGTGGGCAGCGAGTGCTTCCAACGAAATGCGACCGCAAGTGTGGAAGAAGGCAAGCGATGAAATGGATTGCCCTCCCCCTTGAAGAAACATTGGTCCCGGTGCAACATTTCTTCATTAATCTTGTTACTGAACGAAACCCGTTTCCCTGTGGAAATTAATTACTGGGGTAGTATCAGGAATTTTAATTTCCATAATGCGCCAGCAAGATATACGGCTGTTTCTTTATATACGATCACCACACAACAGAGCAATAATCTGTTGTAATGAGCTTTATTACAACAAATGGGAAAGGGCGACATTTAATTAAAAGCAGTGTAACATGTTCAGAGAAGCTGGTCCTTGGGTTCTGCGTCACCTCTGAACGTTGGCCAGGTCCAACCACCTAAGCCCGAACTTCAGTGGGAAGCGGAAGAGGACTGTTGTTGGCCTGTGTGTTGATTATGAGGTATTGCCTGAGATGAATACTCTCCAGAAACAGTGTGCTGGAGATGGACTCTTAAAAGATCTAAGAGTCCATCAGGGGTGCAATTTCTCACCAAGGGCGCATACATTGTACACTGTGTAGTGTATGCAAATTGACAGAACTTGAACTGCCATGGATCAATGCTATGGAATTATGGGATCTGTAGTTTGGAGAGGAACCAGCCCTCTTTGGCAGAGGATATCTAGCAAGACTACAGCTGCCACAATTCCCTGGCCTTGAACCATGGCACGCCAAGGGTCAAGCTGCACTAACTCTACAGCAATACAGTGATAATTTCCCTCCGCTGCAGTACCGACATTGTGACGAGAAGGACGGTTCCATGAGAACGTTAAGTTGTTGCTTTCCAAAGTCTTCAGACTTTTTGGTCCAAGTTTTCTGGCACATCTCCAAACTACAAATCCCAGGATCCCAGTGCAAATGCACTCTCAGGTCCTTCTACCTCTTCCCATTGGGTTGATCTTTATTTATTTATTTATTTATTATTTCAAACTTCTATACCGCCACTCCCCGAAGGCTCGGAGTGGTTTACAAAGTTTGGTGAATAATAAAACACAGAAATGCACAGAACAAAACAATACAATAAAGGGAAAGGTGGGGAGATCTACAGGTAAAGGGAAAGGGAGGGAGGAAGAGCAATGGCTATGTCCATCGCAAGCAGATGGTCAATTAATGCCACCTTAACTCAACCGTCAAAAGGAGGGAGTTTTGGGGGGTCCAGCAAGTCACAAAGAGTCCTTAGCTCAGAGAGGAGATGGTCAGCTTTGGCCTCTGAGTCCATAGATTCTGGCACAGGTCTCTTGGTCGCCAGGATGACCCTCCGGGGCTGGCAGCTCGTTGAGGGCTGTTTCCGGCGTCTTGTAGATGGAGCTCCAAAAGGTCCTGGTAGGGAACCTCCCAGGTGACCTGGGCATGAGTGTCCTGGTGTTCACCCATTCAGGGGGTCTAGTTGGAGATCTAGTGGTCCTTCGGACTCCATGAGTCCTGCAGGGCACTCCATGGTTCACCAGCCTGCTCCTAGACTGGCCAGGCTGGGAGGACATCCTGTGCTCCCCGGAGAGGCTGGAAGTCCGCTCTTGGCGGTCGCTCCTGCTCCAACGACGTCTCCGCTTCCTGGGGTGACTCAGCACTTTCTGCTGTGGGCTCCTCCCAGGCTTCCGGTCCTCAAGGGGAGGCGAAGTCCGTCCTGCCTCGGCATCCCCAAGGACATCCGCCATCTTCGCCTGACCACCGTCCATTCTCCACCACCCCGCCAGGCCACGGCAGCGGGAGGGGGGGACATAGGCGCGGGACAGAATCTCCGTGACGTCCAGCAATGGCGTTGCACCATGGGTGCAGGGGCAGCCGGGGGCATCCACCGGCGAATGGCCGGGCCTGTCTGGCATAGTAGGAGCTCGGGGGGTTATAATACCCTAACCTTAACCCCATTTCTCCCCTCCAACACCCCACAATCATTGCGACAAGCAGTTCAGGCAAGCAACTTGCATCATAGCACGGAATCTTTATTCTGGAGCAAATCTGCCAGAGGCTTCAAGCCTAAATTAGCCTTTTTGCCACAAAACCTTACAAATGGAAGTAAATGTCAAGGCGATGACATAAAATCCCACTAAAGACGCCATGGAGTTCATTATTCCTGATTTCTGGATGAAAAAATGGAAATAATGGATGAGTTCTGGTGTGAAACTCAGTTATAAAGGGTAGAAATAAAAAAAAATCCTCTACTTTCATCCTCCCTCCTTTTCCTTCTTTCCTTTTTCTTTCTTTCTTTCCTTTTTTTGCCAAATTGTTTGACTGCTATTGTTCACTTCAGGTAATTATAAGAAAATTCTCTAATAAATCCTGAAATGAAATTAACTGTCAGTCAGTCCCACCGAGAACGGCCGCCTTTTATGAGCAGCATAACCATTAGGTAGCAAGCAAGCGGTAATTTACAATATCATATTATTTTACTACCTCTGTAGGTGTTTGCTTCATATTTTGCTTCAGAGGCACGTAGCATGCCCTTACTTTTCTCTAATGAGTCTGGACTAATGGTTTTACAAGGGACAAATGTCCTCTATTTCCAATTTTTCCCCGATATTGATTCCCACCTCTTACTTTTGCACGAAATGCATTCCACTGAATGAATGGCCCTATTTCTAGTAGGGTTGGGTGAGGTTTCCCTCGCCATTCATCTCTTGAAGCAAAGTAAACCTGTTGTGACTGAGCCTTCAGCTACTACTACTACTAGTATTGAGGAAGATGCTGGGTCAATAGCATCAAGCAATGGTATGGACTGGGGTGAGGCTCTGGGTGATCAAGAATCTGCAGCTGGAAGGAAAAGGGCTGCTAGTGTTTCAAGTGTGGAAGGATTGGAACAGAGAAAAAGGATCCGGCAGATACTTAGAGCACCTTTGGATTCAGACACTTTCCAGGGTTTTTCTGGGGAAGAAGAAATGGGGTCAGAGGAAAGTGATACGGATTTAGATTCAACATTGGTTCAGGAAGTAAGGGATGTGTGTAACGAAGAGTCTACTTCTGACACATTTTGTGGCTTTGACAGTGACTTAGACTGGCCTTCTGGGGGTTCAGAAACAGATTGGGACACTTTAAGCACACAACAGCGTTGGCAAGAGTAGAGGCAAAGCACAGCAGCTGTAGGAGATACAGCACCTGGAGACTCTTCAGAAGACAGTGATGTTTAAGTGCTATATAAGAAATGAGTTTTTGGGGCTGCCTTTGTGGCGGCCAAAGAGTTGACGTCTGGTTCTTGTCTCTGACTCTCTTGTGTTCCTGATATCAAGTGCCTTGTTCCATTTTCCTGATACTCGTGAGTTATGGGCTATTACTCCACTTTGTTCCTGGGGTGAGCTGCTGTGGCAGCTCTAGCTGATGTTTTGGCAAAGGTGGGGGGGTTGGAATTCAATTTGTGCTTTTCTGTTTAGTTACCTGCCGTGTGTCCCTGAGGTCTAGGATGCATGTGGCATTTTAATAATGACATTTTTAATTATTTTTAACTTAATCAAGCTCTAATTGTGTTTTAATGTATGTTAATTCACTATTTCATGAGTTTTAGGATAGTGCTTTGTGTCTATTTGTGTACATTTTTGTTTTCTGTCTTTTACTGTTGATATGGCCAGTGGACTTATCAATAAACTTTGGCCTTTCCTTTTCAATCCTTCTCATTCCAAGCCCCCCCCCCCCCCCCCAATTTCCTGGACAGATTTGCAAAGTAGAGATGCAGCCCCTTTTCCTTGCTCTGTCACTTGCAGGAAGTTGTGCTTAGTTGTACCTTGTTGCGTTATTGATGAATGGCTAAAGCTGTTCTGGGCTCAATCAGAAACAAAGCTCCCATTGATTTACAATGAGGGGAATTGGATGGCAGATGCAATAAAGTGGAATGTTCTTAACAATTTACTACTCCAGCAGCCTAGTCTTTCTCCTTCCCTTTCTCCTGAGTGTAGCTTATGGTGACACTTAAGAGCCCCCAAACTCAGAGGCATCACCTGCCTGCTAATGCAGAGGGTTGTTCGCCTAACCGGTTCTATTGGATTCATAATGCTGTGCGTTGGTGGAAGACAAACTAGTCCAATGTGGGCTAGGCATAATTATGGTGAGGTGGATCTGGAATTGGTTAAGCGGACGAACCCAGAGGTAGATTCTCCCCAAGGCTTCCTCTTCATCCTGGAAAGAAGTGACGAGCGGAGGGCCATCCGCAGGGTTCCCTCCTGGGCATCCCGGTCCTGCTCTGGATCTTTATGCATGACTTAGAACAGTGTATCCCAACCAGTGTGCCTGGGCACACTAGTGTGCTGTGAGCGATCATCAAGCATGCCGTGGAAAATTGGAACCTCCGGGGGGGGGGGGGGGGGCGACAAGTGTGTTGAAGTATAAAAACCCAAAAAAACCAACCACCAAAAAGACACAAAATTAAAAACAACCCCTCCCCACCCGTTGTCTACTTGGTCTCTCCCTCTCCATGCATTGGGAAGGCCCGCCTCCCTTTCCCCAAGTAGAGACCCCCTCTTGCCTCCTGGGGGTTCTGTGTGGGAAGTTTGGCCCAGGTCTACCATTGGTGGGGTTCAGAATGCTCTTTGATTGTAGGGGAACTATAAATCCCAGCAACTACAACTCCCAAATGTCAAGGTCCATTTCCCCTGAACTCCATCTGCGTTCATATTTGGGCATATTGAGTATTCATGCCAAGTTTGGTCCTGATTCAACATTGTTTGAGTCCACAGTGCTCTCTGGATATAGGTGAACTACAACTCCAAAACTCAAGGTCAATGCCCACCAAACTCTTATAGTATTTTCTCTTGGTTATGGGAGTTCTGTGTGGGAAGTTTGTGTCTTTCTGCCATTCCTGCCAGGATATCTATGTTGAGTTCATCGAAACAGGCCCGGGTTTCACACTGAGTGTAGAAATACATTTAAAAACATATTAACTATATGTATGACTGTGTTAGAGGGTCATTTTGTGACATTTTGGTTGGTGGTGTGCCCCAGGATTTTGCAAATGTAAAAAGTGTGCCGCGGCTCAAGAAAGGTTGGGAAACACTGGCTTAGATGAAGGGTCAGAAGGCAGGATCATCAAGTTCGCAGATGACACCAAATGGGGAGAGAGAACCGATATTCCAGGGGACGGGAGCAGAATTCAAAACGATCTTGACAGATTAGAGAGATGAATGGCCAAAACTAGCAAAATGAAGTTCAACAGGGACAGATGCAAGATACTCCACTTAAGCAAGAATGAGGGACGCGTGGCTCGAGAGCAATACGTGTGTGAGAGATCTTGAAGTCTTCGTGGACAACAAGTTAAACATGAGCCAACAATGTGATGCAGCAGCAACAACAAAAAAAGCCAACGGGGTTTTGGCCTGCATCAAGAGGAGCCTGGTGCCTAGGTCCAGGGAAGTCCTGCTCCCCATGCTCTCTTCTGCCTTGGTCAGACCACTTGACCTGGAATAGTGTGTCCATTTCTGGGCAACCTGCCCAGTTGTCATCGTTCTTCATGATAATTTTTTCTGGCTGTTATTCAGACCCGCTTTAGGTGTGTATGATCACAACAATAGCACTTTCCTTAATAGGGTCTTGCAGTTATCATATCTCTCGATTTACTAAAGATGCTGCAAAAGGGGCCACTCAGTCCTATTCAGTCCCAATGATTGCAGAGGGTGCTTCCATTTGGAAAGGCAATATTGCTGCAAGGCAGGCCAATTCTCCCTTATTGAATAGTCCGTTTATGTTGCGTCCAAGGGACCCAAATTTCACACTTTGCGGAAAAAGGTAGATCTACTTAAAGGCAATCATATACAAGCATAAGTGTGTTATTTCTCATTGGTATTGTAATGAAGGGTATTTGTATAATATCAAAATGCATTTTTCCTTCCCATAAAGCAATCCACCTCTTTACCTGATTGTATTAAAAAGCACTCAGCAGGAAGTGAAATCCAAAGGAACACATTCATTGAGAGCTGTCTGTAAAGTGCAAACAATATATCTATCTATATATTTTGGAAATGCAAAAGTAGTACTCGTGGTATTTGAGCACAAAATAGTTATTTAGGCATAAGGATGAATGGAGCTGGCCAGCCTTTCAGCATTGGGATGTTGTCGTCATAGTATTCAATAGCATTTGGAGCACCAGCAGGCCCGGATTACCCATAAGGCCACCCTAGGCCATGGCCTAGGGCGGCAGCCATGGGGGGGCAGCAGGTCCGACTGCCCCCAGTTTTTAAAACTTAAAAAATTCAAAAAAAAACCAAAATGCAATGAGTGCGCATGCGCGTGGCGGCGTCCCGAAACGCCATTTCTGACGGCCAGAAACGCCCTGCCCCCCTTTGCTCTGCTCCCCCTGGCTCCTCCTTCCCTCCTTCTCAGGCAATGGAGGGACCCCTACCGCGCTCGTGCGCAATGAGGCAGGGCGCCTCTTTCTCCTTGATTGAAGGAAGGAGGGCGGGGCACGAAGGAGAAAGAGGCGCCTCCTGCAGCGCATGCATGCACGGCAGAGGTCCCTTCGCCTCTTTCTCCTCCTCGCCCTGCCCTCCTACCTTCAGGCAAGGAAGGAGGGCGGGGCGTGGAGGAGAAAGAGGCGCCCTCCCGCCGCGCGTGCATGCGCGGCAGGGGTCCCTCCGCCTCTTTCTCCTCCTCGCCCCACCCTCCTTCCTTGACTGAAGGTAGGAGGGCGGGGCGCGGAGGAGGAAGGTGGGCTAGGGCGCCAAACGTCCTTAATCCAGGCCTGAGCGCCAGTGGATGCCCCCTCCCCTTCCCAGGTCTGTGAAGTAGCTTTATCAACTACATAGGAGTTTTGAAACTATATCCAAGGGTTGACATGTTGGCAATACAGAAACATGTGGGAATTTTCCAAATCCAAAAAGATGAGTATCTTTATTGGGATAACCTTATGTATTTATCTATTTATTTATTTATTGGACTTCTCAGCCGCCACTCCCGGGTGACTCGGGGCGGCTCACAGATTTGGGAAATAACAGAGTACAACAGTGCATAAAACAGTAAAACAATAAAACCACGCAACAATAGCAACAGCAATAATAAAGCATTAAAAGGTTACATTGAGCAGCCGTATTTGCTCAACTAGCCTGTATCTAAACTGACTCAGTTATGAAAGCCTGCCGGAATAGCCAGGTCTTACGGGCTTCCCGAAAAGCCAAAAGGTCACGGAGTGAGCTGGCCTCCGGCGGCAAGGAATTCCAAAGCGTGGGGGCAATGATGGAGAACGCCCTTCTCCTCGTTGGCGCGTGGAGATAGGCTTTGGCGCTCGGAACCAGTAGAAGATCCTTGTCTTCGGATCTCAGTGATCTCATGGGACAGTATGGGGTGAGGCGGTCCCTCAGGGACACTGGCCCCAGACCATGCAAGGCCTTGAAAGTCAAGACTAACACTTTGAAAGTGATCCGGAATTCAATAAGCAGCCAGTGCAGTTCCCGCAACACCGGTGTAATACAATAGCCCACAGGCGTGCCTGTGAGCCTGTGGGCTGCGGCGTTTTGCACTAGCTTAAGTTTCCAGATCACCGACAGAGGTAGGCCAATGTAGAGAGCGTTACAGTAGTCCAACCTTGAGATGAGCGTTGCTTGGATCACCGTGGCCAGATCGCGATGGGGCAGTAGGGGGCCAGCTTCCGAGCCTGGCGGAGGTGGAAAAACACAACTCGGCTGACCATGGTGACCTGGGTCTCCATGTGATGGCTCCTCGGCTTTGGAACACCCCCCCCCCCAGAGACATCAGATTCGCCCCCTCCCTCCTGACATTTCGCAAGAAAGTCAAGACCTGGCTGCTTGAGCAGGCATTTGCTGATGAAAGGTAGCGGTTTAATGAGATCTATGGAATGACAACGATGTCACGGAAACTGATTTCAACATGACGCTGAGACTGCAATTGTATGCTTTTAATTGTTAAATTGTTATTATATGGTTGGTTTTTTTGCCTTGTTGCTTGTGTTGTATTGAGGGCAGAGACTGCCTTGTGTAAACCGTCCCGAGTCGCCTTCGGGCTGAGAGCGGCGGGATAGAAACGTGACAAATAAATAAATAAATAAAAGTCCTGGAGACCTCCTCGGTGGCCCCCTTTTCCAAAGCTATCAACATGGCAGTGGCAGCCACTTCATTTAAGAAAGAAAGAAAGAGAGCTTAAAAACCTGAAGAAAGGAAAGCACCCTGGGATTCGTAACAACCCAGACCTGGTACCAGAGCCGTACTTCAGAGAAGCCAAAGCCAAGGAGCCAGTGGCCCAGAGAGAGGACCCGAGAGCGGAGGTGGCCTGCTATCAGGTGCTTGAGAGCAGGAAGGCTTCATTAACAGGCACTTTGTGTCTTGCCAAGGAGAGGGAAGCCAGGCATTTTGACAGGAGCAGAGCCTCCTTATTATCTCCGGTGAGTCGAGAGGCCGATGACAGGCTCGCCTGCCCACTACATATGTGTTTCCTGAGGAAAGCACACCACGCGATACACTTGCTCTTTTCCGCCTTCCCCTTTGTGAAGGCAATAAGTCATAGAGAATTGTTCCAAGGAGGGGGAAGTAGGGAATGAGGGAAACCGTAAGGCTGGGAGCATTCGCAGGTTGTTCCAGAGAGACTCTCAAGGAGTAATTACTTGGTGAGTCCTCCTTCTATTCCATTTGAAATGGAAAAATAAATGTACAATACATTGTATGGTGGGAATGGAGGTGGCATTTCTCTGTCTGTCTGTGTGTGTGTGTGGGGGGGGTAGCAGTCTCCTCCTCCATTTTTGTGGAACATCAATGTTTTTGTTTTCCCATACAACCTTTTGAAGTTGTATGGGAAGTCCTCTACCAGCCCGCACCACAGGAAGAACACCATCATCCCCACGTCAGCATAGGCCAATCTGTGCTTAAGTCCGCCCAGCAGTTCACCTACCTGGGAAGCATCATCTCTTCAGACGCCAAGATTGATAAAGAGATCGATCACAGATTAGCAAATATATAGTGCATTTGGAGGGCTTCACAAAAGAGTCTGGAGCCACAAGCATCTGAGGCAAAGCACCAAAATCAGTGATTGTACTGTCTATTCTCCTCTATGGGTCTGAAACATGGGTCACCTATCGCCAACACCTACGTCTCCTCGAACGCTTTCATCAGCGCTGTCTTCGCACAATCCTAAATATACACTGGACCGACTATGTGACTAATATTGCTGTCCTTGAGCAAGCAGGGACCACCAGCATTGAGGCCATGCTATTGAGAACACAGCTGCGCTGGGCAGGGCACGTCTCTAGGGTGGAGGACCACCGCCTCCCAAAGATACTACTCTATGGTGAACTCACCATGGGTCAGCGCAAGAGAGGTGCCCCCCCCTGAAAAAACATCTCAGGCTCGGCCAGTTTGATCACCAACAATGGTCCACCCTGGCCTCACATCGGGAGGCGTGGAGACGCACTCCCACAATGCTGCGGCCTCTTTCGAGAAGACACGCCGGATGGGTCTCGAAGAGAAACGACAACGCAGAAAGAACCGCAACTTGGAAACAACATCACCCAAGGAGACTTTCTGCTGTGCTTTCTGCAACCGAACTTGCCTATCTCAGATAGGCAAGTTGATGACTAAGGCCTTCTTAGTCATCAACGCGCTTGTAAAAAGCGTGGGATGAGTCCTTCCTAAGACTCTATGTTCGCGAAGTAATGCCGAGGGAGACAACCTTTTGAAGGGATGCATATTTTTCTGCAACCAATGTTATGAAGCTCTTCACTGCCCAGTTGGAAGAAAGGGACAGGTACAAAATACAGGCCGTACCCAAGTTACTAATGACTCATAGTTACAAACAGGGCTGAGACAAGAGGAAGTAAGATCAACTGCCCCTGGGCAGGAAGGGGAATCCACTTCCGAAAGAGTTGTGATCGTGGGGAAAGGGGGCTCCAATAAAGCTTTATCTCAAATCCTTGTTTCCGCAACAAGCCACATTTTCCAAAATCTAACTATCACAAGGACAGAAAGTGAGATGAAATCTTCTGGACAGAGCTTTGGCAACACCACAGGAGTGTTATTCATCCTTCCCCATGCCATCAAAAGTTTGTGTGTGTGGATGTGTGTGTGGAGTTTAACTTGTCCTTGTTCTGACAGTGGAGATCATACCCAGGTGCTATCAATAGTCCACATGTTCATCAAACAGTATTGTATTCTATGATTAGCAATGCTCTGCCATTTCTGTCTAAGAGTATTCACGTAGAGTAGACCTTGCAAACAGCAATGGTCTTGGACAATTGGCTGAAAAGTCGGCGGCCTGGATGGAAATATGTCTCTTGGGCAGAGCACCCCAGAATTGACATTGGTGTCCACCAATGAGTTGGGAAGAGCATGAGATTTCAGAAGTTATGAATGGCATTTGTAAAGCCAAATAAGAAGCCCCTGAGCGGTGTCATCGCCGTTCAAGTGGCAGGACTTGGCATGGCGCCCTCGGGGGCCGCGGCGGCCCACTTAGGATTGCACTTATGGCAACCCACAGTCTACCGCTACTACAATTTTCTAATTACGATCAGTCACTCTGAAGCGTAACTGCGAGTGTGTTGGCTCCACGTCTGTGCACTGCAATTATTGTGCATTATTAGTGATTATAAGGCACAAAAGCACACTCTAATGTAATGCATTGTGTGTAATAAATCACTCCTGCTGTGAATGGGGAACGTATTCCGAAGTGCTTTTGGGCATTGCGATTATTAACAATAATTCATTCCTTTTTAATGCATAGTGGTTATTAATAAAATGCACATTGAATTTTAATTTGCAAAAGGCTTTCCAAAAACCTCTCTGACATTTGTGCCCTGTGTGCGTGTGTTAGCAGTGAGCTGGCATGATGAGATGCTATTACTTCCCATTGATCGGCATGGTTTTCCACTTTCATGGGGGTCCTGTGCCCCTAACCTCAGCGAATGTGCAGGGCTGGCAGTATTTGCATATCTGCGCATAACTAAATCTTTTGGAGACGCGGCCCAAGTCCAATTACGAAATTCACTTCACTTTCATTTAAATAATTGTGGGGAAGAAGCAAGGTTTGTACATTGAACTCTCAGAAAACAAAGGTGTCACTAGCGCATGAATTGACAAGAAATAACCAGAGGCAGCCTTGGATCTGAAATGCTCCACTGTGTTAGATAAGCTTCTCTGAAATCTGTTTTTCTGCAAAGGGCCATTTGGAGATGAGCTCAGAAAATAGCCTCGCTTTGCAAATGATGTACTATGGATACTGAGTGTGTGGCATACAGCATCCATGGATTTTGGGATCCATGGGGATCCTAGAACAGAATCCATGAGGATACCAAGAGCCCACGGTGTATTGAAATAAGGATGATAACGGTGATGATAGAGCTGGAGGATGACCTGTCGTAAATCCAGTCCAGAAGTCCAAAGCAGGAGAAAGGCAGGTGAAAAGGAGGAGACCGCCCAAGGCAATCAGGGGCTGAGTATACATGAATAGCACAAATCACAGCCCCCATAAAACACAATGCCAGCCTCCCTCCATTTCATACAATACCAGGTTCTGTAGCAGGAACTCACGTAAACTCAGCGGAGACCTCAGGGACACACGGCAGGGAACTAAACAGAAAAGCAGACATTCACATGTGGTGGATCGTACATCAATAGGAAGCGCATTCCACAGGCGGGGAGCCACCACCGAGAAGGCCCTATCCCTCGTCCCCACCAGCCTCATCTGAGACGTAGGCGGGAGCGAGAGCAGGCCCTCCCCGGATTATCTTAGATTACGAGGTGGGACGTAGCGGCTGATGCGTTCGGACAAGTAAGCTGGGCCAGAACCGTATAAAGCTTTAAAGGTCAAAACCAGCACTTTGAATTGAGCCCGGAATTGGACAGGCAGCCAGTGGAGCCGACACAACAGGGGGGTGGTATGCTCCCTGTATGTAGCTCCCGTTAGCAATCTGGCTGCCGCCCGCTGGACTAATTGCAATTTCCGAACTGTCTTCAAAGGCAGCCCCACGTAGAGTGCGTTGCAGTAATCTATTCGGGATGTGACCAGAGCGTGGACGACCGTAGCCAGATCAGACTTCCCAATGTATGGGCGCAGTCTTAACTGTGCAAAAGCTCCCCCGGCCACAGCCGAGACCTGGGGTTCCAGGCTCAGCGATGAGTCCAGGATCACTCCCAGGCTGCGAACCTGCGCCTTCAGGGGGAGTGTGACCCCGTCCAACACAGGCTGTAACCCTATGCCCTGTTCGGCCTTGCGACTGACCAGGAGGGCCTCTGTCTTGTCTGGATTTAGTTTCAGTTTGCTAGCCCTCATCCAGTCCGACACAGCGGCCAGGCACCGGTTCAAGGTCTGGACAGCCTCCTTGGTGACAGGTGGGAAGGAGTGACAGATCTGGACGTCATCTGCATACAGATAACACCTGACTCCCAAACTCCGAATGATCTCTCCCAGCGGTTTCATGTAGATGTTGAATAACATCGGGGACAGAACTGAACCCTGAGGGACTCCGCAAGACAATGGTTGTGGAGCCGAACAGGTGTCACCCAATGACACCTTCTGGGTACGACCTTCCAGGAAGGATTGGAGCCACTGCAGAGCAGTACCGCCAAGACCCATGTCTGCAAGGCGACCCAGAAGGATATCGTGGTCAACGGTATCGAAAGCCGCTGAGAGGTCCAGCAGAACCAACAGGGACACACTCCCCCTGTCGAGCTCCCGGCATAGATCATCTACCAAGGCGACCAAGGCTGATTCAGTACCATGTCCCGGCCTAAAGCCAGACTGAGCCGGATCAAGATAATCAGTGTCTACCAAGAACCCCTGGAGTTGTGAAGCCACCACACGTTCCATGACTTTGCCCAAAGAGGGGAGATTGGAAACTGGCCGATAGTTCACTAATTGAGGGGGGTCCAGGGATGGTTTTTTCAACAGCGGTTTTATCACAGCTTGCTTTAAGCTGGCTGGAATCTTGCCCTCCTGGAAGGAGGCCTTGACCACCACCTTCACCCACTCCGCCAAACCCCCTCTGGCTTCCTTGATCAGCCATATGTTCTTCACATTTTCTTTATACATGAGGTTTCCTCTATGCTCTTACTCTAAAATTGAATATATGACAGTAGTACTCTACTCATTCTTGTTGCTTATTTCATATTCTCGATAGTGTTCGTTAATCAGAGTACAATCTGTCATTTATAATACCTTTACCCATAATCTATCATAGTTAATCTAGTAATTTATTGGTCTTTTCCTCTTGCCTTTATTCTTTTATAAGTATATAATTTTATCTTTCGAGCTTCATCGAGACCCTCCTTGCCATGGTTTTGGGGAGCACACACACAGAAAAAAAAATAACATAAAAAAAGGAAGGAGAGTTCCTTAACCTTATTGTTCAACATTATTTCATTCTCTAACCTCGCACAACTAGCCCGGTCATTCTCTGTTTAATCTTCCATACCGGGATCAGCGATTCTATTCTCTTATATTTCATACTCCTCTGGTGGATTCAATGGACCAGTTCATGAAGCGGTCGCTTCTCAGGCTTCAGGAGTAGTTAAATATTCCCTTTTTTTCTCCTTTTTGTCACTTTGCAAGGACTCGGCCGGCCCCTTAATCACACACACAGAGACGGTAATCAGCTAACTATTTATTGAATAATAAAGAACAGGTGAAAAGGTAATTGTCCATAAAATTGAGAAGTTCAATCCACAAGGTAATAGTCTGTAGTAATCCAAATCCAAAAGCTTGGTCAAAGGCTTGACACAAAGGCTTGGCAAAAGGCTCCGCAAACCAATGCGGATCAAGGAACAAGACAAAGTTCAATCAGGGCCCAAGAAACTTCTTGGCAAGGCGCGAGCCGGTAACTTGGCTCCGTGGTCCTGCGCTTGCTTCACTCCTCTTAGAATAGAAGTGGCCGAGCTACTGAGGATCCGTTCCCACGGATCCTATACTTAATCCCCTTGGCGATGCCCCCCGACGCTCTAGGCTTCTGCGCCAATCTGTGCTACGGGACCTCGCGCTTCTCTGGCGCTCTAGGCTGCGGTGCCAACCCCTCCTGCTGGACTCGATGCTTTCTCTCCTATCGAAGCCCCGACCTTGCCTCCCAGCACCTGGTTCACTATCTTCATGAGAGACAAACTCCCTTTCGGCTTCCATGGCCTCATCCTCCACTGTTTCCCTGATTCTCTCCTGCGACCTGAAACCACCTGGCTTCTCATAACAATCGTCACTATCAACACTTTTGGAGTCAGCCTGACCTTCCCAGTTACCGTAGCCGTCAGGCCATCCATCATCCCAGGCCAGGCTCTCTGTGGGAGAGGAAGGCCCAGCTAACTCATCAGCCCCTTCCTCCATTTCCTCATCAGCTGCGGCTGGCTCCAATGCAAGGGGGACCCCCGGTGCTGCCCTCTGCCCCCCAGGCACAAAAGAGAACGGGGTTGCTACACTTTTATAAATGCTGAGTGGGATTCTAGTCCTTCTCTACTCTCCTGTAAAGGCCTTGCCGTTTTATTTTGAGGTAAATCAAATTTTCTCATCCATTATAAGTTAGCCCATCTCCTTCATTTCTTTCCCTTCCGGATCTGATATTCAAATGCTTATATTTATTAGTGAGAGATTTATTTAGTACCTTTAGTAGAGAATTTCCATAGATCTGTTATTCTTACATCTCTAAAGCTTTAAGAGTTAGAATTGTTTTTCCACCTAACCATCTAACGCATTTCTTTATTTAAAATTTACTTTTGTGTCCCAAGGGACCTTATTCTTGTTGCGTGGGATGAGTCCATCTTTCGTTCGCCCAAAACCCATTCCTTATATAGCCCTTAAACATCACTGTCTTCTGAAGACTCTCCTTGATCATGAGCGCCAGCTGCTGCATCTCCTACAGCTGCTGTGCTCTGTGCTTGCCTCCAATCTTGCCAACGCTGTTGCATACTCAGAGTGTCCCAATCTGATTCCGAACCCCCAGAAGGCCAGTATAAATCACTGTCAAAGCCACAGAAGGTGTCAGAATTAGACTCTTCGTTACACACATCCCTTACTTCCTGAACCAATGTTGAGTCTAAATCCATATCACTTTCCTCTGACCCCATTTCTTCTTCCCCAGGAAAACCTTGGAAAGTGTCTGAATCAGAAGGTGCTCTAAGTATCTGCCGGATCCTTTTTCTCTGTTCCAATCCTTCCACACTAGGATCACTAGCAGCCCTTTTCCTCCCAGCTGCAGACTCTTGATCACCCAGAGCCTCACCCCAGTCCATACTATTGCTTAATGCTATTGACCCAGCATCTTCCCCAATACTACTACTAGTAGTAGCTGAAGGCTCAATCACAACATGACCAGTACAATAGAGTGTATCGACAATAGAATTAATGCAACACGACATCATTTTAACTGGCATATGTCAATATTATGAAATCCTGAGATTTGTAGTTTGGTGCGGTACCAGCACTTTGCAATGATAGCTAATACTTATTTATTTATTTACTTCATTTATATTCCGCCCTTCTCACCCCGTAGGGGACTCATAGCGGATCACAATGCACATATACAGGCAAACATTCAATGCCATAGACATACAACATATATAGACAGACGAGCTACACAATTGGTTGAGAGCTCACCCCGACCCGGGCAGGCATCGAACTCATGACCTTCTGGTCAGTAGAGATCTTATGCAGCTGACTCCCAGCCAGCTGTGCCGCATTCCAGGTGCAATACTTGCAATATTGCTACTCCCATTTTTGAGTAGCATTCTGCCATGGGTGTTAAAGTGATGCTAAGTGCATACAATTGCAGGCCATTTGGAAGACAGCATTTGAAACCGCCTCCGTTGCACGTCTATTGTAAGCCGCAGTGACTATGTGACTTCCATTCCTTGGGCAGAAATGTGCACCTTTCCTGTTTACAATCCATCCCATTCCCTGAGTGTGTATCTGACTGAGCCGTATATGATTAAACAAGCAATAATATGGGATGGATGATGCCGTAGCTATTTCTGCCAGATAATGGATGCCATTTGTAATTAACGCTCCAGGTCCCCTGGGAATGGTTCAACAAATAGGAGGGCTGATTACCTAGACGGAGCCAATGCTACATTCGAGATTATAGTTATTAGGGCAATAATTATCATGCAACAATGTCTTCTTGTTTAAGGAGCCAGGGCATGAAAGCTTTTCTTTTGTCTGCACATGAAGTATCTTACATTGATTTTTGTCGATAAAGGGCCAAGCAAGCCTGCCATTTCTGCTATCATCAGGCGCATAAGACGACACCAGAGCCCTTATTTACATAGGGAGAAGATGATGAACCCGAGGAGAAGCAATCTTTAGCATTGGTCATCCTTGGGACCATTTGAGAGAACACCAATTTCTCTTTAGTTCAATCGTCCAGCTCAAATTGTGTTGCACGGCATTCAAGAAGACCACCCTTTCTTCATTATCCCAGAGGCCAAATGTAGGAAGAACAGGCAGGCAGGGCAGGTCTAAGGTAATTTTAAATGGTGAGCAAACATTATTTTGCCCCCCCCCCCATCACTGAAAAATAAAAGGTAGAATATTATTCACATGTTCGAGGGCGCATCTGGCTGCCGGTCTCTGGCCTCGTGGAGGGTTCCGTGCATGCGCTTCCACACGGGTCTCGGTTGGTGAGAGGCGGGTGCCAGGCTGCACCTTCCACCCTCCTCTCACCCAGGCCTGGATTACCCATAAGGCCACACTAGGCCATGGCCTAGGGGCACAAGCCAAGGGGGGCGCAGTTCACACGGATCAAAAAAAAGTTGAAACAAAACTCTCTCTCTCTCAGGGGAGGGTGGGGGGAGAGCGCTGCGAGGGGGTGGGGGAGGAGGGGATGGCACCCCCCCTCACCATCACCCCCGCCCCTTGTCAAGGAAGGAGGGCGCAAGGAGGAGAAGGCGGAGGGAAGCCCCCGGGGGCGCTGCTGGACATGCGCTGCACCCAGGATCATGGCGGAGGAGGCAGAGGCACTTGCGCCCTCCTGCTGTGCATGCCCAGCAGCGGCCCCAGGGGCGGGGCTTCCCTCCGCCGCCGCCTCCTCCTCGTGGCGCGCCCTCCTTCCTTGAGTCAAGGAAGGAGGGCGCGCCGCGAGGGCCCATGGGCTTCCCTTCCTTCCTCCTGCTCCTTGCACCCAACTTCCTTGACTCAAGGAAGGAGGGCGCGCCACGAGGAGGAGGAGCAAGAGGGAAGCCCTGCCTCCAGGTTCCGCCCGTGCGCTTCCACACGGGTGGAATATAAATATAACCCAGGATGCCTCTGAGCTTGCGGGGGGAGGAATGGAGGAGTGGATGGTCCGCTTGTAGTGAAGTCAATTTATGTATTGTGTTATGGTTGAATATGTGGTTGTATGATTGCATTTGTATTAGAATATGGGGTTAAGTGTTAGACAGACCCTAAAGGGTTAACTATGATAATAGAGGCATTCCCCTCCTAATAGAGTGTGTTACCATAGTAACAGTGGGCGGAGCCAGCCAGGAGACTAGCTTAGAATGCTGGAGAATTTGAATTTGTCAGTTAGAAAGTCAGTTGGGATTTGGCAGTTCGTGAAGCAAGCTGCCAAAGCGTGCGTCCCACGAAGAGGGCAGTTGCGAGTTTAAATCTACGAGGGGTTTCGACGCTAGCCTTCGGCGGCGTTCGAAATCTTCACACCACTCCTGCTTCCCTCCCAAGATCT
Source organism: Anolis apletophallus (assembly GCA_030556195.1). NCBI lineage: Eukaryota > Metazoa > Chordata > Lepidosauria > Squamata > Anolidae > Anolis > Anolis apletophallus. Next base: position 543,307 of record JARBWK010000014.1, read on the forward strand.
AAACTGTGCCATGACTTGGCGCGGATTAGATCTTGGGAGGGAAGCAGGAGCGGACGCCCCCTCCTTCCCTCCCAAGATCTAAACTGCGCCATGCATAGATGTGCCCCTGCCAGAGGAGAGGAGGAGGTGGGTTAACTCTTAAGCCCCCTCCTCTTCTCCTCTGGCAGCGTGGCGCCCACCTCAGCTCTCAGCTGGCAAGAGGAGAAAGGCGGGTGCTGCTGCCCTCCAGTCTCCTCTCACGAGTTGAGAACTGAGGAGGGGAGAAAACGACCTAATAACGTGACCTTTACAAAAAAATGGCGACCCCGGGTTTGGTATAGAAATTACACTTCCGGGTTAGGCCCCGAGGGTCAAAAAACTATGAAATTAATTTTATATATGAAATTAAACCGATTTCAAAGAATTTAAAACCGGAGATATCCAGCCCTATTAATTATAATGAGTTGCCTATTAATTATAATGAATTTCCCATTTCTACGTATGGTTCTGAAAGCTGGATAATGAAGGAAGCTGATAGAAAAAAATGCCTCTGATTTCAAGCAGTTTCCTAAAAATGTTCAATTTTTAAGTTTTTGGGGCGGGCCACACCCACATCGCGGATATCGACTCGTAAGTACGAATGTAACAAAATTGATCTGACTTACGAGGACTAATAAAAAACTGCCCACCTCTACATGACCCTCCTTTTCCCCTCCTCTGTCCCACTTCCCAGCATTATCCCAAAACACAGCCCTTGCTTTTCTGGGCTTTCCTCGAAATCCATCTTCAGCCCCCTTGTCGGCCGTTAGAGTCTTTGGCACAAAGTTGGGAGTTGCTGATCTGGAGAAATTGGATGAGGAGAAAACACTTTGCAAACTCGCACTTGACTTATTAAAATAACCGCACACCAGTGCGCAGCAAGCCGTTTGGATCATTGTTTCCCTTCCCGCTCTCGCTCTTGTGCGCACGCTTCTTTCCACCCAGATGCACCGCAAAATTACTTCTGCAATTTGGATTTTATAAATATTTCTAGAATCTTAATCTGAGCACCAAAGGCAGGGATTCAAATATTTTTGTCAATATCGGTTACCAGGCAACTCCTGGAATTGCGACCACAGTTGTTGCATTCAATTTGTAACCACTTTGTCTACATCTACTTCACTTTGGAACAATGGAAAAGATGCCGGCTCCGTTTGCTTTTCCCTTTCACACTCTTCGTGCTGATTCAATTTTGGTGCAAACAAGGCATTCAAATGCATTCTATGACCAGGGAATTCGGTTTCAATCTTTCTGCAATACTAGATGGATAGCTGGAGTTTTTGGCTCCTTCAATGCTATCTAACAGGTACATTTAAAGGCAGAAGTACAAACCTTCTTCTTTATGAATGTGGGTTTGGACAGCTATGAGTACCAGAGGCCATTTTGCCTCCCGTTCACTTGTGGAGTGGAGCCCGATCCCGAAAAGCAAGGCCAACTACCAGCTTTCCCCTGTGATATCATTCCTGCCAACATTTTGAGATGGGTTGCAGAAGAACATGGAAACACTGGAGTAAGTGTAGAGCAGGGCTGCCCAGGAAGTCGATCGCAATCGACTGGTCGATCCCAGGACCGAAGGAGGTCAATCCCAGCCAGATGGGACACTTCTAGAGGGGGCGGAGCCATGCCGTGCCAAGCCCCGCCCCCTCCCCGGCTTCAGCGCTACCACAGCTTCTTCAGCCTTGAGGAGGGTAGTGCCAAACCAGTAGTGGCTATCTATGCCACCACTGGCTTGGCACTACCCTCCTCTAGCCTGGAGAAGCTGTGGTAGTGCTAAAGCCAGAGGGAGAGGGGGCGGAGCCAGGCCATGCAAAGCCCCGACCCCTCCGCCAGCTTCAGCGCTACCACAGCTTCTTCGGCCTTTTGGAGGGTAGTGCCAAGCCAGTAGTGGCTAGCTATGCCACCACTGGCTTGGCACTACCCTCCTCTAGCCTGGAGAGGCTGTGGTAGCGCTAAAGCCAGAGGGGGAGGGGGCGGAGCCAGACTGCCAAGCCCCGCCCCCTCCCCTTGATCCACCCTGCTTCTCTCTCGGTAGATCTTTCTGACTTGGTTTTATTATAAGTAGCTCGCATGCTGAAAAAGTGTGGGCACCCCTGGTGTAGAGGCTCTAGAATACTTGTGGTGGTAGGGTAGGCTATTTTGACATTCCAAGTCATGCTGCTGTGTGCCTTCAAGGTGTTTCTGACTAATGGTAACACTAAGGTGTCCATTATCATGGCGCTTTCTGAGGCTGAGAGTGCCTTGCTTGCCCAAGGTGGGTTTCCATGGCAGAGCAAGGGACAGAACCCTAGTCATCATCACAATCCAGCATTTAACCTACTCCACCACATTGACTTCTTCTGAAGGAGATAAGGGGACATTATTTGACCTTACTCGTGTCTATGTCACCAACAGGATTCCAGTTCTGATCTTTTGCTTGTACTCCTTTTGCTTTTGGATCTACTGCCAACTGGGATGTATGCATCCAAGAAGTTATCTGAAAATGGTTTCTTACTCTAGGTTAGCCTTCAGATTCCCAGGGTCTAAAAGGGGCTTTGAAGTTGGACAAACAAGCTTTGACCCTGGGAACAGAGTTTAAGGTCTTCCCACATGCAGGAAAGCCTTGGATCTCTATGGGAAAGAGTGCAGGACTCCAAATAGAGTGAACCGAAATAGGATTTATTGGAATACAATCAGCAAAGCCGATGGTTCAAAAGCTTGAGTTGGTTGCAAAGTCCTTTAGAAAAAGGGAGTCTATCCACAATGCCTGAAGGTGCACGTGATGGTACCTCTGTTAGATCCAAAGCGTCCTGTTGTCCTCTGGCTTGCGGTTCCAAAGTCCTGTAGCAGGCCCCAAAATCCCAGCCTCTGGCGAGAAAGGATTCTCCTATGCGCTGAAGATTTGGTTGAAGACGTAGGTAGACTTTGTAGGTGAAATGAGATTGCCCTTTCACAGCAACCTAACTTCCAGCCTTGCTTGTCCTGTGACCTTTGGAAAGTGAGGCCAGAGAGGAAATCCGGCCCCTAGGTAAACTCCGGTAAAGGGTGGAGCCGAGGGCAGGTCCAGGCCCAGATCATTACCTTTTGCCGCCCTAGGCCACAATTCAGAATTACGCCCCTCCCCCCATTGGCTGCCGCTGCGGCGACAACCAATCGGGGGTGCCCGAGGCGGGCTTAGCTACTAAGCACCACCCCGGGGAACCCCCATTGGCTGCCGCTGCTGCGCTAGCTTTTCCTGCTTCTGCGCGGTGGCAGCGGCCAATCAGGGGCGTCTGAGAGGCAGTGCTAACCGCGGCTCGGCTCCTCCCACTCCCTCCCTCCTCAACTTCAAGCCCGAAGGTCGCCATTTTGAAAAAAATATTATTATTTTTTAATTGGGGGGGGTCCAGATTTGCCACCTCCCAATGGCTGCCGCCCTAGGCCATGGCCTAGGGTGGCCTTATGGATGATCTGGGCCTGGGCAGGTCACCAGGTAGGAGCCAGGATGCAGCTCCTCCCTCAGGTAAGCACATGGCGAGACAAAGAAGCACATGGCAAACAAAGGAACTTATGAAACAAAGAGCCATGCAAGTGAAGGGCAAACCAAATACAGATAAATACGGCCCTCTAGGGGGCGTCACAGTTGGTAAGGAAGAAAATATGAGTGTCTGCCACCTTTTTCATAACGATTTTGAGAAAACCATCAGAGCGGCTGAATTATGAGTATGAGATCACTTGTGTCTTTAGCTCATGTTACCTGATTGACAAGCATTTCAAATGTTGCTTCGAATTTGTATACACAGGATTGACAGTAATGAGCCTGGGAGGAATGCTGCTTTCTGTGGGAGGCATAAATTGTGTTTGTTTCCTTGTGTATGAGCCGCTCTCTCAGGGGGCCGCGTGTGTCTCCTAGAAAGCATCGGTGCAGAAGGTTTACGTGGGGAAGCAGCTAACCTCCGTGCTAAAGAAATACGGGGGCCGTAGATGCATCCAAACATTAGGAAACCACGAGTAAATGATTTCTGCATAAAGTCATTCTCAGTTAGTCATCCTGCAGATGCTTTTCTGCTTCAGATGAGTTGAAAATGCCCCCTGTGAACGCTAGAGGAGATTGGGTTGGTGATAACAATTGGGCAAATGAAAGATGGCTGAGCCAAACGGGTAAACAGATGGCTCTTTGAATCCAGTCCAATTCAAATATGGTACATCGAGAGACTATTTCCATTCTTGGAGGGAGGGGGTATTCACAATATCAATCCTGTGTTAACATCCACCAGTAGGATTTAAGGGGAAGCAGGAATTGATTAAAATATGGAATTCAAATTTTTAGGCTGTTGTGTGTCCCCAAGTCTTTTATGACTTCTCGTGACCCTGAGGTGAATCTGAGAACTAGCCTATTGTAGTGGTTTGAACATTGAACTATGGCTCTGGTGACCAAGGTTTGAAAGCCCACTAGATTTTCTTTTTTGTCATGTTAGGAGCGACTTGAGAAACTGCAAGTCGTTTCTGATGTGAGAGAATTGGCCGTATGCAAGGACGTTGCCCTGGGGATGCCCGGATGTTTTAATGTTTTATCATCCTTGTGAGAGGCTTCTCTCATGTCCCCACATGCGGAGCTGGAGCTGATAGAGGGAGCTCATCCATGCTCTCCCCAGATGTGCCACCGGGGGCCCACTAGATGATCTTGAGCAAGTCATACTTTCTTAACATCAGAGGAAAGCAAAAACAATCCTCTCTCTTTTTTATCAAAGAACTATGAAGTTTATTCAAACAGAAATTTAAGTGTAGAGGTTTCAGAGTTCAAGAGCTTGGGTGGTTACAATATCTACTCCTAGGCACTTTTCTTAAGGTTACAATATACTAACTATGGAGATGCAGTCTGCTACTATATCACTGCTCTATATCACAATAACTCAGCCGTTTTCTACACTCTGCTGGTCCGTAAATCAAACTGCTTCCTTAGCAGTTAAACATAGCTGCACTGCTACCCTTCCTCAGAGTAGAACCAGAGTCTTTTTTTTTATAAAATAGTATTTATTGAAATTTTTCAAAATATCTTACATAGAAAAATGAACTTTCCATATAATATACATAACATAACATTTCAAAACATAACAAAACAAATACACGAAGACAAACGAATATCCACTAACTAACACCTATATATATTATCTTGACTAACTCGCTTTAGACCCTTCACCTACTGGTGCTGGGTGTTCCTTTCACATAATTCTTCTAGAATGTATGCTTAATTCTTATAATCACAAAACAAACATATATATATATCTCCATCCATAACTAAGCGAGTTAGTCTACAACTTAACCTATATTGAGAAATAAGCCTAAAACTAACTATCCCGATTAAATTCCGGTCGCCATTCGTTGGTTTTCTTTATCTAGCGGCACGTTTCTTCCCTTTCATCTTATACAATTCGTCTTAAACAATGGATGTTCCTGTATTGTAATGAAGAAAAGGAACTTAGCTAAATCTATACTATATGTTTATAAGCATCTAACAGACTTAATCAAGTTTCACATTTATCTTACATTCATCCTTATAATACCCCTTTATCTTTGACCAGTCACTCTTTACTATTTTATCTTTTTCTCTAGCCCTAATTTTCTGTGTAAGCCAGTCCATATGAATCCTCTCTTGTAGCTTCTTGTGTGACTTCAAGTCATTTCTAACGTATGGTAACCCTGAGGTGAACCTGCTGCCCATACTCCTTCTCCCAAATCCACCCAACACATGTGCAAAGGCAAGAAAGGAAATGGGCCAGTCCTGGAGGGTATCTTCCAAAGCAACGACGAGACTTACCTTTGATGAGCTCAACCTCACCCCTGCATTCCTTCCCTTGATGTGTGCGCACCCCAGTTCTTCCATTTTGATAATGAATGGTTTGAACATAAGGCAATGCGTGGAGTTGAGCAGCCCCGCTTGGATAGTGCAAGCCGGCAATCCTCTATTTAAATCTTCAAAGTTTTGCAAATGCTCTTAAGTTTTCATATCCTTGCTCCTTTTTGTCTTCTGTGCCCTGCGCCCCGCTTCGCAGGGTCATTGGTCGGTGGGGGGCCGAGTCTTTACAATCCGCAAGGCCGAATTAAGCTCCATTTGTAGGAGTTTCTTCTTCTTTGTTCGTAGCTGACGTTAACCTTTTATTCAAATTCTGCTCGCACATCAATAACGCACATTCATGTTCCTTAATCTGCTTCTCTGGAAGTCAATGTGAGTTAAATCCACAACAAGTCAAAAGTAAATCTAGCACGGGACACCAGGTTGTAATGTTCTGCCTTTAACCAGGCCAGATTATCAAGTTCAATCATGCTACCCCAAGCGCTGAAGGAAAATGGTGGAACTTGCTCTTCCGTCATTCCCAATTCTGACTTGAATCTTCTAATAACTATATTAGAAGATTCAATGGCTTCAATGGATGGCCTGGATCCATTTCAATCTGGCTTCCGTCCTGGACATGGGACCGAGACTGTTCTGGTGGCCATCTCTGATGACATCCGTCGCCAGCTAGACAAGGGAGGATCGGTACTGCTGGTGTTGCTCGACCTCACGGCAGCTTTCGATACAGTAGACCATGATCTACTGATCCAGCGATTAGCTGCTATTGGAATTCAAGGATCAGCAATAATGCGGTCCAACTCATTCTTGCGAGGGCGCAGCCAATGAGTGGAGTGGCCGGGCCAAGTACCTGAGGAATCCCCTCTCGACTGTGGAGTACCCCAAGGCGCTATTCTATCGCCAATGCTGTTCAACATCTATGTTCGACCCCTCGCCAAGCTAGTCCGGAGGTTTGGATGAGAATGTTTCCCATACGCTGATGACACCCGGGTTCTCCTAAAACTAGAACCTGGAACAACTTCAGTACCGGATAACTTCACCCGGTGTCTTGGAGCGGTGACAAAATGGCTACGTGCCCGTAAATTGAAAGTAAATCCAGCAAAAACTTAAATCTTGTGGCCTGGCCGCCCATCAGAATTGGTCAGTCTAGTACCATCTTTTGAAGGGGAACCGTTAGCCCCATCCCCCACTGGGAAGAGTCTTTGTGTTATCCTGGATTCCCAAATGACTAATGGAAGCCCAGATTGCCTCCACTAGTCAAAGAGCCTTCTTTGACCTACGCCAAGCGAGGCAGTTGGCGCCTTATTTACCCACAGAGGCGCTGGCTACGGTCATCCATGCCACGGTTACGTCGAGGCTGGATTCCTGCAATGCTTTGTATGTGGGCTTACTCGAGCAGCAATTTGTATGTGGGCGCTGCAGAGACGGCATCGATGGCACCTCATTGGTGTTCTTGTGAAGATCCACAATTTGGATCTTGTGCAAAATTGTGCAAAACGCAGCCGCTAGACTCCTCACAAGAACATCAATGAGGTGCCATATAATGCTGTCTCTGCAGCGCTTGCATTGGCTGACAGTTGAGCACAGAGTCCTCTATAAGACCCTGGTCCTAGCATTCAAGGCCTCTCGAGGTCAGGGTCCTTCATGCCTAGGAGACCGTTTAATGCCACTCCACCTCCAGAGACTGCCATGTCAGCTCATGAGAATCTCCTCTATGTCCCTGGCCCTAGAGATGTCCCTTTGGAGCCCACAAGACAGAGATCCTTCTCAATCTCAGCCCCAATCTTGTGAGACTCCCTCCCTCCCGCCAGACCAAAGGGCCACTCCCGAACCACATACCTGTTTAGGGGCACTCAAGACATGGCTCTTCAGAAGAGCCTGTGATTGTTAAGTAACAAGCTGTGACTATGTCACCTGTTTATTTTTATTGTGTAAGTCACCCAGAGCATCTTTGGTGGAGGGCCACTCATAAGAAATAAAGTTAGTTAGTTAGTTATTTAGTTTATATTCAACATAGGGTTGCCATTTTTTGATGTAAGAAATAAGGGACATTTACGGGATTTTTTACAAAAATAAGGGACACTTCATTAAACTCAAACATTAGGTAGAAATAGTTTTATTAACAGAATAAGATAATGATTGAAACTCGCAAAAGAAACTGACTTACACCCTCTTAACAGGACATGGGATGTTTCTGCATGCTTTGTCATGCACAAAAAACATTAGAACTACCTTATTTTCTCCATCTGACTATTTAGTGCTTGACTTTGCTGACTTTAAAAGCGCACTGTCTAAACATTAAAATAAAATAAATTTTATAAGACAGTACATCTTCATGATTATGATGTCAATAGTTAATGGTATACTATATTATGGGATACACAGCATTGTATAGTATTGGGATGCACAGCTAGGCCTATTTTAAGAGTAACTCTCAAGCAACCCGAAACTATCTTTATCCAACATGATCCAACATTCCCCTTGAGTAATGGTTAATTAGTCTCCTGTACTTTGAAAAAGTCCTGTGTCGCCTCTTCCTTCCAACGGGGACGCAGGCTGCCCTGCGACTGGGAATCCCCGGGCAGGCGTTGCCGTGGAAACCGCAGCGCGCTCCTTCCTCTGGTCAACCCCGCCCAGTCCTGTCCTGCTAGTCAAAAATAAGGGACAGGGCCTGAAAATAAGGGACACAAATTTTAGGGCCAAAATAAGGGACGTCCCTTAGAATAAGGGACATATGGGAACCCTAATTCAATATGATAAAACTCTAACCTTTTTAAAAAATAGATAGGATTTACTATGTAAAATCAAAATTATGTACTCCCCTAGTATTTATTCTACAGTGTGGATGTGCCTAACATTGAAAGCAAGGGGATAAATGTCTTTGGCCATAATCCCCTGTGCAACCGATGGGAAGAAGCCGTCGTGCCAAGTGGGGAGGAGAGGACGGTCCGCCATTCCTCATTTCGTTTCCAAGGCTCCTTGAGAAGACAAATTATTTTATATTTCAGCTATGTGTTGGAACTGACAGATAAGATTAATATGCTTCTTAAATTGCCATTACCAGGGGTCAATTAGTAAGTGAACCAACCTTGTGAATGTCATTCCAAGAGACCCGTTGAACGGGGGTCCATAACGGTCCCTGTCAAATTACGTAAATGTGAGAAAATGAGAAAGCTGTCAAATGAATGGTGAGCCAGGGTAGACCTCCTAATTGCATTCTCCATAAGGCAAATGAGTTTCGGTGGTTGTTGGCCAGAAAATGAACACGTCGCAAAGACCAGAAATGCTCAAATAACACAGTGTTGAAACAGATCAAAACCTTGGAGGGAATGATTGCAGGGACGGATACCTTCATGGTAGGTGGTTAGGATGAATGCCCTTTGATGCTTGAATTGCTGTGGCCCAATACCAAAGAGTTGTGGCAGTTGTCGTTTATATTGCCTTTAGTCCTCTCTGCCAAAGAGCACGAGTTCCTCACAAACCACAACTCCCATAATTCCATAGCATTGAGCCACTGCAGTTAAAGTGGCTTCAAAGGGTGCTCACCAATGGCTCTACTTCAACGTGTGGAGAGGGGAGAGGAGGTCTCTGGGAGGCTCCCATTAACTTGTGGGGTCCCCCAGGGGGCCATCCTCTCTCCTTTATTATTCAACATTTACATGCGCCCCCTGGCCCAGCTGGCCCGTGACTTTGGTCTGGAGTGTTATCAGTACGCTGATGACACCCAGCTTCTGCTGAGAATGGACGGCAGGCCGGACACCGTACCCGATTGTTTCCACCATTGCCTTGAAGCCGTGACTGGATGGCTGCGCTCCAGCCGGCTGAAGGTGAATCCGTCGAAGACGGAGATCTTGTGGCCTGGTCGCCCTGGGCTGGATGAGTGCCGGTTGCCTACCCTGGATGGCGAGCAACTTAGCCCATCATCCCTCGTCAAGAGTCTAGGTGTTCATCTGGACCCTTTGCTGTCCATGGAGACTCAGGTCTCCATGGTCAGCAAAGCATCATTTTTCCATCTCCGACAGGCTAGGCGACTGGCACCCTACCTGTCCAGGGAAGACCTGGCCACGGTGATCCAAGCAACGGTCATCTCGAGGCTGGACTACTGTAACGCCCTCTACGTGGGCCTTCCTTTGTCGACAATTCGGAAACTCAAGCTGGTGCAGAATGCCGCTGCTCGCTTACTGGTGGGAGCACCGGTGAGAGAGCACATTACTCCCATCTTGCGGCAACTGCACTGGCTTCCTATTGAGTACCGAATTGCCTTCAAGGTGTTGGTTATGACCTTTAAGGCCTTATACGGTCTAGGGCCTGTGTACCTGAGGGACCGCCTTACCCCGTACGTTCCCCCAAGATCACTGCCCTCAGAGGAGCAAAACTTGTTAGAAATTCCATCAATCCGCTCCTGCCACCTGTCCACAACCAGGCAGCGTGCCTTTTCTGATGCTGCCCCTACTTTGTGGAATTCTCTTCCACCCGACACCCGTCCGATCCGAGAGCTTGTTCCCTTTAGGAGAGCGTGCAAGACTGCCCTCTTCGTACTCACTTTTGGCTAATTCCCGGAAATGTTCCATATGACCATGTGTTGAGTTTTTAGAATTTGTAACCATGTAACCCTGGTTTTAATACTGTTGTACTCTGTTGTTTTTATCGAATCTTGCTGTGATCCGCCCCGAGCCTGCAGGGAGGAGCGGAATATAAAACTGAATAAATAAATGAATAAATAAAATAAATCCTGGGAAGAAGGGACCGGTGGAGTGCCACAAGGTGTGGTCCTGGGCCCAGTTCTGTCTAATGCCTTCATTTATGACTTGGGTGGAGGTTTAGAGGGCAGGCTGACCAAGTTGCAGATGGGACCAAATTGGGAAGGAGGGATCCTGTCCAGGGTCAGGATGCAAAAGGACCTCAACAGGGTCAGGATGCAAAAGGACCCCTCCTAGCAGCTCTTTCTCCCTCTTTCCCGCCCCAAAGATCCTCCCCAAGGCAAAGGAAGGGTTCCGCCGAATGCCGGAAGCTCCATGTCGGTGAATGGGGCAGTGAGCGAATGGGGCAGTGAGCGAACCTGGGAGCATTGGGAGGCTGAAGCATTCACAGGTTCAATGAAGAGGTGGCAGTGATGAAGTGAATGAAAAGGAGACTAGAGCGCATGTGGCAGAAAAAGCCTAAGGAGTCAAATCAAATGCCTATCTAAAGGCATATGCCGTGGCAATAGAGGCTACAAGGAAATCTTTCTATGCAGCCAATATTGCGTCTGCAAAGAACCATCCGGCTGAGCTGTTCCAATCCCTGTTAAATCCCGTCACCCAAGACAGGATCCCTGACAACTTGACACCCAGCTGTGAAGCATTTGCATGGTTCTTCGCAGACACAGTCGCTTTGATCCGCTCTGGCTTTGACCCCATATTAACAGCAGTCTCTGAGGATGTAACACAAGCACCTGCTTCTCCAGTTTTAATGGATTGGGTTTAATGGATTGGAAATGTTTATTTTTTTACTATTTTACTGGATTTTTCGAGAGTTGCCTCCCCCCACCCAAGGAACTGTTTATAACAGCTTCATGACATCCATGGTTATCTGGAAGCAAGTTTCACTCAGGGAGAAATTTCACAAGGGTCTGGAGAACAAGCCCTATGAGAAACGGCTTGAAGAGCTGGGCATGTTTAGCCTGAAGAAGAGAAGGCTGAGAGAAGACATGATAGCCATGTGAGAGGAAGTCATATCTATGTTGTGTTCATCGAAACAGGCCCAGGTTTCACACTGAGTGTATGAATACATTTAAAAACATAATTATATGTATTACTGTGTTAGAGTGTCATTTTGCGTCATTTTGGTTGGTGGTGTGCCCCAGGATTTGGTACATGTAAAAAATGTGCCGCAGCTCAAAAAAGGTTGAAAAACACTGATCTACGCTATAGAGTTAATGCAGTTTTATAAAATCTTAAGAGTCATGGAAAAATAGAATTGGAAGAGGCCCCGTCGTGGGTCTAGTCCAAGCACGTTCCATACAGGGAAGCACAATCAAAGTATTCCGGACAGATGGCCATCCAGCCACTGTTTCAAAGTTTCTAAGGAAGGAGACTCCACTGGACTCTGAAGCAAAGTGTCATTGCTGAACAGCTCTGTGAGGTTCTTCCTAATGCTCGGGTGGAATCCCCTTCCCTGTCATTGGAACCCATTCTTCTAGGAGGGGGAAGAGTGGCAACTTCCCATGGCACACCTGCTGATCGCTCATGGCACACTGGTTGGGAGACACTGGCGTAGATAGAGAATGCGCTAAGATGTGGCGTAGAAAAATTAAGACTGAGATTGATATTTCAAATGTAACTTCTGTAGTTTGTTGTATACTTCGCATGTGCAAGGAGGGGAGGGTGGGAGTGGGATAGAACAAGAAAACAACACATAAAAACAATTTTAAAAAATAAATAAGAACTCTATAGCGTAGATGCGCCCAATAACGTCTGCTGTTCCAATAACTTGTTATGGTTACACCAAGTCCAATCCGGGTGTTTCTCACTCCCCGCTCACGTCGTGTCCTTCGGCTCAACGTCTCTCCTCACAACCTGGCCCGGTGTTCATTTGCACCTCAAATCACTCCGGGTCCTGCAGCCATTTCTCCTCCTGTTTGCTCTCATTTTGACAAGCTGTTTTTCAAAGCTTCTGCCAATTTCCCGTCAAAATTTTATTTACCGCCATGGGGATGAGTGCAATAACAAATACACTGCTCTTTTATTGCAGGGCCTGAAGAGTAATGATACTCCCCCTTCCTGGCTCCCTCTCGAGAATCAAGCGCCACCCTCCGTTTTCCTCCTGCTTTTTCTCCTCAAAGCTAATTCTGGGGGGGGGGGGCGCCAGGCAACTTCAGAGACCGGGTTGCCTTCTGCACACCTTCCGCATTGCCTGCACTTTGAAGTTGGTTCATATAATGCCGAACGTCTTTGGCCAATTAACTTGATATAGTGTTTTAACTGGTTTGCGTGTGTAAGGGTGATACACCTCCCGCCATAAAACCAATGAGGCACGAACACAAGGGTTTTGGTTGAAAATTGGCCACAACTCATTTATTGAAAAACAGGAACAAGGGTTGGCGGCCAAGCATGGGTCCTGGATCAGGGGAAGGGCAGCCCACGTATGTCCGAAGACGCTTGCGTGCCTGGGTGCCACCAGCCCAATACCGGTCGACTGGAACTCGGCACCCCAGGGGGCCAGGGCGTTATCCTCCCTTACGACCAAGGGGCAATAAGCCAACCAGATCCAGGGCCCATGCCACACGCCAAACAGAGAGTTGCGACATAGAACATAATAACAAAAACGTGAACATAGTGCAAATGATGAAATACATCAATACAAAGTGCAAACCAAACGAGGAACGAATGCAAGTAGGGAGGGTGGGAGGAAAAGAAAGATCTGGCCCCACGTGGCAGCAGGGCAGCCCAAGCAGCCTTAAGTATCCTGCCTGGGCAGAAGTGAGGGCCGGCCAGCTGATGACGAAGGGCGGGGCGGGGCCAGCCCTCCCATTGGCTGGCCCGGCACTAGTGGCGGGAACCTTCCCATCACCCGGGGGGGGGGCTTCTGGGAAGAAGAAGCTCCCCCCACCCCTTATCCTCCGAACAAGATGGCGGTGAGGACATGCCTCCACTGCAACCTGCTTGGCTGGTAAGTCAGCCAAGCCATTTAGATCCACCCTATGGATTCCTGGGGTGCATAGATTGGTGTGGGGTGTCAGATTGTCTCCTGGAATGGCCCCATGCCCTCCTTTTTTTTCTTTACTATGGCAGAGAATTATTTTTCCGCCAAACTAGAGGATGGAGTTATGACAGTCAAAAGGGAATCAAGGGAATGTGGTGCAGCTGGCTGGGTGTCAGCTGATATAAGATCTCTACTGACCCAAAGGTCATGAGTTTGAGGCCTGCCCGGGTCAGGGTGAGCACTCAACCTATTGTTATTTATTTATTTATTTATTTCGATTTCTTGGCCGCCACTCCCAGGTGGCTCGGGGCAGCTCACAAATTAGGGTAAAACAACCAGTACAGTACAACTTAAAACATTGCATATTGCACATTAAAAGAGTTAAGAGCTGGGTATTATATAACTAAACCAACGTAGGTGTCAAAAGCCTGCTGGAATAGCCAGGTCTTACAGGTCTTCCGAAATGCCATAAGGCCGTGGAGTGGCCTAATCTCCGGTGGTAAGGAGTTCCAGAGCGTGGGGGCAATAATAGAAAATGCTCTTCAAATGGAGAGCACTGATCAAAGGAAGCAGAGTAATGGCATTCTTTCATGACGTGCCTGACTAAGTAGGGAAGCCTTCTTGGACAGCCTCCCTCGAACTCTGAGGTGAAAAAGTCCTTCAAATTTCTCAGGCAGCAACCACTTAGCCATTCGTTTAGCTAATTTGGGACTCATTGGCAAAAGCATTATTTCTTTGCCAATTAATGCACAAAGCTGTCCCAGCGTTGCTCCGTGTTCCCAAGAATAATTTTTGAGACAGAAAACAAGTAATTAGAAATACCAGAGCCCTTTGAGTCAGCCCGCTTCGCTTCAAAGGCAACTCGCATTGAGATTTGTGCATTTTGTTCCTAGTTCCTCATTAACGCAATCAAATCTAATGCCAAAATGAGTGTGGGGCGGGCACTCAATCAGAAGTGCTAAAGCATTGCCCCATTGCACCCTAGTACCCGGCCCAGCAGCCGGTTCTGTGTGGCCCGCTCGCCGCGCACTCACTCGCCCACTCTGGCTCTCCCAGCAACAGCAAGGCCAGGCAGGGGAACTGGCCACTCCTGCCTGGCCTTGCTGTCGCCGGCGCTGGGAGAGCCGAAGAGGGCGCGTGCACGAGAGGGTGAGGGGTGAGTGGGTGGGGCAAGGCGCCACTCACCCCGCCCGCCAATCGCCCCGCCCGCCAATCGCCCCGCCCGCCTGCTCGCCATGCGCTCGCTCACTCACTCACACGCCCTTTCCGGTTCTCCCAGCGCCGGCGACAGCAAGGCCAGGCAGGAGAGGCAAGCTCCCCTGCCTGGACTTGCTGTCGCCAGCGCTGGGAGGCCCGGAGTGGGTGAGCGAGCGCGTGGCGAGTGGGTGGGGCGAGCGGGCGGAACGAGGCGCTGGAGAGGCCCGTCATGGTTCCCAGCAGACCTCCTTACCATCGCCGCAGCTTCTCCACCACTGCCGCTGTCTCCGCCGCACCGAACCAATAGAGGCCCACTGTAGCTCCTGGCAGCACCCCGGCAACAACTTTCCCAGTTCGGCGCAGCGGAGACAGCGACAGCGGTGGAGAAACTGCGGCAATGGTGGAGCGGCCTCAGCAGAGGGCCGCCACGGCTCCCAGCAACGCCCAGGAAGTAGCGGTGATGGTAAGGAGGCCTGCCGCGGCAGCAGTGGAGAAGCCTGTCGTGACCAACACCCGCTGTGGCTCCCGGCAGCTCCCCAAAGCGCCCAGGAACAATTTCCTCGCCTCCTGCTTTGGCGCGGCGGTGGAGAGACCTGCCATGGCGGCAGAGGAAGGGTCTGCCGCAACAACATGTCCACTGAGGCTCCCGGTGGCTCCTGGCACACCCAGGCAACAACCCCGTGTGGGAGCAGTGGCGATGATGGAAAGGTCCGCTGAGGCTCCCAGTACGCCCAGGCAACAACTCTGTTCGGTGCGGCAGTGGGGCGGCCTGAAGTGGTGGGAAGGTTTGGTGGCAACACAGAAGCACGTTAGGTTTGCCCTTGCCAAAACTCTCCCTGAGAGTTGTCTTTTTGAATTTTATTTTATTTTAGTGGTTTTTATTATTATTTCATAATAATTTTTTTATTATAATAATGTAATAATATAATAAACCCTTGTTCAGTTCCTTCCGGCCTTTGTGCGTTGCAGAGGAGCCGGGAAGGGAGGGGCATGCTTAACAGCCCCTTAAATCAGCACCAGGATTGAACACCACCGACTCTCCCCTTCCCTTTCTCTCATAACAAGGCAACACGCGCAGCCTGGCTCTCTCACACTCACGCGGCCCAAACCTTCTCTCTTGGAAACTGCTCCAGCTCCTTCTCTTCCTCTTGCTCACAGACCGTGTTCAAGTTCTCTCCCACTCAGTGTTATGTACACATGCTTACAAAGGGAGTTAGAGGTCATGGGCTATCCCTTTCTTGAACTTTGAAAGAGGCCATGGTAAGACCGCTACTGAAGAAACCGAATTTAGATCCTTCGGTTCCCTCCAGTTACTGTCCAGTCTCGAATTTATTGTTTCTGGACAAGGTGATTGAGAGGGCAGTAGCGGATCAGTTGCAACAGTTCCTTGACGATACAGCTGGACTTGATCCCTGCCAGTCCAGCTTCCGTATTGGGCATGGGACGGAGACCGTGCTTGTCGCCATTACAGACCAGCTTCGCTGCCAGCTCGACCAGGACGGGTCGGCACTGCTTGTGTTGTTAGATCTCACAGCAGCTTTTGACAAGGTAGATCATGCACTACTGACCCACCGTTAAGCCGTGACAGGAGTCAGGGGGACTGCCCTTAAATGGGCGGCCTCCTTTCTCGAATATCGAGGACAACGTGTGGAGGGGGGAGGGACGGTCTCTGGGAGACTCCCTTTAAGTTGTGGGGTCCCCCAGGGTGCCATCCTTTCCCTTCTATTGTTTAATATCTATGTGCATCCACTGGCCCAACTGGTTCACCACTTTGGTCTGGAGTGTCACCAGTACGCTGATGACACCCAACTGGTGCTGAGAATGGATGGCAGGCCGGATACCGTCCCCGATTGTTTCCATCAATGCCTAGAAGCTGTGACTGGATGGCTACGTGCCAGCCGGTTGAAGGTGAAGACGGAGATCCTATGGCTGGGTCGCCCTGGGTTGGATGGATGCTGGCTGCCTACCCTGGACGGCGAGCTCTTAAGCCCATCGTCTTCAGTAAGAAGCCTGGGGGTCCAATTAGACCCACTGCTATCAATGGAGATGCAAATCTCCACAGTATGCAGGACCGTGTTTTTCCATCTACGCCAGGCTAGACAGCTGGCTCCCTATCTACCCAGGAGCGACCTAGCCACGGTGATCCAGGCAACGGTCATCTCGAGACTGGACTACTGTAACACCCTCTACATTGGCCTTCCTTTGTCATCAATCCGGAAACTCAAGTTAGTGCAAAATGTTGCTACTCGACTGCTGGTGGGAGCATCGCACGAGAGCACATTACACCTATTCTGCGGCAATTGCAGTCGAGTTCCCGGCGTAGATCATCCACTAAGGCGACCAAGGCTGTTTCAGTACTATGTCCCGGCCTAAAGCTAGACTGCGCCGGATCCAG
Source organism: Anolis apletophallus (assembly GCA_030556195.1). Classification (NCBI taxonomy): domain Eukaryota; kingdom Metazoa; phylum Chordata; class Lepidosauria; order Squamata; family Anolidae; genus Anolis; species Anolis apletophallus. The sequence goes on from JARBWK010000014.1 coordinate 560,406, forward strand.
ATAATCAGTGTCTACCAAGAATTCCTGGAGTTGCGAGGCGACCACACGTTCCAGGACTTTGCTCAAATAGGGGAGATTGGAAACCTGAAGACATCCTACATCCATACGCCACCGAGACCCCTACATATCTTTTGGACACTAAAGACTTTATCTGCAAAATAGAAGGCTTTAAGACCAACACTCATGACACTCTAGTGACAGCGGACGTAGTGTCATTGTACACTCACGCCCCACTTGAACAGGCTCGGGCTATTATCATGGACCTACTGGACACCAGACAAATCAAAACTCCACCCACCCACTTCCTAATTGAGTTACTGGATGTAATCTTCGATTACAATTACTTTATGTTTAATGGCCAATTTTACCTGCAGACGGACGGAGTGGCAATGGGGAGCAGTGTAGCTCCTACGGTAGCTAATATTTTTATGATTTACCTTGAAAAGAAAATGCTTTTTGCAGAACATGTAGACCCTATTGTCACGAAGATACGTGCGTGTTATCGATATATCGATGAGTTGTACTTCATAATACAAGAGAATTTAGATGTGACCACCTTAGGCAACTGGCTAAACCAGTGGCATGAAGCCATCACCTTTACACTGTCCCATGATTGCCAACAAATTATCTGGATGTAACCACTTACATCCACAATGGCTCGATCCGAGTGAGAAACTATAGGAAACCGATTCAAAAAAATAGTTTACTTCATTACAGGAGCTTTCACACACATAGCTTGAAGAACAACTTGCCCTATGGCCAACTATTAAGACTTAAAAGGAACTGTACAGATGAAATGCACTACACCCAAGAGGCAGGCATACTTCTCAATAACCTTAGCCATAGAGGCTACCCGGATACTATATTGAACAAAGCTAAACAGAGAGCAGACCGTCTTGATAGACGATCTCTCTTCCGACCTAAAACCAAAAAAGCTGCCAATAGAATAGTATGGCCTCTTACGCTAAGCCCACACAAAAACGAGTTGGTCAAAATAGTCAAACGCTATTGGCCACTCGTGTCAGACATACAGGGCTTGGAAGAGTTCCCCATGTTAGCACACAAAAGGACTCAAAACATAGGAGACATACTCTCACACTCCAACTTACAGACACCCATCTTGAAGAGCAGCCTAGTGGTGGGAACTTACCCTTGCGGTTCTTGTAGCATTTGCAAACACATCAGACAACTCAAAACCGTAACGAGTTCAACTAACAATAGACAGTTCAAATTAAAATCCTATGCAAATTGCCAAACAATAGGAGTCGTCTATCTGCTAGAATGCAGTTGCTCCCTGCAGTACACAGGTTACACCACCAGGAGTCTGAGGGAGCGCGCCTTGGAACACAAATCAAGCATAAAGTTGAAATCTACTGACTCCACGCTCTACACTCACTGCACTTCCCATAACCACACATTCGACCAAATCAAAATTCAAGTTATTGAGAAAGTAAAATGCCCACCACATGGATATAAGGCCAGCTTCCCGAAACAAAGAGAAACATTTTGGATAGTGCAAATGGCCACAGAGAAACATAAAGGTGGTCTCAATGACCCTTTAACTATCAATGCTCTCTTGAATAAATAAACACCTGTTCCTTTAAATCCTTACCTGAGAACCTCTACTTAAACCTCCCTATGACTGACCCCCGGTACCATATCCTGCCTATGGGATGGTCCGTCTTCCTTGTGATTTGAAAACGCTCAAGAAGGTAACTACTTTTCACTGATACTACCGTGTTTCCCCGAAAATAAGACACCCCCGATTGTAAGACGTATCAGGGGTGTCAGAGGGGTCGGCTTATATAAGCCGTACCCCGAAAGTAAGCCGCACTCGGCGGCAGCGGGCCTCGGGCAGCAGCGGGCCTCGGGCGCCAGCGGCGCCAGCGGCGTCTTCCATCCTCTTCCTCTTCCTCCTCTTCCTCCCAGCGGCGCCTTCTCCCTCGCGCCGGTTCCGCCCCCTCCCTGCAGTGAAGGGAGGGGGCGAGCCGCCACCGCGAGAGGGAAGAAAGCGCTGGCAGAAGTCCCCGAAGAGGTGTCTGCAGGGGCGATCGCGCGGCTCCCCTGCAGCCTCCTCTTTGGGGAATGGAAGAGAGGTGCAAAAGGCTCTCCTCTGCGCCTCTGTTCCATTCCCCAAAGAGGGGCTTCAGGGGCGCGATCAAGGCTCCCCTGCAGTCTCCTTTGGGGGATGGAAGAGAGGTGCAAAAGGCTCTCCTCTGCGCCTCTGTTCCATTCCCCAAAGAGAGGGCTTCAGGGGCGATCGCGGGGCTCCCTGCAGTCTCCTCTTTGGGGAATGGAAGAGAGGTGCAAAAAGGCTCTCCTCTGCGCCTCTGTTCCATTCCCCAAAGAGGGGGCTTCAGGGGCGATCGCGGGGCTCCCCTGCAGCCTCCTCTTTGGGGTATGGAAGAGAGGTGCAGAAGGCTCTCCTCTGCGCCTCTGTTCCATTCCCCCAAAGAGGGGGCTTCAGGGGCGATCGCGGGGCTCCCCTGCAGTCTCCTCTTTGGGGAATGGAAGAGAGGTGCAAAAGGCTCTCCTCTGCGCCTCTGTTCCATTCCCCAAAGAGGGGGCTTCAGGGGCGATCGCGCTCCCCCTGCAGTCTCCTCTTTGGGGAATGGAAGAGAGGTGCAAAGGCTCTCCTCTGCGCCTCTGTTCCATTCCCCCAAAGAGGGGGCTTCAGGGGCGATCGCGGCTCCCTGCAGTCTCCTCTTTGGGGAATGGAAGAGAGGTGCAAAAGGCTCTCCTCTGCGCCTCTGTTCCATTCCCAAAGAGGGGGCTTCAGGGGCGATCGCGGGGCTCCCCCCTGCAGCCTCCTCTTTGGGGAATGGAAGAGAGGTGCAGAAGGCTCTCCTCTGCGCCTCTGTTCCATTCCCCCAAAGAGGGGGCTTCAGGGGCGATCGCGGGGCTCCCCTGCAGTCTCCTCTTTGGGGAATGGAAGAGAGGTGCAAAAGGCTCTCCTCTGCGCCTCTGTTCCATTCCCCAAAGAGGGGCTTCAGGGGCGATCGCGGGGCTCCCCTGCAGTCTCCTCTTTGGGGAATGGAAGAGACGTGCAAAAGGCTCTCCTCTGCGCCTCTGTTCCATTCCCCAAAGAGGGGGCTTCAGGGGGGCGATCGCGGGGCTCCCCTGCAGCCTCCTCTTTGGGGAATGGAAGAGAGGTGCAGAAGGCTCTCCTCTGCGCCTCTGTTCCATTCCCCAAAGAGGGGGGCTTCAGGGGCGATCGCGGGGCTCCCCCCCTCAGTCTCCTCTTTGGGGAATGGAAGAGAGGTGCAAAGGCTCTCCTCTGCGCCTCTGTTCCATTCCCCCAAGAGGGGGCTTCAGGGGCGATCGCGGGGCTCCCTGCAGTCTCCTCTTTGGGGAATGGAAGAGAGGTGCAAAAGGCTCTCCTCTGCGCCTCTGTTCCATTCCCCAAAGAGGGGGCTCAGGGGCGATCGCGGGGTTCCCTGCAGTCTCCTCTTTGGGAATGGAAGAGAGGTGCAGAAGGCTCTCCTCTGCGCCTCTGTTCCATTCCCCCAAAGAGGGGCTTCAGGGGCGTCGCGGGGCTCCCTGCAGTCTCCTCTTTGGGGAATGGAAGAGAGGTGCAAAGGCTCTCCTCTGCGCCTCTGTTCCATTCCCCAAAGAGGGGCTTCAGGGGCGATCGCGGGGTTCCCTGCAGTCTCTCTTTGGGGAATGGAAGAGAGGTGCAGAAGGCTCCTCTGCGCCTCTGTTCCATTCCCCAAAGAGGGGCTTCAGGGGCGATCGCGGGCTCCCCCCTGCAGTCTCCTCTTTGGGGAATGGAAGAGAGGTGCAAAAGGCTCTCCTCTGCGCCTCTGTTCCATTCCCCAAAGAGGGGGCTTCAGGGGGCGTCGCGGCGGGGTTCCTGCAGTCTCCTCTTTGGGGAATGGAAGAGAGGCGCAGAGGCTCTCCCTCTGCACCTCTGGTCCGTTCCCGAAGAGGAGGCTGCAGGGAAACCACGCGACAATCTCTCCCTGCAGCCTCCTCTTCCCATCCGAGAAGAGGTGGCCGCAGGGAGGGCGGCGGAGGAGGAGGAGACGGGACCGAGTGACGCGGCGGCCGGGGGTACGGCCAATGTAAGCCGTACCCCGAAAGTAAGCCGTAGTGGGACTTTTCGGGGGGGAAAGAAAGTAAGACGCTGTCTTACTTTCGGGGAAACACGGTATGGATATCCGCATGCCTCCCCTTACACCATTTATTTGGGTTTACTTAATGCACTCAATTTATTATTATTTAGACTTTACTCCATTGAGGACGTCAAACTATACAGCCTCTGAAGAAGTCAAAAGGACGAAACGGCCCTCCGCCGGCTATTGGGTGAGCTCCTGCCGTCAGGCAACCCTCCCCACCTTTCCCTCACCTCGGTGAGACAAGCGTGGGGCAGCTTTTCCCTCTGCTGCATTGGCAGCTTGTAAAACACTACAGACGCCAGCTTAGCTTGAAAAAACTACGAGGACCAAGCGCCTCTGTGGCACGCCACTGTAGCGACGCCGCGCCTGCACATTGTTAAATCTTCCCTGAGCTAGCGTCAGAAAGAGACTACAGCGACCAGCCTGCCCAGCGGTTCCACACAGCACGAACCTGCGCATGCGCATTGCATGCTAGAGGCAACACAGAGCGGTCACTGTTTCTCCAGTCTCCGTTTATAACGGACTTCGTTCCTGGTTACCTGCTTGTCTTAAATAGATCCCACAGATACTAACAGAGACTTAATATCTAGCAGCAACCCAGGGCTTGAGAAGATACAAACAATATTTTCTCACTAACAGATTTCTGTATTTGATTTTGTGACCTGTTATATATGTTTTATAAATTGTACTATACCTTGATGCAAGTTCTCACTGAGATGTACTTTACCAATGTGTGATTGCGCTGTACTTGAATAACTGTACTATTTTCCCACTGTGGATTGTCCACTTCAATTTTGTACAAGCGAATATACTATTTTTGATAATTACTGTTTATTGCTTGATTCAAACACCTGAATTGCCTTGTTGTATATACTTAGGTGTAGCCCTCTGCTTTTTTTTTTATGAGATTGGAAACTGGCCAATAGTTGTCGAATTGAGTGGTGGAGACATTAACCACCACCTTAACCCACTCGGCCAAACCCCCTCTGGCTTCCTTTACCAGCCAGGATGGGCAGGGGTCTAGGATGCATGTGGTAGGCCTCGCTTCTCCAAGAATCTTGTCCACATCCTCGAACTGAACAGATTGAAACGAATCCATCAAAACCGCACAAGCAGATGCTCTTGAAAGGGCCAGAGCCTACAAGTTGGTTTCATCCCACGTACCTGGCAATCAGCATCAGGAAATCAGATTTGGAGGCTAAGATTGTGCTATCTGACAACACACACACACACACGATACACACACTTGCCCTGCGTGCTCCATCCCTAGGAGATGGGATAAGCCACAGGGGAGCCGAAAGTGCTCCATGGCCTTTGTTTATTCAGTTAATCTATTCCTTCTCCGTGTGCCTGATATTTATGAGTTATTTATAGGTTTGCGACGAACCCTACGGGGAGAGAATTAGGTCAGAATTCTAATTCCTTTGTTAAGATGGATGGCTTATTATCCCTTTCTACTGAGATACATTACGCTAGCTTGGGCACTCGGCTATGCAAGGTTGGAGAGCTCAATATTTATGTTTTTAAGACGCCATCTGATTCCCTCTGTTAATACAGGAGCTCTTAACCCAGCCATGGTTCACTTTACATGGTATATAACTCTCGTCTGCAATTGAATCCCTACCCTGCGGTGGAGGTCATATGTCTAACCAGTCAGCACAGTACCGTTGGTGTGGAAGCTGGCTCGCTTCTAATTGGCTTTGGGGGCTGTTTTTCTTTTCTCTCGCCCTCTTCTTGGTCCTTGGAGCGATTTCTGAGGCGGGGGTGGATACTGTTTTTGTACTCTAAGCTCTTCTCTTTGTCTGCTTTTGTTGGGTAATTGTAATGGGTGGTCTAAAAATCCCTTCCAGTTGAACTCCTGGTCCTTGTTTGAGAACGAGGGAGGTCCACGTCAACCTAGGGCGCATCTATCCTTCAAAATTAGCATAGTTTGATACTTTAACTGCAATGACTCATTGCTATGGAAATCCTGGGAGTTGTAGTTTGCAGAGAAGGCCGAGAACTTTATGAAACCTCAACTCCCATGTCATGATAGCATTGAGCTATGATTCCATAGCATTGAGCCTTACTCCACGAAGAGGGGTCACAACTAGCTTTCTAGAGAATTTAGAACTTGAAAAAATTACTTTGTTGGACCACCTCTCGCAGGTTGGATCTACACTGTCCTTATATCACAGGATCTGATCTCAGATTATCTGCTTTAAACTGGATTAAATTTTCCGGAGGGACTGAAAGAGGCGGTGGTAACTCCATTGCTGAAAAAGCCAGGGCTAGATCCCGCGGTCCCCTCCAATTACCGCCCAGTGTCCAATTTATCGTACCTGGGCAAGGTGATTGAGAGGGCAGCAATGACGCATCCTGGCTAGACCCCTCCCAGTCTGGCTTCCGTTCTGGGCATGGGACAGAGACCGTCCTGGTCTCCATCACAGTCCTACTCCGTTGCCATTTGGACCGAGGTGGATCGACACTGCTCATGCTATTGGACCTCATGGCAGTGTTTGATACTGTCGATTACCAACTTTTGACACACCGCCTGGCGGTGGCAGGGGTTAGGGGGACAGCCCTCAATTGGCTGTCTTCCTTCCTCCAAAACCACCTTCAGCGAGTGAAGCAGGAAGAGGTGGTCTCGGAGGGTTCTCCATACAATGTGGGGTCCCTCAGGGGGCCATCCTCTCCCCGCTGTTATTTAACATCTACATGCGACCACTCGTCGAACTCTGCCCCAGCTCGTTCTGAGGATGGATGCTGGGGCGGAATCTGTACCCGATAATTTCCAACTTTGCCTAGAGGCCGTTACTGGATGGCTGCGAGGCAGTAAATTGAAGGTGAATCCAGCGAAGACGGAGATCTTGTGGCTGGGCCACGCCCGGGGGGGGGGGGATCCAGCTGCTGACTTTTGACGGCGTGGCATTATGCCCGCAGTTTTCAGTTAAGAGCCTTGGGGTCCGGCTGGACCCCCAGCTGTCTATGGAGGTACAAATTACTTGTGCCTGCAAGACAGCCTTTTCCCATCTACAGCAAGCAAGATGCCTGGCTCCCTACCTTTCCCGCTGCAACCTAGCCACGGTGGTCCAAGCCACAGTCATCTCGAGGCTCAATTACTGTAACGCGCTCTACATTGGCCTTCCTTTGTCGGCGATCCGGAAGCTTAAACTGGTGCAGAATGCAGCAGCCCGCCTGCTGCTGGGAGCCCCTAGAACAGCCCACATAACACCCCTGCTGCGCGAACTGCACTGGCTACCTATTGAATTCCGGATCTCCTTCAAAATGTTAGTCCTGACTTTCAAGGCCTTACATAGTTTGGGGCCAGTGTACTTGAGGGAGTGGCTTACCCCATATATGCCCAGAAGATCACTGCGCACAGAGGGTTACAACTTGCTCGAAGTCCCAGGTGTGAAGTCCCATAGGTTGGCCAGCACCCGACAGAGAGTGCTCTCGGTGGCTGCTCCGACCCTGTGGAACTCTCTGCCAGCCGAGACGCGGGCCCTGCAGGACCTGATGGCCTTTCGCAGGGGTTGCAAGACCTGGCTATTTCGGCAAGCATTTGGCGACTGATTAGCATCCGAACATTAGCCGCGCCACCTAGTCGTGCTGCTCCTGTACTGTACTGTACTTGATCCGATCCACTGTGATATTTTATGCCATATTGATTGTTTTTAGGAATGTTTTTATGATGTTTTTAGAACGTCTGTGTGTTTTTATGGTGTTGGAAACCGCCCCGAGCTTTTGGAGGGGCGGTCTAGCAAGCCCAAATAATAAATAAATAAATAAATAAATAAATAAATAAATTATATGAATCTACACTGCCAGATAATCTGGAATAAACTGATAATACAGGATCAGATCCTGGGTTGTAGGGCAGTGTAGATCAAGCTTTAGAATGCACCATCAGCCCCAAACCAACATTATCAAATACATATACTGATTGATGGCCTACTATTAATTTCAACACCAGGAGATCTAATCAAGCATGTAAGTGTTTATGTCCCTGGTTATCATCATCACCATCATTATGGAGCCCTTGGTGGTGCATTGGGTTAAACCCGTGTGCCAGCAGGACTGAAGACCGACAGGTCACAGGTTCGAATCCGGGGAGAGCACAGGTGAGCTCCCTCTGTCAGTTCCAGCACCCCATGTGGGGACATGAGAGAAGCCTCCCACAAGGATGTGAAAACATAAAAACATCTGGGCGTCCTCTGGGTAACGTCCTTGCAGACAGCCAATTGTTTCACACGAGAAGCGACTTGCAGTTTCTCAAGTTTCTCCTTACACGAGAAAAAAAAATTGACTTGATGGTGAATGGTTTTATATGCATTTTATCTTATATGTATTTTTAACGGATTTTTTTACGTATGATGTTTTAAAGTGTTCCTATTGGTAGCATTGAATTTTGCTGTTGGCCGGTCTGAGTCCCTCTGCGGAGGTAGAGAAGATCGAGATATAAAAGATTTAAATAAATAAATAATAAATTAACTAACTCTCATTGGGACTAAGCCTTAAGGGGGCTGAACCCAAAGTTTGTGACTTCCTCCCTGGAAAGGCCAGGAATGCTGTTTCCTCTGCAGAAAATTCTGTTTTCTGCCTAAAAGATCCATATAAGGATTCTGCACAGAACCGGTCCGGAAATCTGAACAGTGTTCTAAAACTGCGTGGCTTTCTCATAGCAGGAAGAAAACTGGTGATTATGTGTTTGTTCCCTTGAGAAGATACTTAGTGAACAATAACATCCCTGCTTAGCAGTTTCTGGAAGAATTCCCTAGTAGCCATGGCCAATATTATTACGTTGAAGCCTATAGCAACCAAAACCAAAGTAAAGCCGGGTTAGATTCCTTCCCCATCAGGACCAAACAGTTTCCGTCCAATCTCTTCTCTCAGAAGTTTTGCCTGAGGAGGAACGACCAAATCATCCAAGTAAATTATATTGGTGGACACTCTAGAGATGGCAGGCTGTATTGAACTCTCTCTCTGCTTTCTGCTTTTGGTAAGATGTTTACAATGAAACGGGCTGACTTCAGAAGGCATGGCACCGAACACGAACACAGATCTAGGTGTCCCCCCCCCCTTCTTTTCCTTGTCATTTGAGTCGGAATGGCTAGTGATCAAAAATGGATTCCTTAGGGGGCCAGAATGAAAGGGTAATGCTTATCTCAGGTGGCTTTTCCACATCAAAACCCAGGCTGCAGGCAGGATCTGAATGTTAATTGTGTTTTGAGCATCACAGGAAATTTATTTATTTATTTCCACCCTTTCTACCCCGCTTCTTCTGAACCCCCGAGGGAGGGGGGACTCAGAGCGGCCTCACAACGGCAACAATTCGATGCCAAAAACACAGTATATGTTGTAGTTGAGTCTGGGACCTCAGGTACTACTAGGAGGACAGGGCTGTGTGAAGAGTATACATATAATAGAAAACCAAAAACAGTCAGAATAAAAATACATTAAAATACAATTAACATTAAAATACATCATATACATTCACATAAGTTAAAAACAGTACTCTGTCCATAATAGAAGCATTGGGTCATGTCCACCAGCTTGCCATTTCAATCCAATCTAAAGTGCTGTATCGTGCTAATGTGCAAACGCCTGGTCCCATAGCCAGGATTTCACTTTTTTCCTGAATGCCAGGAGGGATGGGGTTGATCGTATATCAATTGGGAGCGCATTCCACAGACAGGGAGCCACCACCGAGAAGGCCCTCTCTCTCGTCCCCACCAACCGTGTTTGATAAGTTGGTGGGAGCGAGAGCAGGGCCTCCCCAGATGATCTCAAATTACGAGGTGGGCCGTAGGGGCTGATGCATTCGGACAAGTAAACTGGGCCAGAACCGTATAGAGCTTTAAAGGTCAAAACCAGCACTTTGAATTGAGCTCGGAATTGGACAGGCAGCCAGTGGAGGTGACACAACAGGGGGGTGGTATGCTCCCTGTATGTTGCTCCCGTTAGTAGTCTGGCTGTCGCCCACTGGACTAATTGCAGTTTCCGAACTGTCTTCAAGGGCAGCCCCACGTAGAGTGCGTTGCAGTAATCTATTCGGGATGTGACCAGAGCGTGGACGACCGTAGCCAGAAATCCAGGAAATCCACCGGAGTCAACTTGCTAGTTTCATTATTTACAAGCCGAGGCTTCATGCAATTAAAATTGGAGTAGTTTCCACATACATTTTTAGGACTGGCAGAGAAGATGGCCTTAGATGTTTGTTTGTTTTTACACAAATGTCCCTTACACAGTTTGGTTGGAGCTGATCCATAATTCTACTGTGACATCTGAAAGTAACTCAAGGGGATAAATCAGATCAGAATCTGCTGTAAAGAAGAGTTGTGTTTGCAGTCTCTCTCTCTCTCTCTCTCTCTCTCTCTCTCTCTCTTTCTCTCTCTCCCTCTCTTTCCTCTCCTAACAATCTATTAGTGCAACTTCGTTTACATCTATGGCCTATCCCGTAATTTTTTTCTGTGGTTCAATGTGTTCCCCTGAAGAGTAATTATTATGCCTGAAAGAGCAAATATTCACTTCATTAGCACCAAATTGTGAGAGTGTTGTTGTTGTTGTTGTTGTTTTTTGGCTCCTTCTTCCCTCCTTGCATCCTCCAGCAAATCCGGCAATTCAGTCGCAAAAGTGCCCCAGTGGAGATCTCTGAACACATGCTTTTCTCCCCATTTTTGTTTTGATTGCTGAGGTTTGCAATCATCCTGTCTGTAAACTTGAGCACAACCGACTCAACCACTAAGTTTGCCGGTGGTTCTTATGGCAGGTAAACTGCTGATAACCAAGCAGGCCCAGATTATGCTCTTTTGGCGTCCTAGGCCAAAGGCTCCGCCCCCATCCCTGGCTCCGCCTCTTCCTCCTTGCCGGCGCGAGGAGGAAGGAAAGCCCCACCCCAGAGCCAATGCCGCGCATGCGCGGCAATGGCCCCAAGGGCAGGGCTTCCCTCCGCAGCTCCGCCCCTTCCTCCTTACGCCGGCCTGAGAAAAAAAGGGCGAGCTTCGACCGCTTCTGAGGCCAGCATGGTGGCTTTAGGAGGGAGGGAGGAGCCGCAGGGAGGCTCCCCACGGCTCCTCCCTCCCTCCTAAAGCCACCAGGCCAGCCTCAGAAGCGGCCGAAATTGGCCTTTTTAGGCCAGCATGGTTGCTTTAGGAGGGAGGGAGGAGCCGCAGGGAGCCTCCCCACGCCTGCTCCCTCCCTACTAAAGCCACCACGCCGTCCCGTCTGAGCAAAAAAGGGAAATCTTAGGCCTCTCCTACGCCTGAGCGCAGGGTGCCATAGACTCTCAGAGGCAGTGGAACTGCCTCTGAGAGTCTATGGCACCCTGCGCGCAGGCGCAGAAGCGCCCAAATAGCACACTTTTTAAAATTTTATTTTTTTTAATTTTGGGGTGTCTGGACCTGTCCCCCCCCCCCCAATGGCTGCCTAGGGCGGCCTAGGGTGGCCTTATGGATAATCCGGCCATGTAACCAAGCCTCCTCCTCCTTCATCTTTTCTGTTTGATGTTCTGGCAACAATCTCACTCACATGGCATTCCCTTTCCTCTGCTCGTTCACAGCTCCAGGTGGAGATCACAGATGGCAGTGGGAAGAGCATAGAAGGCCCCGTCCCTCTCGATATTATCATTATTGACCAGAACGACAACCGGCCACTTTTCCGGGAAGGTCCATACATTGGGCACGTCATGGAGGGGTCTCCTACAGGTAAGGCAATTCCAGATATTCTATGACTGATTATAGACGCATTCCTAGTGATTTGTATATGCCTTCATCTCTTGGAAGACGGGTGGGATGGTTGACTGTGATGTTCAATTTAATACATGCTTTTGTATGTATCTTAATCTCTGGTTGTTTAAATCTTTGTAAGTCACCGTCAGACCAAGTATTGTGAAAAAGAGTAAAACAAAATACTTTATATACTCACTAGGTCTGTGCTATCAATGAAAAAAAATGTTTTGATACTCATTATGAAATTAGAGGTTGGGGATAAATAATTTCTAAAGTGTTTATGAAATTGGATGGGGTCTGTATTGTAACTATAATTAGTTAACTACTTTTTCGTTACTTTTCGTTAGGTAATTGTGCTAATGGGGGTTCCTATCTCCATCATTTTTAGAGAGATTGGGCTGAAACTTGCTGCAATGGTAGAACATATTGGCAACTGTTAGCCCATCAAGTTTGTTAGCCCATCAAGTTTGTTTGTCAGGAAGAGGGAGAGGCTTTTAAAGAGGAGATCCCAGGAGGAGAGAATTGAGGGGAAATAGGGTCATTAAGGCATCAAGGCCACTCAGAATCGAGTAATTTTCTGTTGTGGCTCCCATGACTTGGAACTCATTACCCAGCCACGTCCGGGCGATCCACAAACTAGCGTTCGGCTAACCTGAATGTAGATGCATATCATCGTCCGAATTAAGATCTGAAACTTGCTGGCTACTGGCTATGCATTATGTAGCTTTGACTGGTAGCTCAACCAAGATGGCCGCTGCTGTAGAGCTCCCTGTAGGTGAGCTCCAGCAGAGCCTTACCAATTTCTTGGACAGGACCGGCTGGTCTCGCCAATCCCTCGCTGGGGGGATAGCGATTGATCGCCAAGCCCAGGGGGTCGTCCTGGGAGACCCACAGACACCGGGCAGCCAAGTTTGGCTGGGAAAGATAGCTGGACCTCCGCGGACGCCCCCCAGGGCCAAGGATGGATGGGTCGTCCGACCCGTGACGGCCTCTGGCGCTCGCTTCCTGAAGATGTTCGGGAGAGGACCGCTGGCCAGAAGAGCTTCCCTTCAGACCCTCCCGAATGCGGAACATCCAGCGGGCGGGAAGCCCTTGGCCCCTGAGTCCTTGGGGCCTCAAAGAAGCAGCTCTCCACGGAGGCCGCGGCAAGCGGCCCTGGACCCCCCCGCCGACCAGTTCGACCCCCGGGTGCCCACCGAGCTGTTCGAGGACTACGCCAAGCTCATGGATCACTTCAACGCCTTCGGGGCCAAATACAGCGGCCTGCTGGAGTGCATGGGAGCCCCCATAATGCAGCTCCCAACTTTGAAGTTGGATCCCTATAGCCTGGATGTCCCCCTACGAGCCCCCTCCACAGACCAGGACTTTCTTTGGGATCAATCATGGGACTTTCCCGCTAGGGCTGCGGTGACGGTCCAAGAGAGGCCTCCCCCGGTAGAAGAGCCCTTTCCTACCTCTCAACCTTGAAGCGGGAAGCGAACCGGTCGACACGGAGGCTGGTACCCCCGGGATGACATCGTGGTCTGTGACTCGGGCTGTCTCCCAGGCTGGCCATCCTCCCCCTTTGGAGGAATCGTCTGAGGTATCTGGGGACCCCGCACACCAGCTGTCGGGCCCGGAGGACCCCTCGGTGCTGACGGACCCGGCGCCTCTGGAGGTATCGTCTGAGGCATCTGGGGACCCCGCACACCAGCTGTCGGGCCCGGAGGACCCCTCGGTGCTGACGGACCCGGCGTTCGCCGAGCTGGACATCTCAGCTGTCTTGGCCCCACCCCCGGAGGCCTACCGACGCCGACGTCGCCCCGCGATGAGCTGGGGGAGCATCCTCGAGGAAGCGAGGCCCAACATGGCGGTCGACCTTGGGGACGCCCACCCAGCACATGTGCTGAGGCCCCAAGAAGAACCGCGACCCGGAAGTAGCCAGCGACCGGAGGTCCCGCCCTTGGAGGACCCCCCCCCCTGTCACTGACCCATCCAAGGATCAACGAGCTCCCCGGAAGAGGAAGAGGCGCCACCGGAAGCGGAAGGGCGGCGCCCGAACCACCTCCCAGGCCGTGGATTGGAGGCCTAGACCAGCCTCCGGCCGACGGCCCCCCGGAATTGGCCTTCTTAGAGACCTGACCAGAGAAGGACGATCGACACCAAGAACGGCACGGACCCCGAAGGTGTTTTTCACCAGGACATTCTGGAGCTCCTGCTATAAGCAGTTGAAGCTCCAAGGGTTCCACCGACCCACATGAGAGCCTTAAGGGACAACGTGCAGCCTGTCCAGGGCCCTCGGTGTAGCCCCCCATGCGGGCACCCACGGCCTCTGGTCTCCATGGACGCCTGTGCGCCGGTGCTTCTTCTGGGACACCCCCACCTGCCTCCGTTTGATGGCAGGGCGGGACCTAGGGAGGGCACCGGCGCTGACACCTTCCCTTCCCCCTTCCTCCCCCATCCTCCTGTTCTTCCCTTGTGCCGTTTGTCATTGCTGTATTGTTTATGTGTCACCTGTAAGTCGCCCGGAGCACTTTCCGTGGAGGGCGACTCATAAGTAATAAAGTATTATTATTATTATTATTATTATTATTGTGCGTTTTACTGAATTTTACTGTATGTTTTATTGTGTATTTTATCGCTGTTGTGATCCGCCCCGAGCCTGCAGGGAGGAGCGGAATATAAAACCGAATAATAAATAAATAATAAGATCCATTTGATTTCACAACGTCTTAATGGGATCGATGGATCCATGTGCGGAGTGCCTGTGATTATTTCTAAAACTCTACGTTTTAAAGAAGCCAGGGAATGATTCTTGGATTTACAGTGAAGGTAAAAGGCCGAGTCTGTGGCACCACGTGATATTTTGGACCGATGTTCAATAAAGCACGTTCGGACCTCCCTAGACGTCTGCCCCACGTAGATCAAAGAGCAGCCATACGTGACCGCATACATGACCATTCTCGAGGCGCAAGTAGCGAAATCCCAAATTTTGAAGGCTCTTCTTTTGGCCGGACTGTACATTTCCCTGTCAGAGCATATGTTTGGGCAAATCGAACACTTCCCACAGTTGTGTGCCCTGTGAAAGACTGCTTTTGATAATTCTTTGAGACATTCCAGAATGAACAATATAATCCTTAATATTGTGGGTGTGTTTATATGTGATGAGAGGCATTTGTGACAGGCCTTCGATGTCCGCAACTAGTGGCCAGTACTTTCTAACAACATTAAGAATGTCCTTGGAATGGGGTGTTAAAGTCAGCGGCCACACAATATGGTTGGTGGGAGTGCGAGGATGTTTGGTAAATAGAGATTGCCTAGGGATATGGCCCGCATGTTGTCTAGCATTACCGAAGCTCCATCCGCCATTGTCGGAAAGGGTGTAGGATGTCATTTCCGCCTTTTTCCTGGAGCGCGCTTTGGAAGCCAGGGGCCAAGATTTCCTCCTGTTCCCCAAAGCTCTCCCTCCCAAGCACGCTTTGGAAGCCAGGGGCCAAGATTTCCTCCTGATCGCCAAGGCTCCTCCAGATCTCGGCCCCTCCTCTTGCTCAACGCTGATTTCTTCCCTCCCCATCCTCCAGTCCTAACTGGGTTAAAGAAATGCATGGCCGCCATTTAAAAAGTCATTCTGAAATTTCGGAATTTATCCAAATAAATTTGGAAATTTTAATGGAAATATGCGGAAGTCTATCAGATACGAAGCGCCAGCGCCCCCTAGATCCGAAACGAGTCTTGAAATTTCATTTTTGTGTGTGGATCAAACAGCCCTAGTTCCTAACAGCCTCATGCCCTTCCTTTCCCCCCTCAGTCAGTTAAGCAGCTGAGGTTGGAAAGGAAAGGGTCTGAGGCTGTTAGGATAGCAGGAATTGGAGTCCAAAACACCCGGAGAGAGGGCCCAAGTTGTCCCATGCCTGTGCTATGAGTATGTCGTCCATGTACTGAAGGAATTGCGGGAGTTGGAAGTCTAATAAACTGTGCTGCTGTAAATAACTAAAATAAATGGTTATCCTATTGGCTATCATAGCTTTTTAAGTCCATCCTTTTTTCCTTCCCCTGTTTTCCCCTAACAACAAGAAGTGCTTTACAGGAAATCCATTTTAGCAGGACAGATGTTCTGGCGCTTTTGCTGTCTTGTGAAATGACTTTTGGTCCCTGGCGATCAGGGGTCTGGGCTCCTTAATGAGAGGGAGAAGCCATAAAAGTTTGCTGAATACCGTGGAAGCCGGCGTGCAAAAGCAAAGCGGGCTCCCTCCCATCAACCAAGGCGACACTCCCCTCCTCCAGTACAGAAGAAAAGAAAAGTTTTTGAAGTGACTGATGCCGAACATTGCTGCCACCCGGGGCCCCAGGAATGGAGGCAAGGAAACTCATTGGAGGAGGCAGGATTATTCTTGGCGGAGGAAACACCCTCATTTCCCAATGTCAGCCCAGTGGCGACATCCCTCAGGAAGGTGTATCTAGAAAACAACATGTACAACAGGTAGCAAGATGGTTGTTTTTCAGCAAGAGCCCTTGCTCAAGCAGAAAACAATAGCCTTGTGTCTGCATACTCCGCTGCAGAGCGACTTATGTTCTCAGTTGCACTTCTGCTAGCTCATGATTTTGGGCAACTGGCACAAGCCTAAGGTTGCATCCCCAATGTAGAATGAAGGCCGCTTGACACCACTTTCACTGCTATGGCTCTCAACTATGGGGATGCTAGGAGTTGCAGTTTGGTGAAGCACTGAGAAGTCTAAGACCTTATATGTCTTCAACTACCACAATTCCATGTACTGAGCTGTGGCAGTTGAAATGGTCTCAAACTGCATTCATTCTGCAGTGTAGCTGCACCATAAGTCTAAGGCAGCATGGTGTAGTGGTTTGAGCATGAGGCTATAACTCTTGAGACCATGGTCTGATTCTCCAGTTAGCTACTACAACCCAATGGGCAACGGTGGACTAATCCCATGCTTTCAGCCCCTAAAAATCTCGTGATAGGTTCGCCTTAGGGCAAGGATCCCCAAACCTTTTAAGCTGATGGCCGGTTCCTATGCATGCCGCACATAACTTATTTGTAATGCAAGAATAGAAGACCCATGAAAGAACAATACAATATTTAAAAGGATGAACAATTCTATCCAACATAAACTTACCAGGATTTCAAGGGAAAGTGTGTGCCTGCTTCTGGCTGATGACAGAGTCAAGTTAGTGAGTGACTTCTGCTTCTTTATACATTGAGAAATTATTCCATCAGAGTAGTAACTTCCTCAAGCTTTGCTGTAGCCGTAGTATTGGAGTATCTCTCTTATGGGCTTGATGGTTCGATTCTCACGCCTACAATAAGGAAGCGGGCCTTTTTGCTTTTCCTTTCCTTTGTTTGCATGTTCAGTTCCGTTTCCCGTGTGCTTACTGATGGCGTGGCAGGAGGGACAGCACACCGGGGCCACTTAAGTCTCCAAATGACAAAGATTGCATTCAATTCGCTGAGCACGGCAGGATCCCTTCTCACCTGTGGACCTGCGATTGGAACGGCTTCGGGGAAGCAACGGGGTTCTTCCTTAAGAGCTTTCCTTCACCAGCTGAGAGAAGACAGAGGCACGCTCCCCGCTCCCTCAGAAAGAGGGGCACCTTTAGAGAAGAGAAGAGAATTGATCATTATTCTTCTTTTTGGTGATCCTCCTGTGGACATTGCGGCCACGTTCCCCATTGGTGTCTTCCACATAGTACAGAGGCAGATGATGAACATTTTTGTTCCAATGTAGAGGACTCTTGTTCAGCTCAAGGCGGAAGAAGCAGAGTTCTGCATGTGGTGCCATGGCGCATGGAGTTGTGCATTGCGCATGGATATCATTCACATTCAGTTGTACATTCAGGCTGGATCTACACTGCCCTATCTCCCAGGATCTGATCCCAGATAATCTCTCTCGGCATGGCTTCGCGAACAAAGATTTCTTAGGAAGGACTCATCCCACGCTTTTTACAAGCGCGTTGATGATTTAAAAGGCCAATCAGAGATAGGCAAGTTCGGTTGCAGAAAGCACAGCAGAAAGTCTCCTTGGGTGATGTTGTTTCCAAGTTGCGGTTCTTTCTGTGTTGTTGTTTCTCTTCGAGACTCGTTTGGCATGTCTTCTCAAAAGAGGCCGCAGGGTTGTGGGTAGTGCGTCTCCACACCTCCCGATGTGAGGCCAGGGTGGACCATTGTTGGTGATCAATCTGGCCAAGCCTCAGATGTTGTTTCAGAGAGTCCTTAGATCTCTTTTTAGGGGCGCCTCTCTTGCGCTGACCTGTGGCGAGTTCACCATAGAGCAGTGTCTTTGGGAGGCAGTGGTCCTCCACCCTAGAGACCTCATGCCCTGCCCAGCGCAGCTGTGTTCTCAATAGCATGGCCTCAATGCTGGTGACCCCTGCTTGCTCAAGGACAGCAACATTAGTCACATAGTCGGTCCAGTGTTTATTTAGGATTTTGCGAAGACAGCGCTGATGAAAGCGTACGAGGAATCGGTGTTAATAGGTGACCCATGTTTCAGACCCATAGAGGAGAATAGACAGTATGATAGCTCTGTACACACTGATTTTGGTGCTTTGCCTCAGGTGCTTGTTGCTCCAGACTCTTTTGTGAAGCCTTCCGAATGCACTCTATGCCTTTGCTAATCTGTGATCTATCTCTTTGTCAATCTTGGCATCTGAAGAGATGATGCTTCCCAGGGAAGTGAACTGCTGGACGGACTTAAGCACAGATGTGCCTATGCTGACGTGGGGATGATGGTGTTCTTCCTGTGGTGCGGGCTGGTAGAGGGCTTCCCTTTTCTTCAGGCTGACTTCCATCCCAAACAGTTCTGCAGCTGCTGCAAAGAAGAATGTGAGGCGCTGCAGGGCTGCTTCTGAATGGGAAACAAGGGCAGCATCGTCCACAAAAAGCAGCTCATGGACTAGGTAGTTTAGAGTCTTCGTGCAAGCCCTCAGGTGGCTTAAATTGAACAAGCTACCATCAGTACGATAGCGTGTATAATAATAATAATAATAATAATAATAATAATTTACTTGTACCCCACCCCCATCTCCCCTGCTTTGAACTGGATTATATGAGTCTATAATGCTGGATAATCTGGGGCTCCTTCTACGCTGTCATACAATTCAGATTACCAAAGCAGATAATCCACACTATCTGCTTTGAACTGGATTATTTGAGTCTACACTGCCATATAATCCAGTTCTAAAACAAATAATCTGGATTTTATATATGACAGTATATAATATAAGGGGTCTATGTCTTCAAGGCCATATAATCCAGGTTATCAAAGACGATAAGCCACACTACCTGCTTTGAACCGGATTATATGAGTCTACACTCATATGTTAAATCTGGTTTTGCTTACGGTGTTTTTTTTCTGTAAGCCATCCTGAATCCTGTTTGAAGAGGGAGCAGGATATAAAAAAGTTTATTTGTTTATTTGTTTATTTAATGTAATGTGGATTATCTGCTTTTATATGGCCTGGGATAAGAAAATAATCCAGGATCCGATTCTGGATTAATGGGCAGTGTAGATTGAGCCTCAGTTGCACCATTGGTGCCTTGACTCAGTTGTTGCCTTTCAACACGGGGAATGTGTAGCACAACTAGGGTCTGCCTCCACACGCAGAAATGCACACTATGAAACACCAAGGTATTGAACGTTAGCAGCTGGTGTTTTTCAAATGATGGATCCACCCTGGTTTTTGGTACGAATTCTAGGTGAATGAGGCTCCAATGTGGGTCCACTCCTGGCTCAGCCTTTTAGGCTGAAACGTGCAAGGTGAGTTCACAACCCTGCCAACAAAACCAGGTGCAACTATCTGCAAAGGCTCCCAATCACGTGACATATCATTCCCATAATCATAATGGCAACTTCTTCCAGGTGTAAAGAAAACACCAACGGGTCAACCCGAAGATCTAATCAGAGAGAAATATCCATAGAAAGAAGACACAAAGTTTCCTGTTGGCCAAACTTGTCAAAATTAATCAAATCTAATTACACATTGCAACCATTCTTCTCAGTCTACGGGTAGGATGTCATTATTTATGCTTTGTATACAAATTTCCACTGATCCATGGACTCCTGTGTCTTTTCCCCATCTGGACCCACCTGCAGTTTCTTGTAAACTTGAATGAATGAATCATTAATTCATAGAGCTGTTCAGCTGGAAGGTACAGAGAGGCACCTCGTCCAACAGGGCTCCATAACTGAAGCTTCCTTGGTAACTAACTAGCCATTGAAACTCTGTTCTGACACCAACTTCAAAGGAGAGTCCGGCATCAGTTCCACCAGCGACCACCTCCTGCCATTGAAATTCCTTCCGAATGCCAAGTCGTGATCTCCTTTCTTGTAATTTGAAGCCATTTATTATCCTGATCCTGTCTTCTAAAGCAGTGTTTCCCAACCTTTTTTTGAGCCGCGGCACACTTTTAACATTAAAAAAATCCGGGGGCACACCACCAACCAAAATGACACAAAATGACACTCAAAGTAAAGAACGGCTGGGGGGTGGCCTGCTGGGAGCAGCTGTTGGGAGTGCCTAAGCTGGGGAGGGGGAGGAGCCAGACCATGCCAAGCCCCGCCCCCTCCCCCAGCTTCAGCTCTCCCAGCAGCTGCTCCAACCTTGAGGGGGCAGTGCCAAGCCAGCGGTGGCAGAGCCAGCACAATGCTGGCTTGGCACTGCCCCCTCAAGGCTGGAGCAGCTGCTGGGAGTACCGACGCCGGGGGAGGGGGAGGAGCCAGGCCATGCCAAGCCCCGCCTCCCGGCTTCAGCTCTCCCAGAAGCTGCTCCAACCTTGAGGGGCAATGCCAAGCCAGCGGTGGCAGAGCCAGCACAATGCTGGCTTGGCACTGCCCCTCAAGGCTGGAGCAGCTGCTGGGAGGCCAGGGGGGGGAGGAGCCAGGCCATGCCACCTCCCTGGCTTCAGCTTTCCCAGCAGCTGCTCCAACCTTGAGGGGGCAATGCCAAGCCAGCGGTGGCAGGGGCTTGGCACTGCCCCTCAAGACTGGAGCAGCTGCTGGGAGTGCCGCCAGGGGAGGGGAGGGGCGGAGCTAGGCCGTGCCATGCCCCGCCCCTCCCCCATCTTCAGCTCTCCCAGCAGCTGCTCCAACCTTGAGGGGGCAGTGCCAAGCCAGCAGTGGCAGAGCCAGCACAATGCTGGCTTGGCACTGCCCCCTCAAGGTTGGAGCAGCTGCTGGGAGTGCCGACCCCAAGGGAGGGGCGGAGCTAGGTCGTGCCATGCCCTGCCCCCTCCCCCCCAGGTTCAGCTCTCCCACATAAGCCGCGTGGAGAAGGAGGAGCATGAGCAGTGGACGGGCTTCAGTGGGTGGGGCTCCTCCTCCACGTGGCTTCAGCGAGCGAGAGGCGGGAGTCATGGCGGATTGGAGGCTGGCTGGGGAAACGGCCGAAGAAGGCGAGCTCCGGCCCCTTCTTATTTTTCTTCGCCACCACCCGGCCCTTCCTCTTCCTCCCCCAAAGAGCAGCAGGAGTTTGGCAGGAGGAGGGGGAAGGAAGGGGGCAGAGAGCTTTTCCCGCGGCACAGCAGGAGGTCCGCCACGGCACACTAATGTGCCGCATCACAGCGGTTGGGAAACCCTGCTCTAAAGCAGCAGAAATGAATGGCTCCACCTTCCACACAAGGCCCTTCAGATATTTCATGGGGGTTATCAATTAATGACTCCTGATTAGTTCTGGGGTTAATATAGCTTTGTTTTTCCGCTCAAACCTTTCTCACGACGTAGCTTGCTTCTGTAAAGCACTCCACCCTGGGCATTACGCCGCAAACACTTGTGACATCTTTCGTGCAGAGGTTGGTGAAAATAAGCGGACACTTGATTGATCAGTGGAGAAAACCCTGTAGTGAGAGTTACAAGTAAATTGCAGGCATGCAATTAGACCAGTGTTTCCCAACCAGTGTGCCATGGCACACTAGTGTGCCGTGACGGACCTCCTGCTGTGCCGCGAGAAAAGCTCTCTGCCCCCCCTTCCTTCCCCCTTCCTCCTGCCGAACTCCTGCTGCTTGGGGGAGGAGGAGGAGGAAGGGCCGGGCGGTGGCGAAGAAAAAGAAGAAGGGGCCGGGGCGCCGCCTCCTTTGGCCGTTTCCCCAGCCAGCCTCCAATCCCATGACTCCGCCATGACTCTCACCCCTTTGCTCGCTGAAGCCGAGTGGAGGAGGAGCCCCACCCACTGAAGCCCGCCCACCGCTAATGCTCCTCCTCTGTAGGAGAGCGGAAGCTGGGGGAGGGGGCGGGGCATGGTGCGGCCTGGCTCCACCCCCTCCCCTGGCTTTGGCACTCCCAGCAGATGCTCTATCCTTGAGGGGACAGTGCCAAGCCAGCATTGTGCTGGCTGTGCCACCGCTGGCTTGGCACTGCCCTCCCAAGGCTGGAGAAGCTCTGGGAGAGCCAAAGCCGGGGGGGGGCAGGGCATGGTGCAGCCTGGCTCCGCCCCCTCCCCCTGGCTTCGGCACTCCCAGCAGCTGCTCAATCCTTGAGGGGACAGTGCCAAGCCAGCATTGTGCTGGCTGTGCCACCGCTGGCTTGGCACTGCCCTCCCAAGGCTGGAGAAGCTGTGGGAGAGCTGAAGCTGGGGGAGGGGGCGGGGCATGGTGCAGCCTGGCTCCGCCCCCTCCCCCTGGCTTCGGCACTCCCAGCAGCTGCTCCATCCTTGAGGGGACAGTGCCAAGCCAGCATTGTGCTGGCTGTGCCACCGCTGGCTTGGCACTGCCCTCCCAAGGCTGGAGAAGCTGTGGAAGAGCTGAAGCTGGGGAGGGGCGGGCATGGTGCGGCCTGGCTCAGCCCCTCCCCTGGCTTCGGCACTCCCAGCAGTTGCTCCATCCTTGAGGAGACAGTGCCAAGCCAGCATTGTGCTGGCTCTGCCACCGCTGGCTTGGCACTGCCCCCTCAAGGCTGGCGAAGCTGTGGGAAAAGCTGAAGCCGGGGAGGGGGCGGGGCATGGTGTGGCCTGGCTCCGCCCCCTCCCCTGGCTTCGGCACTCCCAGCAGCTGCTCCATCCTTGAGGGGACAGTGCCAAGCCAGCATTGTGCTGGCTTTGCCACCGCTGGCTTGGCACTGCCCCCTCAAGGCTGGAGAAGCTGTGGAAGAGCTGAAGCCGGGGGAGGGGGCGGGGCATGGTGCGGCCTAGCTCCTCCCCTTCTCCCGGCTTCAGCACTCCCAGCAGCTGCTCTCAGCAGGCCACCATCCCCCAGCCGTTCTTTACTGTGTTAGAGTGTCATTTTGTGTCATTTTGGTTGGTGGTGTGCCCCCGGATGTTTTTAATGCTAAAAGTGTGCCGCGGCTCAAAAAAGGTTGGGAAACACTGGCATAGAGCCATGGCAGTTAAAGTACATTGATTCTAAAATGCAGATGCAAGGCTTACTGTGGCACTCAATGGGTGAACATGGAGGATTGTGCATCTTTTGCAAATACTATGTTTGGAGGGGGTTTGCTCAGGGTCGCATGCCAACTTAGAGCTAAATGCGTATCTGTTTATTCCCCAGTTCATTGTCTCAGGTCTCGAAATTACAAGGCCGCGTCATTCAATTGCCTCAGAGCATGGATGCCTTCCGTCCCCCCAACAGCTCCCTGCTCTTTCAACGCCTCTCCCGTCCCTCCGAGGCCACACAAAGAGATGCTTAAAGAGGAGACAATGAAGCCTCTTCCAGCGTGCCGTGCCATAAATGAGCGCCTCTTTGCAAAACGCTGCAGAATTATGCTTGCTTGCTGAAGCCAAGCGTCTCCGGCACCCAGAGGGGATCCTCAATGCTTCCTTAAAAATTCATTTGTTCTTTAATTAAGGAACACGATTTCCTCCGCCTAATTAACAAACAAGCAGTCTAATATAAATAGATCCCCGAACATGGGTGCTTTGATTGCGCTGTGCCGAGGAAACAGGTTGCCCGGGAAGTGTTGGGTTTGAGAACACGGGAGAGGCAAACAAGGAAAACGGAGGGAGGAGTGGCTCCTATTTATGTATTCTCCAACACAGGCCCAAGGCGGCACTACGGAATTGGATCTGTTCCTGGCTCGAAAGTGGTATTTCCTGTTTAATTGTACGATCCTCACTTTGAAAGTAGTTGTTATACTCCCAAAACTACATTTTTTGTTGCAGCCACAAACTGTATTGAATTGGTCAAGACTCAATTCATTGGAAAACTAGAGCAAAATGTGCTGCAGGATGTCCCAATGTTATTTAACATCTATATGCGACCACTTGCTCAGCTGGTACGTAGCTTTGGGCTTGGGTGCCACCAGTACGTTGATGGTACCCAACTCATTCTGAAGATGGAAGGCCAACCCGATTCCATACCCAATAATTTCCATCGCTGCCTTGAGGCCGTTACTGGATGGCTGCGAGCCAGTAGGTCGAAGGTGAAGCCAAGAAATATTACGGAGGGCCGCACCTAAAGGCTGAACTACATTCTAATCTACATTATTTATTTATTTATTTATTTGCTATATTTTCTATACATTACACATAATTAATATTAACATATTAATATATCAAGAAATATTCATATATTATTAGTATTAATATCATACTGTAATTATTATATTATAGTATATATACAGACATTATAATATATTGAAATTATAATATGATATAACATTATTATATTATATTATTAATTATGTTATTTTATTATTATTATAAAATTATTATAAAATAATAATAAAAACCACTAAAATAAAATAAAATGAAATAATCACGTGCCCCCCCCCAAAAGGCCAAGAGGAAGAGGACACCTGGTTCTTGACTTCTACCCACCTCTGACTCCGGTTCCCCCTTGGAGTTTCCACTCTGAAACAAAAAGAATCCGGATTAGGAAGGCAGGGGGAAAGCAGAGGCAGGCACACTCAAGCTCTTTGGGAAACCCCACAAGTTCCTGGGAAAGGCTGGCTGCGTTTTCTCGTGGGAGGGCTCCGTGGCCTTTTGGATGCAAGGAATAAACCAAGGCGAGGGAGGAAGAGGCAGCGGGGCTTACGTTGTGCTGGAAATGGGGGAGCAGCACCCGAAGTCCAGAAGCGAGAGAGCGAGGGAGGGAGCCTGCCTGGCAGAGGGTTTCCTTGGGAAGGAGGCTGAGGCAGTCCTGCTCCATGCCGCCGGGCTCCAGCAGGCGAGGATCGAGCCGGGAGAACTAACTCTCAGGCGGCGGCAGCGCGAAGGAGGATTCCACCATGTCAGTCACAGGCAGCATCGAGCAGGAAGTTCTTCGAAAGCCGCAGCAAGGGACAGGAGGAGGCACTCTGCTCCCTCCCTCCCCTCTCTTCTGGATGGCATTGCCCAGAGGGCCGCATTTGGCCTGCAGGCCGTAGTTTGCCCACCCCTGGTCTAGTCATCGCTACTACAATGCATACAGTTTCCAACATGATGCAAACTGGGTTGAAGTCCAAGTACTGCAATCAAAGTTATTTGCAGATCTAAGAGTGAGATAGTGATATTGAATGACAAAAAAGTAGAAGCACATAGGCGACTCTTTCCTGAAAAGGTAATGGAAGGGCATTTGTTTTCATACAAGTTGCCATGAGAACGGATGCTTGTTCAGCAGAATTTCAAAATAGAAGACTGCAAAACTCCACAATATTTTTAATGACCTCCGATGATTCTCCTGCGGCTTGCGGGAGATGTTTGGCGTGAGAGATGATAGATTTTCCCTCTCTTGATATAGCAAATCAATACGTCTTTATTTGAGAAAACTGTAAAAGTGTAATCAAGGAGCGTTGGCAAACACAGCTTAACATTTTCTTCACTAGGTAAATATCAGATTCTCCTGCTATGGTTAAATGTTATCTGGTCTTTGGAAATCCAAATCAACGAACCCACAAACCACACTTATATGTGCATCTGTTAGCATTATTCCTATGTATACCATAGTAGATAGATAATGCATAATGTATGTTCAATGAAAAGGCAAGCATCGGGGCCAGCGGACGAAGTGTAGGGTGTGTTTAATTATCTTATTTCTTATAACGGCTTTGTTGTTTAGAAACAGAAGCTTTCTTCAAGACAACATGAAGTTCAACAGGGACAGATGCAAGAGACAGGAAAAAAAGGAAACGCAAAGAGGCAGGATGGGGGGCGGTGGTGCCTGGCTCGACAGCAGGTCGTGGGGAAACGGTCTTGGAGTCCTCCTCGGTGGGGAGGAAGGAGAACATGAGCCAGGAATGTCATGCGGCAGCTTAAAAAGCCAATGTGAAGTTTGGCTTGCATCCTGAGAAGCTGTGGTGTTCCAGCCTAGTCAGCCTAGTGGTCAGAGACAGGCACCGGGGGCCCCAGTTGACCAAGGGGGTCCAGTTGACCAGGGTCAGATCAGGGAAGATGTTTGGCCAGATGGGTATGAAACTGCTGATGAAGAATTAGCCTGAGATGGTGAATGGTTACATGGATATGGGACTGAAAATGAGAATATTGATGACTCCATGGAAGCGAGTTCTGAAGTAGACAGTGAGATGCCCAGTGACCTTGATTCCCACGAGACTTTCTACACTCCCTCGCCGGGCAGACATTCCGGAGTTAGGGAGGACCAAGTCTCTCATCATGAGAGCTCTGCACCTGGGCCTGCTCCTGAGATGGAACTTGACCGAAGGGCTAGTATCAGGGATTCTAGGAAAACCTGGAGCTTGAGGAAGGGGGTGCGATGGGCACATCAAAACTAGTTCTCTTTAGTAGCTTCTACCCCGGGGATCCTTGTCAGACCTGAAGCTACGTTCAGTTTGGAAAGGTTCAAGCTCCAGGACTCAAGTTTCTCGTTGACCGCAGGAGCGGTTGCCTTGTTTTCAGGACGCTAAGTTCCCATGGACCGCCGGAGCGTTTTGTCTTGCCTTCGTTCTCTTTTGGTTTTGATGCAAGTCGGTTTGACTCGCAAGCTCTTGGGACTAATTTTGGATTTACTTTTGGACTATTGAATTACTTTTTCATCTTTCCCTTTTGGACTATCCTTTATTCTAAATAAAGTACATTTATTGCATCTGCCTGTGTGTGTGTGATCTGGGGGGGGGGGGCTGTCCGAGGTCTGAGGTGCAACAGAAGCCTAGGTCCAGGGAAGTCATGCTCCCCATGCTCTGTTCTGCCTTGGTCAGACCATATTACCTGGAATCACACTCTGTCCAATTCGGGGCACCGCAATGAAAGGGAGGGGGTGACTCTAAGCTGGAATAATGTGTCCAGAGGAAGAGGGTGACTCAAAGGATCCAGGGCCTGGAGGGCAAGCCCAATGAGGAGCAGCTTAAAGAGTTTAAGAGTATGTTTAGCCTGCAGAAGAGGTTAAGGGAATATGTCATAGGGAGGAGGGAGCTGGCTTCCTTTCTGCTGCCCTGGAGACAACCTTGTGGAGCAATGGCTTCAAACGACAGGAGATTCCACATGAACATGAACATGCTCAGCAGTGGAACACACACTCCCCACCCCCCCCCAGCAAGAGGGGGTGTGGTGGAGGCTCCTTCTTCTTTGGAGGCTGGACGGCCATCTGCCGGGGTGCTTTGAATGTGATTCTATATGATTCTAAGAGCTGACAAACAACGTAGGGGTACCTTGGAAAGCCGTACTCGAAGAAATGGCAAATAAATCATGCATTGTGGATTTCATAGAATCATAGAGTTGGAAGAGACCTTGTGGGCCATCCGGTCCAACGCCCTGCCAAAAAGCAGGAAAACCCCCATGACCCCCCTTTACGTTCTGATGAGGTTTGGGGGAGAACGGACAAAGTATGATGGGATTTGTAGGCCTTTAAAACCCTTTGGTTCCCACAGACAACTGTGGCCCCCAATAAAAACTGATAAACACCAAACTTGGCACACATGACGCACTCTATCTCTGACTGCAGTTTGGAGGAGGGCAGACCATGGATGATGGGACTTGAAGTACCTCCACTCACTTTATGAGACTGCTGCGACCCTCATCCAATGACTGATCAAGTTTTGACCATGGATAATGGGACAAACTTGGCACACAGTCCCCAACGTGACCCCCCACCCACTACATCCTGGTACAGTTTGGAGGAGGACGGACCACCGATGATGGGACTTGCAGTACCTTCACTAACTTCCTGTGACCACGGCAACACTCATCCAAATTACCAATAAAGACCAAACTTGGCATAGAGAGCCCACATGGACAACTCAACATTCTGGTGCAGTTTGGGGGAGGATGGACTATGGAAGATGGAACTTGCAGTACCTTCACTCACTTTCTAAGACCAGTGTGATCCTCATCCAATGTCTGATCAACACCAAACGTGACACACAGAACCCCCATGACACACTGTAAATCCTGGTGCATTTTGGAGGAGGACAGACCATGGATGTTGGGACTTGCATATTGGAGTTGTAGTTCACCCGCACCCACTAAACCCAGCAGACATTGGATCTAGACTGAACTTGGAGCACAGACAAACAATGTCTTTCTCAAATAACCCGGCACAACCGGATCCCCTAGTTAGTACGATATATTTTTGGTTGCTATTGTAATGATAGATGGCTCTTTGTTTACCTCTTGGAACCCAAGTGTGGACAGTTGCAAATCCATATATCGGTGCTTAGAAAACCACACTATCCCAAACTTGTGATTCGGTTCTCAAATTTTTGGGAGCAGAATTGCACAAATATTTCCTATCTAATAAAAAAAGACATACAAAAATGGATCCATGTGATAGAAATGTAAATTGATGTGTGTTTTGGAAAGTGTGTGTTGAAATGCATTTATTTATTTCTCAGGTTTCTATACCGCCCTTTCAGCCCAAAGGCGACTCGGGACAGTTTACACAAGGCAGTCTCTGCCCTCAATACAACACAAGCAAACAAACAAACAAAAAACTATATAGCAACAAATTAACAATTAAAAACATACAATTGCAGTCTCAGTGTCATGTTGAAATCAGTTTCCGTCACATTGTCGTCATTCCATATATCTAATTAAACCTTTATATTTCATCAGCAAATGCCTGCTCAAATAACCAGGTCTTGACTTTCTTGCAAAATGTCAGGAGGGACGGGGCCGATCTTATGTCTCTAGGGAGGGCGTTCCAAAGCCAAGGAGCCACCACTGAGAAGGCCCTGTCTCTCGTCCCCACCAGTCGCGCCTGAGAAGAAGGCGGGACCGAGAGCAGGGCCTCTCCAGATGATCTTAAACATCTCGATGGTTCATAAGGAGAGATGTGTTCGTACAGTTAAGGTGGACCCGAACCGTTTAGGGCTTTAAAGGCTAAAGCCAGCACTTTGAATTGTGCCCGGTAGCAAACTGGCAGCCAGTGGAGCTGGCACAACAGGGGAGTTGTGCGCTCTCTGAATGTCGCTCCTGCTATCAACCTGGCTGCTGTCTGTTGAACCAATTGAAGCTTCCGAGCAGTCTTCAAAGGCAGCCCCACATACAGAGCATTGCAGTAATCTATACGGGATGTAACCAGAGCGTGGACCACCATGGCCAAGTCAGACTTCTCAAGGTACGGGCGCAGCTGGCGCACAAGTCTTAACTGTGCAAATGCTCCCCTGGTCACCGCCGAAACCTGGGGTTCCAGGCTCAGCTATGAGTCCAGGATCACACCCAGACTGCAAACCTGTGTCTTCAGGGGGAGTGTAACACCGTCTGACACAGGCTGTAACCCTAGGCCCTGTTCAGCCTTTCGACTGACCAGGAGTGCCTCTGTCTTGTCTGGATTCAGTTTCAATTTGTTTGCCCTCATCCAGTCCGACACAGCGGCCAAGCACCGGTTCAGGACCAAGACAGCCTCCTTAGTAGCAGGTGGGAAGGAGTGACAGAGCTGGATGTCATCTGTGTACACATGACACCGCACTCCGAAACTCCGGATGACCTCCCCCAGCGGCTTCATGAAGATGTTAAACAACATGGGAGACAGTATTGAACCCTGAGGAACCCCACAAGACAGTGGTTGAGGGGTTGAGCAGGTGTCTCCCAGTAACACCTTCTGAGATCGGCCCTCCAGAAAGGACTGGAGCCACTGCAAGACAGTGCATACAGATGTATCTGTGGGGGAGAGAGAAAACTCAAAGGTTCAAAGGAAGAAAATAAGAACCTGAATGAGATTGACAGAATTGTAGATTCTGACCATTATCTCCCACGGTTAGCACCAGCGCATCCTAAAACTTGTGCAGCCCTCAATGAATGTGTCTGTCTGACTGGCTGTCTCTGCCAGAGAGGGAAATGGCCCTTCCCAGAAGCGGCAATTATCTTCTATTCACAAAGTAGTTGTAAACCATGCCTTCTGAGCATCAGAGAAAGATCAGAAAGACTTCCTGGACTGACAACAATCTTCACAGTGTTTGGCTTGTTCTGCGCAAAATTCACACTTTTTTTGCTGAAAAGAGAAATTTCTGCTCAGAAAATAACACGCCTTCGTAAGTAGAAAACAGAAATGACCTTGTCTACACAGAAAATGCTCTTTTCTTTGCAAATCATTCACAGTCACATTAGGGATGGAGAAGGGTCTTCCGCGATGACTAGGGTGAGGGTCCTCAGTCCCACGCATGAAAAAGCTGTTGAAATAAGAGGGGCCAGAGCAGGCCCGGATTAACCCCTTTTGGCGCCCTAGGCCAAACTTTGGAATTATGCCCCCAAACCAACCTCTACCGCACCCCCCACCTCCTCCTCCTCGCAGCGCCGCACGCCCTCCTTCCTTGAGCCAAGGAAAGAGGGCACAAGGAGGAAGGAAGGGAAGCCCCCAGGCCCTTGCGGCGCACCCTCATTCTTTGACTCAAGGAAGGAGGGCGTGAGGAGGCGGAAGGAAGCCCTGCCCACGGGGCTGGCAGCAGCCACGAGGACGGCGCTTCCCCCCGCCGCCGCCTCCTCACGGCGCACCCTTCTTCCTTGAGTCAAGGAAGGAGGGCGCGATGAGGAAGGAAAGGAAGCCCCCAGGCCCTCACGGCGCGCTCTCCTTCCTTGACTCAAGGAAGGAGGGGCGTGAGGAGGCGGCGGAGGGAAGCCCTGCCCCCCGGGGCTGGCAGCGGCCCTGAGGAAGGGGCTTCCCTCCACCGCCTCCTCCGCACGGCGCGCCCTCCTTCCTTGAGTCAAGGAAGGAGGGCATGAGGAGGAGGAAGAAAAAAGGGAAGCCCCCGGCCCTCGAGCGCACCCTCCTTCCTAGGCGCGAGGAGGAGGAGGCGAAGGGAAGCCCCGCCCTCGGGCCCGCTGCCAGGCATGTGCAGCAGGAGGGCGCAAGCGCCTCTGCCCCCTCCACCATGTTCCTGCCGTGGCCCCCGGGGCTTCCCTCCGCTGCCCCCTCCTCGCGCCCTCCTTCCTTGACAAGGGGGTAGGGGCAATGGTGAGGGGGGCGCCATTCCCTCCTCCCCCCACCTCCTCGCAGTGCTCTCCGCCTGCCCTCCCCCGAGAGAGGAAGAGAGTCATCTCCATGCCGTGCGTTGTGGGTTTTTTCAACTTTTTTTTGGTCCGGGTGAACTGCGGCCCCTCGGGCTTGCGCCCCTAGGCCATGGCCTAGGGTGGCCTTCTGGGTAATCCGGGCCTGGGCCAGAGAGTAGAAATCAGTGGTGCTTTCCCCCCACACACAGGGCAGGGATTGGAGTTGTTTCTTTCTCAGAGCTAGAGATTTTGATGACAACGCTCAAGTTGGGGACGCATAATGAGATGGCTTTGCAGATGACACTAAATTGTTTAGGGTGCTGGGAACAAAAATGAATTGCAAATTGCTCCAAAAAAAAGAGAGAGAGAGATCTCTCTGACCTGGGACAATGGGAGAGCCAAATTGCAAAGGATGCTCAGCATAAGCAAATGTAAAGTGATGCAATTCCAGTAAAATAAATGTACTTCAGGTACAGTCAGGGGAAGAGAGATCACGGGGTCGTGGCAGACGGAGAAATGAACACGGCAACCCAGTATGCGGCTGCTGTGTCAAAAGATGCGAATTCCATGAAGGGCATAATTAGAAAGGGAAATCAAAATAAAATTGCCAATATTACATGGCCCTTATACAAATCCATCATGCAATTACTTTTAGAATATTGTGGTTGGTGCCTCTGAAAAAGGAGATTGTGTAGCTGGACATGATATAGAAAAAGGGCAACCAAGATGATCAAGGGACTAGAACAGGCACAGGCAGACTTAGGCCTTCCCTCCAGGTGTTTTGGACTCCAACTCCCACCATTCCGAACAGCCTCAGGCCCTTTCCTTGTCTGCTTAAGCAGCTGAGAGGGAAAAGGAAGGGACCCGAGGCCGTTGGGAATGGCGGGAGTTGGAGTCCAAAACACCTGGAGGGAAAGCTGAAGTTCGCCCAGGAATGAACTACATACGTAGAACAACCTTCCTGGGATGAAAGATGATGGCAATAGGAAGCCAAGCAGGGCTAAATAGCAAAGTAGCAAAACACGAAGTGTAAAGTCAACACAGTATGTAAACACAACCCAAAGTCCTACCGCACTGAGCCCAATCCGAATCGTGGATAAAAGAATAGTATGCAATAGCAGTGTTCCAAGGTGTACAAAGCCACAGAATAATTTGTACAGTTTCACGGAAAGCCAAATTGGCTAATGGTTTGTAATCCAATGATAAAGGTTATCCAAGCATGGTAATTTCCATAGGGTCTTGTGAGCAGGTAGGTGTGTCTCGGAGTCACTTCGAGTTAGAACTGGTAAACGCGGAGGAAGGAGGCAAGTTCCTCCGTGCTGATGCTGGTAGTAAGTCCACGCTGACAGAATACTGATGCTAGATATTAGGCTTGGATATCTCTGGTTTAAATTTATTTGAAATCGGTTTATTTTCGTATGCAAATTAATTTCATAGTTTTTTGACCCACGTGGCTCAACCCGGAAGAGTAATTTCCTTACCGAACCTTGGGGTCGCCATTTTTGTAATTGGCACGTAATTGACGTAATTAGTTCGTATGCCTTCTTTGCCCTTAGTAGACGCATGTTCTCATTGGCTAATGAAACCACCTGCTTCCCTTTAGCCAATCAGCCCCAAGGGGGGAGGGAAGGAAGGAGTGGTTTGCACTCCCTCCTTTCCGCCTCCCCCCTCCCTGCTGACAGGCAACGTGCGTTTGCGCGGTGCTTCTCAGCCCCAAGGGGGGAGGGAAGGAGGGAATGGTTCCCCACCTTCTCCCCCGGATGGAAAAATGCGCGCTTTTCCCATCCAGGGAAGCAGGAGGGGGTTGCACACGCATCACTGCCACAGGTGAAGAGGAAGAGGGTTAAGAGTTAACCCACCCCCTCCTTTCCTTTGGCAGGGGTGCATCTGTGCACACACACACGCATCGCTGCCACAGGAGAAGAGGAGGGGGGTTAAGAGTTAACCCACCTTCTCCTCTCCTCTGGCAGGGGTGTGTCTGTGTATTTTCCCCTTGATTTGCCTGTGCTTTTAACAATGTCAGTCAGTCCTGTTTCCCTGCTTTGCCCAATTAAGAATAATAACGAATTTTGTTATTAATTACGTTACAATTGAGAAATTTTTTGAAATATTTTTGTAATGGTTTCTATAACTAATCAAAATCTGAATTCCCCCCCCAACCGAGTTTAGAATCATTTTTTTTATGGATCAACCAACCCTTCTAGATATCCCAGGCCAGAAGATCCATTTCACCTATTGCAGGTTTTCTCAAGGCGTTAATGGCAATAGCGCGTTCTAGTCTCTAAAGTGTAATACAGTACATATCATTACATAGAAATTATATCAATACATAGGAGTTACACAAAATAGCCCACATAATAATCATACAGCATAAATACATACCATATTGTGTCAAAACATGAGCATAACCCCTTCCTTCCATGATAGGGGTGTCCAAAAGGTGATAAGCTCCAGGAGGTACAGGTTTTTATACTGATGGAACTAGATTAGCATCGCGTTGATGTTGATTGGATCGTTTAACCCTCGAGGCCATTCGGAATCGGGTTTTAAGATCCATTTGCATTCAGACCTTCTCAATTGAGTGGAATTGTCAAGATGCATGTTAGGTGTGATTCGTTCCAAGACTCTAATCTTTAAAGAAGCAGCGCTGTGTTTTTCCTTGAGACAATGTCTGTAAAATGCAGATTCCACTGAGCGATTTGAGATTTTTGAACGATGTTCAATAAATCTCGTTCTGATTTCACATTAAAATTCACATAAATTTTTGAACACGCACAAGTTATAGCATAAATGGAGAAATTAGAGTTGCAGGAGGCAAAATCCAGCACTTTGAAAATTCTGTCCTTGGAAGGACTATAAATTTCTTTGTTGGAGTCGATGTTCGGACAAATCGAGCATCTGCCACATTTACGCCTCCATGCTTGGATAACCTTTATCATTGGATTACAAACCATTAGCCAATTTGGCTTTTCGTGGAATTACAAAAATTGCGACTCCAAGGTTCGGTAAGGAAATTACTCTTCCGGGTTGAGTCACGTGGGTCAAAAAACTATGAAATTAATTTGCATACGAAAATAAACCGATTTCAAATAAATTTAAACGAGAGATATCCAAGCCTAATATCTAGCATCAGTATTCCGTCAGCGTGGACTTACTCCCAGCATCAGCATGGAGGAACTTTCCTCCTTCCTCTGCGTTTACCAGTTCTAACTCGGAGTGACTCCGAGACACACCTATCTCCTAACAAGACCCTATGGAAATTACCATGCTTGGATAACCTTTATCATTGGATTACAAACCATTAGCCAATTTGGCTTTCCGTGGAACTGTACAAATTATTCTGTGGCTTTATACACCTTGGAACACTAATATTGCAGACTGTTCTTTTATCCACGATTCGGATTGGGCTCAGTGCGGTACGACTTTGGGTTGTGTTTTCATACTGTGTTGCCTTTACACTTTGTGTTTTGCTACTATGAAAGATGATGGCACCTGAGGCTATTTAGGTTAGGAAAGAGAAACATGAGAGAAGTATGAAGATATAATCGGTATAGAAAAATTCAAGAAATTCTTCTACAGAGAGACGTTGTCTACACAGATAATCTGTATCCATGTCACAACAATCACATTAATGTCAATGTGGGTCTAGTGTAACTTAACCATTCTTTCTTTCGTATATGCACCTCCTTCTTCCTTCCATTATGTCTCACAGCAAACCCTTGAATGTGTGTAGGCAAAAAGACAGGTTTCCTTGGTCACAGCATTGACATTTTAGAAATCTCTTCAGTTAGTCTGATTCTTACTATATTTCTTCTGTATATCTGTATCAACCCATTTCCCTTTCGTGCCTGGGGGGCAGGGGGCAGCACCGGGGGTCCCGCTTGCATTAGGGCCAGCTGCAGCTGATGAGGACATGGAGGAAGGGGCTGATGAGTTAGCTGGGCCTTCCTCTCCCACAGAAAGCTTGGCCTGGGATGATGAATGGCCTGACGGTTATGACAGCTGGGAAAGTCAGGCTGACCCTGAGAGTGATTCCGATCAGTATGAGAAACCAGGTGGTTTCGGGTCGCAGGGAAGGATCAGGGAAACATGGAAGCTGAAAGGGAGTTTGGCTCTCACGAAGATAGTGACCCAGGTGCTGGGAGGCAAGGACGAAGCTTTGATAGGAGACGGAGCATTGAGTCTAGCAGGAGAGACTGGCACCACAGCCTAGAGCGCCAGAGAAGCGCCAGATCCCGTAGCACAGATTGGCGCAGAAGCCTAGAGCGTCGGGGGCCCCGCCAAGGGAATTAAGTATAGGATCCGTGGGAAAAGATCCTCAGTAGCTCGGCCACTTCTGTTCTAAAGGGAGTGAAGCGAGTGAAGATCCACGGAGCCAGGATTGGGCTCGTGCCATGCCAAGAAGTTTCTTGGGTTTACTTTCATGAACCTTGTCTTGTTTGCCTTGCCACGGACCAAGTCTGTTTTTGATCCGCTTTGTTTTGCGGAGCCTTGCCAAGCTTTTCCTTTGGATTTATCGAAGACTCTTACCTTACTGCTACTTTGATACTTCGATACTTTTTATGGACAATTTCCCTTTTCACCTGTTTTTTTTAATTCAATAAATAGTTAGCTGATTACCGTCTGTGTGTGTGTGATTAAGGGGCTGGGCCGAGACCCTTCATCGTGACAATATCAAAGCAAAAATACTTCCATGTCGAATGGTAGTTGATCAAGTTCATTGCTGCAGATATTGCAGAAAACAATGTTGCAACTTCGGATGGCTTCCACTATTCTATGGCTATGGTCTTCTCATAGCTCCAACATACGTCTTATCACTATTCTTCTTCTTGTTGTGTGGTATTTCAGCCTGGCTCTCTAGCCCATGAGGCTGATTTCAATGGTGGTGCTGACAATGAATTAAATGTGCAAAGTGAATGTGTGATACCCAGGGGCCCTGCGGATGGAGATTCCGTGGCTGAGAACAGTTTCACTCCCAGGCCAGCCCTAGATGCGAATCCTCAGGTCAAGGATAGTGGAGAGCTTGCTTTAGGTAAAACAACAGGTGAGGAAGTCAATTGGCAAGAAAAGGAGGCACGAGAAATTGAAGGGAGCTTTAATCGCAAGGCAGATATTTGTGTGAGAAGACAGATGGCCGTAGACCAACGCCGAAGCGAGAGGATAAGTCAGAAGGCTAAATCTAAACCAAGTTGGTTTTCTACTTAAGGAACATAGACAGGCTCATGTTTAGATTCCAGCCTTCGTTTTAGAACAGACAGCATTGAAGAAATCTTGTTCCTTGGCCTATGGATTATGGTTTTTGCCTAGTATCTTGTTCCTTTGATTTTTGGACTGCATTGTCCTGCCTTGTCTCAAGTTATTCTATTGGATCTATGGGTTTGCCTTGCCTTACCACGTTTCAAGTTATCTGAATTACAGTTTTTACTGTCTGCTTTGCTTTGATTGACTTTTATGGATTGATCATCATCGTTTTGCCTTTCCCTTTTTAACCTATTGACTGGAACTATATTGCTTCAATAAAAGAACTAGTTTTTCAAGTACTGTTTGGTGTGTGAGTGATTCCAGAGGGCTACTCTTGCCTGAGGTGCAACAGCTTGTCCCTTTTCTTCCTCTCCTCCTCCCTTATATTTTTGTCACTGGCACTTAACAAGGATGGGGGAAAGGGATGTCGAGGGCTTCATCATAAACAATCACGGCTGTTGTCTTTGTACAATGACATGTTTTATTGGGTGTCATTCTGTTTAAATTAATTGTGTTGTTGGTTTTAATATTGCATACCAACCACAGGGGGCTTCAGACTGAGAGGCAGCATGAATGGGATACATAAGTACTAGGCATGAGAAAAATGAAATGGAAATTAAAAGAAATCGTAAGTGATTCGTATGTAATGGGCCTTTCAAGTTTATACGGATCGCAAGGCCAATCCCGGAAATGGACTTTCTTTTACGCACCCCCTGGGCCCAAAATTTCGTTAGATTATTAAATATTTCGTTAGATTATTAAACAGGAAAATTTCCCCCTCCAAAATAGCTTTGCAGACATAACTCACAGTGAAATCGGGCCTTTCCATGCTTGAAGCCTAATTAGAGTGGAAGGCCTCCTCCAGGAAGTGAAAAGGAAGCCGGAAACCATAGAGAGCCCGAAATCGGGACTCCTAGAAAGGCTGGAGGACTGACGAAAAAAGCGATTTAAACACCCAGGAAGGGGGTTTAGATAGAAGAACAGAGTAGGAGGACATAAGAACTGCTGAGAGAAGGGCAGCAGGAGTGAAAAGAGCACGGAGAGGAGAAGTAAGAGTTCAGAATCAAGAAAAGCCATAGAGTTCCAACGGAGGTCCTAGACTGCTATGGTAAAACTGAATGGGGAAAAAAAAGATGGAGTGAGGAGAACTCTACAGATTAGCAAGGCCTGCACCAGAGGTAGGCCTAGGCATTTATTTAATAATATTAATAATAATATATTAATGCATTATATGTGTCCCTGCAAAGGAACCATGTCCTTTAATAATATTAATAATAATAATAATATATTAATGCATTATATCTCCCAGCAAGGAAACCAAGGGAAATGTTGCCCCTTGATTTGCCTGTGTTTAAAACAGTATCAGTCCTGTTTCCCTGCTTTGCCTACTTTAGAACTACTAACGAAATTTCGTAAGTAATTAAGTTACATTTCCGAAATTTTTGGGAAATTTTTTGTAAGTCTTTGATATACTAATCAACCCCCCCCCCATTTGATTTTAGAATCCCGATTTTAGGATTCTATAACATGCCTAATAAGTACCTGTTATCAATGAATAAGTGCATAATTGCATAGAAGGGGCTCGTGCATCTTAGACATGCCATAGGATAGCAGCCAACAGGTGGCAGTATCATAGAATAGATAGAATCATAGAGTTGGAAGAGGCACCATGGGCAGAACTCAAAGTCTTCAGTAAATGTCCTTTGGTCAATCACTCCCATTCCCCTGAAATATCACGAGATCACTGAGATCAGAAGACCAGGACCTTCTCCTCATTCCAAGTGTCAAAGTCTACCGCCTCACTTTGATGAGGAGAAGGGCTTTCTCCATTATTGCCCCCACATTGTGGAACTCCTTGCCATCGGAGATCAGGTCACTCCACAACATTCTGGCTTTTCAGAAAGCCTGTAAGACCTGGTTGTTCCGGCAGGCCTTCGCAACCTAAATCGGCCCTATTATATCTGACAATGTGTAGTCAAATACCGTGCTAATTGCTCTTATGTTTTAATGTTTAATGTTTAATTTTTTAAAATGTTTTAATGCTATTGTGGTATTCCAGCCTAGTCAGCCCAGTGGTGAGTCAGGCACCAGGGGTCCCAGCTGATCAGGGTCAGCTTGGAGATGATGAATGGCCAGATGGGTATGGGTCTCCAAACGAGAGTTTGCAATAGGATGACGAATGGCTAGAGGGTAGGGCTGGTTTAGAACCCAAAAATCACAGTTCTAAAAGCCAATGGGGGGGGGGGGGGGGTGATGCTTAACGTAATGACTTACAAAAAAAATTCAAAAACAATCTTATTTGATATGTTATTACTTACAAAATTTTGTAATTAGTTCTAAATTGTCCAAAGCAGGGAAACAGGACTGACACTGTTTTAAGCACAG
The DNA here is from genome assembly GCA_030556195.1 of Anolis apletophallus. Lineage (NCBI taxonomy): Eukaryota > Metazoa > Chordata > Lepidosauria > Squamata > Anolidae > Anolis > Anolis apletophallus. The sequence continues at coordinate 599,134 of JARBWK010000014.1, forward strand.
GCAAATCAAGGGGCAACATTTCCCTTCTTCTCTGGAGTGGAATTCACTGGGACCTATTATTATTATTATAAAATGCCTGGGCCTGCTTGGAGGGAAATATAATGAATTATTATTATTATTATTATTATTATTATTATTATTATAAAATGCCCCTGGGCCTACTTGCAGGGGAATATAATGAATTATTATTATTATTATTTATTATTATTATTATAAAATGCCCCTGGGCCTGCTTGAAGGGGGAATATAATGAATTATTATTATTATTATTATTATAATAAAATGCCCCTGGGCCTGCTTGCAGGGGAATATAATGAATTATTATTATTAATATTATAATAAAATATTTGCCCACCTCTGGTCAAGGCCTGCTTTTCCATTGCTCTTCTCACTCCAGCTTTTCCCTCTTCAGTTTTCCAAAGACCTCTAGGAATCTCCGTGTGTCCTCTATGGCTTTTCTTGATTCTGAGCTTTTCCTTCTCCTCTCCGTGCTCTTTTCACTCCCTACTCCCCTTCTTTCAGCCTCACTTATGTCCTTCTGCTCTGTCCTTCTATCTAGCCTAATTCCCTGGGGTTTAAACGGCTTTTTTCCTCTCAGTCCTCCAAGCTGCTCTAGGAGTCGCGCTCTGGCTCTCTATGGTTCCGGATCCTTTTTCACTTCCTGGAGGAAGGCCTTTCAGTTAATTTAGGCTCTGACCATGCAAAGGCCCTGATCTGACTGTGAGTAATGTCTGGAAAGCTATTTTGGAGGGGATAATTTTCCTGTTAGAGGGGCATACGAAATAATATCAATAATAAAGAACTTTTGGGCCCACGAAGTGCGGAAATCAAAGTCCACTTACGGTTTGGCGGGAAAAGTGCAGTAAAGCTTAAAATTAGCATTTTGAACAGATCTAATACGAACTAATTTAATTTCGTCATCCGAAAGCCCAACCCTACCAGAGGGTTATAGGTCTGCAGATGAGTTTACTGAGGATTCCATGGAGGCTGATTCTGAATCAGACTATGAGAGGCCCAGAGGCCTTGGTTCCCAAGAGAGAGTTTCTACTCCCTTTCCAGGTGAGCATTCCGGAGAAAGGGAGTTTCCTGCTTCTCACTCTGATAGTAATGCACCTGGGCCTGCTAATGAGATGGAATTTGATAGGAGGGCCAGCATTAGATCTTCTAAGAGAGACTGGAGGAAAGGGGTGCCCAGGAGTTAGTTTCCCTTATTAGTTTGTGCCCAGGGGATTCTAGTCAGACCTGAAGCTACATTCAGTTTGATCAAGTCTCATGTTCAAGTCTCCAAGCTCAAGCCGACCGCCGGAGCGGTTCGGACTCAAGTTCATGTTGACTGCCGTTGCGGTTTGCCTCAAGTACCACATTTGACCGCCAGAACGGTTTGCCTTGTTTTGGAACTGTGCTTTCTTTGGGATTTAAGCCGTTTGGGCTTGCAGCTACAGAACTTTATTGGACTATTTTGATTGCTTAATTCTTACTTCCTTGGACTATTCTTTATCCTTTATTCTAAATAAAAGTACATTTATTGCATCCGCCTGTGTGTGTGTGATCTGGGGGGGGGGGGGGGGGCTGTCCACGATCTCAGGTGCAACAGCTATTTGCTGTATGCTGTCGAATTGTGAGCCGCCCCGAGCCACCCTGGGAGTGGCGGCCTAGAAATTGAACAAACAAACAAATAAATAAAATATGGAGGCGCATGGGTTTGACCTGTTGCTTTTTTGAGCTGCAACTGGTGTTGGGCAATGAATGGTGCCCAAAGGTGTTTTTGTGGCCCCTCACCCACCCAGGAAGTTCTTTGCCTTTGCTATCAGCAATGCTGGCTATGTCTAAAGGCCACTGGAGTCCAGCAATGTCTAGAAGGTCACTCGTTCTTCGTCCTCTATTTGGGTATCTAGTTGTCTTCAACATTTCCAGCCATGTTCTTTTCCAATGCGACTTTCTCCTAGGCATCAAGCGGCAAGGCAGTGTGTGAAATCCTTAAAATATTGTATGCTGGGTGAAAACAGAGGGGGCAACGGTGGTGGAATACTGCCTAGAGTCCTCATTAAAGGATTTTTAATCACTCAAAGTATATTTGTGAAGGAGGCGAAGGGAAGGGACGGAAATCTACTGGCTTGCTATTAAGTTAACTCTCGCTACCAGAGCCAAAGGGCTGGGAAACATAAAAAGGGATTAATTAAAAAAGAGAAGGCAATGGGTTTGTTTAGTTGGCTTTATTTACTAACTGGCTGGCAGCCATCGCTTCCAGGCTTGGGCTCTCGGTGTCCTTTACGACTTGCAGAATAGGCAAGGTATCCAAGCCACGGGGAAGCTCTGCCGGGCATCGGCTTTCCAGGAGGCAAGCAGAGGTGAGAGAGGACGTTGGGTACTCCTGCTTCTCCTGAGGACGTTGCGGAATTTGCATATCGCCTAAAACTGCTGATCAGAGCTAATCTCCCCCATCATTATAGCTTAAAGAACACTTTGAATATTCAGGAGCCTTTAAAAAAAATCTCTTCTCAAACAAAATAATCATGGGGGAGATTAGACAAGAAACTGGGTCATCGACCGAGCAGCAGCCGTGCCGGTTGCCAAGAACTGATACCGACTGGTGCAGAGCTTTGAAAAGTTATTATTTCCTTGGCTGGTGCCTCTTTGAATCTGCCAGCTGACACGCTGGCCGGAGGAACATGGGAGCCAGAGATTGAAAAACCACTTTCTTAGCTTCCGGACAGAGGGAAGGACGATGGACGAGGCCACAGATCGGGGCAGTGGGGATTGTACTTCGGGTCAGCTTTTGAGGACAACTTTCCCAAACACATCAGGCTTTTCTCACAAATGTGTTAGAAGTACCTTGATGTTCAATCACCAAAGCTCAGACTCACCTGCCAAGCCAGAGGCCTCTCTTTAGTTGGGAACACAGATTTCTCCTTGTGGATTTTAAATCCGGGCACCTTGCCATTAGGCTTGAGAACGGATCGGTTTTTAGCCTTTCCTTTGGCTTCTTCGAAAGGCCGTAACGGGACTGTTGCGTCCTTGCAGGACCAAGTATGTGTGTAAAGAAAAACCTTACTGTGTGTTATTATCTTGTTCAGATTATTTATTTACTTTTTTTTATGCCGCCCTTCTCAACCCGGAAGGGGACTCAGAGCGGCTTACAGCAAACAACAATACTGCCAGAGTGGCTTACAGTGTACATAGAACAATATCGCCAGAGTGGCTTACAGCACACTGAAAAAACAACAATTAACATTACTGTCATAGCACAACATCAGCACTACACATCATATTGCACTACAACATATGGCAATATTGTTAGCAATATTGCATGTAATACAAATATACAAATTATAACATCACAGTATAATTATTATATCCCATTATCATTGGTAGTATTATACTGTGTTACAATACAACAACACCAATACCAAATGCAGATGGCTAAGTAGGTCATCCAGCAATCTTGTGCCACACCCAAGGAAGGGGCTGTCGCTGTTTGAGTTTCTTTCGATACATTCTGGATATCTAGTTCACCAGCAGGAGTTCCAGCAGGAGAGGCTGAAGGAGGGACCCCGAGGGAACGGGTTGGAGACGCCACTCCCAAGGAGGCGAGGGTATAATCATAGCATTTACGTCAGGTTTATTTTTATTTTATTTTATTTATTTATTGTTCATTCTTGTATACCGCTCCTTCCAGCAGGCTCAGGGCGGTTTACATAAAATCTATCTATCTATCTATCTATCTATCTATCTATCTATGTATATTATAAAAGTCAGTGTTTGCTGGTGGTGGTGCGGAGGGAGGGAGGAATATGTGTCAGCGTTTCGATTGGTTCCCACTGAGGGAATATTTGCATAAAGGACACTGATTGGCCAGCCTCAGAAGTCCAACATTCTAAGACACCAGACAGAGGGGATTGGTTGCCATGGAGGGAGTATTTGCATAAAGGACTCTGATTGGCCAGCCTCAGAAGTCCAACATTCTAAGGCACCAGACAGAGGGGATTGGTTGCCATGGAGGGAGTATTTGCATAAAGGCCATCTGATTGGCCATCGACAATCCAACATTCTAAGGTGACGCAGAGGGAAAAGGAAAGGCCTCAGGCAGTCAGTCACTGTGGCCCACAGCAATGACGGCTCAGGACCAATTAATTAATTAATTAATTAATTATTCATTTTTGTATGCAGCCACTCCCCGAGGGCTTGGAGCGGCTCACAAATCATATAAAACATAAACAAGATTAAATATCAGTAATAAGAATTAGCTAAAATTAATCAAGACTAGGTAAGGTTAAAATTCAGCAGGCGGAAGCCAGCTTGAAGAGGTGGGTCTTACAGGCCCTACGAAATGAAGGCAGGTTGTGCGGGGCACGAACAAGGTGTTTCAAATGGTTGGTGCCGCCACAGAAAAGGCCCTGGTTTTGAAACTGGGCTCTTCGAGAAGGTTCAGGTCTTCAGAACGGAGAGATCTCTGGGGTTGGTAGGGGGTAAGACGGTCGGTCCCTCAGGGACATCGGCCCCAGACCATATAAGGCCTTGAAGATTAACACCATCACCAATCGCCATTAGCGTGAGTGTACTACTTATTGGGGCCCTTCAAAAGTAGACTGGATCACCTGCACAAGTCTTCCCTTTAAGTTCATGACCTTTTGTTTTAACTCCTTTGATGCCACCCTCTTCCCTTATGTCCAGTATTTCTAATTTCCATAGAAACAGTAAGGGTGACAAGGGACACCCTAGTCCTGTCCCTTTTTGAATCTCTGTAACAGGGACGCTCACACTTTTTCAGCATGCGAGCTACTCTTAAAGCAACCAAGTCCAAAAGATCTACCTGCCCCCACCGCCGCACGCTCCCGCCGCCACGCACTCCCGCCACCGCGCGTGCTCCTGCTGCTGTTTTCCGCCCGTGCAGTGCTTCTTCCGCCTGCGGGGCATTGCAGGAAGGAGGAAGCACCAGGCGGGCATCCAGAGGGAGCTCCGCCCTGCCTGTCTCGCCAGCAACGGAAGCTGCACAGCTGCTTCTGGACGAGAGAGAGGCAGGGCGGAGCGCTCCCTCTGGAGGCCCCGCCTCGTGCTTCCTCCTTCCTGCAATGCCCCGCAGGCGGAAGAAGCACCATGAGAGCAGGAGCCAGCAGCAGGAGCGCGCGTGCACGCAAGGTGTGCGCGCGCATGGCAGGAGCGCCCCACCCAGCTGGTGGTGGAAGAGGGCCGAAGATCTACTAGTAGCTCCCGAGCTACCTCATGAGCAGCCCTGCTCTATAACATTTGACAACTGACCATTTGTTTTCAGTTTGGCCCTTTGTCTTGAAGAGATGGCTCCAACAGCCTTCCTGAAGTGTTAACCCACCTCATAATGGGCCAATGCTTTCGTCATAAAGTCTACCGGGGAAAAGCCTGCTTGGTCCCCATGTAGAGGTTTCACTAAAATTAGTTCCAGCCTGTTTGGTAATATTGAAAGCTTTTGATGTCAAGCAACTGTCAAGCCAACGTTGACCCTCAGAACGGGAGATCTCCAAGAGATTCAGGCAACAACTGCCCTGCCCCGACCTTCCAAATCCAGTGCCTTGGCTTTCTTGAAAGTACAGTCAACCTCTTTTCCTATTGCTTTCATGCGTAAAATATTATGATCTTTCCCATTGATTCACTACTAAGTCCTGATATGCCCAGAAGTCTAGTGAGAGTTTAGTCCAGGATCCACTTATTGGTCTTTCTTGCAGCCATAGCAACAAATAGTCAGTAGAGATAAATGAAGAGTGATGGGAATTGTAGCTCATTCCTATTTAGAGTTCTGTGTCATTTAAGGTAGAAAACCCACTCTGGGTCCCCGTCTAGACTCCAGTCTACCCAAGGCTCTGGCTGAACCCTGTGCAGGAAATAGCTTCAGCACCTTGTCCAGACACTTTCCGTTTCAAACTAAATCCCAGCACCAATCCAGCGCCCCGTGGACAGATACCACAGCCCAGAGGGCCACTGTTTCCAACCACTGTGCCGTGGCACACTAGTGTGCCGTGAGCGATCATCAGGTGTGCCGTGGGAAATTGGAACCACCAATGCCCTTTCTTCCTCATCCTGCCGAACACTTTTTCTTCTCCCCTCGGGCTCCCTTCTTCCCAGCCTCGCTCTGCTCGCTTTGCCTCACTTTGCTCAGGAGGGGAGGGGGAGGGAGGAAGACGTGACCTGTGCGGCCACTACTGCGCAGACTCGCCCCACGTCTTCCTCCCTCCCCTCCACAGTGCTCTCTGGATATAGGTGAACTACAACTCCAAAACCCAAGGTCAATGCCCACCAAACTCTTATAGTATTTTCTCTTGGTTATGGGAGTTCTGTGTGGGAAGTTTGATTCCATTCCATCATTGATGGAGTTCAGAGTGCTCTTTAATTGCGGGTGAACTATAACTCCCAGCTGTTGAGCAAGACCTTCGTGTGTGTCTTTCTGCCATTCCTGCCAGGATATCTATGTTGTGTTCATCAAAACAGGCCCAGGATTCACACTGAGTGTGTAAAGACATTTAAAGACATATTAACTATATGTATGACTGTGTTAGAGTGTCATTTTGTGTCATTTTGGTTGGTGGTGTGCCCCAGGATTTTGGAAATGTAAAAAGTGTGCCGCGGCTCAAAAAAGGTTGGGAAACACTGCTTTAGGGTGTACTTTCTCTTCCTCTGAGAGAGTGTTGTTTCTTTAAGTTCCTTAACTTAATAGAGGCGAATATTTAGGTTATCTCCTTTTTTGGACTTTACAGACCCTGTTATGTTTTTGGAATGAGGTTGTTAATATTACAGGCCCCATAAAAGTTATGGCTTTGTGTGGCTGGGGATTTTGAAGGTCACCCGCGACGTGTTTGTGCCTCGGGACGATAACCACAATGACTGAATGGTGATATGTTTTAACTAAATAGGAGGCAGGCAGGAGATGCTTACTCCTGATATAAATTAGAGGTTATACCTGTCAAATGGCATTCCGTATCTCTCGCGTTCGTGTGGCATTTACACATGCATATTTTGGACTCGCTCTTAGCCAGGGGTGAGGCTTTATTCATTCGCTTTATTTCCACCTTTACATACACTGAACTTCAGATACCATCTCTAAATAAAGAGCGGGACAGGGAAAGAGAAATCACTCGGGAGTGCTTGCAATGTGGAGAGAACAGGCTGATCTTGGGCGCGATTATAATAATTATTATCATTATTAAATGACAACTGAAGGCTCCAGAAGTGCAGCCGGAAAAATGTGTTCTGACTAAAGAATAAAGTCAGAGAGGTAATTTCCAGCAGAAACCCACCTAGAAATCTCTCTCTCTCTCTCCCTCAGCATTACTTCGCGAACGAAGATTCTTAGGAAGGACTCATCCCACGCTTTTTACAAGCGCGTTGGTGATTTAAAAGGCCAATCAGAGATAGGCAAGTTCAGTTGCAGAAAGCACAGAAGAAAGTCTCTTTGGGTGATGTTGTTTTCAAGTTGCGGTTCTTTCTGCGTTGTCGTTTTTCTTCGAGACCCGTTCGGTGTGTCTTCTCAAAAGAGGCCGCAGCATTGTGTGTAGTGCGTCTCCATGCCTCCCGGTGTGAGGCCAGGGTGGACCATTGTTGGTGACCAATCTGGCCGAGCCTGAGATGTTGTTTCAGGGAGTCCTTATGTCTCTTTCTGGGGGCGCCTCCCTTGCGCTGACCTGTGGCGAGTTCAACATAGAGTAGTATCTTAGGGAGGCGGTGGTCCCCCATCCTATGGACGTGCCCTGCCCAGCGCAGCTGTGTTCTCAATAGCATGGCCTCAACGCTGGTGATGCCTGCTTGCTCAAGGACAGCAACATTAGTCACATAGTCGGTCCAGTGTATATTTAGGATTGTGCGAAGACAGCGCTGATGAAAGAGTTTGAGGAGTCGTAGGTGTTGGCGATAGGTGACCCATGTTTCAGACCCATAGAGGAGAATAGACAGTATGATAGCTCTGTACACACTGATTTTGGTGCTTTGCCTCAGGTGCTTGTTGCTCCAGACTCTTTTGTGAAGCCTTCCGAATGCACTATATGCCTTTGATAATCTGTGATCTATCTCTTTGTCAATCTTGGCATCTGAAGAGATGATGCTTCCCAGGGAGGTGAACTGCTGAACGGACTTAAGCACAGATGTGTCTATGCTGATGTGGGGTTGATGGTGTTCTTCCTGTGGTGCGGGCTGGTAGAGGACTTCCGTTTTCTTCAGGCTGACTTCCAGCCCAAACAGCTCTGCAGCTGCTGCAAAGCAGGATGTGAGGCCTAGAAATAGTAATATGAATAAAGCCGAGTGGCTGATGATGTAAATATACTTTCCTCATACGCTACAATTGTTTAATGTACGAAAGGGTCCCAAGTATTTTAACAATGTATAATGAATCATCGGCATATACTCCTTGCTTTCTTGCCCACTACAAAAATTTCTCTGAACATCCAGCCATGGTGTAGCCAGCCATGAACAAAACTTTTGTGGGATGCAAACAGTAGCCTTTCCGCACCTCCTTAGAAATGTTATGGAATGAAGTCTATTTCACCTTGAAAACTGGCACAGAGATGTATCTCACCTCATTTATTTGTTTGTTTGTTTGTTTGTTTGTTTGTCACGTTTCTATCCCGCCCCTCTCAGCCCAAAGGCGACTCGGGACGGTTTACACAAGGCAGTCTCTGCCCTCAATACAACACAGCAACAAGTCAACCCCCCCCCCCCCAGAAAAAAAAATATAATAACAATTTAACAATTAAAAACATACAATTGCAGCCTCAGCGTCATGTTGAAATCGGTTTCCGTCACATCGTCGTCATTCCTTGTATCCAATTAAGCCTTATATTTCATCAACAAATGCATGCTCAAATAACCAGGTCCTGACTTTCTTGCGAAACGTCAGGAGGGAGGGGGCCGATCTGATGTCCTTAGGGGGGCGTTCCAAAGCCAAGGAGCCACCACTGAGAAGGCCCTGTCTCTCGTCCCCGCCAGTCGTGCCTGCGAAGAAGGCGGGACCAAGAGCAGGGCCTCTCCAGATGATCTTAAACATCTTGATGGTTCATAGGGAGAGATGCGTTCGGACAGGTAAGTTGGACCAGAACCGTTTAGGGCTTTAAAGGCCAAAGCCAGCACTTTGAATTGTGCCTGGTAGCAAACTGGCAGCCAGTGGAGCTGGCACAACAGGGGAGTTGTACGCTCTCTGGATGGCGCTCCTGTTATCAACCTGGCTGCTCAATCAAAGTAAAAGGCGTTAGTTCTCGGAGTAATCCAAAAAGTACGAACAAAAAGAACGCCAAACACAGCAGATGCTTATCAATAATTCTATTTTGCAGGTATATTGACTTTCAGTCGTAATATAAACACGGTAGCAGTGGAAACAAAATAATGGAAATTGCATACGTGCATCTCAAAAATATAATCTTCACAAGGAGTCAAGGTCTCCGGGTTGTCCAAATCAAAATATAATATATCAATAGTATTTTAGTTCATAAGGAGGTCAACCCAGATTGGTCGACGGTCTAGCCGTTTCCGCCCTCTTGGCTTCGTCGGGACCTTCAGACCAATGCTCCAAGAAATCAAGTTTCCAAAGTGATCCGGAATATGTCTATCAAAAGTAAAATAGTACTGGATTGTACTATTTTACTTTTGATAGACATATTCCGGATCACTTTGGAGCATTGGTCTGAAGGTCCCGACGAAGCCAAGAGGGCGGAAACGGCTAGACCGTCGACCAATCTGGGTTGACCTCCTTATGAACTAAAATACTATTGATATATTATATTTTGATTTGGACAACCCGGAGACCTTGACTCCTTGTGAAGATTATATTTTTGAGATGCACGTATGCAATTTCCATTATTTTGTTTCCACTGCTACCGTGTTTATATTACGACTGAAAGTCAATATACCTGCAAAATAGAATTATTGATAAGCATCTGCTGTGTTTGGCGTTCTTTTTGTTCGTACTTTTTGGATCAACCTGGCTGCTGTCCGTTGGACTAGTTGCAGCTTCCGAACAGTCTTCAAAGGCAACCCCACGTAGAGAGCATTGCAGTAATCTATACGGGATGTAACCAGAGCATGGACCACCGTGGCCAAGTCAGACTTCTCAAGGTACGGGCGCAGCTGGCGCACAAGTTTTAACTGTGCAAATGCTCCCATTCCCAATATAGGGCCGAAGGTGTCACACCATAAAGACTAAAACAGAACATAAAACTAACCATAGTTCTTTGAAATTCAGGCCAAAGATGGAGCAGACTTTCCATCTAACTCACACTGCAGCCGCCACTGTGGGAGAAGAAAAGGAAAATGATGCACCGTAACGTTGCTGGTTCTGCCACACACTGGCCCTCTTGGCACATGAGATCCCGTTCATGCAGATCTGTGCGGCAGCAACACACTCAATCACGGCAGTGCCTCTGTGCTTTTCTTGTCCCATTTCCACCGACTAACAGAACCATTCTTCTGGAACATGTAAACACTGTACCGTGACCGCAAAAAACAGGATTTTGGAGAGTGAAGACTAAAGCCAGTGTGAAATAGAATAAAGTTACTCCCCCTGGAGCACAAGGCGGAAAACAAACGCGATGAGGAATCTGGGATGCGATAACATACAAATCCACTGCTAATCCCTTGCGGAGGATTAAGTTTCCTTATCGAGTTTCCTCTAAAAAGGTTAGCAGGGATGGTTCCCAATTAGCCAGGAGAAGAATTTGTGAAATGCGCTCTAGGCCACAAAAAACTTACCTCATAGTTAGACATATTTTGTCCTCGAGGTGCCCAACATTGTTGCTATTTTTCTGGCAATGGACTGTCATGTTTACATAGGGCTTACATGTTGAATACAGGCCACGGGCCCCATAACTTCAATAGTCAGCTAATTCTAGTTAGAGAGTAGATCTGTTCCATGGTAAAGATTCTCTTTCATAACTAGCAGAACCAGCATGGTGTAGTGCAGTAGTTCCCAAACTTTGGGGTACAATCCATGGGGAGCAAAACAGTTGCTGAAGGGTGACACAAGAAAGGTCAATGTGCAAGTTCTGACAATGTGTAAAAGAAGAGAATGTGTGTATTTGTGAGTATTGTTGATAGTTTTTATTTATGTACTAGCTTGGGGACCCGGCGGTGCCCGGGTTATTTGAGGAAGGCATTGTGTGCCATAGTTTGTCATTGGTGTGGGCCACAGTGCTCTAAGAAAGTGAATTAAAGTACTGCATGTCCCATCATCCATGGTCCATCCTCCCTCAAACTGCACCAGGATGTAGGGTGCATCTTGGGGGTCTGTGTGCCAAGTTTGGTCTTGTTCTGTCATTGTTGGGGGCCTAGTCAGGAAAATCAAGTTGAGGAAGCCTTGTTGTCAATTTTGGGCCTGGTCTGTGATTTATAGGGGCTGCAGTGTTGTTTGGGAAGTGAATGAGGTGAAGGTACTGCAAATCCCATCATTCGTGGCCCATCCTGCCCTAAACCACACCAGGTTGTGAAGTGGGCCATTGGTCCCTTGTTTGCCATGTTTGGTCCTGATCCGTCATTGCTGTGGGCCGCAGTGGCTGACTGCCTGAGGCCTTTTGCTTTCCCTCTGAGTCACCTGAGAAGTGTCTTGGGTGAAGGTGCTGAACATTCCATTTCCAACAGAAAAAACTGTCCACTGGCTAACTTCACCTCCAGCCATCGATGCCTGCCTCGGGCCCTTCCCTTTCCTCTCTGTGCTGTGTTGGAATGTTGGGAGGCTGGCCAGTCACAGCCATTTATGCAAATAATCCCGGAGTGGCAGCCAATCAAAACGCTGCCACATATTCCTCCCACCACTCGGCCGCAAACACTGACTTTTATTTATATACATACTGTAGATAGATTTATTTATTTATTTATGTTTCAAACTTCTATAGGGGCCATTCCCCAGAGGCTCGGAGCAGTTTACAGTTTGATTCATAACACAATAACAATACAGAACAGACATGACAACAGAAGCAAAACAGGGGTGGAACATAAATAAGGGAGGAAACATAAGGATCACATACATTCAGCAATGGAATGGGGGTAGGGATTGGGTAGGACCAGGGTCCATACCGATTGACCCCTTACTGGGGTTGTCCTATGGTGGCAGTTGGCGACCGTCAAAGGGAGGCAGCCACGGGACTCCCAAAGAGCTCTGTAGGATCAAAAGGTTGGGAAGGAGAAGGAGATCACCTCCGACCCTTGGGCCCTGTGTTCTCAAAGGCTGCCTCCTCACAAGTCCAGTGGTCTGGCTCGAGGGCTGGCAGCTCTCCGAAGGACGTTTCGAAGCTCCAAAGTTTGAACTCCAGAATGTCCTCGAACGAAATGTCCTCTGGGTCCCCGAGCTAAACCCTCTGGTCCTCTTCCGCCGTTGAAGACCTTCCGCATTCGCAGCACTCCTGGGGACTCTGTGATCACGATGAGTCGTTGATCCGGTCCTGGGCTGGGCGATCTGGTTGGTTTCTCGGTGCTCTTCGGCGAGGCCGGAAGTTCGCTCTAGGAGACTCTTTTTCTTCTGCCGTCGCAGTTTCCGGTGGGAGTTCGCTGTCAATTTCCGGTCTTCGGCTGGAGAAGATATCTGGTCCGATCCGGCGTCCTCAAGGTCGGGCGCTATATTCGAATGGCCCCCGAAGGGTTAAATATGATGGAATAATGCTAATGAAACATTTGATTGTGATTTTAAACATTTTTCAATGTATGCAAATTGGGGTGGTTTTTTAAATCCAAATTTGGTTACATAAAACAAGATAAAGTTGAATATTTGTTGATAAGGTCCCGAGGGAATTAAAAGGGCTTTGCTTAGTGCTGAAAACACATGAAGGTGTTCACAAGTGGCATTCTCTCACGACTCCGATGCAGTGATTTCGCCCAAGTCTGATTCTCATCAGGGTTTCCATCACTCAAGAAATCTCTTCGGATATTTTTAGACATCCCTTCCATTCCTGCTGGCTTTACAAAAGACGTTACTCTCCTCTGTCTATAATTTTCCTTGTTCCTTTCGCAGGTATGTGCGCTAAAGTATTTTCAAGGTCAGCCAGAGAAGTAGATAGATAGTCCTTGAGTAGTGAATGCGTTTGAACAGCAAACAAGAAACAGCCAAAAAGAGTGGGAGGAAGCAGCCATGATTTCAGGAGTGAGGGTTTAGTTTTGAAATGGACCTGGGCATTTACAAGAGGGATTTTAGCTCATTTCTGTACAATTATTATTATTATTATTATTTATTTCCAGTGTTTATACCCCGCTGCTTCTCAACCCCCGAGGGGGGACTCAGTGCGGCCTAACAGACGGCAACAATTCGATGCCACACAATACAATAGTAAACAACAGCTAAAATTAAAATACATTAAAATACACCTAGAATTAAATACATTAAAATACAATTAATATAAAAGACATCATGTACATTCATCACCATTAAAACAATGTTCCATCCAAAGTCTTAGATCTTAACCACCAATTTGCCAACTGACCAGTCTAAAGTGCCGTGTCGTGCCAGGGTGCAAACGCTTGGTCCCAAAGCCAGGATTTCACTCTTTTTCTGAATGTTAGGAGGGATGAAGCTGATCGAATATCAATAGGGAGTGCGTTCCACATACGGGGGGCACCACAGAGGCCCTCCCTCTCTCGTCCCCACCAACCGCATTTGAGAGGTTGGCGGGAGCGAGAGCAGCCCCCCCCCCCCGGATGATCTTAAATGATCTTAAATTACAATTAAGGCCCTTCTACCCAGCACCTAAAATGCGGAAGTTTCCGCGTTAAAAGGGGGTTAAAAGGGGGGAGGGGGTTGTCACTAAATGATGCTAGTGGTAAATCCATGGTGATTCACAGCAATACACAAAAACACTTGTTAAAAAGGTGTGCTTATATCCCAATTCCAGCTGGAAAATACACATGAGAGAAGGGAGACATGAGATATATTGTTGCCTGTTCCTTGTTGCTTCCAATTCCGGAAATCTACAACTGGTCTACATCAGAACCAGCGGATGACACCCAGCTCGTTCTGGGGATGGAGGACCGGCCCAACTCCATACCCGATAATTTCCATCGCTGCCTTGAAGCCATCACTGGATGGCTGCGAGCCAGTAGGTTGAAGGTGAATCCGGCTAAGACGGAGGTCCTGTGGCTGGGTCGTCCGGGCACGGGAGAGATCCAGCTCCCAACCCTGGACGGGGCGACGCTTTGCCCGTCTCCACCTGTTAAAAGTCTGGGAGTCACACTTGACTCCCAACTGTCAATGGAGAAGCATATCTCCATCGCCAGGGGAGTAGGCTTTCTACCACCTCCGGCATGCGAGGAAGCTGGCTCCCTTCCTGTCCCGTCATGACCTAGCCACAGTGGTCCAAGCCACGGTCATCTCAAGATTGGACTACTGTAATGCCCTCTACATCGGCCTTCCTTTGTCGGTGATCCAGAAGCTTCAGCTGGTGCAGAACGCTGCAGCCTGACTGTTGGCAGGCCTTCCATCTCGCTGCCACATCACGCCCGTTCTGCGTGAACTGCACTGGCTTCCAATAGAGCATCCGGATCCATAAGTCTCCCGAGGCAGACCATCGCAATCGGCCCACCATCCCTGTGGAGGTCGGAAACCATGGAAAGTCTAAAACGGATCAGATCATGGTTGGTCCATGACAATGGAAAAATGTTTTGCTCCTCCACACCAACCTCACCTCCATCAGGTCCATATATATCAGGTCCAGAGTATGTCCCGCCTGATGAGTGGGCCCACTTGCATGAACATTGAAATCACCCAGAACCACAGGCACAACACACAAGGGAACTGGTTCAGAGCAAAGTAAACACAAAGGCTGTACAACCCTATATGTGGAAATGTACAGTATACAATGAACACATCATAGGTGTGGTGACTAAAACATAATCTCAACCACTATCCCCACGCAGTTGGAATCCCAAGGAGGGGGGCAAGAAGGCTGCCTGGGACCACCTAGAGGCAGAATGTGCCCCCAGGTGCAGCCACCCACGGGAGAGCGTATCTCCCTACAATCAAAATGAAGATAATAATAAAGCCCAAATGGGAACAATGTGCCAGCCAGTCGGAGAAGGCACAAGGAGCTCCGTGGATGAGGACAGAGAGCACGAGAAATACACTTCAAAATAGGCATAAATATGTTCAAACCACAAAGGTCCGCAGTGGGAGCCCCGCTCCTGGGAGAAGGCTCAACTCACGCCCCGCCAGGTGTCCAATGCTCAGTTCCAAGTCCGCTGGAGGTGCGGAGGGGAGGGATGGAAATACTCCCCCCTGCAGAGCGGAGGGCGGTGGAGCTGAGGGGGAGCCGGGCTGATGGTGATGTCGTCCGGGTGATCCCGGCGTGTCGAAATCCCAGGCGCGCTGGGCGCAGGTGCCCGCCCCTCCCTCGTCGTCGCAGCCGAGGCGGATGTAAACACAGCGCTGCTGATAGACGTCACAGGTGCTGGACGCAGCGGAGGCCAGGAGGCGGGGGCCACAAAGGCGGGCGTGAAGACGTAGGACGTCAAAGTGGGTGTGGTCTCGTCAGCGAGGAGGCGAAGGCCCTGGAATTAAAGGGGAACAACCCCGTCCCAGGGGGAGACCTCCTTGGAAACCGAGCCTGGCAGCCGCTCAAGCCCCACGGAGGGATCCAAATGTGTGTGGGCGAAAGCAGGAGCAAAGATGAACGTGGTACAGCACACACCAAGACGTGTAGATTCAAAATGCAAATAAGAAACACCCACATGATTCTTTCACCTGCATGGGCCTGGAAAAGGTGTCAACCAGGGTCCATGGGGACATACATGCTGCCCTTATTAGGGCTGAATCCAGATGGATAATCCGTCTCTCCAGTGAGACCCCCACTGGACTCAATGAGATATTACATATTCAGAGTTTAATCATCTAATTTGGTCCACTTACCTGCTCACAGGCTTAGGGTGCCTGTTCCCTTTAATTTGCCGCGACTGCCTCTTCTGCTCTGCTACTTAAGCCCCTGGGTGTGTCTAAGGCCTACCTTTGGGTCCACCTGGATTCAGTGGAATCCCACCTCATCATTGATGTTTATGTACTACTAATATGTGGTGAGTAGTTACTTGGCGATATAAACCAAGTACGCATTGCATAGAATTTTTTTAACCTTGTGTATACTGGTCTCTTTTGCTGTTACTTAGTGTATTTGCATTTGTCCACAGATTGCGATATGTTTGTTCCACCAACCATTTGAGTTTATGTTACATCTCGGACGCCCTGACGAAGCGTGGAATTCTCCATAGCGAAACGGGATGTGGAGTCCTCTGTAAACCAGCAGTTCCCCCGTTGGCGTGGGTGCCACGGTGGGGGGTACAGCCAGCCCCCTACTGGGTCTACTATATTTTGTAACGTCTGGCCCACTCATGGTGGTGTTGGTGCGACCATTTGGTCCCAATTGAGGCACTCAGTATTGTCTGTGGCCTGAATAAACTGCACTATTTGCATTTTGAATCTACACGTCTTGGTGTGTGCTGTACCACGTTCATCTTTGCTCCTGCTTTCGCCCACACACATTTGGATCCCTCCGTGGGGCTTGAGCGGCTGCCAGGCTCGGTTTCCAAGGAGGTCTCCCCCTGGGACCGAGGTGCCACCCCACAGTCATTTGGCTTCACCTCATCAAACCCCCCCCCCCCTTGTGGGGACCCATGCCAGGGGGCGCTTAGCCTGGCCGGGGGCCGTGGCACGGGGTTGTTCCCCTTTAATTCCGGGGCCTTCGCCTCCTCGCTGACGAGACCACACCCACTTTGACGTCCTACGTCTTCACGCCCGCCTTTGTGGCCCCCGCCTCCTGGCCTCCGCTGCGTCCAGCGCCTGTGACGTCTATCAGCAGCGCTGTGTTTACATCCGCCTCGGCTGCGACGACGAGGGAGGGGCGGGCACCTGCGCCCAGCGCGCCTGGGATTTCGACACGCCGGGATCACCCGGACGACATCACCATCAGCCCAGCTCCCCCTCAGCTCCACCGCCCTCCGCTCTGCAGGGGGTATTTCTCCCTCCCTCCGCACCTCCAGCGGACTTGGAACTGAGCATTGGACACCTGGCGGGGCGTGAGTTGAGCCTTCTCCCAGGAGCGGGGCTCCCACTGCGGACCTTTGTGGTTTGAACATATTTATGCCTATTTTGAAGTGTATTTCTCGTGCTCTCTGTCCTCATCCACGGAGCTCCTTGTGCCTTCTCCGACTGGCTGGCACATTGTTCCCATTTGGGCTTTATTATTATCTTCATTTTGATTGTAGGGAGATACGCTCTCCCGTGGGTGGCTGCACCTGGGGGCACATTCTGCCTCTAGGTGGTCCCAGGCAGCCTTCTTGCCCCCCTCCTTGGGATTCCAACTGCGTGGGGATAGTGGTTGAGATTATGTTTTAGTCACCACACCTATGATGTGTTCATTGTATACTGTACATTTCCACATATAGGGTTGTACAGCCTTTGTGTTTACTTTAATCACCCAGAACCACCAGGCACCAGGAGTTCATCACTTGCCCCCCATCCTTTGGTCCCCAGAGGCACAATTTGCCTACTGGCCATGCTGCTGCCAATTCTCAAGCCAACCTGGTGGAGGGGGATTGCCGCTCTCCGCGTTTCCATCTTGCCAATGAATGATTGCATTATCCAGAGTAATAAACTGCTGACTGCTCCAACTTCTCTCCTAATAAAAAGTGAACGGCGTAATGGCTGTTTACCATATATAATTTATATTTATATTGTTAAATGCTGCGTATCCTTGGGCAACGTTCTCTTTCCAATGTTCTTGCTAGAATAATTAATTCTACATTCTGCAAGGATGTGTGTGTGTGTGTGTGTGTGTGTGTGTGTCCCTGCCATTATCCAGAATGGGTGGCTTGCTCAAATATTTTGGCAGTTGCATTAGTTATCTGTATAGCAGAGAGAGGCTGGAATCCAATCATATGAGGAAACAAGACAAAACTCAAACAACATTGATTTGTTTCAATATTGGGCATGGACGACTTACCGGCCATGCGGTTTGCGGGGCAGCGTTGCCCCCGCGCCATCTTCTTGCCTGAAGGGGCTTCTTCTCCCCAGAAGCCCCTGGGGTGGCAGGACGGCTTCCCCCCATCCCGCTGGCCGGCGTACACTTCCGCCCGGGCAGCTTACTTAAGGCTGCCCGTGGACTGCCTCGCCACGTGCAGAGGCAGTCTTGTTTTTCCTCCCACCCTCCCTACTCATTGCATTACTTGTTGATGTATTTGGTTACTTTGCACTTTATTGTTGCTCTGTTCTTGGTTGCACATTCTGTTATGTTCTTTGTTGCAACTCCGTGTTTGGCGTGTGGCGTGTGGCATGGCCCCTGGATCAGGCTGGCTTATCGCCCCTTGGTTGTATGGGGGATAATGCCCAGGCCCCCTGGGGTGCTGAGTTTCCGTGGATAGGCATTGGGCCGCTCGCACCCCAGGCTTGCAAACAACTATGGACTTTTCGGGGGGGTGGGGCTGTCCTACCCTGATCCAGGATCCATACGTGGCCGCCAACCCTATGTTCCTGTCTTCAATAAACTGAGTTGTGGCCAATTTTATCCAACCAACTGTGTCTGGATGTAGTTCTTGGCGCGAGGTGTGTCACGCTTGCACACGCAAAGCAAACTGAGCTGGAGATGGCGCACCGGGGACAGGAACATCTCTGAAGTTTGTCTTAACACTGAACTTAAAGTGGGTTTGGGATTCCACCTTGAATGGTACAGCTGAAAGGACTCAGGGGGAATCAAGAGATTGTGGGTCAGGTTTTACATAAGGAAGGCAGAGAGTAACTCTGGGCCCCTGGAGTTACGTATGCTGTTCTTCCCTCTGCTGGACCATGGAACCCTTCTGGGAGGCCTCGCTGGAATGGGCCTTGGGGGTCCTGCTTTGCAGTGGCTCCAGTCCTTCCTTGAGGATCGCTCCCAGAAGGTGTTGCCAGGGGACTTCTGCTCAGCCCCACGGCCATTGTACTGTGTGGTCCCACAGGGTTCAGTACTGTCCCCTATGTTGTTCAACATATACATGAAGCCATTGGGAGAGATCATCTGGTGTTTCGGGGTGCGGTGTCACCTGTACGCAGATGATGTCCAACTCTGTCACTCCTTCCCACCTGTTACTAAGGAGGCTGCTCAAGTCCTGAACTGGTGCTTGGCCGCTGTAACTGACTGGATGAAGGCTAACACATTGAAACTAAATCCAGACAAGACAGAGGTCCTCCTGGTCAGTCGAAAGGCCGAACAGGGCATAGGGTTACAGCCTGTGCTGGACGGGGTTACACTCCCCCTGAAGACGCAGGTTCGCAGTCTGGGAGTGATCCTGGATTCATCGCTGAGCCTGGAGCCCCAGGTCTCGGCGGTGGCTGGGAGAGCTTTTGCAGAGTTAAAGCTTATGCGCCAGCTGCGCACGTACCTTGGGAAGTCTGACTTGGCCAAGGTGGTCCACACTCTGGTTACATCCCGGATAGACTACTGCAATGCTCTCTACGTGGGGTTGCCTCTGAAGACTGCTCGGAAGCTGCAATTAGTCCAACATTCGGCAGCCAGGCTACTAACAGGAGCAGGGCACAGGGAGCGTACAACTCCCTTGCTGTGCCAGCTCCACTGGCTGCCAATTAGCTTCCAGGCACAATTCAAAGTGCTGGTTTTAACCTACAAAACCCTATACGGTTCTGACCCAGTTTACCTGTCCGAACGGATTCTCCCCTATGAACCATCTAGAACATTAAGATCCTCCGGAGAGGCCCTGCTCTCAGTCCCACCAGCTTCGCAAGCGCTGCTGGTGGGGACAAGAGACAGGGCCTTCTCTGTGGTGGCCCCTTGGCTGTGGAACTCTCTACCAGGTGATGCTAGATCTGCCCCCTCCCTCTTGTCCTTTAGGAGGCTGGTGAAGACCTGGATGTGGAACCAAGCCTTCCCAGAGTCGGCTGAGATTGGCTATTGTCTGAATGTTTGACCACGTTTCCAGATTGAGGGGAATTGTTTTAGTGGCGATGTGGTTTTATGCTGGGTTTTTATGTATTTTAATATGTTGTTGTAGTTGTTTTTAAATTGTATAGCATGGGATTTTGCTGTGATGCCGGTCTGAGTCCCTCGAGAGAGGTGAGAAGGTCGGGGCACAAAAGTTTGTTGCACGAGTAGACTTGGTCTGGATCCATGCCCAGAGGGCAAATTGCATAGTACTTTCCCAACTCAGCAGTGCAATTACTAACCACAGGAAGAGGCAACTATACATTATACCTGGCCTTTCGTCTCATAAGCATAAGCGAATGTATTTCACTGCCTTCTTCCATGAACATTAGAGCTCCATAAAAAGGCCCAATGATGTGGAATGAGCCCCCCCCCCATTTGAAGGCAGTTAACAGGCCTTGCACAACACTTGTATGGGAACGTACGTGGTTTTCAGTGTATTGTTTAATGCAAGGATTGTAATTGCCCAAATATGACTCCTCTGCTTGCCGTAATGTTCTCTGTTCGTCCTGGAATCAGTTGGGGATTCAGAGGAAAGATACTTGAAAAGTCCTCCTAAGCAGCCACTATTCTATTCCTGAAAGGTATAGGACTGTGTTTTTGTTATCGAACAACCGCCAATCCCACAGGCCTGCTGTCGGACAACCGGGCAAGCCCCGTGGACCGACCACGGGGCAGAGACCGCGAGGGTTCAGTTAACCTGGCGAGCCCGGAGCGGCTAGGTCCTCGTAGCCTACCCGCCTCCCGTAGATCCAATTATGCTCACCAATGCTGCAAGGTAGATGCCACGAAATTGTTTATTCTGCTCAGCTGAGAGGATGCGAACCGCAATACCCTGATTCCCGCAAAGAACGCATGCACATACATTCAAAACATTGGTTTTTAAAGGTTACAGAACTGTCAAAACAATTGAATTTCCCGCCCGCCCTCTTCCGGGCCGGCTCCGCTGGTGATTGGTCGGAACGTTGAGGCCAGCTGATGGGCGGGAAGCCGGTCAGTTCCAGGGAGCCTATCAGCGCTCGCTCCCATTTGCCGGCTTCGGCCAATCAGAGGTCTGTGGCCATATATGGAGTTCCAGGAAGGGAAGCTCAGGCGGGGATTACTGACAGGTTGGCATATGAATGAAAACAAAGAGTCTGAGCCAGGTAACGACCTGGGGCAACACCTGGAAGTGATGAAATCATTGAGTTGATGTGTCCCATCCGTATGTGAATGGGGAAGAAGAGGAAGAAAGGCCTGGTGATTCACTCAGACCCCTTTGGTGACAAAAGGACTTATTTTGGGGCACACCTGGGTTCTGAGGCCAGCTGTGGCACCCGCTGTGAAGAGCAAACTTTTATTGTCCAGGTTCCAAAGGCGAGCTAAGCTTGACGACTCAGACCGGCGAAACTGCCTCCGGATCCGGCCAGACGTGGAGTTGAAACAAGAGTTCAATTTCCATAACAAGACTCTGACCGGGCGACGCATGCAATATGAAATGGTGGTCAATAAAGAGGTGTGGAAAGGGCTTGGCAGCATTTCCTCTTGGCAAACATAGTAAACATTCTCAAAGCAGTCTTTTCTTAACAAGGGCAAGAAGGGGAAGGGTTACAAGGGGTCAAAGGGAAAACTTATGAAGCCACACTGTACATACAGGGAGATCCCCAGCAATTTCCCAGTACATTCCCATACAGTTCTTGCTCCCAGAGTTATGATCTTTAAACCAGGCAACGCAGTGCTGCCTTCCTTCTGGAAGTTGTAGTTCTCCTTGATGTAATTACTGTCCTTGGGAACTGCAGAGTCTTTGGGGCTTGGGGTGCAAAGCAGTGAGAATAGCAGCAAGAGGAGTCCGTGACCAGTGTCCTTGGGTGAACTTCAGGTCCCAGCTGGGAGCCAGGCCGCTGATTGCGAGCGGCCGCTTTTCCGGGCTTTCCCCAGGCATGGGAGGGAGAACGGGGAGAAGAAAAGAGCAGAGACAAGATGGGGAAGAGGCAGAGTGCCTTGGGGCAACAACGGGCAAATCGGGGAACTTCCAACTTGTGGATACTGAATGCATGGGTTCTATTGGCTGTGCAAATGTTGTGTGGATGGGGCAATGGGAGGCAATGGTGGCTGGGTGTACTGGGAGGGACGAGTTGGTGCAGTGTGATGTATGGAACTGAGTGAGGCAGAAGGGAAGGGGGGAAAAGGGGTCTGGTACTGGTGCAACTTAGGCCATGGGCCAAAAGGAATACTGGGGACTCTCTGCGGTTTGACCTTCTGGATTCGGGGCTTCCTGGTTCGACTACATTTTTGACTCACAAAGTTGGGTGTGGACCCCTTCCGTTTGATCTTTCTGGTTGTGCTTTTTTTAAAGCAATTCAATTGGGGGGCTGGGGGAGGTAACTGGGTGATAAACCAGAATTTAGACCAGAACTGGAAACCATGCAGCTCTCTCGATGGTATGCGCTTGCAGCTCTCATCTCTGAATATTCTGTCTTGGGGTGGCCTGAACATCCTTAAAGCACGAATTCCCACCTGATGTTGGAAAACAAGGAGGGCCAGCCCTGGTTGGCCCTTGGATGGGAGATGTCAAGGGAGACCATGTGCTACAGAATAGATAAGGGGTGGGCAATTACTTTCTCCAAGGGGCCACACGAGAGCCAAAAAAATGTGGTGGAGGGCCGCACCTAAAGGCTGGACTGCATTCTACATAATATCAATTGAATTTCTTTAATAATAATAATAAAAAGGCACTACATTGCGTTTTTGATGTATTAATAAGACTGATAAGAGTATATGTTATGAACCATGAAAAAGAGAGGTTGTCATGGGAAAAATGACATTTATTCACTCAAATTTTACAAAACAGTGATTAACAAAATTTGTATAATTTGTGATTCATTATATCAGGGGCCAGGAACCTTTTTGACTCAGAGAGCCATAAAAGCAAAATATTTGGAAATCTCGCCAATGCCAGATACTTGTAAAGTTCCCATTTACAAATATCTGGCGTTGGTGAGGTTTCCAGTTTCACTTCGTTCTGGGTTTAACATTAATGTTTTCTAAATCTTTTTTTGGGACCATTATACTTGGAGTACCTTCCTTGGACTCCTTGCTTCCCAGTGGTATGGATTTAAAATCATTGCATTTTGCCATTATAATTAATATAATCCATTGTTTATGGTGAGTGTTGGTGCCTCCTTGTCTTTCCCCCCTCTTTGTTGGTTCTCTTGCTACACTAGCCTTCCTTGTTGGTCTACTTTGGTGGGCATTTACCTTGAGTTTGGGAGTTGTAGTTCACCTACATCCAGAGAGCAGCACTGTGGACTCAAATAATGATGGATCAGGACCAAACTTGGCACAAATCCTCAATTTGCTCAAAGAGGCAGAAGAGGAGAAGAGAAGAGGAGGAAGCCGGGAAGGGGATGGATGCCCCCCCGCGTGCTCCACCCCGCCCCCTTTCTTGCTCTCGCCCTGCCCCCTCTCCCTCGGTGCACTCCTTCCTTCCCTCTTGCGTTCAGGTGGGGAAAGGGGGAAGGAATAAAACGGGAAAGAGAGAGGGAGGGAAGGAAACAGGAAACAGAAGAAGGGAAAGAGCGCCGAGGCAAGAGGGAGGGGGAGGAGGAGGAGGAGGGCAAATACACACACACACACACACTTTATTTGGCGCCTCCCCTTCTTCCCCCTCCCTTCCCTTCCCCTCCGCTTGCCTGCCTGCCTGCCTGCCTGCCTGCTTCTTCGCGTTTGTAGCCACCCCAATGGGAGTTCGCCTCCCCCTCTTCACGACAAAGCCTTGGGGGAGCCAAGGGCCGGACAGCATCGGCTGCCGGGCCGGATACGGCGCGGGGGCCGTAGTTTGCCCACCCCTGGAATAGATGGAACTTACACTTTTGTGGTGTCATTGAATTACTCTGTGGGAGATGCACTCACTGGTCTGGGATATACAGTGGCCGATGGAGGGGAGCCTATTCATAGACTGGAAATTGCAGAAGCTGAAGTTCCCGGAGGGAGGAGGGATGGTGGCTGCGCTGCTGGAAGGGAAACATGAGCCCAAAGGCTGGGAGAGGGCACTCTGTCATGATCCAGATCCAGAGCCTGGAGAATGAGGCCCTGAATCTGGATCCTGACAGGCTCGGCTCGAGATAAGGAACCAGCTGCACCCGGAGAGGAGATTCAACAGCTGCAACCTTGGCGTGAACAGTTGCGCGCCAACTGCGGAGAGTGGGAATGTGATGTTTGAAATGTTGTGGGTGTGGTGTTGGTGTGTATATAAGGAGAAATGAGGAGTGGGTGTTTCACTCTTGGCTTTAACCATGTTGAGATACCCTGTAGTAAAGTTCTTAGTAAAATCCAGGAGTCTCCTGTAAGTTATGTAAGGGCAGCTCGAGCGAGCCTTGACACCAATCATGTACCCAGGGCTGTCCAACTGCCGGCCCTGCAGGTGTTTTGGACTTCAAATCCCAGAAATCCTAACAGCTGGTAAACTGGCTAGGATTTCTGGGAGTTGAAGTCCAAAACACCTGCAGGGCCGGCAGTTGGACAGCCCTGATGTATACTCATGCAGGACCTCATGTATAAACCGAGGTCATGTTTTGGGGGAGAATTTGTGGATTTTGATCTGATTCATGGGTAGGTCAAGGGTCATTCCGCAGAGAGGAGAAAGTCAAGGTAGAGTCAGCTGCCTCTGGCCACCATTTTCCCACCCAGGCTTTGAAAAAAGTCCTTTTGTCACTCTCGCCACGGAAGAGGATGGCTCCTTTTTGGATAAGAGTTAGTACTGTACCTTGCCTTTTATGAAAGGGTGAGCCATCCCCTTCTTTGAGTAGAGTGGCGAAAGGCAAGAGCGTAGTCTGTCCTGGGAGAACCTGAAAGGAGCGCCAACTTCCTCTACTCTCTGGGCACTCTTTTGAAGGGAAGCATTACAGACCTGCCATCAATGCTGGCATTTCCCTACCCAGACATTCAAAAGGCAACACGCATGTCTGTGAGGGAGGAAGTGCAGAGAGTGAGTGAGTGAGTGCTTCTTTGAGGTTCTCCTGGGATGGACTACGCGCTTTCCTTTCTTCACTGCCCAGAAAAGAGGATGGCTTATTTGAGAAGAGTTACATTGATCCATGGTTAAGTCAACCCATGTTTTATGGGTTGGGATTTATTTTATTTTTTTGTCCGCCCTGCCTCTCGTCCGGAAGCTGCAGTGAGACAGGCAGGGTCTCCGGAAGCCTCCCACACTCTCCCGCCGCTGCCTTCCTCCGCCCGCACGGCTTCTTCCTTCTTGGCCGGCTGTCAATCACAACACCCCTCAGGAGGCCGAGCCCTCAGAGGCCGGGCCGGGTCAGGCCTGGCTCTTTCCCCCCGTCGAGGCTGACTCCCAAACTCCTGCTTCTTCCCCCTCGGGCCGCTTTGGCCTCCTCCTCCTCTATCGCCGCCCTGCCCTTCCCAGCCCACACCTCAAGGGCTCCGCGCTCTGCCTCCGTCCGCCTCTCTCCCTTGGCCAAGCTGAAGGTCTCTCGCCTCCATTTCCACCCAGCGCGCATGCACCAACGCTCGAAGCGCTCTCCAAAGCTGCGCAGGCGGAGGAAGGCGGCGCCGGGAGAGCACGCGGGGCGGCGGGAGTGCATGTATGGCAGCGGGAGCAGAAGATCGACCTCAAATGGTCTTGGGATCGACCAGTAGATTGCAATCTACCTAATGAGCACCCCTGGTCTAGTCTGCTTGTGTCATCTAAGAACTGTTGAAGTTGACCCACCACTGCTCGTTCGATCATCTTGCCCAGAAAAGGGAGATTTGAAACTGGATGATAGTTTGATGGATCCAAGCCCGACTTCTTCAGGAGAGGACGAACTATTGCCTCCTTCAGACTCTCTGGAAAAAACCCCTGCTCCAAAGAGCTGTTGATTATGGACATCGGGGGGTCTCGCAGGACTTCCAGACAATCTTTGACCAGCCAGGAAGGGCACGGACCCAGAGAGCAGGTAGTAGGCCTTGCCATGGCCAAGATCTTGTCAATAGATTCCAAATCCAGAGGTTCAAATTGGTCTAGAAAGGGTCTGTTTACCGGTTGTAAGCCCTCCGGTTTGCTTGTGTTGTTGTTGGTAGTTGTTGCCGCAGCGACACGATCTTCTCTATGACGAACTTTCAGAACATTTCTGCTGTAATGGTTGACTTTGCCGGGTTTTCCACTGGAGGGGCTAAGCTGGTCATGTCATGGACAATTTTAAATATCTGTGCTGGGCGGGATCTCGCGGCAGTTATCAACGAGGTGTTGTATGCTTTCTTAGCCGCTTTGGTGTCAAACTCATAGATCTTACTGAGAGCCTTAAAGGCGGATTTTGACAGTTCATCAGACTTCCGGTGCCAGATACGCTCCAGGCGCTTCCTCTCGTGCTTCAGCAACCGGAGTTGCTCGGTGTACCACGGGGACCGGTGTCGCAGAGGACGAATGTACCGTTTCGCAGCGTAAATTCGTTGCAAAGTGAGTCTAAACAAAGTGAGGGATTGGCTTCCCTCCGCAATGGACCTAAGGTGCCCTTCAGACACTCAAACGGGGGTGATCTTTAACCCCCGTTTGTGTGTCAGATGGCGACAGGAGGGTGGAGGGTGCAGCCTGGCACCCTCCTCTCGGCTGCCGAGACCCAAAGGGGGTTATTTTCAACCCGTGTTTTGGTGTCATCTGGCGAGAGGAGATGCTGCCTTCCACTCCCCTCTCGCCAGCTGACAACCAAAGGTGGAAACGACCTAATAACATGCCCTTTACGTAAATGGCTGACCCGGTTTCGATTTAGAAAGGTCACTTCTGGGTTGGACAACGAGGGTCAATATAGGGTCGTAATAATTTCAAATACGAAAAATTAACGAAAATCAAAGTATTACGGCCGGAGATATCCACCCCTAGTAGGTACATAGATGTAGGTGTATGTGATGGTCGTACCCCTGCATGTCTTCCTGCTCTTTGGATTGGGAGGTGTGGGTGTGTCATTGTATCTTCTTCTTTCTGTAGCACTCTCCTCCTATTCTTCTAACAAGGTTGCGTAGATGCCTCCACCATGATGCCAAGTGGAGAAGAACTGGTGTTTTGCTGTCAGCCCCCCACATTCATTGGGGCTAAGGGGTGACAGACCATCAGGAAGTGAAAAGTGAAAAGCTGTGAATTACAAATGCTTGAGTTTTCTTCTGGGAATTAGTCACGTGGAAATTAATTGGAAGACATCTCAAAAAAAGTGACAACTCATGCTCATTACAACCACATTTTAATAAAGTGCTAGCTTTGACCGCATTGTCGTCAGGCTTTGAAGATTAGCAGTTGTGCATTCATTGCAAACTATGACGTGGGGTGTTTTTTTGATAGAGCTGAGATCATTTCATCTCTCCAAGAATCACGTTTCCAGTGTTTCACTAAGGTAAGGGTCTGTGAGACGCAGAGACGTCCTCCCATTGAGGGGTCCAGAAACATTGTCCTCGGCCCCATTGTGTTCATACTAGGAAGTCATCTCAACAGGAAGCCTATTCAGAGTGAAGACAATGCTTCCAATGCTTCCCGTTCTTTTTACCCTCCTGGTTTCCCCTTTTGAGCACATCTCCTAGTTATCATCTGGATAGCTCGGCCTATGGAAATATCAGGCCACCTACGTGAGGCATTGTCCACCAGTCCCGAGTCCTGCTTCTCCTAAATCAGTACAGTTCTGGTGCTGGTCCACCCAGGAGGCCTTTGTGCTCCTTCCCTTTTGCTTTCAAACAGCGCAGGATCAATGCCACCAAGAGTTCTCAGTTTCTAAAGGAAGAGGAGAGGTTTGACACAAGAATAACAGGGAGGCACCTGATTTTATTTATTTACTAGCTGAGGACCCGGCGGCGCCCGGGTTATTTGAGGAAGGCATTTTGTGCCAAGGTTGGTTCCTATGAGATGTTTACGTGGCTTGCAGTGGTCTCAGGAACTTATCCTTCCATATTCCTGCACAACAGGCCTCAGCGCTCTCCCCGGGTGTGCCTTTCCCATCTGCTGCAGGAGGGATGTGGAGTTGTGGCTTTGACATAACACTAAACACCACGGCTTGCCTTTGCTTTGGTGCACCTCCGGGGTCCTTTGATGCCTCTCTAAATGATACAGCAGAAACGCCTCAGGGAAAGCCTCATTTATTATAATACTAGCTTGGGGACCCGGCGGTGCCTGGGTTTTTTGAGAAAGGCATTGGTTGCCTGTGATGTAAATTGAGTCTAGATCCAATGTCAGCAGGGTTCAGTGGATACCGGTGAAGTACTACTCCCATATGCATGTCCCTTTGTCCATTTCTATCCTCCCCCAAACCACACCAGGAGGTTGAGTGGGTCATGGGAAATCTGTGTGCCAAGTGTGGACTTGATCAGTCATTGGTGTGGTTCATAGTCGTCTTTGGAAGTGAGTGAAGGTACTGGAAATCCCATCATCCATTGTCCGTTATCCCCAAATCCACACCAGGATGTAGAGTGGATCATGGGGGCTCTGTGTGCCAACTTTGGCCCAGATCTGTCATTGGTGGGCTGCACAGTGGTCTATGGGAGCCGAAGCAAATTAAAGTACTGGAAATCCCATTATTTGTGATCCATCCTCCCCTAAATGGCACCAGGACATAAAGTGGGTCATAAGGGTTATATGTGCCAAGTTTGGTCCAGGTCTGTCATTTGTGTGGGTCACAGTGACCTGTGGAAGTGGGAGCCAATCAGAAAGGTGACACATACACACATACATACCCACATATACTGACTTGTATTATATGTACTAATTAGGGTACCTGGCAGTGCCTGGGATATTTGTTTGTTTTGGGGTGTTAGATAATATCATGTAGTTAATTAGTAACATTATTTATTAGAAAAAAAGCCAGTCTTTGATTCAGTTTTGATTAGTGCTCCCGTTAGAAAAGACATAACAATGTGGACGAACCTCAATTCCCAGAACTGTGGGTCAATCCTCCCTAGACCAGGCCTGTATTCACAGCTGGCCATGTTGAGTCGTTGTGCCAAGTTTGGTCCAGATCCGATGTCAGCTGGGGGTTAGTACTCTCTGTATAAGAGTGAACTACAACTCCCATATGCCAAGGGCAGTCACCCCCAAACCCTCTAGTTGGCCATGTTGAGTCTGTGTGCCAAGTTTGGTCTAGATCCAGCGTTGGCTGGATTCATCACTTCTATTATGTGTATAGATAGATTCCAGGGCTGGAGCCAAAGAGCTCTATTTATCAATGTGGAAATAGCAGCGTCCCCCTTCGCTTCTCCTTTTCTTAGCATGACACGTGGTTCCTTAGCAAACTGGCTCCAGGGCAATCCCGATACGCAACTCATGAAAGCTAAACAATCTCTTTGGATTCAATCCCAGCCTCCCCCTCCCTTTCCCTCCCCTCCCCTCCCCTCCCGCAGCCCCTTCCTTTCTGTTTCTTTCCCCCTTCCTTGGGCTGAAAAGAAATGCCCTGCTGCCAAGTTCTTAATGGGATGTAGCGCGTCTGTCTTTCGGGGATTTGTAAATAGACAAAGGTCACCAATATCTAAATTATCTTCAAAGTCTGAAGCTGAATGGCACTCTGTTCACGGCTTCCACTGCTGAGCATCTTTGGTAGCTCCTGGGATGGATTTCACCTGCCAAGTCTCCCCATTCCTGCAGGTGGTTGGGATCCAAGATGGGAATGAGCACGTGGACCCTCCAACGTATCACATACGGCCAAGTGACATCAGAATGTAGTCAAGCTGGTAGACGTTATCAAAGAGGAGGAGCACACAAGTTAAGAGAGGCCGCCACACTTTGCTTTGGCACTGGGAATGTGGTGCAGGCACCCGGAAATGTGGCGCAGCTGGCTAAGTGTCAGCTGCATAAGATCTCTCTGACCAGTAGGTCATGAGTTCGATGCCTGCCCGGGTCGAGGTGGGTTCTCGACCTTTAAGTGTAGTCAAGGTAGACGTTATTTATTTATTTATTTATTATTCATTTTTATATACCGCTCCTTCCAGCAGGCTCGGGGCGGTTTACATAATTCACATAAAAACAACTACAATTCAATTTAATACAACATACTAAAACATAAAAGCACTAGCTGTACCCGGCACGCGTTGCTGTGCCCTTTTTAGGAGATGCGAGAAAGTCCAATCATCCACGGTGTGCCCTCCTCTCAACTGCAGTTGGATGGAGTGTGGGTCATGGGGGCATGGTGTGCCAAGTTGGGTCTTTATTGGTCTTGGTTCTGGGCCACAGTGGTCTGTGGGGAATGATGGGTTTTGAAGTACTACAAATCCCGTTTTCCATGGTGGTACTTCAAGTCCCATCATGCATGGTCGGGGCTCTGTGTGCCAAGGTAGGTTACTGTAAATTCAGGCCATACACAATGTCCCATGAGCTGAGGCCTAGTCGGGAGAATCAAGTTAATGAAGTCTTACTGTCAATTCAGAGCGTAAACAGCTTCCCAGTAAGTGAGGGCTAGTTAGGGAAATCTAGTTAATGAAGCCTTACTGTCAATTTTGGGCGTGGTCTGTGATTTTTTGGGGTGTAAATTTTCGGTTGGAAGTGATTTGGGTGTTATGCAGCAGTTATGCAAATCCGCCCTTATAGGCAGCCAATCATGTTGTTCAGAATGTAGAGGCTGGGTGAGTCGTTGGCTGCCCCGGAGGATGCTGGTAAATGTAGTTTTATTTTTACTCGTTGTTTTGGGGGCCTTTTAGGTTTTGGGGGGGAAAGTTTCTTTGCTACAAACGTACCTTGCTTGAGGCCTATTTCTGTTGGCAAGTTTTGTGTTTCTGCATTGTAAGGTTTCTTTGTTTGAGGTATACATCACATGACGTGAACCCATTTATCTATATATATAAAAAGAGAGAGTCCGTTTTTGACGCTTATGGACGGGAAAACTGAAGGCCCCCCAACCACAAAACCCACCCAACACATTCCCCCAGGCCATAGGGAACAATCGTGGCACAAAAAACCCACCTCCCTAACTTCCAACCCCTCCAAAATCAGCCCCCAAAAATCGCCCATTGGCTCCCGTTCTGCGCAGGCCACGAGCGCAGAACACAGGGAGAGCCATCGCGCAGGCGCACTCCCCCCCCCACACCGCAGGACAGAGAGAGAGCAATCACACACGCACACTGCGCACTCCTACTCCCCCACCCCCCAACCCATCCCCCCACCCCCAACCCATCCCGTTCCCCTCTCCCCACACACCGGCACCTTCACCGCCACACCGGCGGCGCCCAACCCACCTCCTCTGCCGCCTCACGGAGGCGGGTCGTGCGGGCGGCGCCATTCCCGCCTACTCCGCTGGCTTCTCGCCCTCCTTCCCCACTTCCCTGCCGCTCCTGGCGAGGAGGAGGAGGCGCAGGAAAGTGCAGCGAGGGACGGACGATCGCTCCCTCTCCTCCTCTTCCTTACCGGCTTCGTGGTTGCCAGGGCCTTCCTCGCTCCGGCCGATTCTTTCTTCAATCCGGCAGAGGAGGGGGGAGGGTTGCTCTCTTCGCGGGCACCTCTCTCTCCTCCTCTTCCTGCCCTCCTGCCTTAAATCAAGGGAGGACGGCGGGCGCGAGAGGAGAGAGGTGCCCGAAAAGGGCACCCCCCTCTGCCGGGTTCCAGAAAGACCCGGCCGGAAGAGGAAGACCCTGGCAACCACGAAGCCAGCAAGGAGGAGAAGAAGAGGGAGCGATCATCCATCCCTCGCTGCACTTCCCTGCACCTCCTCCTCCTCGCAAGCTCCGTGAACGCCAGGCCTGCCTTCCACCGGCCGGTTCTTTCTGCACCCCGCCAAAGGAGGGAGGGATGTTGCCCTTTTCCCGGGCATCTCTTTCTCCTCCTCTCCCTGCCCTCCTGCCTTAAATCAAGGGAGGACGGTGGGGCGAAGAGGACAGAGAGGCGCCCGGGAAAAGGGCAACCCCCCCCCTCTGCCGGGAAACACAAAGAACCGGCCGGAGGAGAAGGCCTGGCGATCACGGAGGTGGCAAGGAGGAGGAGGCGCAGGAACTGATCGCTCCCTCTCCTCCTCCTCGCCGGATTCATACCCACACATACATACACAGACACACACATACATACGCACACATACATACAAAGACACAAATACATACACACACATATACCTATACATACATACACACATATACATATACAGACACACACATACATACACAGACACACACATACATACACACACATATACAGACACACACACAAACATACACAAACACACATACATACACACACATACATACAAAGACACACACATACACACACACATAAATACACACACATACCAACACATACATACACACATATACATACACAGACACACACATACATACACATATACAGACACACACACAAACATACACAAACACACATACATACACACACATACATACACTGACGCACACACACACATACACACACATATACCTACACATACATACACACACATACATACAAAGACACACACAAACATAAACACACACATATATGCACACACATACATACACAAACACATATATATACACAAACATACACATACATACACAAACACATATCCAGACACAGACACACACATACATACACAAACACATATACCTACTCAGACACACACACAAACACATATACATACTCAGACACACACACATATATACATACTCAGACACATACATACACACACACAAACATACACACACAAACACATATACATACTCAGACACACACACACACATACACACACACATATACATACTCAGACACACACAAACATACACACGCACATACATACTCACATCTCCTAAATAGGGCACAGCAACGCGTGCCGGGATCAGCTAGTATAATAGATAAAATACACGACTACAATAAAACAGGCATCTGATCACCGAGGCCAGGTCGCGACGGGACAGGTAGTGGGCCAGCTTCCAAGCCTGGCGGAGGTGGAAAAACGCAACCCGGCTAACCATAGAGACCTGAGTCTCCATGGAAAGCCGGGTATCCAAGTGGACTCGAGGGCTCTTTACTGATGACGACGGGCGTAAAGCCGCGCCGTCCAGGGTTGGAAGCTGGAGTTTTCCACCGCCCGGGCGGCCTAGCCAAAGCATCTCCGTCTTCGCCGGATTCACCTTCAACCTACTGGCTCGCAGCCATCCAGTAACGGCTTCAAGGCAGAGATGGAAATTATCGGGTGTGGATTCGGGCCGGTCTTCCATCCTCAGAATGAGCTGAGTGTCGTCAGCGTACTGGTGGCACCCAAGCCCAAAGCTACGCACCAGCTGGGCAAGTGGTCGCATGTAGATGTTAAATAAATACTTAATTCGCCTATCCTTTTCCTGTCAGTTCACAACATCAGCTTTGCCTAAGTTGATTCAAATTGGGTTTCTTGTATAATATCATTTACATGGATTTTTCCCCAACGTTTAGATACTTTTAATGGCTGCCCCCCCCCCCCCCGTACCTCCCCTGCAATAGTGATTTGCTCCATCAATGTTTTATGACAAAAGATGTGGTTTTTGTTATTACTCTATAAGATGAAAATGTGTTTGCAGGAGCTCAATAGCATTTTCCCTTCTAAATAAATAAAGCGAGTGGTTACCGGTGCCAATTCTAAATAATTGGGTAGTTTATATTCTAATTCCATTCTTTTGTTTCTGAGAAAGGTTTAAGAATTATGACTCACAAGGGACACACGCACAACGTGTGCGAGCTGGCTTCTGTTGTTGAGCTCCCTTTTTAGCACATCACCCAGTGGGTTATTAGTTATTCCATTAAGCCATATCCAATTCGGCTCCTTTTGTTTATCCAGAGCTTATACATCAACATTTCCAGGAGAGCCTGTGTTACCCAATCACCACTTTTGTGTTCGTGCAAGTGTGTGGACAATGGGCAGAGCCTAACAAAGTAGTAGTCAATGCTGTGTTGTGGGGGGAGTCATTGGTCAAGATATGGCGTGTGCTCTCCTCCAAAGGCACATCTATACTTTAAAACTAATGCTGTTGTTACAACTTCATCTGCCTTGGCTCAATTTTATGGAATCCAGGGAGTTGTAGTTTGGGGAAAGAACCAGCACCCTTTGGTAGATGAGGCTAAAGACCTGGCAAAACTACAGCTTCCATAATATTGAGCCATGGCAGTTAGGGCAGTGTCACCATGCATTGATTTTGCAGTGTACTGTACATTCACGCTTCATCTTCCAGGGTTATTCAATATTACCTTGGGGACCCGGCCCTGCCCGGTTTAACTGAGAAAGGCATTGTGTGCCAAGGTTGGTCCTTATCAGTTGTTTATTTGGCTCGCAGTGGTCTCAGGAAGTGAGTGAAGGTACTTCAAGTCCCAGAATCCATGGTCCATCCTCCTCCAAATTGCACCAGGATGTAGAGTGGGTCATGGGGGCTCTGTGTGCCAAATTTGGTCTTGATCAGTTATTGGATGAGGGTCGCAGCAGTCTTAGGAAGTGAGTGGAGGCACTTCAAGTCCCATCACCCGTGGTCCATGCTCCTCGATACTGCACCAGGATGTAGAATGAGTCATGGGGGCTCTGTGTCCCAAGTTTGGTCTTGGTAAGTCATTGGATAAGGTTGGCAGCGGTGTTGTGAAGTGAATGGAGGTACTTAAAGTCCTATCATCCATGGTCCAACCTCCTCCAAACTGCACCAGGATGTAGAGTGGGTCATGGGGGTTCTGTGTGCCAAATTTGGTCTTGATCAGTTATTGGATGAGGGTCGCAGCAGTCTCGGGAAATGAGTAAAAGTACTTCAAGTCCCATCCCCCTTAGAACTGCAACAGGATGTAGAGTGGGTTATGAGTACTCTGTGTGGCAAGTTTGGGCCTGGTCTGTGATTTGTAGGGGCTGCAGTGGTCTGTGGGAAGTGAATCGGGTGAAGGTACTGCAAATCCCATCATTTGTGGCCCATCCTGCCCTAAACTGCTCCAGGATGTAAAGTGGGTCATGAGGGATTTGTGTGCCAAGTTTGATTCTGATCCGTCATTGGTGTGGGCCACAGTGCTGTAAGGAAGTGAGTTTAAGTACTTCGAATCCCATCATCCATGGTCCATCCTCCCTCAAACTGCACCAGGACGTAAAGTGGGTCTTGGGGGTTCTGTGTGCCAAGTTTGGTCTTGTTCCATCATTGTTGGTGGTCGCAAAGTGTTTTGGCCTTAAACTCCCACCATGTGACTGCCTCAGGCCTCTTCCTTCCCCCACTTCTGCCATTTTAGAGTGTCGGAATGTTGGTGGTTCTGGCCAATCAGAGGTGTTATGCAAATAATCACACAGTGGCAACCAATCAGAAAGCTGGCACATATCCACAAGCACACATACATACAAACATTCTCGTTTATTATAGATAGATAGATTATATTTCCAACCCATGTATAGTCAAAATATAAGATTCAATAGGGCTGGGAGATCAATTCAAAAATGTTTCAAAACTCACTACTAAATTAGGGGGCGCCGGCATTTCAATTCTAAAGTATAGTTAGAGAAATTTTCATTACTGTAATGAGAGTAAGGAAATTTTGTTACTTTTTTGTTATAGTAATTGCAAACGTGGGGAAACTTCAGGGGCCCCTTTCTCCCTCATTTTTACAGCTATTGAGGTGAAACTTCCTGCAAGGCCAGAACACATTGACCACTCTCAGCCCATCAGCTGTCAGCATGTTTCACTTATTCACAGATTATTTTGGAAAATTTTGAAAAAAGTGATCACCTTGAATTTTCTATACAATGACACAATATAACAGGGGATCATTTAGAAATACTCACACCTCTACTAATTTTAGGGAATTTTGTAAAGTTTTGACAAAACCTTTTTTTAAAGCCACAAGAGCTTTCTCCTTGAATGCCTCTACCCCCCCCGCCCCTCTCATATGAACCAATAGGACTTCCATGGAGGGACCCCTTCCCGGCCGAGCACAGAGACTGACTCCCTAGAATTCCCAGCTAGTCCTCCTTTTTGAAGGTTCAAACACTCATTGGAACTCTGGCAGCTGCTACGATGGAGGGACACACCTCTCCCTCTCCTGATCGGGGCTTTCTGATGCTGAGCAGCATTCTGGGAAATGTAGTTCAGGGCAGGGCCTTTTGCGTTCTCTGCCACATGGCTCCTTGCCTTCTCAAACTCCATTTCCCAGAATTCTGTGCTTTCTTAGTCTCTTTCCCAGCGAACTCTGCTTTCACCCTGCTACTTCCCTCTCCTCGTGGCGAGAGGCCATTCATTTAAAGAGGAAAGGCAGCCTTTTGGGCTTTGCGTTGCTTCCTTGTGCTGAACATGAAACTGACTTCTGAGGCTTCTGAGGTTGACGAAATGCAAACAAAAAAAGTATTGGATAAGTTTTGTTTGTTACATTTTTGGTTTGGACCGGACCATGCCCATGTGTCGGATATTGCCTTGTAAGTACGAAATTAAACAAATTTGATTCAACTTACATGGACTAACAAAAGTATTGCATAACCCTAAGATTCACTATTACCTGTAGTTTCAGGTATACACCAGAAGTCTTGAAATGTATCTCTTGTGGATACAGAAGGTTATACTTTATGGGATACAACACATAGTTGCAAATATGGAGAGCTTCTGTCGCAGCAGGCGCCAGTTGAGAGGGCCAAACCCAATTGAAGTGTAAATAGTTTGTTTTGATATCCACAGAGTCTCTGGAGATAAGTATTTGCAAAACAAAAGCACTTAATGGTCAGTGAAAACGCTCACAAAAGGAAGCCTTAACCGGCATGAAAACAAACAGGGAGGAAAAGCCTGCATTCAAAACGCCAAAAACTCTTTGGCAAAATACCATCGGTGAAGCTGGCTCATTTAACATCTACCCGCCGGAGGGCGTTCTCTGTGATAGCTCCCACGCTCTGGAACGCCCTCCCGGCCGAAGCCAGAGCCTTGAGGGACCTACTCCCGTTTAGACGGGCCTGCAAAACACACTTGTTTAGGCAGGCCTTCGGTGAGTAGGCTCGTCTATACATCCACTGGGCCATTATATTGCTGCTGCTCTTGTTTTAATTATTGTTGTTGCATGTTTTAATGATGTTTTTAAGTGTTCTGTTTTTAACCCTCTGGCGCTGTGCCATTGGTTCTTGTGAGCCGCCGCGAGCCCCTGGGAGTCGGCGGTGTAGAAGTCCCAAGAAATAAAATAAATAAATAAATAAAATCAAAGCAAAACAAAGAGGGAAAGGCACGCTGAGGGCAGGAGAGGAGATGTCGTCGTCAGAATCAATCCAGGGTCATCAGCATTGAAGTCATCCAAGGGTTGTCCAAGGAGGTCTCCAAAGGGGCGGAGGAGAGACGCAATCCAGGAGCCAGGCCAAGGTCAAGGAGAGGAGATAGACGTAGAAGCGAAGACACAACCCACGGTCCAACTGGGGGGCAATCCAGTGGAGTTCAAACCCCACCACAGGAAGCAACAGAATCAGTCTGGAAACAAGGCTTCAAGATGCAAGATGGCAGGATACAAGATGCAAGAGTCCTAGGATCCAAAGGCAACTCCTTGCTAGCCACAGAGGTTAGTCCCAAAATGCCCACCTTTTAAGCTCACTACAAGTCAGACCCACTTGATGAGGTTGACACCTTATCATCATCATCCTCAGGTGTTACTCTCCCAGCAGCTGCCGCCCTTTGACTGACCCTCCAAGATTTCCACCTGTGGTTAAGACTTGGAACATCCCTCCCCCCAATTGTCTGGGGACTCTGAGGGCCAATCCTGATCATCAGTGAATCCTACCCAGGTGTCTGAACTTGTGGGCTCCTCACAAGCCCTCTGGATATCTCTTACTTGAGTCCAATCCATTTCAGTAGAAGTGTCCTCTGTACTCTGACTCCCATCATTCCCAGAGAATCCCTCAAATGTCTCAGAGTCTGTAGGTGCTGTAATTATGTGCTTGACTCTCTTGAGTTGCAAGTGATCCTCTTCACTTGACTCACTTGACTCACGAGTAAGCCTCTTTCTGCAAACACCAGGACTCCTGTTACAAACAGCCCCACCCAGTTCCATACTCTCCCCAGATGCTGAGCCATCAGAGTCTTCTGAATCACTACTATCAGTAGCAGCTGGAGGCTCAATCACAACAGCTTCCCATGGGCAAGGGGTCAGCCCCTATCGGAGAACAACATTGTCCAAGATGGGTCTTTCGTCTGACCCAAACATGGCTCTTCTTACATTCTTAATACACAGTAACAAGGGAGGCCCATTTCATGCCTCAGGAATCAGAGTGCCTTCGCTTGTGCTGTGTGAATCTTTCATTCCGGCAAGCAGTCATTCTTCCTCCTTGGATATTCTCATATCTCCTTTCCTTCTCCGAAAGGCAAGGAGGGCGGAAGGAGTGCGCCCACTCTTGAAGCAACTGCCTGTTGAGATAATTACGGTGGAGAAATATTCAAGAGTCTTGACAGAGCTGGCCGCTTCCCACTTGAACAGCAATAACATAGGTCCTGGCTCTGAAAGCGAGCCTGTAGATTCAATCTCCTCCGCCCTCCTCCTTCAACTTGCCAAGGAAGGACTGTAACTGTATTCCACCAGGCCTCTTCGTGGGGTCGTTGTTTTGGTGGTTGGAGATGTGACAGTATTGGATTGTGAGACCTTGGTCTTTAAAAGTGTGCCTTTAAAAGTGTACGCAGCTTCGGGCTGGAGTGCCACCAATATGCGGATGACACCCAGCTCGTTCTGGGGATGGAGGGCCGCCCCGACTCCGTACTCGATAATTTCCATCGTTGCCTTGAAGCCGTAACTGGATGGCTGCAAGCCAGTAGGTTGAAGGTGAATCCGGCTAAGACGGAGATCCTGTGGCTGGGTCGTCCGGGTACGGGAGAGATCCAGCTCCCAACCCTGGACAGTGCGGCGCTATGTCCATCGCCAACTGTTAAGAGCCTGGGAGTCACACTTGACTCTCAACTGTCGATGGAGAAGCATATCTCCATCGTCAGCGGAGCAGCTTTCCACCATCTCCGGCAGGCGAGGAGGCTGGCCCCCTACCTGTCCCGTCACGACCTAGCCACAGTGGTCCAAGCCATGGTCATCTCAAGATTGGACTACTGTAATGCTCTCTACATTGGCCTTCCCTTGTCAGTGATCCGGAAGCTTAAGCTGGTGCAGAACGCAGCAGCTCGGCTGCTGGCAGGTCTACCACTCTCCTGCCACATTATGCCTGTCCTGCGCAAACTGCACTGGCTTCGGATCACCTTCAAAGTGCTGGTTTTAACCTTCAAGGCCTTGAATGGTCTGGGGCCAGTGTACCTAAAGGACCGCCTCTCCCTACATTGTCCCGCAAGACCACTGCGATCAGAGTCCCTGAACCTGATAGCGGTGCCAAGCTGCAAAACCTTTCGCCTGACCTCAACGCGGAGGAGAGCCTTCAGTGTCATCGCTCCAGTACTTTGGAACGCTCTTCCTCCTGCAACTCGCACGCTGTCCAACCTACTAGCCTTCCGAAAGGCTTGTACGACTTTTCTGTTTGGACAGGCATTTGGTCAGTAGGTAACCCTCGCCTCTACTGTGTAGCCATAGGCCGTGGGAGTAACTCTGGTGCCCGTGCACCATTGTATAGTTTTAAATTGGATGTTAAGCTGTTATTTTATTGTGTTTTAGCTTCATTTTTATGGTGTTTTTAACACTTGTAAGTCGCCCCGAGCCTGACAGGAGTGGCAGCGAATAAATCGAAATAATAA
The DNA here is from genome assembly GCA_030556195.1 of Anolis apletophallus. Lineage (NCBI taxonomy): Eukaryota > Metazoa > Chordata > Lepidosauria > Squamata > Anolidae > Anolis > Anolis apletophallus. The sequence continues at coordinate 638,604 of JARBWK010000014.1, forward strand.
ATAAATAAATAACACTGTGTTCTAAGCAAAATACATTGGCCTTTTTCCCCTTCTGTCAATGGATTGGGTTTCCACCCTGAAAACACAAATGTCGAAAACCTTTTACCCAACGAGGTGCCTGGTTCACACGACGTCCCAGCATCCCTTAATGAACATTGCGTTTCATTTGCCCCACTAACAAAGAGGAGAATCATCTAAAAAGACAAGCAGGAGAAGAATTAATTGGAGAGGCGGCGCCGGAGCGGACGCCACGTTCAGGACTGAGTGACATCAATCGGGGAAGTAAAAGTCAAGATCAGGTGTAAACGTAAAGTCACTCTGGTCCGTTGGCTGTTTGAGGCTGGCTTCCTTTTCAAGAAAGACAGAAACGCCTCAGTTCTGAAGTCCAGATCGGCACAGAGGCGAGGCTGCGAGAAGAAAGCCTTTGTGACCATTGCCTTTTCTTCTCTCTCTTCCATCATTGCTGGGACTTCATCGCCGGAGAGGGAGAAAGGGAAAGGGAGCGAGCAGGGAGATACAACCCTTGACCATCGCCAGAAGTGTAAAAGAACAAGGAGGTGGTTTTGCGACGGCGCGTGCCGTGCCATTGACAGTGGCAGCCTCTGCTTCTCTCAAAACAAGACATCTTTTTGTAAAAGAGAAAAGGGCCAGAGAGAAAGGAAGGAAGGAAGAAAGGACGGCGTCCCTGCCCTCTTCACTCAGTGTCCTTCCAATCCTCCAGCCCCTTATGCGCTGTTGAGCTCCACGGTTGGCTTTACCATTAGACACAGGGCGCATCGACACCAGGCCTGGGCCAACTTAGCCCCTCCCCCCTCCAGGTGTTTTGGACTTCAGCTCCCACAATTCCTAGCTGCTGGTAGGCTGCCCATGCCTGTTCTACACTGTAGAAATAATGTATACACACACACATCTGGAGGAGATGCAAAACTATAATGTTGTTTTTTGGAGATGCACGGTTCTCTTCCCTCCAGGGCTACCGACTAAGGCCCCACCTACACTCCACATCAGGTATCCTCAAACTGCAGCCCTCCAGCTCTTTGGACCTCCCACTCCCAGAATCCCTGTCCATTCAACAAGCTGGTCAGAGCGTCTGGGAATTGGAGGGCAAAACAACTGGAGGGCCGCAGTCTGAGGATGCCTGCTCCATAGAATGGTCTTTCATAAGGTGTTGAACCCGCGTTGTTACTTTGCTATCTAGTTCAGTGTTTTTCAACCTTTTTTGAGCCGCGGCACATTTTTTACATTTACCAAATCCTGGGTCACACCACCAACTAAAATGACACTCTAACACAGTCATACATATAGTTAATATGTTTTTAAATGTATTTATACACTCAATGTGAAAACTGGGCCTGTTTCAATGAACACAACATAGATATCCTGGCAGGAATGGCAGAAAGACACACACAAAGGCCTTGCTCAACAGCTGGGAGTTATAGTTCACCCGCAATCAAAGAGCATTCTGAACTCCACCAATGATGGAATGGAATCAAACTTCCCACACAGAACTCCCATCACCAAGAGAAAATACTATAAGAGTTTGGTGGGCATTGACCTTGAGTTTTGGAGTTGTAGTTCACCTATATCCAGAGAGCACTGTGGACTCAAACAATGTTGGATCAGGACCAAATTTGGCACGAATACTCAATTTGCCCAAATGTGAACACAGATGGAGTTTGGGGAAAATAGACCTTGACATTTGGGAGTTACAGTTTTGGGATTTATAGTTAACACACAATCAAAGAGCATCCTGAACTCTTGCAACAATGGAATTGAACCAAACTTGGCATATTGAACTCTCATTACCAACAGAAAGTACTGAAAGGGTTTGCTTGGGAAGTGACCTTGAGTTTGGAAGTTGTAGTTCATCTACACCCAGAGAGCACTGTGGAGGGGAGGGAGGAAGGAAGACGTGGGGCGAGTCTGCGCAGTAGCGCCCGCACGGGTCACGTCTTCCTCCCTCCCCCCCTCCCGCAGAAGTGGCAGCATGAGCAAAGCGAGGCTGGGAAGAAGGAGCCCGAATGGAGAAGAAAAAGTGTTTGGCTGGAGGGGGAAGAAAGGGGATTGGAGGTTCTAATTTCCCAAGGCACACCTGAGGATCGCTCAGGGCACACTAGTGTGCCACGGCACACTGGTTGGGAAACACTGATCTAGTTAACCTCTACATATAAATGGGAGGCCCACCAAGAACCTCAGTCCTCACCTGTCCTCAAATCTCTGTATAGAGAGAAAGAGAGAAAGAAACCAAGCTATGCATGGGAAGGCTGGACCTCTCGCATCTTGACTGCAGCTCAAGCGCTCCTAGCGCATTATTATGTAATTTCTTTGCTATTTCCCCCCTCAATTACGGCTATTTCAGATGTGTGTTCAATGCAGGCGTTGTACCAGCCAGAGACCAATTTTCACCACAAGGCTGATTCGGCATTCAGATTTATTCTGCTCCTGAAATACCTTTTCTTGTGTTGCCTTTGTCTTTCCTTGCCCTTTTCATGCCATTTTCGATTCGCGTACAAGGAAGGGTTTCCTCTGATTCGCCGGCTTATTCCATTAACAAACTCTTGGCTGTGTTTAACCTTGTGTGCGGAAAAAATGTCTGCGTAATTCCAGGGAGCTTTTCTTTTTTATGTGTTGGGAGTGACGAGAAACTGCAAATCGCTTCTGGTGTGAGAGAATTGGCTGTCTGCAAGGATGTTGCCCAGGGGACGCCTGGATGTGTTACGTTCCCGCATGAGGAGCTGGAGATGGCAGAAAGGGGCTCACCCCACTCCTCGGATTTGAACCCCCGGTCTTTTGGTCAGCAGTTCTGCCAGTACAAGGGCTTGACCCATTGCTCCACTGGGGGCTCCACCAAGGAGCTGAAAGTTGTCTACTAGGGGTGGATATCTCCTATTTAAATACTTCCTTTTCCGTTAATTTTTCGTATTTGAAATTATTTTGACCTTATATCGACCCTCGGCGTCCAACCTGGAAGTGAAGCTTCAAAACCGAACCAGGATCACCATTTTTTTGTAAAGGTCACGTTATTGGGTCGTTTTTCCCCCCTCCTCCCTTCTCAACTCGCGAGAGGAGACTGGAAGGCAGCAGCCTCTCCTTTCTCCTCTCGCCAGCTGAGAGCAACCAGGGACAGCGAGTGGAAAGGGGAGGCCTGGTTTCCGAGAGGTCCCCTCTAACTTGTGGGGTTCCTCAAGGAGCCATTCTCTCCCCTTTGTTATTTAACATCTACATGCGACCACTTGCTCGGCTGGTTCAGTAGAGAACGGCTGAGGGATAGTGGCCTGCTGGGAGCAGCTGCTGGGAGTGCTGAAGCTGGGGGAGGGGGAGGAGCCAGGCTGAGCCAGGCTGCACCATGCCATGCCCTCCCCCCCGGCTTCAGCTCTCCCAGCAGCTGCTCCAGCCTTGAGGGGGCAGTGCCAAGCCAGCGGGGTGCTGGCTCAGCCAATGCTGGCTTGGCACTGCCCTCAAGGCTGGAGCAGCTGCTGGGAGTGCCAAAGCCGGGAGGAGCCAGGCTATGCCATGCCCCTCCCCAGCTTCACCTCTCACAGCAGCTGCTCCAGCCTTGAGGGGGTAGTGCCCAGCACAATGCTGGCTTGGCACTGTCCCCTCAAGGCTGGAGCAGCTGCTGGGAGTGCCGGAGCCAGGGGGAGGGGGTGGAGCCAGGCTGTGCCATGGCCCGCCCCCTCCCCCCAGCTCCAGCTCTCCCACAGAGGAGGAGCATGAGCGCTGGACGGGCTTCAGTGGGCGGGGCTCCTCCTCCGCGCGGCTTCAGCGAGTGAGGGGCGAGAGTCATGGCGGATTGGAGGCTGGCTGGGGAAACGGTCGAAGGAGGTGGCGCCCCGTCCCCTTCTTCTTTCTCTTCGCCGCCGCCCGGCCCTTCCTCCTCCTCCTCCTCCTCCTCCAAGCAGCAGGAGTTTGGCAGGAGGAGGGGGGAAGGAAGGGGCGGAGAGAGCTTTTCTCGCGGCACGGCAGGAGGTTCATCACGGCACACTAGTGTGCCACGTCACAGCGGTAGGGAAACACTGCGCTAGAAAAAAAATCATGCTTGGGAAGGTTGCCGACAACAGGGAGAGAGGAAGACCCCGTTCCCGATGGGTGGAAGCCATGCTCCTGAGTTTGCAAAAACTGGGCTGATTTGGGCACCTCTCAGTTTTAGGATTTCCATAAATGGAAGTCAACATGACGGAAGTCAACAACAACAATAACAAGGACTGATCTCTACCACCTTCACTCCCTCCCCAAACATGCCCAGTGATGACTGATTGGCTGTGATTATTCAGAGTTAGAGATGGCCGATACAAGTAAAAATGTCAGCAATTTTTTTCCAGTGTTTTCAGAGCATTACGAGCATCGCTTCCTGCATTTGATGGAAGAAAGTGATTGTGGACAAATGTGATTTAATCACGCACAATCTACAGCTCACCTTGGAAGACAGGTGCCCTGTGTTTTTCTTTTTGTTGCTATATATTGGCAAATGTGAAGCCGAACCACTTCATCTGAAAACAAATTTTGAATCTTCGCGTCTTCTTTTGTGTGATTTCCCCATTAGCCGCTTTGAATATGGACCACATTCTGAATGGACTATTAGATGGACCATTATTCCGAACCACAATAAAGGTGTTGTTGTTGCTGTGGCCCTCCGTCATGTGCATTTCCTTGATTGCATGATCTCTCCTTTTCATGCCCTCTTGCACATAGACACGTTTATTTATTTATTTATTTATTTATTTATTCAAATTTCTATCTGCCGCCACTCCCAGTGCCTCGCGGCGGCTAACATAAATTAGTAAAACACAACTAAAATCTCAAAGATCTAAAAACAAACATTTCAATTACATCACATTAAACCAGGAACACAATACAGGTGTTTAGCAAGAGGGGGGCCATGGGCATTCATGTTCCGAAGGCCTGCCGAAACAGCAAGGTTTTACAGGCCTTCCGGAATGGGAGAAGGGTCTTAAGAGATCGAATCTCAGCCGGCAGCGCATTCCACACGACCGGAGCTATGACCGAGAAAGCCTTTCGTCGGGTTATGGTCAGATGGAACGTCTTGGGGCTTGGGATAACCAGGAGGTTGTGTTCTTCAGAACGGAGGGATCTGGTGGTACAATGCGGGATAAGGCGGTCCCTTAGGTACACTGGCCCAAGACCATTTAAGGCCTTAAAAGTCAACACTAACACCTTGAAGGTAATCTGGCATTCTACAGGAAGCCAGTGCAGTTCGCGCAGAATCGGCGTGATGTGATGGCTCATCGGGACTCCGGCAAGGAGTTGCGCTGCTGCGTTCTGCACTAACTTACGTTTCCGGATTACCGACAAAGGAAGGCCAATGTAGAGAGCGTTACAGTAGTCAAGCCTCTAGATGACCGTGGTTTGGACCACTGTGTCCAGGTCGCGCCGGGACAAGTAGGGGTCCAGCTTCCTCGCCCGGCAAAGATGGAAAAATGCCACTTTGCTGATGGTGGAGATGTGAGACTCCATCGACAGCAAAGGGTCCAGGGTAACCCCAAGGCTCTTAACGGATGACGACGGATGTAGTGTCACGCCATCCAGGGTTGGAAGCTGGACATCCCCACCGCCCGGGCGACCGAGCCACAGGATCTCTGTCTTTGCCGGATTCACCTTCAACCTACTGGCTCGCAGCCATCCAGTAACGGCCTCAAGGCAACGATGGAAATTATCGGGAACGGAGTCAGGTCAGCCCTCCATCTTCAGGATGAGTTGGGTGTCACCAGCATACTGGTGGCACCCAAGCCCGAAGCTATGCACCAGCTGGGCAAGTGGTCTTATGTAGATGTTAAATAACAGAGGGTAGAGGATTTCCCCCTGGGGCACCCTGCACAAAAGCGGGGAGCCACTGGAGACAACCTCGCCCCTCCTCACTTGCTGTACTCTGTTCCGGAGGAAGGAAGACACCCAGTTAAGGGTGGTCCCCCTAACCCTGGCCCCGGCAAGGCGGTGAGTCAATAGCTCATAATCGACTGTATCAAACGCTGCTGTGAGGTCCAATAACACAAGCAGCGCCGATCCGCCTTGATCCAGCTGGCATTGTAGCTCGTCTGAGATGGAGACCAACACCTACTCCGTCCCATGCCCCGAACGGAAGCTGGACTGGAAGGGGTCAAGCCAAGCTGCGTCATTTAGGAAAGTCTGCAACGGCTCCATTGCTGCCCTCTCAACCACCTTGCCCAGAAACGATAAATTCGAAACTGGACGATAGTTGGAAGGGACTGTTGGATCTAATCCCGGCTTCTTCAGCAACGGGGAGACCACAGCCTCTTTTAAGCACTCTGGAAACACCTTTTGCTCAAGGCAGGTATTGATTATATTCAATAGAGGCTCTCGTAACCCCTCCAGGCTAGCTTTCACAAGGCAGGAGGGGCACGGATCGAGGGAGCACGTGGTCTGTCTAGATGGAGTAACGATCCTATCGACGTTCCCAGCCCTTCCAAAGGAAACAATATGGAGTTATGAGAACCACTGTTTTTGTTTTTCAAAAATCCAGGCTATATAATTGGTTCAATTTAGCTTAACCGTGCTTTCATGGCAATCACCCCCGTCTTCTGCCAGTATTTTGCAATTCTGTTGTTTTGTGCTGCCACGATTTCTTGGGACGAGGCAATGAATATCTTCTCTCATCCTCCATTTAGTAATTACGATGCAGCTTTCAGAAGGGTTTGAGTCCTCTATAAATACACACGTACACATTTCTAATTGCTTTCCAGTGCTATGTAATGGAAACATCAAATTTGCTGATTTTACACAGAATTATTGCTTTGAATGACTTGGGTTCCTTTCTCCTCCTTGACTCTCCTCCAAATCAACACCAAAATAAGACAAGTTATTATTGTTTAACATTTATATGCGCCCCCTGGCCCAGCTGGCCCGCGACTTTGGTCTGGAGTGTTATCAGTACGCTGACGACACCCTGCTCCTGCTGAGAATGGGCGGCAGACCGGACTCCGTACCCGATTGTTTCCATCAATGCCTTGAAGCCGTGACTGGATGGCTGCGTGCCAGCTGGCTGAAGGTGAACCCGTCGAAGACGGAGATCTTGTGGCCCGGTCGCCCTGGGCTGGATGAGTGCCGGTTGCCTACCCTGGATGGTGAGCAACTTAGCCCGTCATCCCTTGTTAACAGCTTGGGTGTCCAATTGGACCCTTTGCTGTCCATGGAGACTCAGGTATCCATGGTCAGCAAATCCTCGTTCTACCACCTACGACAGGCTAGGCGACTGGCACCCTACTTGTCCAGGGATGACCTGGCCACGGTGATCCAAGCGACGGTCATCTCAAGATTGGACTACTGTAACGCCCTCTACGTTGGCCTTCCTTTGTCGACAATCTGGAAACTCAAGCTGGTGCAGAATGCCGGGGCTCGCTTACTGGTGGGAGCACCGGTGAGGGAGCACATTACTCCCATCCTACGGCAACTGCACTGGCTTCCCATCAAGTACCGAATTGCCTTCAAGGTGTTGGTTCTAACCTTTAAGGCCTTACACGGTCTAGGGCCTGAGTACCTGAGGGACCGCCTTACCCCATATGTTCCCCCGAGATCGTTACGTTCAGAAGAACAGAATCTGTTACTGGTTCCATCAATCCGCTCTTGCCACCTTTCCACAACTAGGCCTTTTCTGCTGCGGCCCCTGTGTTGTGGAACTCCCTCCCAGATGACACTCGAGCGATTTCAGAGCTCGCTCCTTTTCGAAGGGCTTGCAAGACCGTCCTTTTTAGATTGGCTTTTAATTAATCTGGTCGGGCTTGGCGTGTTTTATACCTTGGGATCAAGGAATCGACAAGTTCGGTGAATTTTATTATTGAGACAATGTCTTTTGTTTTATTGCTATGTTATATGTTTTTATTATATGTTGTATGTTTTATTGTTTGTTTGTGATCCGCCCCGAGCCTGCAGGGAGGAGCGGAATACAAGATTGAATAAATAAATAAATAAATAAATAAGTTAGGTGGTGGGTATAGAGACAGAGCATTTCTAGTTGGGTTGGGACTTCCAAAAAAACCTCCTAAAATGGATCGAATCAGTATTTGAAAGCACAGCCTTTCAAATACTGATTTATATTTGCAGGCCTTTCAGCCATTTTCTGCTGATTCGTGATCGCAGACGGCTTCTCCTGAAAGCTCCTTGGGCTTCATCTGGCATATAATCCCTTTCTGAATGCAGGTTAACTGCAATGAACCGGATTATATGGCAGTGTAGACTCATATAATCCAGTTCAAAGCAGCTAATCTGCATTCTGAAGTGATTCCCTCTTTGAAGATGTTGCAGAACCTCCACCCAACCATTCTGTGCTTTATATACATAAATGAAAATATATCTAGAGGAGATTAAACACCTGAGAAACCTTGAGGACGCCGTGGCTGGCCGGATATCTTCTTCGCTCGAAGACCGGAAGTTCTCGACGCCCCCACAGAGGAAACGATATAAGCGCCGCCAGAAACTGAAGCGCCACCGAAGAAAGAGGAGGATTCCAGAGGCAACTTCCGGCCCCTAATGGAGCGCCAGGACACCTCCTGGGTCTCCCAGCAACAAAGCCGACCATCCGCTCCATAGGGCACCCAAGACTTCAAGGACCCCGACTGACCCACCAGGGTGGAAGAAGCCGAGGGTCCACAAGTCAAGGATGTTCTGGGGCCTAAGCGCTGGAAGCTGGCGCAGGTCGGAGTCCTCCAAACTATCGAGTTCAAAGGGTATGGTTGGCGACCCGCCAGGAGCTCTTCAGCTCCCCCCCCCCCCGCCTTTGACTTTCAGACTAACTCTGTGGCTAGACGATTGTCTTAGCCTTGAGGTCCGAGCGGAATCTCGGACCCATGTTCCCCTTTCTGTTCCTTACGCTGTATATTTCTTTCTTCTCTTCTCTCTCTTTTCTCTCTTTTTGCTGATGTCTTTTGCTCTTTATGTGACAAACTCTGTAAACTGCTCCGAGCCCTCGGGGAGCGGCGGCATAAAAGTTTGAAACATAAATAAATAAATAAATGTTCAGTTTTGCATTCACAGCAGAGTTACATGGCGATTGCACAACTCTGAATTGGACACACGTGTGGTGCTCCAGCCTAGTGGCCATATACAGACTCCGGGGGTCCCAGCTGATCAGGGTCAGATCGGGGAGGATGGGTGGCCTGATGGATACGGGTCTGCAGAGCAAGATTTAGCCTGGGATGATGGATGGTATGTACACAGGTATGTAACTGCAGATGAAGATAACGATGACTCCATGGAATTTAGTTCTGAATTCAACAGTGAGAGGCCCAGCGACCTTGAGTCCCACGAGAACCTCTACACTTCCTCGCCAGGCGTGCATTCCGAGGTTTGGGAGGATCGAGGTTCCCAGGTTGATAGTGAAACATCTGGGGATGCTAACGAGCTGGAATTTGACCAAAGGGCTAGTTTCAGAGACTCCCAGATATCGTGGAATTTGAGGAAGGGGGTGCGATGGGTACATCACATTTAGTTTCCCTTATACAGGGCTGTCTAACTTCTACTGGCCCAAGGGCTGGAATTCCAGTGACTGATCACCTGGGGGCCGCGGTGGGGTGGGGCCGCTCGCGAGGCGGGCGCTCGCGGGCATGCGCAGCAGGGCGGGCGGCGGCGGGCGGAGGCCCGGCGTTCTGTGCAGCCCGCCCCATTTGGCGGGGCTGGGTGACGTCAGGCGTGGCGCCGCCCGGCAGGAAGAGGTGGAGACAGAGGCCGCGGCTTCCCTCCACCTCTTCCTGCTCTCCGGCGCCATGCCTGATGTCACCCAGCCCCGCTGAAAAGGGGCAGGCTGCGCAGGACGCTGGGCCCTCCGCCTCGCCGCTCCCACCCTGCCACAGCATGCCCGCGCGAGCGGCCCCGCCCCGTGAGTGGCCCCCCCCCAAATTTTTTCAAAAATTTTTTTTCACATTTTTTAAAAAAAAGATTTCTTCCAGGAGGGTAGGCGGGCCGTGCCCAAGTGGCTGGCAGGCCGTGTGTGGCCGCGGGCTGCCTGTTGGACAGGTCCGCCTTATTAGATTGTGTCCCGGGGATTCTAGTCAGACCTGAAGCTACGTTCAGCTTAAGAGGTTTTCATGCTGAAGATTCTAAGTTCCTGTAACCGCCGGAGCAGTGCGCCTTGTTTACTCTTGTTGCTTTCCATGGGACTTAAGCCAGTTCGGCTTGCCAGCTCGTGAACTCTTTGGACTATCTTTGGATTTACTTTGATTGCCTTTACATCTTATACCTTTGGACTATTCTTTATTCTAAATAAAATTACATTTATTGCATCTGCCTGGTGTGTGTGATCTGGGGGGCTGCCACAATATGAAGTGCAACAACACGTCTCTGGCTGTGTAATGTGCATGTACACCCAGTCGTTTGAGAGTTCCTGTTGCTTGAGTTCTGGTTAAGTGAGAGTCTACTGTCATTTTTATCCTTGTTTTCCCACTTTCTTGGGGGTCGGTCCTGATCTTCGAACTCCATCCAATGCAGAGGGCATGCTCTCTCTCTCTCTCTCTCTCTCTCTCTCTCTCTCTCTCTCCCTCTCTCCGCCTGTATTCTTTTGACTTTGACTCATGTATTTGGAGTGTCTTTCTGTGCCTTTTCCTCCCCCAAAGGGCTCAAAGATTTAAGGCCTGATTTAAAAAATCTGACACTTAATCCATAGATATAAATCACGTGGCTCACTCTATTAGATCACAGGCTGTCATTGACATTTCTTTGTGGATAAACAGACCTAACCGAATCATGTTCAAAACTCAATCCAAGTTGATAAGTTAGTTATTTATCCCTCCCCGTCACCTCAAAATAAATTATCAAGAGGAAGAGGGGAGTACGGAAGGGAAACAAAGGCTTTGTCTCCCCTCCTGACCCAGGATCCACGGGGAGGGGGATTATCAAGAAAGGAAACAGAAAATGCCAAGGGCAGGAGGAAGGAATTATCTGCAGAAATTAGAGAGAGAGAGAGAGAGAGAGAGAGAGAGAGAGAGACACCCTTGTGCAATGACTCTCACCTGTCCAGCTGACTAGTCTGAAATCACAGAGTTCAAACCTGCAGGCAGCAAGATCCGGGGCACACTAGTGTGCCATGAGCGATCCTCAGGTGTGCCGTGGGAAATTGGAACCTCCAGGAGGGGAGGGGAGGGGGGAGAGTCTAGTGTGTTGAAGTATAAAAACCCTAAGAAACCTACCTCGATAAAGGCACAAAATTTATCCTCCCTCTCCACCCGTTGTCTACTTGGTCTCTCTCTCTCCATGCATTGGGAAGGCCTGCCCCCCTTTTCCCAAGTAGAGACCTCCTCTTGCCTCTCCTCCCCCCCGGGCCTAATGCTGGATGGTTCAGTCCAGCACCGGACCCGGCCCTCCCTCCTCCCCCTCCTCTCCAGTGCACGTGAAACAGCTCTCAGCTTCCCTCCGGCTCCCTGCCCGCCGCCGCCGCCTTCCTGCCTGCTTCGCCAGCCCCGAGATGCCCACCTGAGCCGCCCCGCTGACCCGCGAGGAGCTGCGCAGGTGGTGAGTGAGGCTCCTGCTCCCCACGACCCCAATTCAAGCCTGGCGGGGAGGGAGGGGGCAACCTAAGTGAGAGGGAGACTGCTGGTCTTTCGAGCCCCCCCCCTCCAGAAACTGTAACTCCCAAATGTCAAGGTCTAATTCCCCTGAACTCCATCTGCGTTCATATTTGGGCATATTGAGTATCCATGCCAAGTTTGGTCCTGATCCAACATTGTTTCAGTCCACAGTGCTCTCTGGATATAGGTGAACTACAACTCCAAAACTCAAGGTCAATGCCCACCAAACTCTTATAGCACTTTCTCTTGGTTATGGGAGTTCTGTGTGGGAAGTTTGTGTCTCTCTGCCATTCCTGCCAGGATATCTATGTTGTGTTCATCGAAACAGGCCCAGGTTTCACACTGAGTGTATAAATACATTTAAAAACATATTAACTATATGTATGACTGTGTTAGAGTGTCATTTTGTGTCATTTTGCTTGGTGGTATGCCCCAGGATTTTGCAAATGTAAAAAGTGTGCCGCGGCTCAAAATAGGTTGGGAAACACTGCTATAGAGAAGGAAACTAATAAATCGTGGGACCAAAGAACGCCTGGAGTGAAGGATCCCTTCCCTTGTTTCTTCTTCAAAGAAGCCACGCTGAGGTCTTTCGGTGTGTGAAGGCATCCCTTTTGTGTGGTTATAGACTGCATGCTATAATGAGATGATATATTTTACAAAACCAGACGGTAGTGTTTTCACTTTCGCTGCTCTTGAGCTTCTGAACGTGCAGAAAGCCACAGAGGCGGAGGTTGGGGTATTGGATGTGGATACAGGAAGCCCGGCTTCAAATCCCAATCTTCTGATCCCCAGGGTCCAAAAAGGCTTTAAAAATAAGACAAAACAAGCTTTGACCCTGGGAACAGAGTTTAAGGTCTCCCCAGATGCAGGAAAGCCTTGGATCTCTCTGAGAAAGAGTGCAGGACTCAAAAGGGTGAACTCAAACAGGATTTATTGGTTCATCATCAGCCAAAACGGATGGTTCAAAAAGCTTAGTCGGTTGCAAAGGTCCTTATAAGAAAGGGAGTCTATCACTATGCCTGGATGGGCAAGGTGGCGGTACCTCTATTAAGATCCAAGGAGTCCTGCTGTCCTCTGGCTTGAAGGCACACAAAGTCCTGTAGCAGGCCCCAAAATCCCAGCCTCTGGTGAAGACGCATCTTCCTATATGCTGGAAATTTGGTGAAGACGTAGGTAGACGGTAGGTGAAATGAGATTGCCTTTTGCTGCAACCTAACTTCCAGCCTTGCTTGTCCTTGAGTCCTTTGGAGAATGAGGCCAGAGAGGAAATCCGCCCCCTAGGTAAACTCCGATAAAGGGTGGAGCCGAGGGCAGGTCACCTGGTAGGAGCCAGGGTGCAGCTCCTCCCTCAGGTAAGCACATGGCGAGACAAAGAAGCACATGGCAAACAAAGGAACTTATGAAACAAAGAGCTATGCAAGTGAAGGGCAAACCAAATGCAGATAAATACGGCCCTCTAGGGGGCGTCACACCCAAACATTGCTGGCCTTGAGTTAAGTCAACCTTTCCCAGCCTAATCTGCCCCACAAGACTGTTCCTAAGGAGGTCAGAGAAGACTATCATTGAGCCCTTTGTAAAAAGGTGGGTTAGACATGCATTGACACATAAATAGCACCCAGGAGGATGGAAGCAAGAAAGGAAGTGTACTTAGTTGCCTTCCAAGTTTCTTCTGACTTATGGTGACCCTAAAATGAGCCTATAATGGGGTTTTCTGGGTAAGTTTTGCTCAAAGAGGATGGCCTACACCACACCAGCTCTCACAGATGCTTCTACACCAGGCATGGGCAAACATCAGCACATCAGTGTTTTGGACTTCAACTCTCACAATTCCTGACAGCCAGGAATTGAAGTCCAAAACACCCGGAGGGCTAAATCTTGCCCATGCCTTCTCTATGCTGTAGAATCAATGCAGTTTGACATTGCTTTAACAGTCATGTCTCAATATTATGGAATCATGGAAGCTGTCATTAGGGCCGTGCACGATTTCATGTCTGTGTGCCAGGTTTGGACGATTCAGCAGATTTGGCTGAAAGTGAGCCTGGCACGGGATAGCTGAAGTCTTATGCTCCCTCCTGGGGCGTGATGGGAGTTGAGGTTTCTCTCTGTGTGTGCATTTCTCACTTTCCAGCCAATCAGAGGCTTGGTTGACTGTCTCTGTCCATTCTCCTCCCCTTTTGTGGTGTGGGCTGGTTGGGACTTCAATATCCAAAAAACCCTATTGTGTGTTTTTTAAAAAAATACGTTATGGTCAAAACTTGTTTAAAAAATCCCAAAAATCCATGGATTGGTGAAATGTTCTGAAAATTGGCAGGCTTGCAGTAGAAGAGGAGGCCCCTAAGTGAGGTGAGCTTTATGCTGATAGGCCCCTAAACATGACAGAGAAACGAGCCTCTAAAATTTCCCCATTGGCTCAATGGGCAGAATATAATCGGCATGAAAACAGAAACACCTTCTGAATTCAGGAAGTTCCCTAAAATGAAACAAGGGGGTAGCAAAAAACAGGCAACGAAAACACCACGAGTTTTTTGCCAAATGCACACTCTAGTTGTCATTGGGTGAGAACCTTAATTGCCTTGGTGGAGAAGGATAAAAACTGTGTGGAATGCAATTGCCACAATTCGATGGAAGCCCAAAGATTCAGGTCTACAAGTGGGGCGTAAAAGGGGGAACGAAAACCATATATGTATAATTGCAAGATACCTTTAGGAGCTTTCTTATATTTCATCCTGGGCAAAGCTCCCAAGTAAATCAGGCTTATGAGTAAGTAGACTAGGATAGTATAAGACTCAGAAGTTGGAAAGGTTGATCGACCACTCCCTGAATACTCCTGCTACCATGGTCTTGCTTGCAAGGGGATTCTGGGAGTTTTAGACCAAATCAAATAACATATCCAAGAGAAGTGTTTCCCAACCTTTTTTGAGCCGTGGCACACTTTTTACATTACTAAATCTAGCACACCACCAACCAAAATGACACAAAATGACACTCTAACACAGTAATACATATAGTTAATACTAGCTGTACCCGGCACGTTGCTGTGCCCTATTTTGGAGATGCGAGGAAGTCTGAGTATGTAAGGGTTGGAGTTGTTGTTAGTTATGGTGTTGTTGGGGTCATGGCTGTGTTGTTGTGGGTTGTTTTGGTAGAGGGGCTGGAGGACTGACGGAAAAAGCGATTTAAACACCCAGGAAGGGGGTTTAGATAGAAGGACAGAGCAGAAGTACATAAGAACTGCTGAGAGAAGGGCAGCAGGAGTGAAAAGAGCACGGAGAGGAGAAGGAAGAGTTCAGAATCAAGAAAAGCCATAGAGTTCAAACGGAGATTCCTAGAGTGCTATGGTAAAACTGAATGGGGAAACGCTGGAGTGAGGAGAACTCTACAGATTAGCAAGGCCTGCACCAGAGG